>CM019823.1:139832583-140421691 GCA_009763385.1 Coix lacryma-jobi var. lacryma-jobi | reverse complement strand
AAGCAAGTGACTGAATAAAAAAAATGAAGAGCTCGGGCACGGCTGGAGGTGGAAGAACAGTTCAAATATAGGGAGGGACATTTAGCCCCGGTCCTTATTCCCAGCCGGGGCTAAATGTTGGCATTTAGCCCCGGCTGGATACACCAACCGGGACAAAACCTTTTAGTCCCGGTTGGTGTTACCAACCGGGGCTAAAGATGCCTACATTTAGCCCCGGTTGGTAACACCAACCGGGGCAAAACCTTTAGTCCCGGTTGGTGTTACCAACCGGGGCTAAAGGCCGGTCTTTAGCCCCGGTTGGTAACACCAACCGGGACTAAAGGTCCCTCTGACAAATGAGCCGTTGGGCTGGGGAACTTTAGCCCCGGTTGGTGTTACCAACCGGGGCTAAAGACCTTTCTAGTCCCGGGCGCAAAATTTTCCGTGACTAAAGCTGATTTTGCAAATCGTCCAAAGGCCTGTTCTCTAGTAGTGTATGCTCTAACTTACCCTCATTCCAAAAAAAAAGTTTAACAACCTTAGAGACACTCCTATCAACTAATATATATCAAATCTAGAAAGGTAAATGTCACACAAGTAAAACACAAGTAGAAACAACAAGCACAGTAAGTAAACAAACTCGCGTTAGAGAAGGCAAACTCTCTGAGACGCGGTGATATATCCTGTATTATCGGTTGCCAAATCGCAACACATAATCTACGTTTGGAGCTAGCTCTGTCAAGGTACGTCCCCGGTTATGGTGTTGGATTTCACACACAAGGCATCCATCAACCAAAGGCTAGCGCAGTGAGTAATGAAGTCTCACCACTATCACACAGATTTTTCGGTCAACTTGATGTCGTGTACACTATGGAGCTTCCTGTAGACGAGGATGAGTCTTCTTGTTCCCCTCGTATCGATACGCGGTTGCTCCCACTAGTACACAGACATACTATACAGTCGGTTGAAAACTCATTTTCACAGGCGGTTTCCAGCACCGCCTGCGCTGGGGGCCAGTGAAAATGGAACAACAGCACAGGCGGTTGTTTGTGAACCGCCTGTGGAAATCGATTTCCACAGGCGGTTCACAACTAACCGACTGTGCTATTATAGACCAGTTTTATATATATTGTTAATTGTAATTATTATATTATAAAATTAAATATATAGGAACATGCAATTATATTGTTAAATTAAATATATGCATATACATTAATATAACAACATGCAATTTACATATTTCATACATACACAAATGTACATCAAAGTTTCGTGCTCACAACCATAGAGTTGCTAGTTTGCACATTAGATACATCCAAGTTTGCACAGGTGGTCTAATAACCATTCCGAGTTAGTTTTAGCCTAGAAATCTCTGTTAGCACTCGGTACTCTGGCTTCGATAATTCGCTCTCATGATCATGATACCTCCCTTCCGTTGAAATGACGTGCTTTAGTAGGAAAAGGCTCAGGTCCTCAACTATGTTGTACAAAGTAGATTCGGTGATGCGCTTTGCCTTGTCTTCCTTATATTCCTGCAAAGAAAGTTTGTCTCTAGAAATGGAGGTTCACTATATATTACTCCCTCCGTCCCTAAATAAGTGTCTCTAGAAATCCGTGTTTCCCTCACAGACACGTTTTCCGGACGACACTTGAAAAGGGACGGAGGGGAAGTAGGTTACTATGGTTTTACTAGAAGGTCGCAAAGACCTCATGTGCTCCATCTCACCAAGATACAAGGGTGCAATAGCCTAACCTCTCAAAGCTTTTAACCTCTAATGTCTAAACCTTACAAGCACTAGCGGAGGGTGAATCAGAACTGGGGAGGGGGGCTAATTTTGAGAGGTGCTACTGTAGCTGTTGTGAGTGGTAGACAACCACAACTTTCTATCATCTCTCCCCTATGGACTGTGGTCAGTTATAGCTGAAGTGGTACGCGGCTATTCGGCCCTGCTAGGACTATGGTCAGTTATAGCTGAAGTGGTACGCGACTATTCGGCCCTGCTAGCTGCTGCACCAGTCGTGTCTTTCTCCTCTCTCCACAAACCATAGTCCTTGTCTTTCCTTCCTTTTATCAAAAGCAAGAGGGAGGCCAACACCTAGTTTTGCCTCCACGAGGCTCATCCAGTGCTCACAAGGATGCACTGTAATGTCTACTCTAACATTGGATTTGATCTCGAATGGCTTGAGAGGGTGGATATAGTGTAAGTAGAAATATTTTCTCTAACTTGTCTCAGACTTACAACACATTCCAGCATGCTCAAGCAAGTGAGGAAACTACATATAGCCTTAGAAAGTTGAAATACCTCCTTGTTAACTTAAATCCTAAGAACGGATGAACACTCTTGTCTTCATCTTATCATACTCTAGCTTCCGTGACATACCACATTTGAGTTAATCACTCTTTCAAACAGACATGAAACTCCAACTACTATTTATTTCTATCACCGTGCCAAGTACATAATTAGGTTCTAAAAACTAACCTGTAAGAATATGCCAATGATCCACATGCAATTCATCCAAAAAAAGATGGTCGCGAGAAATATATACCAAAATTATCTAAGTTAAAATTTTAATTTGACTTGAGCTAGAACTTAATATAACCAATCTCTACGATCTACAAGGAGACCTAAATAGTAAATTTAGGTAACACAATTGTCATGATACAACTGCATGTAGAAATCATTTCAGAAGAAATTTACTTAAGCATCTCGTGTTTCTGAAAACCACTCAAAAAATGTCTTTCTAAAGTAGATATGAGAATTTCTCATGAATATTTGTTCTCTTAAATGTTTGTAGATGAAAAACTTTCTAACTAGAAAGTTGTAGATCTAGCCGGCGAGCCCTACAATTTTGATATAAAATTTGTCTCCATCCAAATGAATGAAAAAAATTATCAATTTTAAGCGTGTGCCATTTTGAATGGGAATTTTAGTGACGATCGTCTTAGGTTGACCAGTAATCAATTTGTGTACCAACACCTTATGACTCCAGCTCTAGAAATTGGGTTAACTAACACCACTAGAAACCGGATTTTCTATCTGCCACCTGATGACAACCGCCTCAAAAAATAGGACTATTGTACTAACGATCGACACAATGTGGTCAGAGTATCTATGGCTAAAAATAGGATCATCTCTACTGGCGGCCGTGCAAATAATTTTCTACTATCGGTTCTTAGGCATAGGCACTGTACTGATGTCTACTTTTTATATAGCACCAGGGTGAAAAAAATAGACGCTATTGAAAACCGTTTTTTAATTAATAACTGGTACTACTCGTGCAACAAATATGAGATACCCCTCCGTCTCTAAATAGATGTCACTAGGAAAACGTGTTTGTAAGAGAAATACGGTTTTTAGTGACATCTATTTTGAGACGGAGGGAGTAGTTCCGCAAGCTAGGCACTCTAACGGTTATTATGATTAGTATCATCAATATCAGTTTTTCTCGTGCCAAAGCCTAATTTCACGTGATAACTGCAAAACCGGTAGTGATGCTATAATCCCTCTCCGGTACGTGACAAATCAGATGTGAAATGGTAGATGTAAAGATCATTTTTCTTTTGTAGCGAAGGATATGAAGGGGGGAAAAAGAGATACAGGCCCATAAAACTAGAACATTGTGAATATAAATTAAATAAACAAGTGATGGAAAGAAACGGTTTTTGATATCGAATGAACATGGATTACAATATTGGGTCTGTTCGAGCTGCAGACGAACAAGGCTGATTTATACAGCTCCAGATGGTGTTTATGGACAACTTGCCCTCTTGTGAAGGGGTTTGGGAACTTTCAGGAAAGGTTCTATTATTCGGTTACTTACGGCTAATAATGACATGATTTGTGATCACATATAAATTATGGAAATGTTTGGTTTTAGAGATTAAAATTTAGTCTATGTTGCATCTATCGGCCATTTGAATCCTAATTTAAAGTATTAAATGTAGACTAATTATAAAACTAAATATATACAATGGAGCCTATCTAATTTGCGAGATAAATCTATTATTAAGTCTAATTAATTTATTATTAATAAATATTTACTGTACCAGCATATTGTTAAATTATGGACTAATTAGGTCTCGTAAAATGGTAGTCTTTATTTGTACAATTAGTTTTATAACTAGTTTGTTCCTAAAATGATACTCTAAATTAGTGCTCCAAGAGCCGATGTGACAAGGAAAATTCTAGTTTGAAAAACCAAACACACTTATATATATATATATAGTGTCCTACTATTGGGAGCCTAGGGCTAGCCCGAGCCAGCCACCCCAGCCACCCACACCCACGTCCAGACCACCCACCAGATCACCAGACCACCCACGCCCACGGAGCTGACGCACACGCAGGTGGGGGACCAGTGCGCGCCCCCAGCAGACCGGACGCGTAGAATCCTGGGTCGCGCTGCGTAAAATCAGTTTTTCCGCGGATATTGAATAAAAACTAGTGATTGAATATATAAAACTAACTTTGTTACTGCATAAAAACCTTTCGGCGGGATGAGCATCTCACCTGACACAGGGCTGACGCGCTGACGCATGTCTGCATGCAAAGAACCCCAATGCAATTTCTTCTATTTTTCACGATAACTCTCCAACGAAACATCAAATTCAAAAACGGTTTTCACCATTTGAATCCTAACATTTTTATGCACGATTCAAGATCCATTTTGAATATTTTTTTGAAAAAATTGAAATTCATAATTTTATACTTTAAGGTATAGAGTTTAATGCTTCTGACTACGCATAGAATCATGTGACTGTTAGCATAGAAACCGGTGGACGATCCGATGTTCTCTAAAAATTTGAAATTTGAATCAATGGACATTGATACGAAAGTTTTTGTCGTATAGCACTGCATAATTAGCAAATAAAAAATGCATAAAAACCCTACAAAGCATAGAATCATTCTCCCCTTCCCTCTCCTCTGCGGGATTATTGTTTCGAATACCGTATCGGGTCCACCCTAACAAAGAGGATGTATTATTAATAGGAGGGGAGTACATAGAATCAATGTGACTATGAGCATAAAAACATGTGCACCATCCGATGTTCCCAATAATTTTGAATCATGGCATGATCCATATGAAGGTTCCATCATAGAACAATGCATAATTAATAGGTGAGCAATGAACAGAAACCTTACAAAACATAGAATCATGTCCTCCTTTTCTTACATTTTGAAATTTGAATTTAACCGAGCCTGTAAGGTATAAAAACTTATGCCTTGATGTATAGAAATCTAGGTACCACCCTTTTGGTTTGAATTTGAAATTTGAATTCCACTTAGCCTAATGTATAGAAACTAATAGCTCGATGTATAGAAATCTATATTTTACTGTAAAATTTGAAATTTGAATCCTATTGTCATCGAGATTCTATCATTCTTGCAGACTCTTCTGACACATAGAATGTTGAAGACGAGAGCATAGAAATAACATAACAAATGCATATATTCATATAAGAGCATAAAAATAACATAACGAGTGCATATATCTCCAGAATCACGTTTACATCGTGCATAGAAATCTAGGAAGCTCAGCATAGAAATCATAAACATTTCTGAAATGACAATTTCAACAATGCATAAAAACCTATGATTGCAAGCATAAAAACATGATTTTTCTCAACATATTTGCAATTACAGTTTTCGGGTGCATGCCGACGAAGGGTTGTGCACGCTCCTGCTGGCCGACGAAAAGTCTAGCGCCGCCGCCCGTTGCAGATCCGCCATCGGGGGAGGGAAAGGGGTCACGCTGCCAGGCGCGGGGCGAGCACATAGAGCCGGGGGGAGGGGGTGGCGCAGACAGGGGCCACCGTCGTCCGGTGCTGGTGGTGAAAGGGGCGTCGGCCGAGAAGGGCACGGAGCCGCCGCGCCGGTGCCAGACAAGAAGGGGCTGCGCGCCGCCGCCGGGGCCGCACGGGGCGGCGGGGCGACATGCGGATCCGTCGGTCGAGGAGGGCCGCTAGTCGAGGAGGCGCAGGTCGAGGAGGGTCGCCGGCAGGACGCCGCCGCCTCTACCTCTGGATCCGCCGGGGCCGTGCAGGCTCTAGGGGGCCGAGCCACGTCGGCGCCCCGCTCCATAGTCCGAGCCACGCGCCACCGAAGCAGTGCAGGGCGGGGCCACATGCCACCGACCGGGGGAGGGGCAGAGCCCGTGGCGCCGCCGGCTGGGAGGGTCGGTACCGTGCCGCCGCGAGTCGAGGAAGGCCCGCGGCCGCTCGCTGTCGCCTGGTCGTCGACCGGGATGGGCTGCGCGCCGCCGCCGGGGCCGCACGGGGCGGCAGGGCGACATGCGGATCCGCCGGTCGAGGAGGGCCGCCAGTCGAGGAGGCGCAGGTCGAGGAGGGTCGCCGGCAGGACGCCGCCGCCTATACCTCTGGATCCGCCGGGGCCGTGCAGGCTCTAGGGGGCCGAGCCACGTCGGCGCCCCGCTCCATAGGCCGAGCCACGCGCCACCGAAGCAGTGCAGGGTGGGGCCACACGCCACCGACCGGGGGAGGGGCAGAGCCTGTGGCGCCGCCGGCTGGGAGGGTCAGTACCGCGCCGCCGCGAGTCGAGGAAGGTTCGCGGCCGCTCGCTGTCGCCTGGTCGCCGGCCGGGATGGGCTGCGGGAGCACCGTCGTGTGGGGCGCAGCGGGAGGGTGGGGGCGGCGCACGGCGCGGAGCCTCGCAGGGGCGTGGGCCGGGGCGGCCGGCCGCCGACGCGCAGGGGTTGGGGTTGGGGGTGGGGGGCTGCTGGGGTTTGGCTAGGGTTTGTGGGGTTATATAAGGCTCAAAAAGGTGGGCCTGATGGGCTATCGGGTAGGTGGTCTGGTGGAACCAGATAGATACAGTTTAGGTCAGGGTTTCCACTAGATTATTAGAAGCCCAGAGCTCCTAATAGTGTGTGTATATATATATATATATATAGGGAAATTATTTTCTACTCCTAGGGAGTAGTTACTCCCATGTTTATATCTCTAGATTTATGGTATATATGACCGAACGAAGTATATTTACATGAAGTATATGATCATACTAGACTATCTATGGAAGTATATACGTCAAGTATGCATGCATACATAGAGTATGCGGATATACTTATTTTATATACAACAGTGAGTGGCATTTTCGTAATATATTAAAAAGTATGGGTTCCTTTGAAATTTTTTAGTGTATTAAGACATGAAATATCTTAACATGAGTATATAAACATACTCAAAATGATAAACAAGTATGAACATATACGCAACATGGTGTTTTGAAGATGAGAGTAACTACTCCTGGGAGCATAGAAAACTCACCCTATATATATATATATATATATATATATATATATATATATGACCCCGCTATTTGGAGCGCAGCGCTCTAAATATTATTTAGAGCGTCACTGGCCATCAGTTCCCGCAACCATAAGAGTTACTACTAATTCTCATCCCGAAATCGTAAATGACAGCCACACCATTCTCTCTTTCATCCGCAACCGTAAAAGTTACTGCTAATTCTCATCCCACAACCGTAAATGTTATCCAGATCATTCTATTTCTTCTACGACATTTACGGTTGCGGGCTGAAATATTTACGGTTGCGGGATCGCTTTGCTAGTGCATACAAAAAAAATAGTTGTTTGTAACAACATTTACAGTTGTGGGATTTAGGATGCTCTACCAGCGCTCTAAATATTATTTAGAGTGTTATATCCTAAATAGTAGTTATATATATATATATATATATATATATATATATATATATATATATATATATATGGGACTGGGAGTCTGGGACATCATTGCTGCCGTGTCATGGGCCGTTCCACCAGTACGTAGTGGTTGGTGGCTTCCGTTTGTTGTCTCTTAAATTTTCCTTGGAAGTCACATATTCCCCCCCTTGGATAGTACCGCGCTGTAACATGAGCGACACCATGAAATCCAAAAAAACATCGTTTTACCACGGACCTGTCCCCATCTCGGTATCGAGTGTACCAAAGAGAGTATCGAGAAAACGGATTGGTTGCATCTCAGTCCTCAAACAACGATTGCGATTGACACATGCACACAAGTGCGTCATATCGTCGTGGCTCGATCGCACGCGCCTATTTAAACCGCTCGAGCCGCGCACACCTGAAGGCCCACGGCAAGTCACCAAGTGCAAGTGCAAGGCGCTACAGCGTACGAAGGGAAAGGAAGAGCTAGCCGTGTGTTAGCAATGGCGAAGCAGGCTACGCTTGCCATCTGCTTGGCCGTGCTTGTTCTGGTGGTGCAGGTTTCGTGCGGCGTCGCGCGGCATCACCACCACGACCACGACCCGGACCCGTGCGGGGACGACTCGGTCCTGCTGCGCCACAGGCACCATCATGGCTGCTCGTCGCCGGCGGTGTCGCCCCACGGCGGCACGCGCGCGGTGATGACGGTGAACGGGTTCGAGAAGGGCGAGGACGGCGGAGGCCCGTCGGAGTGCGACGGCAGGTACCACAGCGACGACGACCTGATCACGGCGCTGTCCACGGGGTGGTACGCCGGAGGGAAGAGGTGCCACAAGAAGATCCGCATCACCAGCGTGCAGACCGGGCGCACCGTGGAGGCGACGGTCGTGGACGAGTGCGACTCCCGCCACGGCTGCAAGAACAACATCGTCGACACGTCCAAGGCCGTCTGGAAGGCGCTCGGCGTCGACACCGACATCGGCGAGGTCCCGGTCATCTGGTCCGACGCATGAAATAATGAAACCAACCTTTCGTCGTCGTCGTCGATCGGTCGCGCGATGGCGGCGCGCCGGTGGTCATGCCGGCCGGCGCCGGCCCGCCGCCAGCAAGGGAAGGAGACGAAGACACGCTCTTTGTCGTTGCCCCTGCGGTTTGCGTTCTTTGTTGTCAGTTGTCACACGTACGTACGTACGTACGTACGTGGAGTCTGTGATTGTACCGGTACCTGCGTCTCTGCGTCCAGAGGATGAGAGGACGGTACAGTTGATGTGTGTGTCGATTATTGCTACTCTCGAGGCATGCTACCTACTCTAGGTAGCTAGAGTGGCAGAATAAAACTACACTTGCATGGTGTGCACATGTAAGGTTACGGTGTTCCTGTCAGTATCAGTTTCTAAAAACCACGTGTTTTGTCCATATCGTGTTAATTATTCAGCACCACTCAGTTTCTAAATGTGTTAAAACACACACGTTGACAACGGTTAATATACCTATTTTTTTGTAATTTAGTCTTTTTCGGTTAAAAATTCACGTTTCGACCCCTGAGAAAAGTATATCTGTTTTTGAACGACCCTGAGCTCGGCGCCATAGGTTATGATACCGAGCTAGGAGGGTCTGGCTGACGACGTGGCAAACGATGTGGGACGCTGATGCGGCAGGGGTCGACGCCAAGATTCACGGCGCCGAGTTTGGCGCCATAAACCCTGGCGCCAACCTTGACGTCGTAGATCGTGGCGCCGAATTGTTTTCCTATATCTCTAGTCTTTGGAATAGAACAATCAAATATTTCTTCCTAGTACGAACACATTCATGTTGTAGTCCAGTTGGTTGGGTCTCGTACCCTTCAATCTATAGACCTAGGTGTTAGTGTTGATCTCCTCCCGTTGGTAGGCCCAACGGCCCACACGGAACTTGATCCGCTCCCTGATCGGGGGAGCCCAACCCATCTATGGCAGGTGTGGCTATATCGTGGAAAAGCTCCAAACAAACTCTCGTTACATCATCCACAATGTATACGAAGTTTGTAGCATGTTATGAGGCCTCGGGGCAGGTGAACTGGCTTAAGAAGTTCTTACCCGGATTAGCAGTGGTAGACAGCATTCAGAAACCACTAAAGTTATACTATGATAATAATCCTGCAGTTGAATATGCTCACAACAATAGGTCAAGTGGTGCTGCCAAACACATTGACATTAAGTACTATGTTGTGAAAGATAAAGTTCGGGATCATGTCATTAGTCTTGAGCATATAAGTACAGATAAGATGTTAGCGGATCCGTTGACAAAAGGCTTACCACCCAACGTGTTTAGAAGACACGTAGCTGGCATGGGGTTAAGGGAAAGTCTATGATTCCTGAACACTTAGGGCCCAGTTAGTGTTCTGTTTCAAGTTAGAGAGATGTATTGTAGCTGTTAAGTCCAACGACAATTGGTTGGAACGGCGAGACACGCTGTACGCATTTCTCTATAATAGAATGGCGCAAATAAGATAAGTATTTAAGATAAGATTAAGATAAGTCATTAGAAGAGATCAAGGGGGAGAATGTTAGTGTTGATCTCCTCCCGTTGGTAGGCCCAACGGCCCACACGGAACTTGATCCACTCCCTGATCGGGGGAGCCCAACCCATCTATGGTTAGGGGGCCCCTGTCACTCTGCGGTACATAAAAGGAGGGTGGGAGGCCGGAGCTCAGATCACGAGGTTCACTGCCGCCGCCACTCCCACCTACAGTCCTACCCTAATCCGATCTCCTAGGGTCGCAGCCAGTGACGGGAAGTCCTCCTCCGCCGCCGCTGCATCGATACCCGACCCACTCCGTCGATCGTCGCTGCCCAAGTGCAGAGAAGACCGGTGACTCCCATGGCGGAATCGAGCTCCAACCTCAAGCCCGCCGATGGTCGGTAACCCTATCGCACACCTTTTCTCTCTCTCTAATCTAGTAGATCAGTTAGGAACCCTTGCTTACCCTAAGTTAAGTACCCGTCTGATCTACTGGTTAGTGATCCTTTTACAATAACAATGGTATCAGTAGAGCCTAACTAATCAGTGGGTTCAAGATCGGGATTAGAACTAAGAGCAATTAGAAGGAGATGAATCAGAATCCAACTAAGAAACCCTAAGTCTTTTGTTTTGGCCGCCGAGCGACATACCTAGAGTATCGTCCCGGGCCAGGAGAAAGAAGAGAAGCGACCGATCCGGTTTTGGATCGGGGAATCCCTAACCCTAATGCCAAGAAATCAGAGGGGAGGACCCGATCCAACCCTAATCAGAACGGCGGGAGATGGGGTACCAACCTGGAATCCCCGTCTCGCCACCACCGAAGCACCGCGGCGTCGTCTCGCCGGCGCGCGGGACGAACACCGAGACGGTGGTCTCGGGGCCATGGGCATCGCCCGCGAGGCCGCTAGACGGCGGCGCGCTCAGCCAAGGGCGAGCGCGCACGCCGGCTAGGGGCTCTGCGGCGGCGCCGCTACCTCCTTCTTCTTCGGCGGCTGGTTCAGGTCGCCGCCGCCGCCTCTGCTGCTCCGGGTCCGCTCGGTCCGCGTGGCGCTGAAGGAGAAGAGGGGAAAGAAAGGTAGGAAGCCGGGGGAGGAGGATCTCCGGCGAGGGGCCGATGCGACGACGCCTCTGGACGACCGCAGCCTACGCGCGCTCGGGTGCGGCGCGTAAGAGAGGGCGAAGGAGAGGAAGAAAATGAAATTAGGGTTCGGCGAGCGTTTCGGCCTGAGGTTTTTGTTTCCCCGATCTCGGCGCTCGGCCGTCCGATCAGATCTAGCGGCCGAGATCGGCCGGGCCAGATCCGGCCCAGGCGGGGCGCGCAGAGCAGGCCGCGGGAAGAGCAGGCCGCGGAGCAGGCCGCGGGCAGAGCAGGCCGCGGGCCCATTAGAATTAAGAAATGGTTTACAATTTCAGACAAATTTTGAACCAACGGAATAAATTTCCAGAGAATATCAGAAAATAAGTATAAGTTTATTCAGTCACGTTTTTCGCTGCAAAGTTAATTTTTTGTTCTTTAATTAAATTCGAACCAACGGGAGAATTTAATTGTTAGAACAATTATTAAATTTAGATATTCAGAAAATTTGTAATATTGTTATATTCTGACCAACGTTGATTATATCAATATTATAAATGTTTTAGTTTCATCAGATTCATGCATTATTTCTATTTTCTGTCCAATGGTGATGTATAAATAATGCAGAAGGAATTGTATGTTTTAATACTGACCAACGTTGTTTTAAACATGCAATTTTATGGATAAGATATTATTTGTGTTAAAATATCTCACTATTTTGTCAATGGTTTTTAAGGATCAACTGGATCGCCCAGATTCCTCCTCTGACCAGGAACAACTATAAGAAGTGGCGTGAGCAGCTTGAGTTAGTCTTGGTCATGACAAACAATGACCTTGCTCTGTCTTCGCCGTGTCCTGTTGCTCTAGAGGAGCCAGTGAGAGAGGAGAATGAGGAAGATGCCGCTTTTGCGACACGCAAAAGGGATCATGCTGATAAGAGGATGTCCTATGACTTAGAGAAAAGGCAATGGGACAATTCCAATAAGAAATGTCTCACTTTAGCTAAGGCTACGATTTCAGAGTCTATCAGAGGGTCTATCCCTGAGACACCCACCATTGCTGAGTATTTAGAACATGTTAAGAATCAGTTCCATGGAACTACTAAGTCTCAGGCAAGTGCTCTTATCAAAGAGCTATGCAATAAGAAATACAATGGTGGTGGCGTTAGAGACCACATACTTAGAATGAGCACCATAGCAGCTAAGCTTGAGTCCATGAAAATTAAGTTACCTAATCCATTTGTCATTCACATGATTTTTGCCTCACTGCCAAGTGAGTTTGACACCTTTTGTGTCAATTACGACATGTTGCCTGATGACTGGAACATGGACAAGCTCATTAGTATGTGTGTGCAAGAGGAAGAGCGTATTAAGGCTTCACATGGGGACTCTGCTCTCTATGTGAAGGATAATAAGAGAAAGTTTTTTAATAAGAATGCTAAACCACAAGGGAAACCAAAGTGGGATGGCAGCTCATCCTCCAATGCTAATGCCAAGGGAAAGGCCCCTCAGTTCCAATCTCACCCACAGTTCCCAACTCAGCCTCAGTCCCAAAAGGGACAGAAGATCACTGTAGACAAAGATCAGTGCATGTACTGCAAGGAAAGGGGGCATTGGATGAAAGATTGCCCTGGGTTCCTGAAGTTCCTGAGTAAGAATGGTGAGGATATTATTACATTTGTAGATAAATCCTTGTTTCTAAGTTATGACAAATCCACTTGGTGGGTTGATTCAGGTGCAACTACTCATGTTGCTAATTCTTTTCAGGGATTCGCTACGAGGAAGACCCTGCAAAGAGGAGAAATAACCATTAAGGTGGCTAATGGAGTACAAGCCGACGTCCAAGCCATTGGAGACGTATCATTAGAATTAGTAAAAGGTTTTGTACTTAGGCTTCATGATGTACTCTATGTTCCTTCTTTGCATCAAAACTTAATAAGTGTGTCTAAGTTAGATGATGATGGATTGGCTTGTCATTTTGGAGATGGCAAGTGTAAGATACTATTTAATAATCAGTGTGTTGGTCTTGCCTTCTGACAAGACAAACTTTATTTGTTATCCATCTCTGAGAATGTTAATGTTATAAGTTCTGAGAATAAGATTGCTTCCTCGTCTATGAATGTAAGTAGAAAGCGTAAGAATATTCAGGTTGACTCTTCGAAATTGTGGCATTGTAGATTAGGCCACATTTCGAGGGGGAGAATTGATAGATTAGTCAAGACTAAAATTCTTTCGCCATTAGAACTATCAGAATTAGATCAATGTGTTGATTGCATTAAAGGTAAGTACGTTAAGAAAAATAAGAAAAATGCCAAACGAAGTGCGGGGACTTTAGAAATAATCCACACCGACATATGTGGACCGTTTCCCGTCATGAGTGTGGATGGTTATGACTCGTTTATAACATTCACTGATGACTACTCATGTTATCGCTACATCTATCCGATTAAAGAAAGATCAGAAGCTTTAGATAAGTTTAAGATATTTAAGGCAGAAGTAGAAAATCAACACAATAAGAAAATTTAGTAAGATCAGATCGTGGTGGAGAATACTATGGGCGACATACCCCGTATGGTCAAGTTCCAGGACCTTTTGCGAAGTTCCTTCAGGAGCATGACATAGTTGCTCGGTATTCAATGCCAGGAGAGCCTCAGCAAAATGGAGTGGCCGAAAGAAGAAACCGTACCCTGATGGATATGGTAAGAAGCATGGTCAGTTACTCCACTTTACCGATAAGTTTGTGGATGGAGGCATTAAAAACTGCCATTCATATCCTTAATCGTGTACCCAGTAAGTCGGTGCCTAAAACACCGTATGAGTTATGGACAGACAGAGTACCCTCACTTAAGCATTTAAGGGTGTGGGGCTGTCCAGCTGAGGCTAAAGTCTTTAACCCAAATTCAGGAAAATTAGATCCTAAGACTGTTAGTTGCCATTTCATTGGCTACCCAGACAGATCAAAAGGCTACCGCTTTTATTGCCCTAACAGGCATACAAAGTTTGTAGAAACAAGACATGCTGAGTTTCTAGAACATGATGTGATAAGGGGGAGCAAGGTGGTTCAAGAAGTTAACTTAGAGGAAAAACGGGTTCACGCCCCTACTCTGATGTTTCAGGAACCATTCTTCATGCTACCTGTTGTTGCTGCGCCAACGGTGTCAAGCACTGTAGTGCCAGCGCCTGTTGTTGAGCCTCCTTTGCCGACAGAAAATGAGAATCTGGAACCTGTACTTCAGGAGCCATTAGAACCACTTGTCGAGCATGGGGAAGAACAACAACAGCCCCAAATGGCGCCAAATAATGAGAACATTAGAAGGTCACATAGAGTTAGAAGATCAGCTATATCAGATGATTATGAAGTCTATGAGGCCGAAGAGTTTCATATGGAGGATGATCCCACTACATATGAACAAGCCATGAGAAGCGAGCACTCAGATAAGTGGTTAGAAGCTATGAAAGATGAGCTAAGATCCATGGATTCCAACAATGTTTGGGATTTAGTGGAAATTCCTAAAGGAGCCAAGACAGTAGTCTGTAAATGGGTCTACAAAACCAAATGTGACTCCCAAGGGAATATTGAGAGATATAAGGCGCGACTTGTGGCAAAGGGTTTTACCCAAAGAGAAGGAATTGATTACAATGAGACTTTTTCTCCTGTCTCATGTAAGGATTCTTTTAGAATAATAATGGTGCTAGTGGCACATTATGACTTAGAGTTGCATCAAATGGGTGTTAAGACGACATTCCTTAATGGGCATCACATGGCACAACCGAAAGGTTTTGTTGTGGAAGGAAAAGAAGAAATGGGATGTCGCCTAAGAAAGTCCATTTATGGGTTAAAACAGGCTTCGAGACAGTGGTACTTGAAGTTTGATAACACCATAAGACGTTTTGGGTTTAAAGCTAATGTTGAGGACAATTGTGTGTACGCAAAGTTTAAGAACAATAAGTTTATCTTCTTGGTTCTATATGTGGATGACATTTTGCTGGCAAGCAATGATGTCGGTCTGCTGATGGAAACAAAGAAGTTCTTATCCTCACATTTTGATATGAAGGATCTTGGTGAGGCCTCTTTTGTTCTGGGGATAGAGATTCACCATGATAGAAGCAAAGGGGTATTAGGTTTGTCTCAGAATGCATACATAGATAAGATTCTTAAGAAATATAGTATGCATAAGTGCAGCCCGTCACCTGCACCCATAGTCAAGGGCGATAAGTATGGGGAACATCAGTGCCCCAGGAATCAGATAAAGCTCGAGGAAATGAGATCAGTTCCTTACGCATCCGCTGTCGGAAGTTTACAATATGCTCAAATTTGCACTCGCCCTGACATAGCTTTCGTTACCGGGTTTCTTGGCAGATATCAGAAAAATCCAGGCATAGAACACTGGAAATTAGTAAAGAAAGTCTAGCGCTATTTGCAAGGCACAAAAGGCTTCATGCTAACCTATAAGAAATCAGATTCCCTTGAGATAGTAGGGTTCTCAGATTCAGATTATGCGGGGGAGGAAAGAAAATCCACTTTAGGTTATATTTTCACCCTTGCAGGTGAGGCTATATCGTGGAAAAGCTCCAAACAAACTCTCGTTACATCATCCACAATGTATGCGGAGTTTGTAGCATGTTATGAGGCCTCGGGGCAGGTGAACTGGCTTAAGAAGTTCTTACCCGGATTAGCAGTGGTAGACAACATTCAGAAACCACTAAAGTTATACTGCGATAATAATCCTGCAGTTGAATATGCTCACAACAATAGGTCAAGTGGTGCTGCCAAACACATTGACATTAAGTACTATGTTGTGAAAGATAAAGTTCGGGATCATGTCATTAGTCTTGAGTATATAAGTACAGATAAGATGTTAGCGGATCCGTTGACAAAAGGCTTACCACCCAACGTGTTTAGAAGACACGTAGCCGGCATGGGGTTAAGGGAAAGCCTATGATTCCTGAACACTTAGGGCCCAGTTAGTGTTCTGTTTCAAGTTAGAGAGATGTATTGTAGCTGCTAAGTCCAACGACAATTGGCTGGAACGGCGAGACACGCTCTACGCATTTCTCTATAATGGAATGGCGCAAATAAGATACGTATTTAAGATAAGATTAAGATAAGTCATTAGAAGAGATAAGGGGGAGAATGTTAGTGTTGATCTCCTCCCGTTGGTAGGCCCAACGGCCCACACGGAACTTGATCCGCTCCCTGATCGGGGGAGCCCAACCCATCTATGGTTGGGGGCCCCTGTCACTCTGCGGTAGATAAAAGGAGGGTGGGAGGCCGGAGCTCAGATCACAAGGTTCACTGCCGCCGCCACTCCCACCTACAGTCCTACCCTAATCCGATCTCCTAGGGTCGCAGCCAGTGACGGGAAGTCCTCCTCCGCCGCCGCTGCATCGATACCCGACCCACTCCGTCGATCGTCGCTGCCCAAGCGCAGAGAAGACCGGTGACTCCCATGGCGGAATCGAGCTCCAACCTCAAGCCCGCCGATGGTCGGTAACCCTATCGCACACCTTCTCTCTCTAATCTAGTAGATCAGTTAGGAACCCTTGCTTACCCTAAGTTAATTACCCGTCTGATCTACTGGTTAGTGATCCTTTTACGATAACACTAGGATATCAATCCTTTTTGCATCTTTTTTTAGATTAATTTTTGTCCATGCGAGGAGGGGAGGTCGCCACACTGCACTGCTGCAGCCTACAGAAATCGGGACCAACCAAGTCCTTCCGTCCGGCTTGGTCCTGCACTGCACAGAATCTCCGTTTCACGTACGGTGCGTACCTGCATCCAGGACCATGACTGCCATCACGCCACATTCCAAGTTCACAAACTAACATTGCCGTATATATTTCCATAGGACTAGCTTCCCCTGCATGCCGAAACCATGAAAAGCTCGTGTATATAACTATATATACAATAGAGCGAGTATTACACACACATAGTAATTATTATTATTAGACTCCTACGTATACATACGTGCACGTCATATCGTATATTCGTACAACACATGCTGCTAATTTGTTGGCAAGATAGACGACGGACCGATGTGCTGATGACGCAGAGGGATGATGAAGATATATATAGCTCAGATCATTTCCTTGTGTAGTGGTGAAAGCCGCTATGAGCTACGGAGTATATGATACAGTACAATACTACGAGTAAAAAGGATAGACAAAAAAATATAACTTTTTTTCAACGCATCAAAATATGTAATTTAATAACTAATTAAAGTTGGAAAGAAACACTACTGCACAAAGATTAACCGTAGCGGACGTTTTGGCTTTACCGCAGCGGGCAACAGCGTCCGCTGCGGTGCTAAGGCCACGGTTAATCGTGACCATTACCGCAGCGGACGTTGTTGCCCGCTGCGGTAAAAGCCTTAACCGCAGCGGGCAACATAAGGAGCCCGCTGCGGTTAATAGCATTTACCGCAGCGGACAACCTAAAGCGCCCGCCGCGGTAAATTATTAACCGCAGCGGTCGTTTTAGGTTGCCCGCTGCGGTAGTTGCGTTTAACCGTAGCGGGCAGCTTATGTTGCCCGCCACGGTTATTAATTTTGGATTAAAAAAATAAATAATGCAGCCAGCAGAAACAGCAGGATATGAATTCAAATCTGCAGTTTTCAAATAATTCCAGAATTCCAGATTTCTAACAGATATATATATATATGCACATATAAACCATCTGGACATAACATACAAAGTGACTTAGTTGACTTAGTTGTTTGTTGTCATCATATACACATTGACTTAGTTGATTTCAAATTCAAATTACAATTCATATTTCAACTTGATGAGCATAATCTGTCGGACGAAGCATTGTGTTCCATTTGCGGAGCTTCTCGTATTGGGGTAGCAACGCCAGCTCGGATTCGTTGTCAAAGAACGTTTCTCCTTCGAGAATGCATTTCTCCATTACAAACTTGCATATGTCCGCCTTGACTTGTTTAAAGCACATCCTGCGGCCCTGCTGCTCTCCCCAATACTTGACACCTTCCTTGAGCTTCTTCCAGCTATTGGTGTACTCCTTGCTTTCCCTTAGAAACTCTGCATATGTACAAGCCACATGTCTTCGATCCTAGTGGTTGTTTGGCGCACTGCACGATTGATACACAAGCATTAGAACCTATATATATGTATGAAACATGAATTGAACTTTTGAAATACTTACCGGGAAATCTCGTCGGATTTTGAGGTGGTACCTATGCTTGTCCTTGAACTTTTGAGTTCTTCGGTCCCAGAATCCGGGCACCTTTTGGTATTCCTTATAAGCGTTGTACAAAATATAATAGTTTTAGCCACAATTTAAAAACGTATGGTAACCGTAACTGATAAAAAAGCTGGATGACTTACTTTTTCAGACAATCTTCGAATGCCTTGTACCCTTGCTTGTTTGGTACGCTCAAGGAGTCAAACACACAGGCCCTGCCATCTTGAGGGTATATGATAAAAGCGACCCAGTGGCCACCCACGAGGCCCTGGCTGCACCATTGCAACAAAATAGAGTTTATGATGACTAGAAGGCATGATATGCTAGCGACTTAGGTGTACGTACATGTATTTGACTTACCCAAAGTGATAGGCAACCATTATACACTCTGGCCCATCTGGCTTGATCTTCTTCATGCATTCTAGTATGTAATTTTTCAACTTAGTCTTCTCGGCTTTCATATTTTCTTCATATTTCTTCTCTCGCTGTCGAACTGTCATCTCCGAATCAGTGATCTCGAAACCCTTAATGACTCTTTCGGCAATATGTGCATGAGAGAGGTAGAGTACAGGACGTGTCTTTTTATTACTTATAGTGACCGTCATGCTGCACGGTCAAGTCATCGTGACATAATAAGTACAGAACTATGGAAAATACGAATGTAGTGATCCGTGGAAGTTGCATTCATCGCTTACAGTGTGAATAGGGTGATTTGAACGATGTCCAGGTCTTCTTCCCGCATCAGGTTGTACATATCGCTAAAGTCGACGGGTAGGTGCATTTCGTTACCAGCGGGCAAGTGGAAGTACTCCGTGGGAATCTTGACGTTAAAACTTGACATCCCGGCTTTTGCAGCTTCATCATCAACATGTGGAGGTTGAAACGGAGCACCGTGCAATCCTTCGGACATTCCTCGTCGTCCTTATATAAAGGATCAAGTGACGCCTGCTTCATCTCTCTGAAATTTTCCAGCCACTTCGGGGAGCCATACACGATGTCGTCTTCGTCGATGTGGTTGAGTAAATCCTGAAACAGCTGCACATCCGTAGGGTCCTGCACCGTAGCATCCTCAACATCTCCACCACCATCATCTGTCATATCCTGGAGTACATCTGCCTCCACAGCGATGTGGTCACGAGCACTACTGTCACTGAAGGCAGGCGCTACTGTTACTGATGAGACGTGCGCTCCAGGATCTTGGTTCACCGTCGCCGTCGATGCTGAGTTTACTCCAGATGCCGCCCTGACACTCGGATCGAATCTCTCGCCGTGATGAGTCCACACCGTGTAATCATCCATGAAACCAAAACGAATCAAATGAGATTGCACTGTGCCTTCGTCTTTGAAGGCGGTCAGATTCTTGCAACGATGACATGGACATATGATTGTCGTCTGGTTCGATCTCTCACGGTCAGCTTTTGCAGCGAAAATAAACTTTCTCACTTCAACGATATACCACACATCAAGTACTCTATTAATCTTATACATCCATTCCGACCGGTCCATCGTACCTGCGATCCTTAATTAATAACACACATCATGAATCACAAAACAAAGATGAATTAGAAAAACATAATAATTTATTATATTTATGTTAAATTTAGGGACAGAATTAATAACGACGGCAAATAAAATTAATGCATCCATGATGAACTTAGAGAAACAAATACCAGTTTTCTCTCTCCTACGTGAAACTAGATCTAAAATGGAGGCTAAAAAGAGAGAAAAAGAGAGGGGAAAGAGGGTGGAGATCATCTAGGTACCTCTTGTGGAGTACTTCTCCTCCAAATCAAACAAATAAACGTCAAAAACAAGTTATTTGAGACAAAAATTCGGCAAAACTTCTTCCCCCGTTTTTGGTCTAGAGGAAGAAGATGATCGCGTTCTTTTCTGCTGGCGGCGGCTTAAATAGCCAGGAATAACCGTAGCGGGCAACGTAAGGAGCCCGCTGCGGTTAATCATCTTTAACCGCAGCGGTCTTCTTTACCCACCCGCTGCGGTTAATAATTAACCGAAGCGGGCACATAAGGAAGCCCGCTGCGGTTAAATAAGATTAACCGCAGCGGACACCTTACGCTGCCCGCTTCGGTTAATGATTAACCGCAGCGGGCGCTTCGGCGGCCGGCCGCTGTAGGCCGGCCACCGAATAACCGTGGCGGGCAAAAACTGTGCCCGCTACGGAGCCCATTTAGGCAACGCTGCGCAAGTTCTTTTTTTGAGTAGTGAAAGCTAGCGAATCAAAGTTAAAAAGAATTAAAAAATACAACAAAAATAGGAGATAAAAATAATTAAAAAAGTTGAATCCTAAGTTGAAAAAGAATTTTTAAAAATAAAGCAAAAATGGGAGATAAAAATTAATTAAAAAAGTTGAATCCTAGGGGGGTCTATATCTTATCTTAGACTAAACTAAGATGCATGAGACCAAACCAGCCGGACTACATTAAACTTGTGCTAGTTCTAGGAAGAAATCTTATCTTAGACTAAGATGCATGAGACCAAACCAGCCGGACTACATTAAACTTGTGCTAGTTCTAGGAAGAAATATTTAATTGTTCTATTTCAGAGACTAGAGCTATAGCAAAATAGTTTGGCGCCAAGATCTACGGCGCCGAGGTTGGTGCCAAGCTCAACGCCGTGAATCATGACGCTGACCTACTCTGCCGTATCAGCGTCACGTTGCCAGCCATGTCAATCAGATCCTCCTAGCTCGGCGCCATGACCTATGGCATCGAGCTGTGTTATCTCGGTGCCGTAGCTGTGGGAAGGCACATGCCCTGAATTTTTTACAATTTAGCTCCCTTTTAAAAGTTTTTTATAGTTATATCTCTGATGGTTCTCTTTTCCAATCTACTCCCTCCGTCGCTAAATAACTGTCTCTAGAAATCCATGTTTCTCTCACAGACACGCTTTCCGGACGACAGATAAAAAGGGACGGAGGGAGTAGATCTGGGGCACGGCGTCAATAGTGACAACATCGAGGTTATACGTGACGAAGTCACCAATGTTGGCGTCAAGATCCGCGATGCAGGAGTCGACATGGCGGGAGTTTGGCGCCGACCTCAGCGCCAACATTCAAGACGCCATTCTCGGCGCCAAGATCCATGGCCAAATCCAGTTGCCTTGGCCAAAAATAGTACAGTCGCCTAGGCCAAATCTGCAGCCAAAAATAGTTCAATATGTTATTAGTGCAGACAAATCCAGTTGCCCGGACCAGGCGAGAGCTCCTGCCTACGTCAGGGAGGTCTCTAAGAGCCTGGAGGCCTATACATATCCAAACAAGCGGCCCGACACTATCTCCGTTCGGGTACCATTGGGTCCGTCCCTAGCGGGCGTGTCTTATCGGGCCGTCATGTCAGTCGCGTCATGCCGAATAGGGCCGCCGTGTCTAACCCTCGGCCCAAGCACGACATTATGGGAACTTGGCCATGTCGTGTCGCGCCGTTCGCCATCGCGCGCGAGAGACGTGCCCGGCCACGGCGTCGTCGCCACGGGGAGGCGCCCCAGTCGCGAGCCGTCGCTACCATGTCGAAGAGAGACGAGCAGAGAGAGAATTGCGGCTAGAGAGTGAAGAAAGAGAGAGAGTTAGCTAGAATTTGAGGTATACTTTTTTATATATATACGTCACTCTATCTCATCTAACGGTGCTAGTCCCTTCTAAAGTTATCTGACGGTGGAAATAATCGTGCTGCTATTGTGCCAGCCTATTAGTCCTGTCGTGCCGTCGTGCCAGACCTACGGCCCAGGCACGACACTACGCTCGTGCTCGTACCGACACTGGCACTAAAATCTTCGTGCCTTGCCGTGCTCGTACCCATACCGACATTGACACTAAGGGGCTGTTTGATTGTTTGCCACACTTTGCCACACTTCACCTTAGGCAAGTTTGACTAAGTTGACAAGTGTTTGGTTGACAACTAAAGTTAGGTATGATTATTGTGGGCTCCACATGTCATAGAGTAACAAAAGTGTGGCAAGATTCTCTTAGGCATGACAAAGTGTGACAACTATTTTGCTTGTCACACTTCTTGTGGCTTGCCACACTTGCTTAAGGTTAGTTGTGGTAAACTATAACTAGCAACCAAACGCCGTGTCGTGCTAGAGCCATGCTTTTTGAGACTGCGCGCGTGCCGGACTATGAGGCGTGACGCATTTGGACATCTATACGGAGGCCCATGCCCCGGCGGCTCCGCTCCGGTACCCCCACGCCTCGGCGTCTCGGCCGCGCGGAAAGCGTGTGCCGAAATTCGGGGACAACCTGCACGCACCATCGGAGGAGCTGAGCCAAGAAGCGCTACCAAACGGCCACCAAGTTGGGTTGGATGGGTGACCCTTCCTCTCCCCGTCGGGAGAATGACGGCGAGGGGAGCGGCCGGAGATCTCCAGCTCCGGCGGCAGAGAAGGAGCGCCCGAGGTCCTTCGACGAGAAGACCCGGACGGCGTGCTGGCGTAAGGCAGCCGTGCTGGTGGGGCGGCACCCGGAACGCTGGCGGCTGGACGCCGCGGGCAACGTGGTCTGCCGCCGCTTCTGGGGCTGCCACGGGTGCCTCTGCTACGAGTACGACCACATCGTCCCTTTCTCCAAAGGTGTGCCTCCCCCTCTGCCTCCCGCCCCCACACCCCCGGCTCTGCTCGGTAGATAATCCTCCGGGATGTCCTATGCAGGAAAGGATTAAGTGGATTTCTCCCATATTACTCAATCCCTTTGGGGGTTTAATTCCCTCCCTCCCTGTTCCCTCTTTTGAAACCCTGTGTTCGATTATTGTAGGGATTGAAACCATGTGAGTGCTCCACATGCTTAATAAACGTAATCTCTATAACTCTCCAGATGCAACAGGGATGCGAAGCCGTTGGCTAGACTGCTGGAGGCTCAGTTTCTTGCGCAATAGCTAAAAAATTTAAGGAGTGTGATAGGGGCAGGAGATGCTCTAAAGATGCCTCAACGGGCAGGAAAGAACTTGACTTCCACTTTCTCTGAACCAATGCCGACAGTATCTTTCTCCTTGGACCCTGTAAGACAAAAATGCAAATGGAAAAAAATCATGATGCAAAACTACAATAAACCAAATTAGATTGCAATGGAAAATACAAATGTGAGGCAATACTACAATAATAGTCGGACCTATAATTTAATGATATTGTTGCTAATTTTCAGGTGTGCATGCAGTAGTATAAAATGTGAAAAAAAATCATGGGTCATGTATCCAAAGATAAACCAATTTTTCCATTAACATCTCAATAGCTGAGTGTTAATATGCATGCAAGGCTTAGCTGAACCATTGATTCTTATGATAACTACACATCTGCACAAAATACACAGATGGGCACTAACTAATCAGGCTAATCACGTGCTTTACTAGCACATATTAATCCAGGTTTAAATGTTGCTCTGGTTCCTAGTGGCCATGACACTTGACTACTTGAGTCTTCAGGTTTAGTAAAGCATTACATGTTAATCCCCCCCTCTCACGATAGCACAATTCCTTTGTTCAATTTGCAAATGGGAGTAATAAGTCAATTAAAAGAGAATATGTAAGATCTAAACAAGAAACCTCAGTTAAACAAGCACAGTCCCTTTGTTCAATTTGCAAGTACAAGTAACTAATAATTCTTTAACAAAGTGCAGTTGAATCAGCACCATGCCATTGCTCTGAAGTCTGAACTTACAATGAGGTAAATAAATGCAATATGACCTTGGGTCAAGGTTTTGGAATAGTACTCTATGCACACAATCTAGAATGAATCAAGAGAGCATGACAGTTAGTATGACCTAGGAACCAAGCAACAGGGTGGTAAAGTATGATATATTATACATCCTCACTAATTGGATGGCCGCTTAACCCCCTTCCCTTGCAATAATAAAAACTGAAACGTTGAATATGGATTTGAACAAACAGAGGCGATGAATCAAAATGGGGCACGATATCAATAAAACTGTCATTTTCTCCCAAATTGTTTACTGCCACAGGATATCTCTGTTTCCTTTCTAATATCAGTAGAACTGAAAGTGAAAATGAGCATCAGATATAAAGTTCAATGTTAACCAAGTACTAAGATGGACATGTCATCAGATCAGATATACTAGTATAATAAGTAGAAGAAGATTCTAGCTTCAATTGAGCATCTGCGTTGCTGAAAGCTTATAGTTTCAAGTGAAATTTTCTCACCTGACAGGTATTTCTAGTTGCCAAATGAGGACTTAGGATCTTTGGATTTTTTTTTACTTTCATTATGAGATTCATGCATTCAAATACAAAGCTGGTTAGGAAAGAACAAAAGCTGATAATATATTGGTACAATTATATCCTTGTCCTGTCAATTTTACTCAATAAGTTGGCATTTACTCATCCTTGGTTAATAATGGATATGACTACCTGTTTATAGGGATGGATCCATAAGAAATCATTTTTAAATCGAAGGAAATTTATCCCGGATACATGTATCAAACCTTTAGGGAAATAAGCATGCCTAACTACCAAATAGCTATTTTTATGTATAATTTTCATCTAATATTGTGTGGATGGTCTCAAATGAATACTGCTCAGCACCTTACTGCTGCAGCATCATCAAACAGTGACCAGCATTGTGGTTTGATAATTTGTTTTAGGAGGAGAATCCACTGTTGAGAACTGTCAGATCCTCCAGACTAGGGTGAACCGTTCCAAATCTGATAAAACATGGGTACAGCAAGCAGAGATGCAGGGTTTTTCCTGTGATATTAAGTTTACTGGTGAGTGAATGTTTCTTTTTTGTTTCAATCGTTGTCTTGAAATATTGGCTTGCTATTGAGCATGACTAGAAACAATAGCAATTACAGATCTTCCTCTTGGCAACAAATTGCATATTAATTTATATTATAAGATGTTTTACATTTAAATCTATCGATGGCAGAGAAGTATATGGCATATAGTTTAGACATGGCACTATGGTAGAAGAAAACATTATAATAGAGGCAGGGTAGAAACATTTGATTCAAATATTCAATATTTGAAAATATGTTAGCCGTGCTAAATGGTAGCATTTCTGTTTAAGTTCACATTATGGCATGATGCCTGATTTTTTTCTTTACCTGGAACTACAGCAGCTTCATTGTAACGAATAAGGGATCTCGTTACTGATTAGGTGATTTAGAATATTTAAAGGAAATTGTCACATGATATACAGATATAACCATGCACAGCTTTGTTTGTTTAGCTAATAGTTAATCTATGTGTGTAGTTGTCCACTTCTTTTTGGGCCTTATCCTGTCTTCATATTCGTTATCTCATTCTCCAGCGCGACTTTGAGAGAAGGCAGTGTATGTACCCAAGTTGAATGTCATAACTTAGATTGTTTTTCCATTTCAGTGCCATTTGTACTTTCCATTTGATCTTAAATGTCAATAATTAGGATCTTGGTTATGCTTCATTGTGGCCAAAAGCATGCTGATGCATGGCTGCTGAGGCTGGCGTGGGGGCTGCTGCCGGCGCAGGGGCAGCGGCAGCGTCTAGGGCAGGGGCAAGCGCTGGCACATGATTGAAATGTTTACATTGGTCCCTATATTTATAGTCTCTAACGGACTTGGATCTCAAGCAAACTAGAGGAGTCCTTGTAGATTTGGACTCTCCTTTCCACGGTGGATGCCGCTTCTCCCTAGTTGTGCGAGTCCCTGGCGGCATGGTTGGCCAAGGTGCGGCCAGCCAGGGCCTCCTCCTGGGCCTGGCTGGGTGGCCTATATTTAGCCCTGTGACATCTCCCGCCCCTTCTCCGCTCAACGTGTCCTCACATTGGATCATTGTGCAATTATCGATGCTGTCTGGGGGAAGGTCACCTCTAGAGGGTATTGCCTCTAAGCGGACGAGGTGGCCTAGTGTGTCTTCCATTGGGGTGATGTCATCACGTGTGTCATTAACAGCGAACTCGAAGTAGTACTGGCAGCTGCCCATGTAGCTGAAGATGTAGTAGTTGTATGTTCCCGAGTCAATTGTTTGCCCATGTTCTTCTCCCACCTTGGTGAGGATGGACCATTGGATGGCAGCGTCAAGGTAGAGTGTCTGCATGACCCTAGGGGGCCTCTGAATGTTGTATTCCTGGTTGTCTGTGCCCGGGAGGATGTAGCCTTGTTGGTGGAGTGGCTGTTAGGTGTACCATGGTGCCGAAGAGCAGTTCTCTTGTGTCATATTGAGAAGGTGAAGGGTGCTGAAGAGCAGTTCTCCCGTGTCATATTGAGACGACGATATGTAAGGGTGTCCATAGTTGTGGTGTTTGCTGATGTAGATGTCTGACAGTCAGCATTGTCGAAGGTGGAGTATACGTTTGTGGCCACTCCCATGTCATCAATATGCTGGTGGGGATTGTTTGGTGGCCGTCTCAGACGCTGATTGTGTATGGAAATCCACTGTGAGTAGCCGCAAGTTTGCTGTTTGCTCTGTGCTATGTAGTGATTCCAGCACGTCCGACAATAGAGGTGATGCCGCTGGGAGGTAGAGGCGTCCGCCGTCCGTCGAAGAAGAGGATCCTTTGCTCAAGGGACCAGGTGGGTGCACCTGCCCTGCTGATGATGGCCATGGCGATAGTGTGTAGATCGGGCTCACCGCCTGATGAATGCTTGAGATGATGGCGGCCAATGCTTTTGGACGTCATGGTCCCACTGCGCGCGGGGGGAGTGTCGTCTTTTTCCCCTCTGTTCGTGGCAGAGTGCGTCCTGACGCTGAATCATAGGCATGGTCCCACTGCGCGCGGGGGGAGTGTCGTCTTTGTCCCCTCTGTTCCTGGCAGAGTGCGTCCTGACGCTGAATCATAGGTTGTTTGGAGCTGTCATCGTAGATGATGCAGAATCCCATGCGGCGTTTGTCAAGGGCCTCGACCTCGAGCTCTGGTGGCCCCTGACTGCGCAGGGAATAGCTGGAGGAAGAGGATGGAGCCAGGGTCAGTCTGGCGCCCGGTAGGAAGGGGGATGAGATTAGAGACTGAAGGGGGATGAGATTGGGATAACTGATTTCATTCCTTTTCTTTTGAATTGGTCTGATGGATACATATATATAGGAGCAGGGCTCCTCAATCCTGATGCCAAGCCATTAACAGTCGACTGCTAATCAATGCTAAAGGAGCTAGTCTCCTTGATACAAATGCCAGGCTTAAAGAGCCGGTGGCTAACTCTTCTTCTTCCTCTCTTGATCACCGTGAAGCCTTAAACCTCAGCCGCCTTCTCTTCATGCTGCTGGCCACGCCTGGCACTTCGAGCTCCGGGACGATGGCTGTAGTGTTGGCCCCACATCACATCTCTCCCCCCCCCCTCGACGAGCAGCTCGTCCTCGAGCTGGAAGGTGGGGTACTTGTCCTGGAAACTGTCCAGGTCTTCCCAGGTTGCTGAAGCAGCGGGCTCGCCTTGCCAGTGAACCAAGACTTGGCGGACACCCCTGGCCAGGCGGGTGCGGCCCGGGTGGTAAAGGGCCCTAAAATTTAGCCTAGCAAATTTAAGGATCGGGCTCAATAAGGATCAGATCGTAATACTATATGATTTTGAGCTAAAAATGGAAAGGGTCAAGTTGAATTGTGTAGGAGTGATAAGGGCCATGATCCATTACCACCCCTAGGTGCGGGTGGCGCGCTCTGGCACTGGCTGCGTAGCACCGTGATGAGTTGGAGGCAGAGCGGGTGGGGAGGCCGGTGGCGTGCCAACGAATTTCTTGAGCAAGCCGACATGGAAAACATCATGGAGCTTGGCCCCGGCCGGCAGCTCGAGGCGGTAGGCCACCGGATTGATGACGGCGGCCATGTGGTACGACCCGTAGAATCGGGGCCGAAGCTTGCCCTTGGAGGCACCTTCCAAAGAGGCGGGGGTGCGGTGGCGGAGGCGGAGCCACACCCAATCCCCCACCGCATAGTGAACCTCGTGATGATGCTTGTCGTAGGCGCGCTTGTAGATGTCCTGGGCGAGCTCCAGCCGAGCGCGAGCGTCGTCCAAGAGCTCATCGCGCTCTGCCATGCTTTTGGCCACTGCGGCGACTCTGGATTCGCCCGACTCATAGGACCTGATGGATGGGGGATCACAATCGTAGACGATGGCGAAGAGCGTGGTCTTGAGTGCCGTCTGGAAGGCGGTGTTGTACACGAATTCCGCCCAGGGCAGCCAGCGGAGCCACTGCCGCGGCCGGTCGCCAGTCATGCACCAGAGATAACATCACGATGACCTTGTTGGCGGCTTCAGTCTGCCTGTCCGACTGGGGGTGGAAAGCGGTCGTCATATGGAGCTTTACCCCCGTTAGACGCATAAGCTCCTTCCAGAAGATGGAGGTGAACACCGGGTCCCTGTCCGAGACGATGGACTGGGGGATGTCGTGGAGGCGCACCACCTCGAAGAAGAAGACATGTGCCACTGACTCGGCCGAGTAGGGATGAGCGAGCGCGATGAAGTGACAATACTTACTGAATCGGTCGACGATCGTGAGGATCACCGATTTGCCGCCCACGCGCGGCAAGGCCTCGATGAAGTCGATGCCAATTTCCGTCCACACTGCTGATGGCACCGGAAGCGGCAAGAGGAGACCGGCGGGGTGGAGGTGTTTGGACTTGTACCGCTGGCAGGTGGAGCAGGCGCGCACATAGTCTTGTACCACCGAGCGGAGGTTGGGGGAGTGAACGTCGCGCCGGAGACAGTGAAGAGTGCGCTGGACACCCTCATGACCGTCGTCATGCACGACCGCCAGAAGCTCATGGAGGAGGGGCGCGCCAGCCGGAATGTAGAGGCGCCCCTGGTATGTTACCAAGCCATCCACGACGGCCCATGGGGCGGTGCGCTGGAGGCTGGTGATCTCGTTGCAGAGGGCGACCAGCGCCGGGTCACTGCAGTTGGCCTCCCATAGCCGGTCGATGAAGTCGAAGCGTGGCCCGGACATGGTCATGATGACGGTGGCCTCGGTGTCGCGCCGCGAAAGAGCGTCGGCCACAGTGTTGGTGCTGCGGGCCTTGTATTCCACGGCGAAGTCAAATCCCAGCAGCTTGCCCACCCAGTGGTGCTGCGGGATCGTGCTGAGACGCTGGTCGAGGAGGAACTTGAGGCTGAAATGATCCGTGCGGACCACGAACCGACGCCCCCAGAGGTAGGGCCGCCAATGGCGGATGGCCAACACCAGGCCGATCAGCTCGCGTTCATAGGCCGCCAGCGATTGATGACGCGGAGCCACCGGCCGGCTGAAGAAGGCAATGGGGTGCTGCCCCTGGAGCAGCACGACACCGAACCCGTATGTCGAAGCATCACATTCGGCCACGAAGGAAAGCGTGAAATCAGGCAGCGCTAGCACGGGTGTCGTGGTGATCGCCGTCTTGAGGGTCGCGAACGCCGCCGCAGCCGGTTCCGACCAGGAGAAGCCTTCTTTTCTAAGGAGCGCTGTGAGGGGCGCGGCTATGGTGCCGAAGCCTTGGATAAACTTGCGGTAATAGCCTGCAAGGTCGAGGAAACCGTGGACCGCGCGCGCGGAGCAGGGCACCGGCTAGTCCTAGACGGCGCGGACCTTTTCGGGGTTCATGGCGACGCCTTCCGCCGAAATGACATGGCCTAAATAGGCGACGGAGGAGGTCCCGGAGGCGCAGTTTGATTTCTTGACGAAGAGCCGGTGCTGGTGAAGGACGGTGAGGACGGCGCGCACGTGTCGGAGTTGTTCCGCCATCGAACTGTTGTAGATTAGAATATCGTCGAAGAAGACGAGCACGAACCGCCGGAGGAACGGGCGCAGGATGTCGTTCATCGGTGCTTGAAAGGTGGCCGGCGCGTTGCAGAGGCCGAAAGGCATGCCGGGGAACTCATAGAGTCCGTCATGGGTTCGGAACGCCGTCTTCTCGACGTCCGGCGGGTTCATGCAGACTTGGTGATAGCCAGACCGCAAGTGAAGCTTGGAGAAGAACCGAGCGCCGTGAAGCTCGTCGAGGAGCTTGTCGACCACGGGAATGGGATGCACGTCCTTTACCGTAATGGCATTGAGGGCTCTGTAGTCGACACAGAAGCGCCAAGAGCCGTCGGCCTTCTTCACTAGCAGCACAGGCGACGAGAAGGCGGAGGAGCTGCGCCAGATCAGCCCTTGGCGCATCTTGTCAGCGCATTGGCGCTCCAACTCATCCTTGTGGGTGGCGGGGTAGCGGCAGGGGCGGACGACAACGGGCGCCGCGTCGGGAAGGAGGGTGATGCAATGGTCCTGGGCGCGCGGCGGTGGCATGCCAGACGGCTCGACGAAGACTGGGGCGAACTCCTTCAGTAGCGCAGGCATGAGATCGTCGACGTCACAGACTCGGAGGCCGGGGGTTGTGGGACCGGGAACGCCCTGCCACTGGATTTGGCGGCACTGGTGGTGGAACGCCATCTTGCGGGCGCGGAAGTCCTACAGGATGGGGCCGAGCACCACGTCGTAACCAGCGAGGGGGAGGACGAAGAAGTCGGCGGTGAACGGGGTGCCCTCGATGATGAACGGGGCCGCGCGGTAGACGCCGGGGCAGGGCACCCGTTCGCCGTTGGCCACGGTGGCCTTCATGCCGCCGCGGAGCTCCAGGTGAAGGCCGGTGCGCGCAAACGCTGCCTCCCCGACGAAACTATGCGTCGAGCCCGAGTCGAGGAGGGCCAGCAGGGACACGCCACCAAGCTTGATGTGGAGCTGGAACGTGTCCCCGACGCGGACGCCGGCAATGGCGTGGAGGGAGATTAGGGGGTCCTCCAGGTCGACGGTAGCCACGGCGTCCTCGACGTCGTCCTCGTCTGCCATATCAAGGAAGAACAAGCGCTGGCACACACGGTTATGGCCACGGAAAAACTTCTCATTACAATTGAAATAGAGGCCCTGGCGGCGGCGCTCGTCCATCTTCGTGGTGGTGAGCCGCCGCACTTGACGGCCCTCGAAGGCGGCCGTGTTTGGCGGGGATGGTGCCGCTGATGCCGCCGCGGGCGGTGCCGGGAGGGCCAGCGGACGGGACGGCCCGGTCAAGAGACCCCGACTGGCCAGGCGGGGTGGCTGGGCCGAGGTGGTGGCCCTGGCGGTGGCTGTGGACGCGCTCTGCTCCCGCTGCTCCAGCTTGCGTGCGAGGCTCATGGCCACGATCAAGGTCTGTGGATTCTGGACCTCGACGTCGTGGCTGAGCGGCTCGCCCAGGCCCGCCGTGAACGCCTGGACGCGCTGGGTCTCCTCCAATGGCCCGACGCGCGGCAGCAGGGCCTCGAAGCGGTCCAGGTACTCCGTCACCGTGCTGGTCCGGCGACATGCCATCAGCTCGCCCAAGGGGTTGGAGCGGAGAGGCGGCCCGTAGCGGAGATTGATCAGTTCGGCGAAGCGGCGCCAGCCCGGCGTGCCCACAGTGCGCTGCAGCTGGATGAACCAGAGCTGCGCGCCGTCGACAAGGTTGTAGGAGGCGAGCCACACTTGCTCCTCGGCGGGGATGCGCTGTTGGACGAAATAGCTCTCGCACCAGTTGATGAAGGCCAGGGGGTCCGATTTCCCGTCGAACTTGGGGAAATCGAGCTTCTGGTGGCGGAGCGGCCAGTCGCCGTGTGGTTCGCCGCCCCCGGAGCCCCCGGACGACGATGGTGGTGGCTGGATCTGCTGCAGCGCCCCGATTTGCTGCTGAACGTTGTTCATGTTGGAGGTAAGCTGCTGTTGGAGTTGGGTCATATTGGTGGTGAACTGCTGCTGCATAGCATTCATGGTGGTGGAGAGCTGATTGATCAGCTGGACCAACTCGGCCGCTGATGGCGGCTCAGCCATGGGCGCAGAGGCGGAGGCGGAGGCGGAGGCGGCTGGATGGACCGGGGATGATGAGGACGATGAGGCAGCGGAGGTGGAAGGCCGAGAGGAGGATCGACGGCCTACCGATACCAGGTTGTCAAGGGCCTCGACCCTGAGCTCTGGTGGCCCCTGACTGCGCAGGGAATAGCTGGAGGAAGAGGATGGCGCCAGGGTCAGTCTGGCGCCCGGTAGGAAGGGGGATGAGATTAGAGACTGAAGGGGGATGAGATTGGGATAACTGATTTCATTCCTTTTCCCTTGAATTGGTCTGATGGATACATATATATAGGAGCAGGGCTCCTCAATCCTGATGCCAAGCCATTAACAGCCGGCTGCTAATCAATGCTAAAGGAGCTAGTCTCCTTGATACAAATGCCAGGCTTAAAGAGCCGGTGGCTAACTCTTCTTCTTCCTCTCTTGATCACCGTGAAGCCTTAAACCTCAGCCGCCTTCTCTTCATGCTGCTGGCCACGCCTGGCACTTCGAGCTCCGGGACGACGGCTGTAGTTTTGGCCCCACATTACAGCGTTGCTCCACGACTGCCTCAGACGTGGTCAATGATGGAGTTGTTGAAGGTAGCAGGCGATGGGGTGCAGGGCATACTGGTATTGTAGTGTTGCGGAGGTGGCTGCCTGCTGTTCGGTTGGTGCCCAAGATATGGCTGTCTTCATCTCCTGTCGGTTCTAGCGCTCCACATCCGTCTTGAGGGGCTCCACCAGACCATTGGTGTAGATGGTGATCTGTCAGTGCTCATTGAGGGGTCCGGTGCATATCATATGCGCCAGGAAGCGAGCTGTGTAGTCGTTGACAGTACCGGTTCTCTGCTGGGGTGCTAGCGTGCCTATCTGGTTGTAGTGAGTTGGCGGACCGAAGTGCTTGTTGATGCAGCGGTCGAAGTGCTCCTTTGTTAGGCGCATGTACCATAGCTGTGCTGCACCTGTTAGATGAAAAGTTGTGTACCTGATTTTCTTGTCGTTGTATGTTTGTTGCCCTTTGAAGAGTTGTTAACAGTGGGGAGAGCCATGGCAACGGATCCGTCTTGGTGTCGTATGTGGGGAACCACAACTTGTTGTAGATGGGTTGAGGAACCAGGGATGATTTCGGTATTACAGTCTGGATCGGGGGCTGTGGAGGCAAGGGTGTTCCAATCTTATTTCCTAAAGAAACTCTTTCTGTTTATTCCAAATCTTCTTTTAATTCCCATCTATTTTGGATCTTCTGGGCGGGGAGGGATCCGCTGTGCGGTGGATGCCGCCTCTCCCTGGTCATGCTCGCCCCTGGCGGCGTGGTTGGCTAGGGTGAGTCCGCCCTGGTCTCCTCCTGGCCTCGCTTGGCCCGGCAAGGTGGCCTATATTAGGCCTATATTTAGGCCTGTGACAGATTGGAATCTGTTTTTGTAAAGTTTGTGTGCCAGCATCTGCTCCACTGACTGGAACAAATTCATTGGTCCAACAGATTGGATCATTGAACTGATCTCAATTCCTTATTTAGTTTGTATGTTTAACTGTTATACCTTAATTGGGCACTCAATCCGCAACTTAAATTTATATGTGATGAAGTGTTCCTGTGTATTCAGTCTGATTTAGAATTATTTCTCAATCTCTGAACAGATCAGGAGCTAGATATAATTGAGATGGCTGTCTATGGGGATGTCATTCGTCCAGGAAAGCAATGCCGCTGCAGAACAGTTGCCGAGATGCTCGGGCAGGTGAAGTCAATGAACCGCATGGCTGCTTGTGAGTTACCAGACAAAGGCGCCTCTTAAAATGTTCGAAGAAATGGGTTTCCACTCGCACCTATCAGAACACAACCTTTTGAATGCAGTTGATTCCATTCAACAGGGGAACTCAGTTCTTTCTCACAAGAAGCAATTTTGTGAAATTAACGAATGCAGTTGATTTGCAGCCTGTGCTCATGATATCTGCTCTTGAACATTCTGTTGAAATGTTGATTTGGTAAGGTTACTGTAGGGACGTGAGCTGCAACAGCCTTTCACGAGCTGGTATACTGTATAAGAAATTAGAAACTGAAGTTTAAATGTTGTGTGGTGACATAGTCTACTAGCTATGGTAACTTTGGACTTGTACACAACTATTATCCCTACCTCACATTAGAAGTTGAAAGAGGCAATTCCGAGTCACTGGAAAAGTTCACAATTCCATATGTACCAGAAAGAAGTTGTAATCCTACATGAGTCGCTACAATTTTTTCGTTCTTGTGCCACTTCCGTTTATACACCGTGAATGTGTTGATACATGATATGTGTCTAGAAAAAAAAGACTACTTTACCCTCTCCAAATTCCCGATACCGTTTCTTAGGCTGAGCACATTATAAATTATAACCGTATAATCTGCAAACCGAACCGACTGAATCGAGAAGTCGTTTTTTTTTTGTTTTTGTTTTGCTCTTTGGGTTGGAGAAGTTCGGTCCTCGGTCTCGGCTTCGGTTTTAGCCCTCCACCGAACCGATAAATCGTCTAAACCGACTTGTCATGCATTGGCATGAAGCAGATCTCCTAGGTCTGTCGTGTATAATACACGGACCAGGTGACGCGGACCTCGCCGACGTCGGTATCGAGCCCGAGCTTCTTCCAGACGGCGCGGGAGGAATCCACGATGTTGTCGCGGCATCCTCGCTGGGAGTCGCACTCGTCCACCACCTGCGCCTCCACGGTGCGCCCGCTGTCGTCAGCGCTCGTGATGCGGATCTTCTTGTGGCACCGCTTCCCTCCCGCGTACCACCGCGAGGACAGCGCCACGATCAGGTCGCCGTCGCTGTGGAACTTGCCGTCGCACGCCGACGCGCCGCCGCCTTCCTCGCCCTTCTGGAACCCGTTCACCGTCATCACGGCAGGGATGCCGCCGCCGCCGCCGCTGCCGTGCTTCCGGGCCGTGATCCATGAGACCTCCTGAAGCAGAAGAGCTAGGACGATGCCGATGAGTACCGCAATCTTATTAGCCTTCGCCATTATCGCTAGCTACTTAAGTATTTATTTATTGCTACTAATAACGAGCTCGCGGTCGATCGATCGAGGTGCTGCTTGGGATGCACTCACTGCCCCTTCTTGGCTCGAGGGACCGGCGTATATGTAGGCGTGCTCTCACTTGTCAGATCGTTGAGCTCGATACCAGGTTAAATGGCCCTATCAGCGGAAACAAGCGCATGCGCTGTATCCTGCTATCTGTATGTGATGGCATGTGCCACGCTGTCGGTTCGCTGCGATGTTACCGTGTCCCCTCGGTAAGTCCTGCGCATGCAAGAACAACTGAGATAGATAGATGAGCAAGCCGCTGTTTTGTTTTGGAAGCTGATGCTGGAAATTAACGCTCCAGATGTATGTACGTTTCGGTGGACGTTTGCTTAGCTTCATCATTCCACTAGCTGATCAACCGAAGCAATTGCATATACTTCACGTCCAAATAACCACCTGTGCCAATTGTAACTTGCCACCCCTCCAAAAAAGGGATATATACGAGTTTGATACTTTGGTTCCCTGTAATAAATGGCTAGCGTGCCTTGCTGTCAGGTGGTGATTAGACTTTAGTCCGTGCTCCTTCAGTAGTTTAGTTTCCCACCTTTCCTATATTTTAGGTACCCGATGAATTTTAATATAATTTAAGATAACGTTTTTGTACAACTAAACTACCTAGTACAGCTAAGTTGCTATTTTGTGATTTATTATTTGTTTTCGTGTCATAACATATTGATTTTTTTTCATTGTCTACCTATAAAAATAATTGTTAATTGTCTTTGTGCCGACACAAATCAGATTTTTTTCGGGGCTATGGTTTCTCTAATGAGGTTTTTATTCTCGATACCAAAAATTACAGATTGCGCCTACAGAAATTGCAATGAATATATAACATCTGTAATTTTAGTGTAAAATATATACAATAACCGTCATTTAAAAATAAACTAAAATTCAGACATCTGAATTTTAGAAAGCCCTTAATTTCCACGCCAGACTGCCGGAACGAGAGAAGTTAAGTGCTACTCAAATTTGACCTGGACCTGTTTACTCTAGTCAGAAGAGATTTGCATGGAAGTTAAGAATTCTAACTATTACAAAATCTAGAGTATGACTCAATTCGAGGTGTAATATGATTGATTAACGTACACCGGGTAATAATCTATTATTAAAACATCCTCTACATCTTTTTATGGTAGAATCCATAGCCAAAATTTATCGTACGATGTGCATGCATATATATCTTTCCAAGGCACGTACTACATGACATAACACACTCTCCAGCACATTAAAAATATAATAAAGGCCAAAACGCAACTAGTGTACAACAGTACACGTAGATATTTACTGTCCATTCTCCTGATTCTGACAGTATAATCTGGCCGGCTGTCCGGAATGTAAAGAAAATCTGGCCGGCTGTGGACAGAATTTGACCAAGGACATGCTCGGCCAGGAAAGCTTGTTTTCCTATGCAGATTAATCTATTTGCTGTCGTCTTCAGAAACAGTATTAGCTACTCGATCACGCAGGAAATTTTAATTTAACTAGATGATTCCTCCCTTGATGCGAGAATTTTATAGTGTGATATATAGGAGCATAATCCATGGAGCAAGAAATAATGAAATGATGAGTTTTAATATATGCGGTTAGTGTAATGAAAATAGTAGGAAAGTATTCAGTGCAACTCCTGCAACTCTTTTATTATAAAAATAGAACTTGTCCAAATAAAACTATTTAATTTTTGACTCAAGCAACAGCATAACTAATTTTAGGTAGTAGGCGTGTAGTTTGTGGGAAGTTAAGCTTGCATGTGTGGATCACAATGTTCTTCCTGTGGTCAAAATAAACAGCATTATTAGAAAGGTTAACCTTGTATATATACTCATGATAGCTATATATAAGAGGATATGGTTCCAAGAATTTTCAGGGTCATCCATCTTTGAAGATCATACAAACGGACACTGCCTTAAAAGAAAATGGGATTGTCAATCGATTTCAACAAATTAGTTAATACTGATGGATCTTTGGCAAACCTTCCATTTATTTAGGCCTCGTTCAGTTCGCGAAATATGTGGCGAAAAGTTACTGTAGCACTTTCGTTGTTATTTGACAAACTTTGTTAAAACATGGACCAACTAGACTCAAAAGATTCGTCTCGACATGAGCAGACCAAAAGTACAATTAGTCATTTTTTTACCTACATTTAATGCTCCATGCATGCGTGTAAAGATTCAATGTGACGGTTACTATGCAAAATATTTGGACAAATGTGGGGAACTGAACATGGCCTTACTCCCAAAAACCATTGTGGACAAACTTGATAAGATCAGAAGGTCCTTTTTTTGGCAAGGTGGCAGCACTAAACAAAAATATCATCTTATTCGATGGCCTAAGTTTTGTAAGAGCAAAAAGAAGGGTGGCCTAGGCATTAAGGACATTAGAAAAATGAATATTAGCCTCTTATGCAAATGGTTTTGGAAGCTTGAGAATGAAACAGGGTTGTGGCAAAGAATTGTTAGATTTAAATATCTCAAAAATGATTCTATTTGTACTGTGAAACACAGGCAAAATGATTCTGCCATTTGGAAAGATCTATTGAAAATCAGAGATATTTACATTCAGGGCAGGAGGATCAAACTCAAAAATGGGAAAATACCTTATTCTGGAAAGATCCCTGGTTGTATGAACAGTCATTGAAGAAGAAGTTCCCTGAGTTATTCCAAATGTGTCAACAAAAAAATATATCTGTGGCCAGGACAAAACAAGATCTCCATTCTCTAACCTTTTCTAGATGGCTAGTTGATGGCTGGAAAGCTAGTTGGGACCTTATTATAGCAGACTTTTCAAATGTTCACTTAACTGATGGTGATGATTTGGTAACATGGAAATTTGGTAATAAAGGCAAGTTTTCTATAAAATCAGTTTATAATGCTCTCTCTATCAATGATTGTGGGTTATATCATAAGAAAATCTGGAAAGGAAAAATTCCTGAGAAAATCAAGATTTTTGTGTGGCTAGTGATGAATAATGTCATTCCCACTAAAGATAACATGAAAAAGAGAAACTGGACTGGGGATACTACCTGTTGTTTCTGTTCTATGGAAGAAAGTATATCTCATTTTCTTTTTCAATGTAGCTTGGCCAAATCTATTTGGGCTATCTTTGCCATTTGTTTCGGTGCTGATAATATTTCCATTTCCTTGAATCAAAGCTGGGTATGGTGTGAAAAGTGGATTCCCCTGGACCCCAAGTTTCATTCGCTTGGTATTGCGGCCATCTGTTGGGCAATATGGAAAGCTAGGAATGAATCCTGCTTCGAAGGAAAAGCTATCCATAGCCCGCTATCTATCATATGTCATGCTTGTGCACTAATGAGCTATTGGGCAGTGTTGTATGAGGCTGAGGACAAGGAGATTCTGGAAGAGGGAGTCAATCCTATGCTGCGGATTGCTGTGAATTTACTGAATAAGAAGAAGATAACTGATTCACCCAAGCTGCTGGACGACACCAAGAGGGACTGAGAAGACAGTCTGATTGCTATGATGCAAGGAGGGCCCTGATTTTCCTTATAGAATATGTTGTACTGATGGTCAAACCTCATGGAGTTAGTTTTTGCTGATTCTCATACTCCTGGGCCAGCTTCTTCGGCTAGGCTTCACCCCTTTTGGTTTACTGCTGCTATGATATTCGGTGATCTCTGAAGTAGTGTCCGAGTCCTAAGCAAGTTGACGTTAGTCGTTTCTTTTTCTTCGGTTCCTGTTGCTTTCTTTCGTCTATCCTATCTCGGTCTGTAATGCTATTGGATGATATATTTCCGTTATCTTGGTAATGGAAATGGGGGAATCCCTCGGTTAAAAAAAAAAATCGATTTCAACAAATACATTGAACGGCAGAGTACAGAGGAGCAATAATTCTACATAACGAACAAAATGGAAGGTGCATATATAACTGACTAAATTCAGAGATGGTCAGATGGGAGCTTCACACGCGAATAGCAAGTGTAAAATAAAAAATAAAAGACATTTGATTTGAGAGCTTCTACCAACGGCAGAAACAATATAGGATTATAAAGCAATGAAGCAACAATGGCCCTTGCCGGCAAAAGGTAGCCATCTATCAAGCTGGAGCGCAAAAAACTTGGGAACAGAGAAAGCAGAGGAGGATGAAAATTGGGAGGCCGACCGGGACAACATCACAGTCACAGCTATCAGAGGTTCAGAGAGTACGCTTGGGGTGATGACGGTAGTAAACTAGGATGAACAGCGCGCTTCGCTGCGCTCGTAGATGTTGCTTTTGTTACGTGTCACAGGTCAACTATTTTGTGTGGGTTAGTGTTCAAATAAAATTTGACCACGACATGCTTAGGTTTATTTGACAAATTTCAGAAAATAAAATCAAAATACATATTGAGTTTTAACTCAGGAAGGTCATGATGATATTAATATTGTTGAAGGAGCTTAGGTGCAAAGACAAAAAATAGTGACTTACTTTAACATAGAAAAATAAAAAAATGATATATAATGTTCACATGTTTACATAGGCAACCAGCCTGCAACAATGAGGGAGAGACTGAGCAAGACACAAAAACATAGATAATAACGGTTATAAGACCATAAAAGAGCCTGACGGAGAGACTGAGCAAGACACAAAAACATAGATAATAACGGTTATAAGACCATAAAAGAGCCTGACATCGACTGCCAATATATGAGTAAAGACATGAGTGAAAAACTAAAAAGTATGACGACCAGCTAGTGCAAGTTCGGTCGTCCATGGAGCATTCCCAAATTTTATAAATACGCTAACATGATATTGTATTAACAAAGAGAAAGGCAATTAGACAATTAGAGTTTTATGAGAGTAAAGAAAGTTTCATAGAGATGAAACTCTTCTGTACTATTTTCAAATATGAGTCTATTGAAAACTGAGAGATGAAATCTTCACTGAAACTGGCGTGACAACTAAAGGCTCCTTCTGTATATGTATACTCGGATAACTATGTTAGAAATCTGATGAGAAGCCATACCCAAGGACTCAGTTACCCTCCTGCTAACAGTAGTCGAAGATTGAGGTTGAGGCACAGAGGCACAGAGTCACGCAAGGCAAAAGAACCTTGGATAGGGAGTACGCGAGGCGTATAAAATAGTACTCCCTCCGTTCCTAAATAACTGTCTTTAGAAATCTGTGTCACAGACACGTTTTTCAGACGACAATTAAAAAAAAAGGACCGAGGGAGTACGTCGACACAGCTCACTTTTTTTATGAGCGATTTCTTTTATTCTAAAGGCAGCTGTCTCCGTGAAGGCCTGGCGCGAGGCCACGAAGTTTGTCGCCGGCGCCGAAAAAAAAGGCCAGAAAGCCACGCGTCGATAGCAGACCATCAGGGAACGTAGAGTGTCTCTGCACGCGGCGATTCTCCCGCGGATATAGTTTCTTATTATATCAAAACAATATATCAAAACAATGTTTTATTAATAATATTGAATATTTATTACAAAAATGACCCTCGGTATGAAAGAAAAGTACAAACTCTCGGGAATGCTAACTCTAATGAGAACTTTGTTGGAGACCGCGGAAACTGGACGTCATCTTTATAGAACGTCGACCGAGGTAGCGTCATCCTAGTACAAGTCATCTAGATCGAAACCATCATCTTCGGGATACTCCTGCTCCTCGAGGTAATCACTAACGTCTGGGTGGGATAGCAGGGGGACAAAGAGAAATGGTGAGTACATCGAAATATACTCCGCAAGTGTAGAAAATATATGCCATGAGGCTAATATCAAAGGTAGATTGACTCAGTTTGACTCAAGCGCCTAAAGCGATACAATCCTATTAATCATATGCACCTATTTACTAGGTTATAACCACAGTCTCCAAAGAAAAGTAACAACATTCGGAGTCGCACCGAGCAAAACCATACTTGGAGTCACACCGAGCAAAACCACAATTGGAGTCCATCAAGCAACCGCACTTGGAGTCACACCAAACAAACTCACACCTGAAGTTCATCAGGCAAAACCGCACCTGAAGTCCATCAGATGACCCGAACCCCACCAAACCAGTAACCAACTAATCCCGAAGAAGTCCAAGCCGCTCGTGACCGTGAGCATGACTGATATATCAGTTTTATACTCTGCAAAGTTCGCACATCGTTACCCATGAGTCATGCGTTTCCCGTCACGCTAAACACTGCCAAGGTGCATAGCGAGGTCGCACTACAAGGCCTTTACAAAGCCCCTCCAAGCATGTGTTGCACGTACTCTAAGGTTTCTCCCATGTCCATAAGTCAACGACCCCAAGGGATCCCTGTTGAGCCACTAAACAAACCCGGTGTAACATAACTTGGAGGAAACTAATTAATTAGTCAGGTCCATCCCATCTAGATCTCATAGTTGTGCTGTGCAACCGGGTTACATGCTTCGAGAGCCAGGTCCTAGGGATCTAGGCAGGTTAAATCTAGCACAAGCCTAGAACCAAAAACCAAAACCAGCTGTCGAGTCCCACGACATAAAACCACCAGTAGAGTCCATCCTGCCAGATTTTTTCTAATCACCATGTTACTACAAAAAATTACCATAACCACATTGTTTAATAGATCATTAATCAGTATTATTAACATTCAATCTCATCCCATCTCAACCATGACTGCAGGGCTAAGCATAGACTCTACCCAAAACTTCTCAAACCAGGTGTCAAGAAAAATATAGGAAATTCTATTAAACCCTAACATAGGATTCGATTTTAGACACAACATGCATCTACAGGATCTAACTACTCTAATACCAAAATATAAAATAAATACAGGAGCAAGATGTTCAATGACACTTGCCTTCCGGCTGGGTCGTATCAGCAGAAGCAAAGTTGGGATCCTGGGGTTCCTCAAAGTCCACACTCTCTGGCCCAATCATCAACACATGGCACATATAAGGCTTAATAAAAACAATACAACAATAGTAGAAAACTGCATTAAAAAGTATACTACTGCGTAGATTTCGTCGATACGAACCTACCGCGACATGAACGGGTCAAATAGAGTTAAAACGCAAAAGTTATGGGCTTTTGAAAGAGAGTGACAGTTCTGTAATTAGATTGAACTTGAATTTACAAATTTAATTAAATAAATAAAAACGTAAAAAAGGCTGTTGGACTGGGCCTCATTTAACCGAAACTGGAGGGGCCTAATAGGAAGAAAGACAAGACTCAGTGAATAGTATAGATGGAGCGCGGGTTGATTCACAGAAAACCGGAGGGCCTTTTAGCAAAATGGCCTAGGCGACTGGCACGGTGCCGATGTGGACGCCACGCGGCCACATGCGATTGGCGTAGTGCGCCAGCTGGTCCGTGGACTAATGCACGTGGCGGTGATGGTGCGTCCGTAGACCAGATGCACCTCTAGTGCATACCGGTTCGTGGCTCGTTCTAATCTCAGCCACCGATTGCGAAATGGACGACCGAGAAGGGGTCTAAGGAGGGAGGGACAGTGCAGGCGGCCGCCCGGAGGGGAAAAGTCGTAGGGCTGTTGACGACTACCAGGAAGAGAGAAACAGGAAGCGAAGCTCACTGCGGGATCGGATTGGGGGTTGGTGACGCCAGAAGCGGTTTGCAGGCGGCTGGCAACGGTGAGGGATAGCGGCGACACTCTATTAACGGCGGGGTGATGATTAGAGGGGTAAGAGGGCGCTCGGAGTGGGTCGGTGCGGTGGCGGCGAAGGAGTGTGGGGTGCTGGTCCTTCTTGTAGGGGTGGAGGGAGAGGAGAGCGGGCGGTTGGGGGGGGGAACCGGGCTCGGTCGTTAATGGTGGCCGAGGTCCGAGTGACTTAGATCGAGGTGGGAGGAGAGGGTGGTGGGGCTCAGTCCCGGGGCGAGGGAGTCGATAGGGGTGCGGCTTGGTCTACAATGACGCGAGCAGGCGATCCGCGCGGGCAAAGCGACCGGCGACGACGTCCTCGGAGGAAGGGGAGAAACGACCGTCTGGAGGATGGGGAGGCTGGGCTCGGCCCATGCGGAGGAATGGGAGGGGGAGAAGGGAGAGGGTAAGGGCGAATGGGCCAGGGGGTGACGGGCCCACAGGAGAGAAAGGAGGGATGTGGGCTGGGCCATGGAGGAAGTGGAGAGGGAGTCCAAGACCTTTTCCGTTTTTTGTTTCTCCTTTTTCAAATTCATTTCCAAATTCATTTCCAAATCTAATTTAAAATCCAGTTTGAAACAAAAACAAGTTTGCAAAGTTTTCCAAAATATTTTCCCTTGGTTTTTCAAATAAAACTTTGAGTTTGATTTTGCATTTTTTTGTAAATCTTTTTATTGCTTTTTTAAATAAAAAAATTCGATTTGCCCGACACGAGTTTTATAAATTTATTTGCCTCTCAATAAAATATGCAACGGCATGAATGCAACATGACATAATTAAATAATTTTTTTTCTCCTCTAGTTAAATAGCCAACCTATTTAATTTCTAATTATTTAATTAAATTGGGGAAAATTTAAATCGGGGTGTTACAATTATCTTAACAAACCGCCTGTAGAAATTCATTTGTACAAACGATTGTGGGGATATGGACACCACGGTACCACACGATGGTACATGGGCCGCACTACTAGGGGTCGTCCGGCCCACATGATGAAGACGTGCGGCGCACGACATGCACCGCATGACAGTTGTAATCTAGATATAGTACCAATTCGGATACTTGCCATGTAACTTTGTCCCTTCGGAATATATAAGGAGGGGCATGGGTCCTCCGAGAGGACACGGGGACAACAGATCATAGGTCATAAGTCACAAGCCAGATCCAATCAATACAACTCGACGCAGGACGCAGGGTATTACGCTAAAACCTAGCGGCCCGAACCTGGATAAACCTTTGTGTTCATCTTGTTTTGCCTTGCGTCAACATCCGGGTCGTCGTCTTGCGCACCTTCCCCTCTAATCTACCACCTTGGGCATACCCCTAGGTGGACTATCGACCATATTTCGTCGACAGCTGGCGCCCACCGTGGGGCATGTGCGTACGAACGCCATGACGACTCAGATGGTCTCCTTCCTCGTTTCCACGACTCTTCCGGAGGCTTCAGGTTCGTCCTCGGGTCGTTCTCCTAAACCACCGACATCGACGCCGCCGCCAGGGGCGTGGAGACGGTGCAGGCTTCCCCTATGCCGAACGGATTTGCTTCCACCACTTCAGCATCGGCGAGACCAGCCTCAACATCTCTTCAAGGTCATCTTCCCCGGCGCTCTGACCACGCTTCCCCGCTATCGGGGACGGCGTGTCGACAATACCGATCTGATCGAATCTATCGATCGGGTCACAACAGGCATCAGTGACAATCTCACTCTCGTAGATCTGATCAGAGATCGATCTCCGAGCAGACATCGTTGTACCTCTCGCTCCGACCTCCAACCGTGTCGCAATGATGATCGCCGTAATAAGCGGCGCTATGACGACCATGACCAGGAGGAAAGATCGAGGGCTAGGCAACTCCATCACCGTCGACAAGAAGACATCGTTGGCTCGGCTGATCAACTACACGAGGATTATGAGAAGCTGCTCGACGACCCGTGCCCTATGCTCGCTCTGATCATCTACGAGCCAGAAGCGAGCCATCACGTCGTCGTCGAGCCAAAGACGAGCCACCGACGAGCCAACGAGCCACCAACGAGCCAAAAGCGAGCCATCACATCATCGACAAGCCAGCGAGCCAAAAGCGAGCCATCGTCGAGCCACTGACGAGCCGACGTCGAGCCACCAACGAGCCACCAACGAGCCGCGACAAGCCATCACGTCGTCATCATTGTCTCACCGCCATCCTCGTCGACCGCTCGTTGTTGACTCATCGCCGTCCTCGACGCCTCTCGTCGACTACTCCGTTCGGACGACAATCAAGCTAAGTATTATCTTTCACATCAATCAAATATTTTTTCGATCGTGATATATCTCTAGATATCATCGTGTGCCTCGTGGTCACACCAGATTCTTATTATGTGCCTCCGCGGTCACATTATTTCTTTACTCTGGCTCTTCGTTATTTTTCACCGTATATATCATCCTGAGGATGACATATGCGTTTTCCCGAGCAACCGCGTTTACACTCGTGCTTTCCAGAGACGGCCCTGTCTCTGACTCCTCCCAACACGTGAATGCAGCTCCGCGCTCTGCGTTACGGGTGGTCAGCAGCGGCTTCTCGGTGATGCTGGTGCTCTTACGCGTGCCTGGGCTCCGCGCCTCACGCTCCGGAGTTATCGGCTAGCCAGGGCTGGCGACTCAGTTACAAACAAACTGCTAGGGGGAATTTTATTTAATGCTGAGCGTTCAATCCAGCTGACTGACTCCATATTTTATTTGTACGTCATATACTGCTATTCTCCATGTTTATTTTATAGGAACCATGTTCGGTCTGCGAGCTAATTCTTTACGCTCGGGGACTGGACCAGTTATGTTGGATGAGAAGATCATTGCTGGGGACTCCTCAGTGCTCGGGTTCGTCGACCACCTGGTCGGGTCGCTCGGTACCTACCACCTGGCGCTCGGACGTCATCGCCGACTAGCTGGCCGTACTCTTCGACGCTCATTGACGACTACACCGAGAGTTCACCAGCTGAGCTGGGGACTCCTCAGTGCTCGGGTTCGTCGACCACCTGGTCGGGTCGCTCGGTACCTACCACCTGGCGCTCGGACGTCATCGCCGACCAGCTGGCTGTACTCTTCGACGCTCATCAACGGTTACGCCAAGAGCTCACCAGTTGACCTGGGGACTCCTCGGTGCTCGGATTCTTCGCTCCATCTTCGTCGACCACCTGGTCGGGTCGCTCGGTGCCCACCACCTGGCGCTCGGACTTCATCATCGACCAGCTGGTCGCTTCGCTCGGTGCTCACCGCCTGGCGCTTGGACTTCGTCGCCGACCAGCTGGCCGTACTCTTCGACGCTCATCGACGACTACACCGAGAGCTCACCAGTTGACCTGGGGACTCCTCGGTGCTCGGATTCTTCACGCCAACATCGTCAGCAGCGCTGGTCGGATCGCTCGGTGCTCACCGCCTAGCGCTCGAACTTCATCGCCGACTAGCTAGCCAGACTCCTCGACGTTCATCGACGACTACACCGAGGGGTCACCAGCTAACCTGAGGACTGCTCGGTGCTTGGACTCATCGTTCGGCAATCTGCTCGGACGACATGCTGCTTTCACCAAAGTGGATTTTCCTTTTTTATAAGCCTGCTACAAGATTTATTCTTCATCTTCTAGCAGCCTTGGGGACTACCATGTATACATGGCGCTCGTTCGCGCATGTATATAAGTTTGATTATTCTCAAGACCCTGGCACCACGTGACCAAGTCACCTGCTGTCAGGCTCGGGGACTAGCTGTGGGGATATGGACCCCAGGGTACCACACGATGGTACATGGGTCGCACTACTAGGGGTCGTCCGACCCACATGATGAAGACGTGCGGCGCACGACATGCACCGCACGACAGTTGTAATCTAGATATAGTACCAACTCGGATACTTGCCATATAACTCTGTCCCTTCGGAATATATAAGGAGGGGCAGGGGTCCTCCGAGAGGACACAGGGACAACAGATCATAGGTCATAAGTCACAAGCCAGATCCAATCAATACAACTCGACGCAGGACGTAGGGTATTACGCTAAAACCTAGCGGCCCGAACCTGGATAAACCTCTGTGTTCATCTTGTTTTGCCTTGCGTCAACGTCTGGGTCGTCGTCTTGCGCACCTTCCCCTCTAATCTACCACCTTGGGCATACCCCTAGGTGGACTATCGACCATATTTCGTCGACAACGATTCTAGACTTGAGGCCACCGTTTCATTTATATTGGCGAATGGTAACTAAAACTGTCAGTAAAAAAAAGGAGGCGCCGGGAAAAAATATCTTTCTAATGGTGGTTGCTAAATGTACTTAAATTTTAAAAGGTTTAACTGGTATGTAAACTATAGAGATAAATACTTAGGGACGAAAAGAGTATAGTGTAAGTTAATATTTAGTCAATGACATGGATGCACTTTGCCCAAAGACGACACTGCATTTCTGCAATAGGCAAAGTACTTTTGGCGAGCACACGGAGTCATGGACCACTACCAGATGATGGGACCTCACAGACAAGCAGGATGAAGACGAGGAGCATCTGCAGTACGTTCTGCACCGCGAACGTACAGTCGAGGAATAGAGGTATGCAATTGCAGCATGGTGTCATATTTTACTATGTAAGTTTGATCAATAATATATAAAAATATAAATGCTTATAATATTAAATAGGAATTATTAAATTTGTCATGAAATATATTTTTACAATATATTTATGTGGTATAAAAAATTACTGTATAGTTGGTCAATCTTTAAATATTTTAACTAAAAATACATCCAGAATTACATTCTTTTGATGACAGAAGCCGTAGGTCTATGGAAAAGAAGTTGACACTTACCTTAGTCGTCACGCAACATATGAAATTGTTGCTTAATTAAATTTATTAGGAGGAATAATTGAAAATAAAAAAAGCTCCAACCCTCCCATATGTTAGATGCATGCACATAAACCGTCTTAATTTTGTTTTCATGCTTGAGGGGGGAGGGGGGAGGGCCTGGAAGCTAGGGAATGGAGAGCTCTCGGTGAGGTCCCTATATGGATGATGTTGATGACCTCTGTTCACGAGTTTGTGTTGTACTTGCTGCTTTGCGCCAGTAAAAGAGATTTACGAGGATGGTTACTGAGCTCGCGTGGAACGTCTTAGAAAAGTGCTGCTTCTAAGCTGCTGACCTGCTGTTGTGTTGTGTGTGTGTGGGAGGGGGGATCCAAATAGCACACACAATGCAAGTTTCTTGCCCATTAGGCCTGAGCGTTCGGGTTACCCGATTTTTTCGGGTCGGGTAGTTCAAAATTCGGGTAATGAAAATTGCTATCCGAATTTAGTCCCATAAAAATACTACCCGTAATTTCGGATACCCGATAATTCGGGTTCGGATATTACCCGATATACCCGAACTCATGTAAAATAGCAAATTGTACAAAACTTTAGTAGCAATTCATATATAATTTTAGGAGCAATTTGTATAGAATCACTACAAGGAATAGTGCTTTACATGACGATCACTTTAGTCATAAACAATCGAAAACACGTCACAGTTAATTTGTCATGACGATCGGAAAATCTGTCATGTATCTCACGTCATACATTTGCTGGACCAACTGGACCCGTCACTGATTGTCATTTCATTTCGTCATAGAATAATCGACAACGTTTGAGCGAAAAAAATCCAAAAAAAATAAGGGAAATGTTTTTAAAATTAGGGGAGGGGCCCCACTAGCTACCTACACCACCCATCTACTCCAATAGTATTTTTCTATATTTTTTGTGATTTTTTTGCACTTTGCATTAACCAAGATTCGAACCAGCGACCTCTCGCACATGCGCGTGTAACCTTCACTACCACTCCACCCCTTTGTCATTTGTGTCTATATTCCATTTTAATTTCCCTCATATTATGCTAAACCATGTGTAAATTGCTTGTTTGACAGACCATTTCAGCGTCATGCAAAAAAAAAAACAAGCCATGACATCGCCATGTTGGACGTTGAGCTGTGACGAAATGAAAGTATCTGTCATAGATCTACCACCCAACTGCTAAGATATACAAAAATAATCCGTGACGTTCAGATCGTCATATATAAATCACCTAACAAATGAAGAATATGATTCTACGATGCTTCATGGAAAACCGTCATGTAAAGCACCATTTTTTGTAGTGAATTTCAATGGTAATTTCAAAGAATAATATTACAATCACTTGTTCAAATAGAGAGAACCATGTGCTAATTAAAGTGGTACATTCATATGTTTAACTAACAATACATGATAAATACAAAGACAAAATACAACTTTGGGTAATTCGGGTAGTTCGGGTACCGGGAGATATTATCTGAATTACTGTCACACCCCAAAATTAGCATTTCTTAAATTAGAGTTAAAATGGTTTATTTATGAATTTTTGTGCTCATAAAATATAGGAAAATAAATTTTTTCTCTAAATTAAAATTTATCCAAGGGTTTTAGCAACATGTTTGAGCATTCATGCCATTGCATTGGATTCATTGGAATGAGTGGTTTTGGTTTAAATTGAAAACAAATTCAAAATGCTTTTGAAAAGGGTTTGAAAATAAAGGCATTTTTGTTTTTGAAAAAAAAGTTTTGAAAAGTTCAAAATTTCAAAACTGTTTCTTCCGAGGATCCAATTCAAATGTTCAAAAGAAATTCAAATTCTATTTGAAAACCCCTTTGAAAAATGCAAAAGAAAAATTAAAAGGCAATTCTTTTCCTCCCTTCCTCTTTTCCTTCTTCTGGCCCGATCGACCTGTTTGGCCTGGATCCAGGCCCAGCGCCCGACCCCCTCTCCCGGCCTTGCCTTCCCTTCGCGCGGCCCAGAAATTCCGGCCTAGCCGCGGTCTTCGCCCCCCCCCCTTCGCACTCGCTTCCCCCTTCTCCTCTTGGGCCGAAGCCAGCAGACGGCCCAGCTCCGACGAGGCACCGTGCGCGCATACTCTCTCCCTCTCTCACTGACTGCTTTGGCCCACTCGTCAGCCGCTCCGCCTGCACGCTGCTCACCCTTCTCTCTCTCGCTGACACCGCGAGGCCACATGTCGGCTTCGTCCCCCTCCCGTGTCCATGGCGGACACTCCTTGCCGAGTTCGAATCCGGCTTGGGTACGCCTCCTCCCTTGCCTTCCAGGCCAAGCAAGCACCAGAATAAGAGCCCCGACTCCTGCCGCCTCTTTTCTTTTCCAAATCCCGAGATTTTGAGCCCTAAATCACCTAACAGCTGAGCTCCGAAACTCGCCAAGATCCCGCCGCCGCCGAACTCCGTCCTCACCGCTCCACTGCCGCCGCTAGCTGGTCGCAGAGTATTGGTTGGGTCCAGTAAGACCATATCCTCTCTTTTCCCTCCAGATCTTCCTCTGGATGATGCTTTATTTGTTCGCCGGTCATCCCTCGTCGCCATATTCATCACTGGTGAGATCCCGTGTTTCCCTCTTTCTATTGGACCGATTCCCATGCTCTCTACCGACTGGTAGCGCGAAACTGAGCTCCACCGTTAAGTCTGGCAATGGCGCCGCCGCCTTCCTCCTCTGCTCCGGCAACTCAGCGCCGCCCAAGCACCCGATCTAATCCCCGCCCTCCATCGCAGATCCGGCGGTCAGAATAGATCGATACCCCTTCGACTGTCTCTTTTGTTAAAGAGCCCCTCAAGTCTTTGAGACTCAACCCACGGTCCTTTCGGCTTTGTTCGATGAGTCGCAGAAATCTTACATCCAAGCCCTTGTGCTTTTCCTTTAATGAGCCACGGTCCATCAGATTCCTTATTTTTCCTTTTATTTATTTGAATTGCAAAATCAAGTTTATTTATTCACAATTTTGCAACTGACTTTAAACGCCTATAACTTCTTTATTTTAACTCCGATTTAGTCCGTTCAACTGGCATTAGATTCGTTTCGAAAAGTTCTTTCTAACTATATAACTTTTAGTACTGTTTTCTATAATTAAAATTTGAGTTAAATCTAATCTAGTAATTAGTGTCTTTAATCTTGTTTAGAATGTATCTTTTCCGTTTCAACTCCGTTTAGCGTGATCTTCGCGTCTGTTTGATCGTAGTGAGACGTAGATTGGTTTTTAAAACTCTTTATATTATTTATCTACTGTTGATGTACTGTTCTAATCATAGGCTATGTTTGCTTTGCATGAATGGTATTGGATGTTGCGTGGTGTTCTATGATCGTTTGTCCAGTCTGTGAGTTTTACGTTGCTGATCAAGAAGAAGTTTGTGATCAAGAGTTCAAGATCAAGAGTCAACCTTTGGAAGTCTATAAGTCAACAAAAGAAGGATCTTGAGTTTAAGGCAAGTATAGCATGGGACCATCTTTGTTACCTATGCACCTTATAATCACTTATTTCATATTGCATGTGTCTAATTTGAATGCCATTAAGGTCTGCCTAGTTCTTGTTATCTATTACCTTGTCACCTGTGGATATCATGCATTTGGGTAGTATATTGCTAGTGCTCAACTTAAGCCGACATGATCTGATCACTATTAATGATTAATGATTGATGATTCATGACTTATGAAATGATGATTAAAACTTGCCTATCTGTCAGCAAAAGCTGGGACTTACAATGCAACAATGAGGGTTATATGGCTCTGACCTTAGCTCAGTATGAGGACCTTTTCTAGCTTGTTAATGGTTACCCGAAAGGACGCATAAGGCGCTTGACGAGACGGGTATAGTGCAGCTTCTGTCCACGTGTGTATAGGCCGCGTGTTATTGTGCCACCTGGAAGGAGGGCTCTACATCTCCTTGCCTTAAGACCTAGCGGCCCTAACTTGTTAGACGAACCTTTGAAAGGCTGCGCAGTGAACCCAGCCATGCACCTTGGCAGTGTGATATGGGACTGGCTATCCCTGGCAAATGGGAATCACGACTCATCGGGTAAAGTGTACAACCTCTGCAGAGTGTAAAACTGATATATCAGTCGTGCTCACGGTTACGAGTGGCCCGGAAAACTCACAGAAAAGCTGGTTAAATGATTACTTAATGTTTAATACTGGTTATCTGAATGATATCATGATGATGATGGAATTAATGTGATCATATGGTTTATGTGGTTTAAGCATAACATACGTTTACCTAATGCTAAAATTTTGACTACTAAAAGCTGAATGGAGTTAAACCAGTGTCAGCCTTTTTGAGCCTCATGAACCTCATGTTATATTTGTTAAGTACGAGATGTACTTATGCTTGCTTTACTTTTCAATACTTTGGAAAAATCTTGGATGGGTACCAGAATGCCAGACGTTGGAGAAGTTAGGCTTGTGATTAACCAGTCAGTTGTCCCTGTGAAGTTAGTATCTCCATCTGAAGATCGGAGTGTCTTCTCGCTGTTTGCTCCTTAAGGTTATGTTTTTTGTGTTTATACGTTATGTATTTAAGCATTGTCTTTCGATATTACCCTTTATTTGTAGCTATATGTGAGATTTGACTTCCTGGGCTCACATATGGTGTATACCTGGTTTTATTTTTAAAACCGGGTGTGACAATTACCCAAACTAATTTCGGGTGATCAAAATCAATATCCGAATTTAGGATCGGGTAGCTCAGGTTCGGATAATTCAGGTCCGGATTCGGGTAGCAGGTATTTTGCCTAGGCTTATTGCCCATAATATTCGCTTTTGTCTAAAGAGCATACAAAATCACCTACACTTTCCAATTTCTCGGGAAACAACACTTTGCGTTTTAAAAGAAGACTTTACACACACTTGGGCCTTGTTTAGATGCAAATTATGAGTTTTTTTCTCAACTGTAGCACTTTCGTTATTATTTGACAAACTTTATCCGAATATGGACTACGTAGACTTAAAAGATTCGTCTCGACATGTACATACTAAAAGTACAATTATTTATTTATTTTACCAATATTTAATACTCCATGCATGTGTCCAAACATTGATGTGATGGTGATGTGATGGAGAGAGGGAAAAAAAGTTAATAGTTTGAAGAGAAGTGAACAAGGCCTTGACACTTCCTAACAGATCGACAAGACGCATACACATGTATGGATACTTAGGCCTTGTTCAGTTCGCGAAATATGTGGTGAAAAGTTACTGTAGCACTTTCGTTGTTATTTGACAAACTTTGTCAAAATATGGACTAACTAGACTCAAAAGATTCGTCTCGACATGAGCAGACCAAAAATACAATTACTTATATTTTTTACCTACATTTAATGCTCCATGCATGCGTGTAAAGACGGGTACTATGCAAAATATTTTGGGTGATTTCGCGAACTGAACCTGGCCTTATTCCTACAGAACGTCGTACGCAGACAGACGTATATAGTGCTTCGTACGGTGTACTACGAATGACGATGACGACGACAACTGTGTTATTATATAGAAAAAAGTAGGCGGCGACCAAAGCGAGTGTCCACGACAACCGTGTGTTTTGCTGCGGCAACAAATTAAATTCGTTCGTCAGGCGTCGGACCAGGTGATGGGCACCAATCCGTCGTCGGTGTTGAGCCCGAGCGCCTTCCACACCGCCGGGGACCCATCCACGATGTTGCTGGCGCAGGGGGGCTCGAAGTTGTGCTCGTCGTCGCAGCCGTGGAGGGAGTCGCACTCGTCGACGACCATGGCCGTCACGGACCTGCCGTTGCCCGCGGTGATCACGATGCTCTTCCGGCACCGCTTCCTCCTGTCGAACCACCCCGTGGACAGCGCCACCACCTTGACGTCGTCGCCGAAGAACGTGCCGGTGCAGCTGGACGCGCCGCCGCCGTCCCTCCCCTCCGCGAAGCTGTTGAGCGTCAGCGTGGCGCGGGTGCGCGCCGTCACCGGCGGGGAGCACGCGAACGTCGTGTAGCGCTTCCCGTCCTCGCAGCACTCGGAGTCGTTGTCGGTGTTGCAGCTGCCGGACTTGCCGCGGATGGAGCCGTTGGGCTGGCAGGACTGCAGGAGCGCGCGGTGGGGGAAGGATGGCCGCGAGCGCCATGATGAGGAGACGAGCTCTCGTCGTTGTGCAAGCCATACTAGCTTCTCTGTGCTGATGCTAACCACACTGGAGAGCTAGTGGAGAGGCTGTGCTTTTGTGATTCTGTGCTGTAGGCAGGCATGTTATATAGCCGCGAGAAATGAAAATGTGAAACATGGCTTGGGGTTTTGGTAGTTAGTCAGTATAACCGTCCAGTTAATTGGGAACATTTGCTGTCTGTCTCTCCCCGTCCGGTTAAACTCTATAATGGTGCTTAGATTCTTCTACCTCAAGGTCGAATAATGTGATTTCATCCAAAATCATCAACGTTACTTCAGTGGCCGGCCCCTCCACTCGGCGACATCTTTATCTGTCCGGACAGAGTATCGGCTAGACCATTTTTATGCCTAAAAAGATGCCGTTCGACCATCGGATTGGAACAAAACATTCTGAGGGCTTGTTTAGGTCTGTTCCATAAACTCTCTGCTTTGTAAATTAGCAACTCCACAAAATCTAAAGTTTCTAGAGCACCTGTTCAGATGCTCTCATAATTCTAACTTTTTTCCGAAGCAGAGTTTGTGAAGTCATATTTGTTTAGCTGTACCATAGAGCGGAGGTCAAAAACATAGAGCGAAGTAGTTCCAAACAAGCCTTAGATCTATCTCCGTGTCTCACAACTACCTGTACACAAACAACAAATTTTATTTTGAAAGTACACAAACAATATTTTTAACTGGCTAATAAAATTGATTTTCGATCACTAGTGGTTTTGGCCGTCAGTATGAAAGGGCAATGAAATTAGAGCATTTTACTAGCCTTTTACACTAACAGTCAAAATCACCATCAGAAAAAAAATATTTCTAAAGGTTTGATTTTATTAAATCAACCGTCAGTAGAAAGGACCTCCAATATTGCTTCTTTTCACTGGTACAAAACCGGGCTTTAGTCCTGGTTCTAGACCCCACCAATCCGGGACTAAAGGTCTCAGGCTTTAGTCCTAGGTCACTCAACTGATACTAAAGCCCACCCTCAATAAAAAAAATTATTCAATTCAAACCCCGGAAATCTCTCTCGCGCTTCATCATGAGATTCGAACCCAGGATCTCTCACCTCACGCATAACTTATTTACCAACTCAACTACACAACACATATGACACAATTCTAGACGTTCTCCTTTTAAATTTACTCGTAAGGAATATTTAGTCCCGGGTGGAAGAACTTTAGTCTGGGTTGGTAACCCCAACTGGGACTAAAAGGTCACCTTTAGTCTAGGTTGAGGGCATCAACCGGGACTACAAACTTACTTTTAGTCCCAGTTGGTAACCCAACCTGGACTAAAAGTCCTACTCCTGAACAGAAAAATTACCGGGACTAAAGTCCAAACCCGACGTGGATCAAAAGTCTATTCTCTACTGATGTTTAAGCATAAAATCAATTCAAAAAAAACAGTGTGAGAAAATAGAAAATAAATTTCACGTCTAGGCCACGCCACCACATAGCCCCAGGTAAGCCATACGAATTTTTCTACAAAATGCTCACTTATGTAACTGTTTTCTAGTACCCAAACCCACAACCATCCTCATGTGGGAGTCTTTCTTACCATCTCACTAGCTACACACTGTTGTCAACAACAACATGAGGACAATTCCTTTTGAATTTCAGTGACGACTTTCTTAGGTCTCTTGTGTATAATATTTTGAAATATCTCAACAAAGTCGTACAATATTTTGGGCACCTAAATGCTCCTAAATGAAAATATTTTCAACTACGAAGTTGTAGACCTAAGCGAGTTCTAAAATTTTAGTATAAAAATTGGCTTCATCTGGTTTCATATGAAGAATTTGTAAACTTTATATTTTTTTATCTAGAAATGGATTTATAGTGATAGCCGCTTATGACAACCACCTCTAAACGTGAATTTCTAGTAGCGACTGACCTAAGATACCCATTTTAGAAAATAGACCTTGGTGGTTTCCTTAAGCATGCGCATGTACGAATGCCCATTTGTAATGGCAGCTGCTATATGCGGATGCTTAAAAAGTAGCTTAGCTCTGCCCCTACCATATGAAGTGATCCGACTATCTCTTAAAGGGATAAAGTTTGATGATACTTTCCATTATCTAAAAAATGGTAAGAAGAGTGTGCAGACCATTTGTCCAGCCAAATCTAAAGGTACAAAACTCGACATATTTTGCTAATCGTACCTATCATCCGATATCGAGCTAAGTTTGAAATTTTGATCCTTAAGTAGGCATTGGACCATGGTTTGGCATTTTATTTTGTTTTGGCTCAAATTTGTGTATGTAACTTAGTTTGTCTAATGGCATTTGCTGTTTTAAGCGTTGGTCTATTTTTGGACACTTGTGGTGTGCTTGTATAAGGTGCCGAGCTTTTTGCGTGCCCCAGAAAGCGCATGTTTGCATATCTCCTTTAAACTTTAGAGTTATAAAAACTTTATTTACAACAGTTTAGTTCAGTTTTGAGAACTAAATCTCTAATGTAATACAAACAGACTCTTAATACTGACTTAAATTTAATGCCAATCTACACTTGTGCAGTGGAGTTGTGCTCGATGTTATTCAATATCCAATTAATTAAATAGATGTTAGTTTCATTATTGTGCATCTCATTAGTTTTTTTCTGTTTTATGAACGGGCAACGTACTCCCTCCATATATATAGGAAATAGATGTCGTCTAGGGGACTCTAAAACGTAACTTTGACTATTTGTTTCTTTGAAAATATTTGTTGTAAAGTGGTATATGTATATTTGTATAAAAGAACTTTTCAAGACAAATTTATTTATACGATTTTTACATCTCTGAACTCAATAATTTAAAAGTTATTCATGATTTATATTTTTAATATTTGATCCAAACCTTATCCAAAACAATATCTATTTTCTATATAGAAGGAGTATACTATATTATATATCGTCCCCCTTCTAAACTCCGGTGCCTTCATTCCGTCGTCCCGCGCTTCTTTATCATTCAACCTATATATCCTATTTTTTAATTAAAATAAAGAGCCATGTTTGTCACATATTCAAAGCGGGTAACAGTTGATGTGGTTATAAATCAAGTTACAACTGAGATTTATGCTACTATTAGTTTATATGAGTGTACAGTGTTTTTTTCCTGCTATTATTATACCAGGACATATTAGTTGCTCCCTCGATTCCAAATTATATTCCAAACATCTTGGAGAGTCAAAGTTTTTCGAGAAACATGAAGATTTATGATATAAAATAGATATATGAAAATATATATATGAAAATATAATTAATAAATAATATAATGATATTTAATTGCTATTATAAATGTTTCTTTTTTTTGAAGAAAAACTGTTGGGGGATCCCTACAGTGAGGTTTTAAAAAGACGGTCTTACAATTTGGGGATAGGGCAAGTAGTTTTTACGAACAGAGAACAAGATGTACTGTGTGCTCTTTGATTAGTACTAGGTCCAGCCAAAAGTTTTAACATCCTCCTCCTCCTAAAAAAAAGGCTCCAATTTTGACGGCACAACATATTTTCCATGTCACAAGTGGATCGAGGCCCAAAGGCCGTAGTAGGCCCCTGCTCACTTGATTATTAGAATGAGATGGACGAACTTTGACTAGGTAAGCGATGATCCAACAAGTATGGCCTGTGTGTGAGACAAGAACCAAAGATCTACCCGTCACGAGACGTTGGAGCTGATCGGCACTGGGGGCCCATGTACGAGACTGAATTGTAGATAATGGCGCCGGGGCCCATGTACGAGACTGAATCGTAGATGATGATGGCGCCGTGCAGCAAATCAGCGATGTAGAAGCACGACCGATGGAGCCTCAGGCAGTCAGGCCGGCCGGCCGGCTGGCTGCCCCGGCCAGTCCACCGAGGCAGGCGCCGGTTTTGCAATCTAGTGCAGACGATGCATGCTACTCTCCAGACATGTTTACCGTGAAGTGCTGTATATGTATTCATGTATGTATGTGTTTCTTACCTGTCCACGTGGATACGTGTACAATTTGCAAACATGCATGCCTGTATATATACTAGTGGTGAGTTGCGCGCCATCGCGCGCCTGTGCGTTTATTGCTTCCACGTTGAAATTGTGCATGGTTTGTTTTAAATTATGTAGGTACAGGTTAGTGCTTCTTGAAATACTACTTTGACCGTTGTCCTCGTAATATGAGGAGACTAATTATACATAGTAGACAGGTATAGTATATATTACATAGTTGAGTAGCATAACTGCTTTAGCAGAAACTGAATACAGTAATAGATATATTGTATAACACAGAGTCTTAAACGACATGGGTTTTGATAGGTTGGTGCCACGTTCTTCTGAAAGGAAGCGTATGGATTTCCCGTCTGACCATGTTCATCAGATTTGTTGCTTTGGGTCATTTGGAGGTGCTGATGTTCAGTTCTTCTTGCCTGCTCAATGTATTAGGAAGATAGAATTTGTTTATGTTAGTTTACATGTTTGGTTTCATATATTAGTAAATAACGTCAATGATTATAAGTAATACCTTAGAGCTTGTCGAAGCACATGCAGCTTCCACGGTGACTGCATCCTGATATGGTAGGCGTAGAATTGTTGCTATTGTCATTAGCATGGTCGGTTGGGCTGTTGTTGGCCCAATCAATTCCTTTACCTGGATTTCACATGTTAGTTGGTCAGTTCATTCGTGTTATTACGTGTAGTTATTGTTTTGTATGCTGAGAAGTCAGTACAGTTGTAGTGATATTTAATAGAATAAAATTAGATTCTAAATTACCTTCATCGGAATCTGAAGGCCAATCTGGTGTTTCTGGTTCGTTGGCCCATAGGTCATCATTTTCTGGATTCACACAAAGAAGATTGTTTGTTGGATGACTGCCGTAATCTATTGGTATCTTCTCGTTGCAGTTAACACCCTCGTCTGGTTTGAGAAACATACTGTGATTAGTGTATTGGTGCTATAATATCAGTGTATAGTTTACAGCACTGCTATTATTGGAATCGTAAATGCAGGTTACCTTCAGCTGGTTCAGCAGCAACTTCTGGGGTTTCTGGTTGTTCAGCCCAATCAGCAAGGGTTTCTATGAATTTGTACCATACTGGCCAGATCAACAGAAAATTTCCCTGCAGTGTATTTTTCTTGATAGCTACCATTGCAGTGTGCGGGATGGTTTCAATATCTATTGTGTGTCCCGCAACAAAGCATGTGTAGTGTACAAAAGTAGTCTGGTCAGCTCTAAAATTGGTCCCTAATAACATTTTTACTGTTTTCGGGTTGCAGAGGTGAGGTGGGATCCCAGTAATTTCTATGGAGACATATGTGTTTGCAGCTCTGGTTGGTTGCGGGCTCGGCGTTTTGGGTATCTGGGCAGTAAAATGGCTATGTTCCTGCAATGGTATTCTCGTTGAGCCATACTCTTTTGTCCACGACATCAGGGTGAGGCCAAAAGTAAATCCTGATGCGCTTATACTAAGAGGTTCTCCTGAGAGCATTGTGACGTAGGCCGCCGATGTTGGGGCTTTTATTAAAAAGTCAGGTCCATATGGAGAGATAGATTCGAGTTTTACCGTGACCTGACACTGGTTTTGGATCGCCGATTGGATACTCTTTGGAGTGATGTCGCTTCTAGCATGTTCTGGATATCTGGCTATAATAGCATGCTGAAGATGTAGAGCAGCGGCGTGCACATCATCATCTTCCTCGATGACCATGAGGTTCGGACAGAAGAAGGGCTCCATGTGGACCTGCAGACTTGTAGGGAAACAGGCAATGTTTGATCAGGAAAAGCATGGGATGTTGTTGATCTCCGGATATTTGATTGTATTATTGTCTTCGTGTGCTCCTTTTTTTGGCAACACAAACAGTAATAGATAGTGCGTCCAGTAGATCTGGGATATTGTTCTAGGATTTGTGCATACCTGTTTAAAAAGCAGAGATCCTATAGTTGTGATTTAGTTGTGGTGTTAGTAGCCTTTGATGATGTGGCGTTGTTGCTGTTGGGTGAAAGGGGAAACTTAAGATGTGCTGTGATTCTAAATCAGCATATGAGGAGGGGTGGAGAATGACTGAGGGAGCGAGGCATGGAGAAGAACCTAATTAAGTCAGCAGAGATGTAGCACCTGGGATTTGGCTGGTATGAGCGGCGCCGTTCGTTGCAGTGCTCAAGTGGGCGAAGGCTTTCTGGCGGAGGTCTGGACGCCGGAGATGGTGGCGAGTTGGTGAGGGGAAGATGTTTGCGGAAGAAGACTGAGTAGGTGTCAGCTCCGCTCGCTGCGGCGGCGCTGCTTGGGAAACGAGATGGTCGCGCCCGCCGGTCAGGCTGTCGGCGGAGTAGTTGTTGTTGATAGGATAATAGTGCTTAGGTTTCTTTTCCCCTCTTGCCTCTCTCTTGTACATCCGCACTTGGGCGACAATTACAATTCCCACTCCGGGCCACTTGTCCTGACATTCCTTGGCTTGGGTCGAATACTCCTCCTACCGCACTTGGGCGACAATTACAATTCCCACTCCGGGCCACTTGTCCTGACATTCCTTGGCTTGGGTCGAATACTCCTCCTAGGCTGGGCCGAAGCTTGGACATCAGTGCGAGTGCTGACACTCCCCTCCCCTTGGGTCCCGGCATGTCCCCAGGCCGGCGCATAAGGGAAACGCTGCTTGATGGCTTCGGCATCTTCCCAAGTTGCCAAGTCCGCTCCCAGGCCGGACCACTTGATTAAGAATTGTGGTACAGACCCGGCCCGTCGAGGATGGAAGCGGCGCTGGAGAATAGCTTCCGGTACCTGAAGACCGTCTTCGATGTGTGGAACTGATGCAAAAAGCGGGTACTTCGTGGACGGCGCAGCCTTGAGAAGGGACACGTGGAAGACCGGGTGAACCGAGGAGGCGGCCGGAAGGTCCAGCTTGTAGGCGACGTCGCCGATCTTGGATAACACCTTGTACGACCCGAAGTAGCGGAAGGACAGCTTTTGGTGTGCACGGGGAGCCAGAGAAGCCTGCACATAGGGCTGCAGCTTCAAGAAGACCGAGTCCCCCACTTGGAACTCCCGCTCTGAACGGTGCTTGTCCGCGTACAGCTTCATGCGTTGTTGAGCTCGGAGAAGATGTTGACGGACCAAAGCAAGCATAGTAGCATGATCAACAAGCTTGGATTCCACATCTGGAACAGAAGATGCTTCGGGTGGGGAAAGACCAAAATGACGAGGGGCATGTCCATACAGTACCTCGAATGGCGAACAGTTGAGTGAAGAATGGAAGCTGGTGTTGTACCAATATTCCGCTAGACTGAGCCAACGAAGCCACTGTCGAGGACAAGAATGTACGAAGCAACGGAGGTACGTCTCCAAACACTGATTGACACGTTCCGTCTGTCCATCGGATTGCGGATGATATGCGGAGCTCATGCACAAAGTCGTGTCGGCAAGGCGAAACAGCTCCTTCCAAAATAAGCTTGTGAATATCCGGTCTCGGTCAGAGATGATGTGGGTAGGCATCCCATGAAGCCAGTACACATTGTCGAGGAAGCATTGAGCTACTTGAGCAGCAGTGAAGGGGTGGTGGAGCGGCAAGAAGTGAGCAAACTTGCTGAATTTGTCGACGACCACCAATATGCAGTTCGCTGAACCAGAGCTAGGGAGGCCCTCAATAAAGTCCATGGAGATCACTTGCTAAGACTCTTGTGGTATAGGTAATGGAGAGAGCAACCCAGGGTACTTGGCTCGATCGGGCTTGGCCTGCACACACGTAGAGCAGGAAGCAACAAAAGCCTTAACAGCAGATTTCATACCATTCCAGGCTAGCTTCCGCACACGATCATAGGTTGCTGGGAATCCCGAGTGGCCGCCCCACAGCGCTTGAATGCAGCGCTGCGATGATACGGGACTGGAGAGGTACATTGTTGCCCACCCAAATTCTGTCGCCCACACAAATGAGTCCATGTCTCAAGGAATAGGGAGGGCGAGCTTCGCTGTCAATCGCAAGTTCTTGCAAAAGCTTGACAGAAGTAGGATCAGCTTGATAACCTTGCACCACATCAGATAGCCAGGTTGGGGAAGCCGAAGAAATGGCATTGCATTGAGCTGGGGGAGAAGGGTGGCGAGATAGCGCGTCCGCAGCCAAGTTCGAAGAGCCGGGCTTATAAACGACCCTGAACTGCAGGCCCACCATCTTGGTATAAAGTTTCATCTGCCAAGGAGTTTGCAGCCGCTGATCAGTAATGTGCATAAGACTCCTTTGGTCGGTGAAAATAGTGAATTCTGCATGTTGTAAATAAGAACGCCACTGCTCCACAGCAATTAGGATTGCTAGATATTCCTTCTCATATGTGGAGAGCCCCCGCAACTTAGGTCCAAGGGCTTTGCTGATGAAGGCTAGTGAATGTCCGTCTTGAAGCAGCACCGCTCCCACACCAACATCACACGCATCAGTCTGTAACTGAAATGGGCCAGAAAAATTTGGAAGAGCGAGCACAGGGGCTGAGATGAGGGCTTGTTGTAGTGTTCGGAATGCAGTAGAATGAGTCGAAGTCCACACGAACAGCACACCCTTCTTGAGTAAGTCAGTGAGCGGACGAGCAATGACAGCATATTGGTTGACAAATTTCCGATAATAACCAGCTAAACCAAGAAAACTCCGGAGCTGCTTAACGTCCGTTGGGGGAGGCCAATTCCGAACAGCTTCAATTTTGGAAGGGTCAGTAGACACTCCATGTGCACTAACGACATGCCCCAAATACGCAATAGACTGCTGCGCAAAACGGCATTTGGATAATTTGATCAGCCACTGATCTGCGGACAGCAGGGACAACACTTGAGACAAATGATGGACGTGGTCTTCGAATGTCGGGCTGTACACAAGTATGTCATCAAAGAAAACCAACACACATTTGTGAAGTAGGGGCTTCAATGTAGTATTCATCGCTCCTTGGAAGGAGTTGGGTGCACCAGTCAACCCGAATGCCATAACTGTGAACTCAAAGTGCCCCCAGTGTGTTTGGAATGCCGTTTTATGTTCTTCCCCAGGTGCCAACCGGATTTGATTGAAGCCAGCTCTGAGGTCCAGGCAAGAAAACCAACGGGCATTGGAGAGTTCATCTAACAGCTCATCAATGATTGGTATAGGAAACTTGCTCTTGACTGTTAAGGCATTCAGTTGCCTATAGTCGACGCAAAAGCGCCAAGTGTCGTCCTTCTTACGAACGAGCAGAACTGGGGAAGAGAAGGCACTGGTGCTTGGCCGGATTAGGCCAGACTGGAGCATCTCTGCCACCTAGGCTTCAATTTCTGACTTCAGAGTTGGGGAGTATCGGTATGGTCGGACCGCGACCGGCTGTGCACCAGGAAGCAGGGGAATGGAGTGGTCACATGCCCTCCGTGGAGGCAGCTCAGTTGCCGGCTGAAACAAGTGTTGGAACTGATCCAAGACAACTTGTACTTGAGAAGGGACTGCATTGGGCTGCCCCACATCAGAGATTTCATACAACTGTACCCAAGAACACTGCGCCTGATCTGGCAAAATCCCTTGGAGAACGACGAGCTTTTGACCATAGGGAATCTGAAGCCAGCGTTGGAGCCAATGAACTTTCATTGGAGAAAAGGATTGGAGCCAGTCCATTCCTAGAATCATGTCATAAGAACCAATAGGGATCACCTTGAGTGTTGAACTGAAAGTATAACCATGAATCGACCACTCGGCATGCTGTAACTGGGTGGCACAAGCAACAGAACTACCATTAGCCACTCTGACCGTTGCAGGAACCTGAAGAGGTTGAATGCCTGTCAAGGACACTGCCAACTTGCTATCCACAAAGGAATGAGTACTTCCTGAGTCAAGGAGAATAGAAATGGGGTGCCCCTGAATGTGACCTTCAAACTGCAGAGTCCTGGGGTGAACAGACTGAGAAACTACGGCAGCTGAGAGCAACATGAAGGCTTGCTCAGTCTCTGGACTTGTTTCCGGCTCAGTACAATTCTCCTCGAGAAAGGCATCCTGACAGAGATCCCAGACTTCCTGTAAGACATGGAGCTGCATGTTCGGGTTACATTTGTGGCCTTGATGCCACTTCTCTCCACAACGCATGCATAGACCCTTGGCCTTGCGATATGATCTCAGAGTCTGCAGCTTGTCGTCAACGGTAGTGCGACGATGTTCAGCACGACGATCGTCTTGTAGGGGAGCGCTGTGCCTGGGCCGAGGTGGCAGGGGAGGAAGAGGGTGAGTTCCCCGCACTGCCACCGTCTTGTTGAACACAGGAGGATCCGCACGCTTGAAGTCCTTGCGGCGAGTCGGCTCCACAGCTTCTTCCTGCAACAGAGCGAGCGAACAAGCAGTATCGAGATCGCTAGGACGTTGCACAAGAATGACTGCGCGAATGTCGTCACGAAGACCATCAATGAAGCGGGTGGTATAGGACAGGGTGTCTGGGTTTGGTGTATAGGCTGAAAGTTGTTCAATTAGATCAACGAATTTGTCAACATATTCTTGGACTGAGCCAGTTTGGCGAATGTGGAAGAGTTGGCGAAGGAGAAGCTCGTGTTGATCACGGCAAAAACGCTCGCGGATCATCGCACAGAACTGGGGCCAGCTGACCGAGCCAAGGCGATGGGCTACCGACTGAAGCCAGCGGTTAGCAGAGCCGGTGAAGTGCATTGTAGCAACACGAACCCACATCGACCGATCAACGAAATACATGTCAAAGTATGAATGGGCTTGTGTAATCCAGAGCTGGGGTGTGGTGCCATCGAAGGAAGGAAAGTGTATTTTAGGAAGCTGACCCAACTGGCCGGATTGGGAATGGAAATTGGGGAAATCGTATGGTGGAGGTGGGTGGTGCACTGAACGGTGTTTGGGCAGGTATGGATCGGGTGGAGGCGGAGGAGGAGGGGGAGGAGGGAACATGGACGTACCATATGCCGGGGACGGATCTATGGTGAAAACTCCACCATAGGACCGTTCCCGTGGAGTCGAGTCGACGCGGTGCCCGTAGGGCCAGTCGGCGGTAGCTCCGGCAGGTGAGCGCTCGGACGCCGACTCCATCCGGCCTGGCAGCTTGGGTTGCTGCAGCCCGGACTCTGTATGCTTGACGGTGAAGAGGTTGCGGCGGAATTCGCGGATCTCCCCGTCGACCCCGTTCCTCCAGGACTGAAGTCCGTCGACCGCGGCTTCTAGATCCGCCACCCGGTCGTCCCTCTCGCTGGCGATCTCGGCCAGGCAGACGAGCTCGAGATCGTTCATGCGGGATTCGAGGTCGGAGACCCGGGACTCGAAGCGGGCCCCCCAGTTGTCGGCCACAACCGCGGCGGTGTACTGGCTGGAGGCGAATCCTTCCAACGCGGCGAGGCGCTCGTCGACGACCACTTCCTTCTCCTGCAGAGCAGCCGTGGCCTCCTCGAACCGCATCTCCCAGCGCTCCCAACGCTCCGCGGACCGCGCGTCGAAGTCCTCCCAGCGCTGGAGCATTTCGTCGAGCACGCTCCGGACGTTCGGATCCATGATCCCCCTAGACCGCTGGAGGCGGGTGTAGTGGTGGTGGGAGGCCGGCGCAGACTCCAGGGCTTCGCCGGCGCCGAGGCTCGTCGGCTCTGATACCAGATGTCAGCTCCGCTCCCTGCGGCGGCGCTGCTTGGGAAATGAGATGGTCGCGCCCGCCGGTCAGGCTGTCGGCGGAGTAGTTGTTGTTGATAGGATAATAGTGCTTAGGTTTCTTTTCCCCTCTTGCCTCTCTCTTGTACATCCGCACTTGGGCCTAACAAAGGACAATTACAATTCCCACTCCGGGCCACTTGTCCTGACATTCCTTGGCTTGGGTCGAATACTCCTCCTGGGCTGGGCCGAAGCTTGGACATCAGTGCGAGTGCTGACAGTAGGAGTGGCAATAAATGTTTAGGTGGTATTGAGTCTGCTGCGCCGGTGGGTAGGTAACCCATAAATCCTAAAACTGCTGGGTCGGGTAACCTTTTTTAATGGGCCAGATTTGTCTGTCCTTCTTTCTCTATTAGAAGTCCTGTGGTGGGCCAGATTTTCTATAATATGTTGGGCTTTGCTGGAACGGAGGTATCTGAACTTTGCCTGCTCTACAACACTTATTATAGATGGCAGTTCCTGTTGCACTATTTCTCCCAACACCCTCGTAGTACAAAAAAAACCGCATGGCAATTAGAGCATTCATGATTAGGCCCTCCATAGTACGATCTCCCATGATATGACACTGCATTCAGAGGCACAGAAGGCAACAGGAACTGAAATATCAGTTTTATCCATACAGTGTTGCCTCTAGGAATTAGGATGGATGGTAACAGAACTATCACTGAGGACATGGAAAGCTGCTATCGACTATACCTTTGAGCGCATCTACAAAAGCCTCGTCAAAATGACCATACTGAAGATTAGCACTCCGAATAGATGCAGCACCTACATTGGAACAGCAGGTTTGGACCGTCTATTTGTGGACACCATAGCAAATGGAATTTGCCATCCAGCAGTAATATTTACCTCCCCAGACCATACGGTGTTGCTGTAACAGCTTTCTTCTTTTGGCTCTTGAAGTTGCTAGATCAGATTCATGGATAGCATAAGATGCGTTGTTTCCTGTTTTTCGAAGATAAATAAAGCCCAATTTGTTTTAGTATACTAATATATAGATATATTTTCTCTATATCGCTGGGTATATAGATAGATATTTCTTAAGGGGCTAAGGCACCGGAGGATACGTACTCCCTCTTGCCCGCCTAGTAGTTGCAGCTGTAGTAGAAGTGCGTAGACGCACAACTGTATCAGCTGACAGATATAATAATAGTTTGTCAAGAAACATGACAGAAAAATGCCAACACAGGAAACATATCTTGGTATAAGGAACCAAAAGCATAGAAAAATTTAACGTACTTTGTATTCGGTCAACACTCGAAGCTGAAGAATCCATCAGTTACCAGGTCCATATAGCTTTTCATAAAATGCATTGAAGTAAACCTTTTATTTTAGTTCTGAAACTGTTGGTGCTATCGCATTTACCTTGATCAAGCACAGACCATTTTTTCCCCTTCTCAAATATATTAGGCAGGGAGTCCACATTGATATGCATGGAAGTAAAAAAACACCTCCCCCCTGAAAGTCAGATCAAAGCAGACTATAAAATAGTGGCCCACAGGCCTTTAATGCACTCGATTTGTACCCTTTTTAAAATTTGCAGTCATGTTGCATGCGTAGCAGTAAGTACCATGCGACAGAGCAGCAGCAGCCAAAAATAAATACTAAGGCAAACACCAAACTGGGTCTCAGAAACCATGTACCGCAATATCTTGTCTCGATTTATTGGAAATACAACAGTTGAGTGTAAGAAATACTACAAACTATCCAAATTGCCAAGGAGGAAACAATAAAGAATAGAAACGAACTACAACCTAGGCATAAATTTCTAAAAGAATAACTCTTGCGGAATACAAGCTATCTCATCGATCAGCTGTTGAGCAGCAGCTATAAGCTGCAGAGGGCTGACAGTTTGATCTCTAGAGGATGCCATGACAAACGTAGCAAGTTGTATGCCTCTATTTGCAAGCGGGAAAAGATGCTGGGCTACATTTCTATATAACAGCAGGCCATGCAGACTGTAGTCCACTATAACAAAGCCAAGTGAATTTTGCAAAGCTATGAGCGCTTGCAGCGAGGCCAATTCATATGCAGCAGTGTCGTTTAGGCCCATGAGCGCCCAAAAGAACAATGCAGAATCATAGGTTGTTTGAGGAGGTGGAGGTGGCAATCCAATTTCAACACCATATAAACCACTTCCATCGTGTACGATCTGGTGTATAACTAAGACATAAGATAGTCGACAGTGCTCAACAACAGCCTGTAAAACAGCTAAATATGATATCCTGAAAGTAAACATCGTGTGGAATATACTGTCTTCTTTAGGCGGCAATAGGAAATTAAATAGCCCTACTGTCTGGTGCTGTTGTTTGTTTCCGCAGACACACACCCAAAGAATTTGTCAGATTTTGTAATTTTAGAAACGAAAATAACACACACGAGCCCACAGGAACTTAAGTTCCGCGTAGGCGAAATAAGAAGAAACAACGAATCAGTACAGACACAGGATATAAGCAGGTATAACGAACGAAGGGCAAGAAGGTGAAGCATACCTTTTAGCAGCAGCTGCGGTGAGGACACTGATTACCGTAAATTTGTGGAACCCACTAGGAAGCAAGAAGGCCACAGCAGGCGGCGAAAATAAGACACGAACTGAGAGGAACTTCTGTTCCGCACAACCGAAACAGGAAGGAACGCTGAGTTAGTAGACGCGCAGTATAACCGATAGATGGAAACATCGTGAAGCATACCTTTTAACAACCGCTGTGTTCCAAATTTGTTGAATGCAGTAGGAACCAAGAGGCCCACAACAGGTGTCCAAAATAAGAGAGACGAGGTGAGCAGAAGTTCAGTTCGGCACAACCAAAATAGCAAGAAACGATGAATTAGTAGACGCGCAGTGTAAGCAATAAATGGACCCAAAGTGGAATATACCTTTTAACGACGATTGTGTCTAAGACAGACAGCAGGCACTGGGAATCGGTGGAACTCCTAAATAAACAACAAAGTTTGATAACGTATGAGAACTACAAGCAGAACCGAAAACTGGAACACCCAATGCACAAATCGAATCTGTGGAAGACCCTAACCCGTTGACCGCACCGCAACCACCGCACCCAAAGCACAGATCGAAATTCTGGAAAGCACGAAGCCCCTGAACGCACGGAACGAGCAGACGGTGAGCCAATCTGTGATGCGCTGAAGACACTAAAAAGTAAGCAACTGGGAAGCACATAATAGAGGTAATGACCTGAAACACAGAAGAAGCGCAATGGCAGTAGCGTCACGGAGACGTTCGCAAACACCAAGCGCCGCACCGTCAACCTCCGTCCGTCGGACGCCGCGGCTGACCGTCCATGAAGCACCCGCTTGTCCTTCCGCGCCGCCCACCCCCTTCGTCTGTCACACCCAATTTTAAGAACAAAATTGAATGCAATAACTCATGTGTGCCCAGAGATCAATCACACACATAAGCCACAAATTAAGAAGTACCATCACATATGTTTATTACATAACGAATATTATTCAAAGTCTTTACATAGCAGCGGATAAATAAAGTATCTCTCGCGGTAGCTCCATCACAGGGAAGATGACTGGTTGACAGCAAGACTAGAACTCTTCAGGGAAGTCATCATTACCATAGCAATATGTTACCCATCCGGGATTTTTATCCAAGTAGAAAGAAATAAACAAGCATAAGTACATCTCGTACTTAACTAAGTGTAACATGGGGTTCATGAGGCTCAAATAAGGCTGACACTGGTTCAACTGCAGTAGCTTTTAGTTGGCACAATTTTAGCATTAGATGGCATCAATAATAACCATCCCAATTAAACATGTGATCAATGTGAACATGAAATCATGATCAAGATAACAATATTAAATTAAAACATTATTAAAGCAACAACTATACCATAAGAATTTCAGGCCGCTCGTAACCGTGAGCACGGCTGATATATCAGTTTTACACTCTGCAGAGGTTGTACACTTTACCCGATGAGTCGTGATATCCAGATGCCCGGGTTAATTACTCCCATAACACTTCCGAGGTGAGCGGGCAGGATACACGCGAAGCCTTTCAAAGGTTCGTCTAACAAGTTAGGGTCGCTAGGTCTTAAGGCAAGGGGAAGAAGGGTCTCTCAACCTTGCGGCAACGCAGGCAAAGTGAAAGTAGCCGCCCTAAATCCAGCTCGTCAAGCGCCTTATGCGCCCTTTCGGGTAACCTCTAACAAGCTAGAAAAGGTCCTCATACTGAGCTAAGGTCAGAGCCATATAACTCCCATGGTTGCACTGTTGTCCCGGGTGATCCCTTATAGTAGTTCCTAAACCATGTTGCTATAAAAGCCAATTTTACCAAGTTGCATATATCATTAAGTTCAGATTCACATGATCAAAGTTTAATTTGAGCACTAGCATAGTTCTACCCAATGCATACCGAGTTTAACAAGGCACAAGATCAACACCTAGGATAGATCTAAATAGGCATCAAGGTAGACACATGCATATGATGATTATAGTGAATTATGGTTATTAGGACTTCAAGGAGGATCTCATGCTATACTTGCCTGATTCTGAGAACTCTGGTTGCTCCTGGTTGTCGTAGTAGGGCTCCTGATCACCGGCGTATGTCTCACCGTCTATACTCGATTACCACATCAACACACAATCATCGGGACAACAATCATGCAAAGCAAACAAGCTATAATTAGAACATTACACCAACAACAAGAAAATAATATAAAAAGTTTGAAAACAAAAACTACGATCTACCACGATCACATAAACGCGGAGATCACGAAAAACGGAATTATAACGCGAAAGTTATGAGCTAAACAAGTTACAAAATCTTAATTAGTAGATTAAACCTAACTCAAATTTTAAGTACTGAAAATAGTATATATATTCGTACAGATAGATAGATCTTTTCAAAACGAAACTAACGCAACTTGAACGGACTAAAACGGACTAAAAACGTAGAAGTTATAAGCATTTGAAACTGGTGGCAAAATTGTAAATAAATCAAACTTGAATTTTGAATTTAAAATCGGTTTAAAACGAAATTCAGAATCGACTGGACTGTGCCTCAAAAAGGATGAAACGCAGGGGCTTATACGGAAGTTCCCGCAGACAAAGAGAACAGGGCCATTGGGACCGCGGGTTGAGATCTAAGTCCTTGGGGGACTCTTTTGCAAAAGTGCCGGGCGAAGGGGTATCGGCTGATGGAGGTCGTTGAATCTCAGATGAACGGCTCAGATTAAAACGGAGGGAGGATGGCGGCGCTTTTAAGCCGGCGCGGAGGAAGGGGACACTCCACGGCGGCGCCATGGCCGGCAGGCGGCGGCGCTTGCTCAGGTTAGGGCTACGGTACGATAGAGACCTCGGGAGTAGGTCCAATCGAAAGAGGAGATCAAGGCGAACTCACCCGAGGTGATGATGGCGTCGGTGAGGTCTCTGTGACGGCGGATTGCTCGATTTGGCGGCGGCGGCTCTAAAAAACGACGGCGAGCGATTAAGGCACCAAACAGAGGGGAAAAAGAAGGGAAAAAACTCGGCTACCTTCGGGAGATCAAGAAGGAGCTCTAGGTACCTCTTGCGAGCGTTGGAACTTGCTGAAACGGCGAATTGACGGCGGCGTATTCTTGCAAATCGCGGAGCTCTCGGTGTCGGCTGTTTAGGGCACGGGAACGAGGGATTTTTGCGGGAGGAGAGGCGGCGGGTTCCTGGGGGTCTTATTAGGGGGTTGGCTTGGCCAATTAGGCAAGCGAGGACGCGTGGGGAGGATGGAATCGAGCTCGGCTGATGTTCTGGTCGGATACGGGATGGGGAGATCGAGCTGACACGCGGGCCATCAGCGTCAGCGAGAGAGAGAGAGGGAGGCGCGCACGGGCTGGCGGCGCGTCGCTGGGCCGGCGGCTGGGCCGCGCGCGCGAAGGAGAGAAAAGGGGAGGGGAGAAGGTCGGCTGGCGGGGAAAGAAGGAGCGGGCCAAACGGAGAGAAAGGGAGAGGAGAGGAAAGGAAATGATTTTCCATTTTCAGAAACATGTTTTCAAAAGCAAATTTGAAACCCATTTGAATTCAAACAAGTTTTGAGCAAAACCAAACATCGCAAAAATAAAATATGCACCAGCATGTATGCATCATCATGGTCTTTGGCCTAGAATTTATTTTAGCTTTTGCAAATAATTTATTATCTAGGTTTTTATGCAACACATAAAATGCAATAATTAAATCATATTGCCTATTTCAAATTGATGCAATTTTTGGGGTGTTACAATTCTACCCCCCCCCCCTTAAAGAATCTCGTCCTCGAGATTCCAGCGATGCTTACTCAAACAACTGTGGGTATGACTTCCTCAGATCCTCTTCTCTTTCCCAAGTTGCCTCTGCTTCTGAGTACTGATTCCACTGAACCTTACACATCTTTATTACTCTGCTCCTGGTAACTCTTTCAGCTGTTTCTAGAATCTTTGTTGGATACTCATCATAAGTCAGATCTTCCTTAACTGTGAGCTCTTCCAACGGTATCTGTTCTTTGGGCACTCGTAGGCACTTCTTCAACTGAGAAACATGAAACACATCATGCACTCCTGACAAGCTTTCAGGCAACTCTAACTGATATGCCACTTCACCACGTCTTTCAAGAATCTTGAACGGTCCAATATACCTTGGTGCTAGCTTTCCTTTCTTATTGAACCTTTTCACACCTCTCATCGGTGACACCTTTAGGTAGACATAATCACCTACTGCAAAAGATAAATCTCGACGACAGTTGTTTGCATAACTCTTCTGTCGGGACTGAGCTGCCCTCAGGTTGTCTCTGACTATTCTGACATGTTCCTCTGCATTCCTTAGCACATCAGGTCCAAACACTTGACTTTCACCTGTCTGATCCTAGAACAGCAGGGTTCTACACTGTCTCCCATATAAAGCTTCAAACGGTGCCATCTTTAGACTCTCCTGATAGCTGTTGTTGTATGAGAACTCTGCATAACACAAATTCTTGTCCCAACTGGTGCCATACTGTAAGGCACAAGCTCTCAACATGTCTTCTAAAATCTGATTTGTTCTTTCCGTCTGTCCATCAGTCTGTGGATGATAAGCAGTACTGAAGTTCAACCTTGTACCCAAAGCTTCATGTATACCCTTCCAAAAGTGTGATGTAAACTGTGACCCTCTATCGGACACGATCTTTCTTGGAACTCCATGTAGACAGACTACCCTTTCCATGTATAATTCTGCTAACTTTGCCCCATTGTAAGTAGTCTTGACAGGTATGAAGTGAGCAACTTTAGTTAATCGATCAACTATTACCCATATGGAGTCATAGCCTCTCTGAGTACGAGGCAAACCAACTATGAAGTCCATACCGACTTCTTCCCACTTCCATTCAGGTATCTTCATCGGTTGCAACAAACCGGCGGGTCTCTGATGTTCTGCCTTCACTCTCTGACAGGTATCACACAGAGCTACATACTCGGCTACATCTCTTTTCAGCCCATCCCACCAATACTTCTTTTTCAGATCAAGGTACATCTTAGTACTTCCTGGATGAATGGAGTAAGCTGACTCATGCACTTCTCGCAGTATAGTCTCACGTATCTCCTTGATTTCAGGCACACATAACCTATTCCCATGCCATAAAGTACCTTCATCATCTAATCGAAAACCTGATGCTTTGCCAAGAACAATATTATCTGCTATCTGCTTCAACTTCTCATCAGCCATCTGACCCTTACGTATCTCTTACATCAACACCGGTTCAAGTACCAATTCCATACTGTTGATCACTATTCCCAGATTCAGATGTGCAAACTCAGCACACAGCTCTTCTGACATAGGAGCAATTCGGATCTCATTAGCATAGCTCTTTCTACTCAAGGCATCTGCTACAACATTAGCCTTCCCGAGATGGTAGTGTATTTCCAAATCATAGTCCTTAATCAATTCCAACCATCTGCGCTGTCTCAAGTTCAGGTCAGACTGAGTGAATATGTACTTCAAGCTCTTTTGATCGGTATAGATGTCTGTCTTGTGACCCACTAGATAGTGTCTCCAAATCTTCAATACATGGACAACAGCTGCCAACTGCAGATCATGTGTGGGATAATTCAACTCGTACTTTCTCAACTGTCTCGATGCATACGCTACAACTCTGCCTTCTTGCATAAGAACACAACCCAAACCTTGACGAGATGCGTCACAATAAATAGAGAAATCCTTACTCAGATCTGGCAGTATCAACACCGAAGCTGTGGTCAGACGTTTCTTCAACTCCTCAAAGTTAGCCTGACATTTATCGGACCAGACAAACTTAGCATTCTTCTCTAGCAGAGCTGTCATTGGCTTAGCAAGCTTGGAGAATCCGTCAATGAACCTTCTATAGTAACCAGCCAATCCAAGGAAACTACGGATCTCGGTACATCTGTTGGTGGCTTCCAGTTCAACACATCTTCAACCTTGCTTGGGTCTACTGAGATGCCTCCATTAGAGATAACATGTCCATGGAAAGAAATTTCCTTCAACCAAAACTCACACTTGCTGCGCTTGGCATACAACTTGTGCTCTCTGAGTTTCTGTAATACTAGCCTCAGATGTTTAGTATGATCTCCCTTGTTCTTAGAGTATACCAGAATATCATCAATAAACACAACGACAAACTTGTCGAGATATTCCATGAACACCTTGTTCATCAAATACATAAAGTAGGCAGGTGCATTGGTCAATCCAAATGACATGACTGTATACTCATACAACCCATACCTGGTAGTGAAAGCTGTCTTTGGAATATCGAATGCTCGAATCTTCAACTGATGGTAACCAGAACGCAGATCAATCTTAGAGAATACACATGCACCTTTAAGCTGATCGAACAGATCATCAATCCTTGGCAATGGGTACTTGTTCTTAATAGTAACTTCATTAAGCGATCTATAGTCAACACACATCCGTTGACCACCGTCCTTCTTGTCAACAAAGATAACAGGAGCTCCCCATGGTGATGAACTAGGACGAATAAACCTTTTTTCTTGTAACTCTCTAATTTGTTTCTTAAGTTCTTCTAATTCAGGTACTCCCATTCTATATGGTCTTTTAGCTATGGGTGCAGTTCCAGGTAAAGGCTCAATAGTAAATTCAATGTCGCGATCAGGTGGCATACCTGGCAAGTCATCGGGGAACACATCCGAGAACTCATCCACCACTAGATCTTCCTGGAAAACCTCCTCATTCATCTGGTTCACTGTTGCGGTCGGTGTTGGTTGTAGCACTACATTCACACTGATTCTGTCTCCCTTAGCTGTGGTAATCGTCACAACTTTATCTCGACACTGAATATCTGTCTTGGTTTTCGTCAGCCAATCCATACCCAGTATCAAATCAATACCAGCTGTCTTCAACACAATTGGGGACACTGAGAAATCTACTCCCCCTAAGGACACAGCTAGCGGCATACACTGAAGCGTAGCTTGCAATCCTCCACCCGGTGAGGTAACCATTATGGGAGTTTTCATGAGGCTAACAGGTAGATTATGCATTCTAACAAATGTATGCGATATGAAAGTATGCGATGCACCAAAATCGAAAAGAACTGTAGCGGGGGTGGAACTGATGTTGAACGTACCAAGCATAATTTCTGGCGCTTCCTGCACGGTCTCTGCGGACACGTGATTCACCTTGCCCGAATTAGGGGGTACTTGCTGCCTTCCTTTCTGCCCATTATTCTGAGGTGGGAGCTGATCTTGCCTCTTCGGACAGCGGTTAGCATAGTGACCGGGATCACCACAACGGTAACAAGCATTGGGTGTTCCATTCTTGGCGGGGGTGTTGGGTGCACTACTCTTCATGGGAGCATTGTTGGGGGTGCCTTGGCGCTGGGCTTGATTATTGTTCTGCTGCTGTTGCGGGTATGAAGGATGTTGCTGTCCCTGGTTGCGCTTCCACTGAGTAGTAGGTCCCTGGTACCTCTGCTGGTTGCCTGGTGCGAAGTTGGGACGAGGGCGGTTGTTACTACCAGAGGACTGACCTTGGAGCTTCCTCTTTCTAGCCTCCATCTCTTTGCCCTTGTTGTCAACCACTATAGCACGGTTGACTAGAGTCTGGTAACTGGCGAACTCATTGGACATCAGCTGCAGTGCCAGTCCATCATTCAGACCCTTGAGGAAGCGACGCTGCTTGTCGGCATCCTGAGCAATATCAGCGGGAGCATAGCGTGACAACTGAGCAAACTTGTCACGGTACTCAGCAACGGTCATGGCTCCTTGGCGCAGGGATCTGAATTCTTCCTGCTTCAACTAGATTAAGCCAGCAGGGATGTGATACGCCTTGAAGTTGCTCTTGAACTCCTCAAAGCTGGGGCATTGTTGGCGCGACCGAACTAAAACGATTCCCACCAATCCAGAGCAGCTCCTTGCAACTGACCAGAAGCATAGAGCACCTTCTCCTGGTCATTGCATTGTGCGATGGTAAGCTGGCGTTCAATAGCACGAAGCCAGTCATCAGCCTCCAGTGGATCAGCGGCATGAGAGAACACTGGCGGGTGACCCTTCAGAAACTCACCCCTCTTGTCCCTCACTTGTATCGGTGGTGCTCCTCCAACTGGCTGATTCTGCATATGTTGCATCATGGTTTGCATAAATTGGGCTTGGATGCCCATCAACTGCTGAATGTCAACTGGGGGTGGTGGTGGTGGTGGGTTAACAGGTGCTCCACGACCACGGCCACGTACACGTCCACCTCCAATACCACCTCCTCTGGCAGCCATCTGTGTTTCCAAACAGGGATCAAGGTTAGCGAACTTTTCAGGAAAAGATCACTTATACGAGAAGAAACATGAGATCTGAAAATTTCTGGGCGAGATCCAGTAACAGCAGTTCAGAAAAACAGTCATAACTTGAGTTCCAGAAATCCAAACAGGGCGTGCCATATACGGTTGGAAAGATGACGAAAATATCTACAACTTTTATTTAAGTGACTTTCCCAGATTCTGTCGTTAAATTAGTCGAAAACAGAGAACAAAAAAATCTGTCCAGAGCTCAGAACTGCGCAGAAACTCTAACTTGAAACAGCCATATCTCACAAACCATAACAGCTATTGAGATGATTCTAGAGGCATTGGTTAGATATGGAAGTCTATTTTCCACCATAAAATTTTCAGCCATGTTGCATGAACAGAACTTGAGATATAACCAAAAGATCACAGGTTGCTCCAGAAAACAGCATAGGACAAGATATAACTAACCCTCTTATTATTCATAAACGTTATGTATAACTATGAGATTTGTAGACAAGCCTACAATATCTCAACACTCATTACAAAGAACCAAATCACACATAAGCATAATAATAGTTCAACTCACACACAAAGAAGCACACTAGCACAAAATTTAACTAGACTCGACAAAACGCTTGCTACTATCGTTTTATTACATAAAAGGGTGACCTATGACTATTTGTAGAGCGGTTCACGGAGCCTCTTGTATCGAGGGGGTTGGTCGAGCAGCTCCAAGAGCCCATCTATGGTGCGATGGCATCTTTTGAGGTCCTTCCCCAGGGATATCACCTCCTTCTCCAAGTCTGTGTTAGACCCTTCCCTGTCAAGGAGGAAGTCTCGTGTGGCCTTCACGGTTGGAGTTGCATGAGGGTCTTCTACCATAGCCTCCCTATTCTCATTGTTCCAATAGGGCAGGTAGCGGTATGGAGCATCCCTCATATCTTCAATGCGACGACCTCGGAACGCTTTGTAGGCTTCAACCGCCACAGCTTCCAAGGCTGACGCTAGAGTCGACCGACGAGCCCTGTGGCCAATCACCATCTCATGCAGGTATAGGCCACTCTCTGGTTCTCGGACGGCGACAGTCATCCTTGCCTTCCAGTAGGTCCTCTCCAGGGGATGGCTGTACCTCCAGTGGGTGTACTGCACGATGATGTTCATGTCGGGGTAGTAGGCATCAAAAAGTCCCATCAGCCTGTGATGTGAGGGGCTCTGGGCAGCTGTGGGCGCTCCGATGAGATACCCGGAGTCCACGTCCCAACCCATCGGAAGCTCTTCATCGTCTTCGACCTCCAGCACTTCTGGGGGCACTGGCGCGGGAGGTACTGGAGCTTGTGGAGCTGGAGCTTGTGGTACAGGTGCTAGTGGTGCTTGCTCCTGGGGCGCTGGCACTGCTGGGGGCGCTTGTACTGGTGGTGCCGGCTCTTGAGGTGCTGGCACTGGCGGTGCCGGCTCTTGTGGTACCACCTCTTGGGGTGCCTGATCTTGCAGTGCTGGCTCTTGCGGTGCTACCTCCTGCTGTTCTGGCTCCTGGGGTGCTTGCAGTGCTTGCGGAACGGGGTTGCCTGCCCTCAGGCCTGACCTCATGCGACCACCGACAGTCTTGCGGGCGGTACGACGAGCCATCTATGGAGTAGGCCAAGAGACAGATACAATAGAATCAATATATTTATATAATAGAGCAAGTAAAGAGAAGCATATAATTTTGATAAATTAACAAGGCTAAGATAAATAGCAAGAATGAGAAGCAAAGACCACTAAAACGACCATAAACTAACTAGGCTTGCGTCCTACAGTCAACATAGCTCTGATACCAATTTGTCACACCCAATTTTAAGAACAAAATTGAATGCAATAACTCATGTGTGCCCAGAGATCAATCACACACGTAAGCCACAAATTAAGAAGTACCATCACATATGTTTATTACATAACGAATATTATTCAAAGTCTTTACATAGCAGCGGATAAATAAAGTATCTCTCGCGGTAGCTCCATCACAGGGAAGATGACTGGTTGACAGCAAGACTAGAACTCTTCAGGGAAGTCATCATTACCATAGCAATCTGTTACCTATCCGGGATTTTTATCCAAGTAGAAAGAAATAAACAAGCATAAGTACATCTCGTACTTAACAAGTGTAACATGGGGTTCATGAGGCTCAAATAAGGCTGACACTGGTTCAACTGCAGTAGCTTTTAGTTGGCACAATTTTAGCATTAGATGGCATCAATAATAACCATCCCAATTAAACATGTGATCAATGTGAACATGAAATCATGATCAAGATAACAATATTAAATTAAAACATTATTAAAGCAACAACTATACCATAAGAATTCTAGGCCGCTCGTAACCGTGAGCACGGCTGATATATCAGTTTTACACTCTGCAGAGGTTGTACACTTTACCCGATGAGTCGTGATATCCAGATGCCCGGGTTAATTACTCCCATAACACTTCCGAGGTGAGCGGGCAGGATACACGCGAAGCCTTTCAAAGGTTCGTCTAACAAGTTAGGGCCGCTAGGTCTTAAGGCAAGGGGAAGAAGGGTCTCTCAACCTTGCGGCAACGCAGGCAAAGTGAAAGTAGCCGCCCTAAATCCAGCTCGTCAAGCGCCTTATGCGCCCTTTCGGGTAACCTCTAACAAGCTAGAAAAGGTCCTCATACTGAGCTAAGGTCAGAGCCATATAACTCCCATGGTTGCACTGTTGTCCCGGGTGATCCCTTATAGTAGTTCCTAAACCATGTTGCTATAAAAGCCAATTTTACCAAGTTGCATATATCATTAAGTTCAGATTCACATGATCAAAGTTTAATTTGAGCACTAGCATAGTTCTACCCAATGCATACCGAGTTTAACAAGGCACAAGATCAACACCTAGGATAGATCTAAATAGGCATCAAGGTAGACACATGCATATGATGATTATAGTGAATTATGGTTATTAGGACTTCAAGGAGGATCCCATGCTATACTTGCCTGATTCTGAGAACTCTGGTTGCTCCTGGTTGTCGTAGTAGGGCTCCTGATCACCGGCGTATGTCTCACCGTCTATACTCGACTACCACATCAACACACAATCATCGGGACAACAATCATGCAAAGCAAACAAGCTATAATTAGAACATTACACCAACAAGAAGAAAATAATATAAAAAGTTTGAAAACAGAAACTACGATCTACCACGATCACATAAACGCGAAGATCACGAAAAACGGAATTATAACGCGAAAGTTATGAGCTAAACAAGTTACAAAATCTTAATTAGTAGATTAAACCTAACTCAAATTTTAAGTACTAAAAACAGTATATATATTCGTACAGATAGATAGATCTTTTCAGAACGAAACTAACGCAACTTGAACGGACTAAAACGGACTAAAAACGTAGAAGTTATAAGCATTTGAAACTGGTGGCAAAACTGTAAATAAATCAAACTTGAATTTTGAATTTAAAATCGATTTAAAACGAAATTCAGAATCAACTGGACTGCGCCTCAAAAAGGATGAAACGCAGGGGCTTATACGGAAGTTCTCGCAGACACAGAGAACAGGGCCATTGGGACCGCGGGTTGAGATCTAAGTCCTTCGGGGACTCTTTTGCAAAAGTGCCGGGCGAAGGGGTATCGGTTGATGGAGGTCGTTGAATCTCAGATGAATGGCTCAGATTAAAACGGAGGGAGGATGGCGGCGCTTTTAAGCCGGCGCGGAGGAAGGGGACACTCCACGGCGGCGCCATGGCCGGCAGGCGGCGGCGCTTGCTCGGGTTAGGGCTACGGTACGATAGAGACCTCGGGAGTAGGTCCAATCGAAAGAGGAGATCAAGGCGAACTCACCCGAGGTGATGATGGTGTCGGTGAGGTCTCTGTGACGGCGGATTGCTCGATTTGGCGGCGGCGGCTCTGAAAAACGATGACGAGCGATTAAGGCACCAAACAGAGGGGAAAAAGAAGGGAAAAAACTCGGCTACCTTCGGGAGATCAAGAAGGAGCTCTAGGTACCTCTTGCGAGCGTTGGAACTTGCTGAAATGGCGAATTGACGGCGGCAGATTCTTGCAAATCGCGGAGCTCTCGGTGTCGGCTGTTTAGGGCACGGGAACGAGGGATTTTTGCGGGAGGAGAGGCGGCGGGTTCCTGGGGGTCTTATTAGGGGGTTGGCTTGGCCAATTAGGCAAGCGAGGACACGTGGGGAGGATGGAATCGAGCTCGGCTGATGTTCTGGTCGGATACGGGATGGGGAGATCGAGCTGACACACGGGCCATCGGCGTCAGCGAGAGAGAGAGGGAGGCGCGCGCGGGCTGGCGGCGTGTCGCTGGGCCGGCGGCTGGGCCGCGCGGGCGAAGGAGAGAAAAGGGGAGGGGAGAAGGCGGGCCAGCGGGGAAAGAAGGAGCGGGCCAAACGGAGAGAAAGGGAGAGGAGAAGAAAGGAAATGATTTTCCATTTTCAGAAACCTGTTTTCAAAAGCAAATTTGAAACTCATTTGAATTCAAACAAGTTTTGAGCAAAACCAAACATCACAAAAATAAAATATGCACCAGCATGTATGCATCGTCATGGTCTTTGGCCTAGAATTTATTTTAGCTTTTGCAAATAATTTATTATCTAGGTTTTTATGCAACACATAAAATGCAATAATTAAATCATATTGCCTATTTCAAATTGATGCAATTTTTGGGGTGTTACATCGTCCTCCTTCCGAAGAAGGAACCACGCAACAACCAGGATGCGGCAGCCGACCGAAGCACGGAGAGGAGACGGCCACCGGCAGACACACCGAGAGGAGACAAGAGAGCGGCGACAACGGCGAGGCAGCGGAAGGAACAGCGGCGGCGCACGTAAGCGGAGAGAAAAGCAGAGGGAGGAGGCGCAGAGAATGACCGGTCGTCCCGATCGGGCAGAAGTCGAGGCGGCTATGATTACGAAGCCCCGAAGCTAGAAGTTGGAGCCGGGCGCAGGAAGCTTGAGGAGCCGGCTGTTTCATAGCAGAAGCTGAATCTAGCCCGAGTTGCGCAAACGAACGAGAAACACAGATCGCGAAATCGGACGGTTCACATTATTTCAGGCGACGTGGCTTGGGCGCCCTTCTGAGGAGCTGGTGAGCCTTGTAACCTTATAATATCCCGGTCGTCTCGCGAGTTTTACGTTACACTTGTTTACACCAGATTTTGGACTAAGAATATTATCATCTTACGAGCACAAACGGTTGATTTTGGTTGATAAAGGAATCGGCCAGAAAAATAAAGATGAGCGTTTGGACCTGTACACAACCAAAGTTCGTGTGGACCAGACGTGACAAGCTTTGAGGACATGTGGGGTTCGGCCGAAGAGTTTGAGTTCGGGTCGTCTTTTGTTTTGTTTTCATGTAACCTAGTCGTGTTAGGACAGGAGTCCAACCGGGTTATAAATAGCTAGAAACCCGAATTTTGTGACATCATCCAATCAATCAACATACCGACCACCGGCCAAAACGCTAGGAGTAGGAGTAACGTAGATCTCGGCGAGACCTTCAATCAGGCAGGGCTGCATCGACTTCGATCGACCTCCGGTTTGCTTGTAAGTTGCACCAATGGTTCATGTCATTGTACGATGAGGCTGTATTTGGCATTGACCAAACTCTTGTTAAGCTATGACATGGCTAGTTATCAGTCCAAGTTCATCTTTTGTAAGACTGTCTTGACTCTGATCAATCTCTTACCTTAGTCGATCTTGACTAGTTATCGGCTCTATTGGTTTGGCAAGCTAATAGATTCATTAATTTACCGATGTTGTTTTATGTTTTAATTTGTTTCTTTACGTTTTAAAACAATATCTTGTCCAATCAAGATTGACAAAGTGGGCTAAGCCTAAAAGATGCTTAGGTTCGGCTATCCTAAGGTTCTACACGCCCACAATGATGAAAATAGCTGATTCAAGCTTCTCATCGACTATTTTGTCAATCTTGATTGTTACATGTTGTGCGTTCGAGATATCTGATAAAACTATGATTTTGATGTAAGAACAAGTAGATTTTGATCTTGCATATCTGTTATGGCTGTATTTCCAAACCCCACTGACATATATGGTAGATTAGATTTTGCTTGATCTTAGATCAATTTGTGATTCTAACGGATAGATCTTGTTCGTGCCTCATGGACCCTGTATCGGCTAAAATAGCCGATCCAGTTATGCCTTCTTCATAATGTGTGCCTTTAGACTGCTTGGAATCAACGTATCTGCTTGTTGCATTGGACGTGATCTAGTTTAATCATCATTATGGCTGCATGGAGACACCCCACTGTTGATGTTTAAACTATTTGATCGATCTATTTGTTATTATGGCTGCATGGAAACACCCCATTGTTGACAGATAAAATTGCCTGTACAATTAGTCGATACGTTGTTTTCACGCCGTTTGGACGTACACATAGATCTTTATTCTGCTAATATATCTAAGCTCATCGGTTGTTTGTCTGTCCTGAATGCTTCTTTACATTTGTCATAGCCGTTTTACTTTATATCTTTTTCAATGCCTTGATGTAATTGGGAGTTGACTTGGTAGTCAATATCCTAATAACAACTGGCTATATCAGAGTCATACAATTTGGAACTATCTGACACCAAACCGGCAGGTTCCACAATTTGACAACTTTTTTTTTTCTTGTCAATTACAGGTCAAATTGACTGGCACGCCCAAAGTCGATCTCACCGAGATTCGGCACCGCCACCTGTTGAAGGTTCAGGAGGTCAGGACTCTGCTCTGTACGCCCTCTGAGGACCGTGCGTTCGAGTGTGTTGGCGCGACCGACCGATTTTTTGTGTCAACAACACTAAAAAAATATACGCTTCATGTAAAACAAGCGAGTAGTGAATACTGATCAGAGAATGGAATGGCGAAGGCCGGCCGACCCGCTTGCAGTGACCTGAAACCTTGCTCCAATTGATGAATGCCGCGGCCGGGCTCGCATCAACTGAGCTATAGTCTCGGCAAAAAAATTGCGTCCGGGGCTAAAGACTTTTAGTCCCGGTTGGTAAAATCAACCGAGACTAAAGGTGAACCTTTAGTCCCGGTTGGTATTACTAACCCGGACTAAAGGTTCCCAACCTTTAGTCACCTTTAGTCTCGGTTGGTATTACTAACCCGGACTAAAGGTCCTCAACCTTTAGTCCCGGTTGGTAATACCAACCGGGATTAAAGGGTGACCTTTTAGGCCCGGTTGGTGTTACCAACCGGGACTAAAGGTCCTTTTATTCCCGGTTGGTGTTACTAACCGGGGCTAAAGGTCCTTCACGAGTGTATTCAAAAGAAAAATCGGTCGTCGGTCCTATGTTCAGTTTTAAGTTTCTGGAAACCGATTAATACATCAGGTAGTCGGTCATTTACATCGGTTACCCGAAGTAACCGATGACCCGAACATACCAGCTAGCTACAGAATATTCGTCAATCAAAACATGAGAACTCGGAACCATCACTCAGTCTCCCATTTCGTTCATGCTTTCTCACTCACGTGGGCATGTCCCCCACCAGGGCCGTCCCCGGGGGCGTGCAGCCTGAGCGCCGGCACAGGGCCTCCCAGTCTTGTAGGCCTCTAAATATATAGTACCATTACTCATATAAGCACAATATTTGTTTGATTGTTTCACGGTTGGTCTACCATTGGCCATTAGCAAGCCTATTAGTCCAATAGAAAATGATTTTCTGGCCGGCCACACGTATACACATGGACGTCGTCTTGTCTCTGGCTTGACCCTTGCAACCCATCGATCCCAATTTCCAAACCTGTTTGTCTCGACCTTTCCTTTCCTATCGTCCTGTCAGCGGCGTATCATGTTACGCATTGATGACATCCAGACGAGGTGCTAAGGCCTTAAAGGTAACAGAAATCATTCATTTTTTTTCAATTCATTCACAATCGCAGTGAACTATAGCTAGTAGCAGATCGAGCTCTTAATTATGTTCTTATGATATTTTCGTCTAAACGCCTACTGATGTTCAAAGATTGAAGCCATATATCTTCTACAAATCAATCTAGAAAATTTGAGTCGGGTTGTGTAAAGTGTAAGAAAAAACAAAGAATAGGGGCTTTAATCCAATCTTGAAAAGAAGCTATGGTAGATTTTCTTTTAAAGAACACTAAAAGAATTATGCTATTCAAGTAAAAATTATGCAACATAGGAGTAGGTATACATTATATCATATATCTTTTTTAGTTTTTTTTTTCTAGGCTAGTGTAGGCCTCATTTTTAGTTTCGTACAAGGCCTCCGATCTTCACGGGACGGCCCTGCCCCCACTCATCTATTCCCTCTCATCTCATCTTTATCTCTTTGCTCTCTCACGGGGTCGGCCGTCGGGCGCTGGCTGTTGTTGCTGCTTGAGCAAGCCGCCGAGGGACGCTCATTGCTGCTCAAACGAGGGAGGTCGACGCCGCTCTCACAGTCGCGTGGTGCCGGCCGTCGGGGGCTTGTTGCGACTTGGCCGAGCTGGCAAGCGGCGCTCGCTGCTCTTTGATAAGCGAGGCCGGGGCTTGACGGCGCCATCGCTGCTCAGCCAGGGAAGTCAGGGAGCATTGCTACTGCTCGGACGAGCTACAGAGAGGCCGAGCGCCGCCTCTTCTCTAGATGACGGGCACCACCTACTCCCTTTCCTCTCTCAGGTCGATCTAAGCTGTCATCCTTGTCTCAGACTTTCTCCGTTGTCGGTCTTGCTCGGTTAAAACCGAAGAACCGAATTAGAAGACCGAAGACCAAACTCTCGATTGTTGCTTTCTCGGGCAATACTTCGGTTCGCAATCTCCACAAACCGAAATAAAAAAAGACCGAAACAACCGACCCGAATTTTCGGTCATGACCGAATGCCCACATTGAGTTAGCACATACATGTATACTACTTCTATGATTTGCAGATCGTGACCGCTTCAATCGAGCTAGCATGTACTAATTGATGAAAAGACTCGAGGAAGAATAACCGTGCTCAGAGAGTGCCCCGGAGTGCACAAGTATGAGCGACCGGTTGGTGTCTGGAACTCAAGTTGAAACGACGTCCCGAAGCACACGAGATCACCGAGGAGATTAACGCCAGTGGCCAACGGCTGCGGGCAACACAGAGGAACTGCGGAGAGTGGTGGCGCGGCGCTGACTCTGCACCGTGCTAGGCTGGATGCTGAGTGTGGCCGTTGCGCTGAGCTAGGGTGTAGGGCCGGTCAGGCGCAAGCAGCAGGCCAGCAACACAGTGCTGCGTTTGGCCGACCAGGAGGGCTGGACGTTCAGCGTCATGTGTGTTCGTCCCGTCCAACTTGTCTCTAATTTCCCTCGGATGTTGAGTTAACCAGTTGGGCTGATAGGGACCTAATAGGCAACTGAAGTGGGCTTCCAGCGCATATGGGGCAAGATAAAATAAATTCATGTTTTTAATCATATTTATGAAAATGATAGCTATATATCTATCAATATATATTTGTGTTTTGCAAAGGAGAAAATCTATAATAAATTGAGACGACTACAAATAAAATCGGACGATATAAACTTATCGTCGACTTGATGCTATGTCCTGGTATCGCCGTTGCCATGGTTGGGTCCACCGAAACATCTGCCTGAGCTATTGGCGTGCCGCATTCGCTCGCATGGTTGAGCAGCTACGGCCAAGCTGCCGGCCTGTTGCACCGCTCGTCCACCACGCTATCGCTATGTGCCATAGACTTCAAGGTTGTCATGGTAGGTGGCCGTTTGAAACGACGTGGCATATAGCAACAAGGTCGTGTCATCGCCTGAAGCCTATAACGTCGTAATCGACACCTTAACGTCAGGACCCATCGCACTCTAGACAACCGAAGATCCTTCTAACCCACAATGCTGAGACCAACTCATGTTGAAAGGGGCTTCACCATAACCCGCTTCGTTGAGCTTGTGGATTAACATCACACTGAGGTGCTCTAGCAGGAACTGCTCTGAAAGCTCATATGTTAGTGTTCTTGCAAGAGGCTTGGAGGGGCTCGTACTGAGCTCTGCTTCGTGATCGTGAGATTGCTCGCCTCTCCCAAGCAACAAGATCAGAGAAAATATAGAGACAATAAGTGGCTTCCCACGTGTTAGTGTACGAGTGCTCATGAAGCGCTCTCCTAAAATCAATTGACTAATAGTAACTGTGTCATGAGATATGTAACTTGACTAATAGTAACTATGTCATGGGGAGTCGGGGTTCGAACCCCGGACCGGGAGCTCCACCCCTAGGAGACTTTATCAGCTACTCTAGACATTTCTTTCCTTAGCCACATAATTTTACGTGGGCTAGCATGTTAGTTGCTTGAGAAGACAAATGATAAAGATACAATATTCCTTGTGCTTGTATACTGTTATTATGATACAATCACTGAGGTTCTAGTTTCAATGTTTTCAGATAAAAACAAAAAAACATTTTCAGATAATGCCAAAATGTTGAACCACAAGAGAAGAAAACTGGGAAACCAAACCGGAAGCGAAGCAAATCTGGCAGAGTTTTTGCTAGGCCGATCACTCCGCACTGACCAATTTTGGGGGGCTGTCATGCGTGATGGGCCTCTGTCGGGCCGTCGAGCCGATTCGGATAAACGCCCGCAGCCCACACGGCCCACACGAATCGACGTGTGTGAAATCGCTAACCTCCTCCCAGATCGTCGCTGCCCTCGCTCACCGCGCCTCCTCCCACCATCTCCGCGAAGCCGAGGGGCGCACTCTGGTAGATCGATCAGCCATGGAAGACCAAACCCTAGCCGATCCCGTGGAAGGAGGCAACGTTGCTCCACCGCCGGGCTCGGCGGCGGCCTCAGGCCCAGAAGGATTCTTAGGGAGCGGCGGGTCGTCGCCCGGTGCCACTGCCAAGCCGGCGGCGACGGCAGGGAGGCAGAGGAAGCCCGGGCGATGGAGGAGGATCCCACGGCAGCACGTGAAGGTTACTTGGGTACCGACAGGGTCAAGTGAGTTTCCGTTCGCGCCGGCGTTTTGGTCCCCTGTGCCGGCCCCGGCCCCCCTGCCTCGAGGCGCAGACGACAAGCGGCAGCGGGAGCAGTTGCCGTCCAAGTCCAAGCCTCTGGAAGTGGTATATGGGCGGGAAGGGTCCAAGGAGGTGCTGGAGGCGAGGGAGCGGGGCAATCGGGCGATGCTGGAAAGGGCGAAGCGGCTGGAGGAGGAGGACGAGGACGAGGATTGGTGCGACACCGAGGAGGACAAGGTCGCCTACCGTGCCTTGAAGGCCAAGTTCATCGCCGTGTACCGCAGGCTTGCCACCACCAATCCCAAGGACGTTGTCTTCAAGGACCAACCGCGCAGTGACACGCAGTAAGCACCACTGATGACGACTTGCTTGCCTTTTTGTATGAAAGATTGATAAGTTACTTCATAAGCTTTCCATAGCTGCTGCTCGATCTGCAGTGGGAACTGGCAATATCTCCTTTGAGTCGAGTCTAGTGTGTTCTTTGATCTCCTAATGTGTGAAAGACCTGTGTGATGACTATATTTGATGATAATAAAAACAAAATCAGAACCTTCACATGTGTATTGCGCATAAGAATGCCGTCCTTGATTCTAGCATGCCCAGCCTTGTAACATTTACATTTTATAGATGCAACTGAATTAACCAAATACGCCACTCGCAGCGAAGAGCACTTGACTGCAGAGGAGATGGAGATGGAGGCAGATCGTTCTGGATGGCTGGTTTGCCCTCAGGCATGCCATTTTGCCATGCTTGCCTTGGAGCACTATAACTCCACCGAGAAGATGGTATATTTTCAGGCTTCCTTAACTTGTTTTTTACTTCAAACTTCTGCAATACATTTTGTGCTTACCAACTGTTACTGAAAATAACACAGCATAAGTTTGAGATGGCAAGGGTCTTGCTTTCCAAGTGCTTTTCCGAGGCCGATGGCACGACGTTTGCCCACGTGAACTTCACTGCCACCTCCCAGCAAAGCACCTCACACCCTGCCAAGCGGTTGTTTTTCGCTGAGCTAACGCTTATCCCAGATCTTCAGGCATATGAGGGCATTGAGCCTATGCGTGTGCTCCATGTATGCACCATCGATGACTCTTGCTTCGGTAAGTAGTTCGATTCGCACCTCTATGTTAGTAACGTTGCTTGTGTGGAACACTTTCACGTGAAATTCCAACAGTTCATTCATTTGTTTCTCTGATTTCTACTATTGTTTCTTTATAACTAAGTTGTGCTGGAACAGTTCATTCATTTGTTTATCTCTGATTTCTACTATTGTTTCTTTAACTAAGTTGTGCTGGAACAATGTTTTGTGTAAAATTTCATTGTTGTGAACACCTTTAGTTTGTTGTCTCCGGTAGATAAGCATTAGGGTCTACTTGTTTGGACTGCACACATTGGGATGCTGCAAATTAGTCATTGCACACTAAGCAGGTAGGTTGTTTGTTCTGTTACTAGACTGTAGTGCACCAAAGAAAGTTAGGTGTCTTGTGTTTTCTCAGGTCTAAGTTTTGGTCGATGATTTGATCGCTACAATTTTGAGCGCAACACGCACGTGCGTAGTGCGCTATGGTCATCCACCCACCCATGTAAAGCTGGCATGAAAAGGAAAAAAAGGCTCTGCATCTTGTTCACTCTTCATTCTCTTCTCACTGAATCTTTTGCTTGTTTTGCAGCCACTTCTCAGAACTAACAAATATCTCTATTAATTTTTTACATGCGGTTCTAGTCAATTTGCTCTGCCTATCTTCCCGATCGTTTTCCATCTCCAAATGTTGGCTGGTTTCTTATTTTCGCTTAAGTAGGTCAGGAACTTCATCTTGCCCTCTTCTCAAAACTTTCTTGTCCATCCGTTCTAGTCTCGTGTTTATTTATCTCCAAATATTTGTAAATTCTAGGTAAAATAAAATGCATCCCTTTTTCTATTTATCTTAGCAATTTGTAAGAAGTTCTTTTGACTTTTGATGATAAGTTATTTTTTGAATTTGATTTGATTATAATTAGCTTCTTGCATAGGATGTGAGATTTCTATGGACAAAATTCCTTATATTTAAAAGGAAAAAATTGCTAACTTATGTCCCATATTGGATAGAGATGCTTCATGATCAGCATTGTTAGACCTTTTCTATACTGTTTTGTGGCTAATTGCATTGTCACCATTCAAGAACCGCTTTCAATCTGTTGGGTTCAAGATTAATGATAAGGTCTCTCACCATCTCATTGTCACCATTGTCACTTTGAAGATGGGTGCAATTTTAAATTCCCTCTATCTTGAAAGTTGATATTGCACGGTTTTACTTCTCCTGGTGGTGGTTTAGGACAGAGTAGTTTATATGGTTTAGGGTGTTGTTTTCTATGTTATATTTGCGTTTGGTTTGTTTGAATAATATTTGGACATCTTTTGATGCCTTTCTGTAGGTGGATGTCATGAGATGGTGAGAGACATCAAAAAACCACTAAGCAATGACATGGATTACGACCGCTGTCATGCTTGCAGCGAGCGCATTAAACATCCAAGAGGTCCTATATTCTTGGCCGGGCACAACAGTACAAGGATGCCGTATGTTAGTGTGTTTCCGTTGGATTGAAGGTTTATTATCTTAATGATAAATATATCTTCTTAAATTGGATATTAGGGATGGAGTGTTTTAAATTTGTAGTAATTAAACTGGATATATGGGATGCAATCTTTTGTGTGAGGATTGTGGCGGTTGTCTGTTATACCATTATTAAAAGACATGTTTGGTTGACGGTCACTACTCATAACTCTTTGTCAAATATATATATTACCTCTTAAGCAATGTTTTAAATAGCGGACTAAGCCGTTTAGTGGCATGTCTCTAAAACAACTAATTAAGTTCATCTCAAATTTCTAGGAAGGGATGAGGATATGATGGCTCCATTTTTTGTTTGGTTGAAGAGGGATGGGACTAACCTATTTTTTGTTTGGTCTAGACACATTAAAGGTGAGATCACCCACTAACTGGTGGGGCCTACATGTCAGTTTGTTTCATTTTCTTCCTCGCACACATCCCACTTGGGCTGCCCCCATCCCCTCAAGTTTGAGGGACGGGAGTCACGGGCATATGCTTGGAATATTCTCAACTGAGACATTCTAGTCTCACTTCGACTTTGAACCAAACAAGCAATAAGTGGACTCGTTTCATCCTCATCCCACTTCGTCCCTCCAACCAAACGCTACCTAATAGCGGAGCTATAACGGCTAAATTGTACATGAACACAAATAGCGGCACCATGCCTCAAAAGATTATAAGACTATAGCGCAGCTATAGCGGGAGATTTAAAACTATGCTTAAGTCTCAACACCTAGCACTAGGGCAAAGCTAGGTAGTTGGGAGGAGGTGCAAATGCACTCCCAAAATTTGTAAAAACAGTAGTTTTGTTTAGATTTTTACCATATATACATCCTTAATAGCACAAATCTATGTATCTATAAAACAAAGTGCACCTCTTTCCCATAAATTTGCTTTAGTTTCGCGGCCGCCTAGTACTGACATCCCGAATGATGATCAAACTGCGTACCACATCCAAATAAAGAAATCTCTCTACAACGTACTGTTCCAATATAAATATCCCGGCCGTGGCGATTTTTATATTACACTATTATGTATACACTTCATCTAAAACAAGCTAGCAGTGAATACTGATCGATCAATGACGGCCGGCTCACAGGCGAACACGCACTGACCAGTGATGGATCTAGTATTTCAATCGTGGGGGTACGGATTTAATTGCAGCAACGGATCTAAGATTTCAATCATGGGGGTAAAGATTTAATTGATATAATTCTATAATAATATCTAATAGTAGAATGACGATAACATGGTTAGTGTACAGATCTAATGATATAATTTGCCAATATTCATCTATGAGTACACAAAAGTAGACCTCGCTGAAGTCTTAATAGCATATTAGTTTCTTGCTTCTTTGATATACTCTTACATGAAAAAATATCATTTGTATTGAGCAGCCCATAAAAAGGCTAGATCATTATTCTTCTTAATATCATGACATTGTACACAAGTTATATTAACTATTTATTAAGATATTTGTGGACGTTTTCCTTTCAAAGTCGAATTATTGTTAAAAAAACAAGACTCAAACTTCACAAATTGGAAACTACAATGATTGTTTAAAAGGGAAAAAGGGTTGACTTTCCCTAACTCATTTGGTATTTTTTTATATTGTACTTGTGCACTGATTTATTTTGATCTCCTATACTTTAGAAAAAAACATGCTAGTATGGAGTCATGAGTTATTTTTCCTCTCAGATAAGCACTTTCTTAAGAGCTTGCTATTTAATAAGGTGTTCTAATAAATATAAATTGTATTGTAGGTATATATATAATTAGTATTTATACAAATTTTTTGAGGATACAGCTATACCCTCATGCACCAACACTGCATCCACCCCTGACACTAACGCACGCACCTGCTCAGGCGCGAGCCAATTTATCTGACGTCGAAGCACTGAAGCATTGAGACGTGAGCAGGGGTGGCAAATGACCCTCTAATTTAGTCACACAAATTTAAGAATTGAATTCAACAAAGATTGAGCCATAATACTAAGGATTGAACCATAATATAAATTAGATAGGACTAAGTTGGATTGTGAAGGAAGCATAAGAGTTATGATCAATTACCACTCCTACCTAGATAACGTGTGCGCCTTGTATGGTTGAAAACGTACGCTTCGTTGATATGATGAGTTCACCAAAATAGTAAATAGGGTTTAGGATTGGGGACTCAATTGATAGCTCAACAGTGATGGTCTCTGAGCTTTCACAATGCAGACTCTATCATAGAGTCTAAGCCTATTTATTACCTTAAAGATATTATAGATTTAAAGTCTAAATAAGACTTGAAGTCTTGGTTTTTTTTCTCTCTTCAATAAATATACTGTTACATCAGCAAAATACTATAAATAGGAGGATAATGAATGAATTTAAACTCTATGGTAGAGCCTGCATTGCGAGTACTCTTAATAAGTTTCAACAAAGGGCATCATGAAAAGTCCACCAACAGAAGTTTGCCATGTAACATTCAAAGAAAATGTGCTGAGTTGTTTCAATCTATCCACCCATTTTGCAATGAACATCTTAGGCCACTTCCTCTTCACGGTTCTCAATGCGATCTATTCCCTGCATTCCAAACTGTAAAATGATTTGCCTTTTTTAGATATATAGCATTTTATATTCATTATTTACATCTATATTTAGATACATAATAAAAACATTGTATCTAGAAAAATGAAAATATCTTATGATTTGGAACGTAGGGAGTACAACTTTGTATGGAGTACAACTTTGTACCATAAACGTTTTTCTATTCAAAATCATTTAGATTCTTAAATTTTTATTTTAAGTTCTCCAGCTTCGAAATTCGAACTTTAAATTTTCAAATTATGTTGAATGTTGACGTGATCGACGCGAGTTTGTAGTTGATAAGATTTTTGTTTGAAGACTTTAGAGTCTTCAATTCATTGAAAGTTCGAACAATTTCAAATGAAGACATTCCTATACCAAAGTTATAGTGCTCGACAAGATTTAAAATTTCATAATTCATATATTTTTTTATGTGAAATTATTTAGTGACCAAAATACTTAATATAATATTAATAAATGTTAATACAAAAGAATAGCATCTTACGCTCACTCATAAGTGAGTTTTTTTTGAGGCGCACTCATAAGTGAGTTTGTAGTACTGTAGTAGTGGTAAGAGATGCCACAGAAGTCTCGAATCCCCAACGGAGCACACGCGCATGAAAATTGAAAACTATATGTGATTTGTAATTGCCGCACGCGTTGACAGAGGTGACCAACCTGCTCGTCTTTGGAGTTTGAAGAACCTCTCATTTGACACGTAAAGATCTTATAATCTTGAGTGGAAGGTTACACGTTCCAAATAATATGTGCTTCTTCTTTGCTCACATCCCTCGTGTGTGTGAAGAAACTAGTTATAAGGGCTTGTTTGGCTCACTATTACAGAACATGGTCTTTGACCGATTCTCAAAATCGTCATTTGTCTCGGCGTTTTTGCCGCCTGGGACTAATAGACCCTACTGCGCAGAGCTGTCGGGGCAGGGACCCTTTAGTTCCGGTCTGTGTTACCAACCGGGACTAAAGTTTAGTCCCAGTTTGTATTAAAAACTGGGGCTAAAAGATGATCATTTATCCCGGGATACGCCACAAACCGTGGCTAAAGCTTTAGTCCCGGTCCGTGTTACCAACCGGGACTAAAGGGCACTCTTCAGTCCCGGTTGGTGCCACAGACCGGGACTAAAGCTTTAGCCACGGTTTGTGGCTTATCCCGGGATAAATGCATGATCACCTTTTAGCCCCAGTTTTTAATACAAACCGGGACAAAGCTCCTCGGTTTATAACCTGCCAACTCCTTCCTCCCTGAGCCAGAGACATTCAAATTTCAGTGAGCTTCCTTGCTTGTTCTTGTTGTTGTTATTTCTTGTTCTTCATTTATTCTTCGTCTCCGGCGTTAATTAGTGATCTTCTTCGACTCCGTCATCGTCTCTTTGCGTTGAGTGGTAACTATTTTCGTCTCCTACCATATCTTTTGAATATGAGAGGAATTTAATTAAAATATATAGTTTGCAAGAACAAGCCTAAAGAGTTGAGTAGTTTAAATTGGTTCATCACAATTACTTGATAGTTTTCTACTGCTAGCTAGGTAGTATCCATCGTATATTTCATACTTATGCAAAAGAAGTAATAATGAATTTTAGTGTCTTTTTAGTTAATTTTCTTTAGAAAAATGTAGAATTTATAATAGTTTGCAACAATGAATATAGAGAGTAGACAATGTGGAAATTGGTATTGTTATATCATATTTTTCGATTATCTAAACAAATAGATAAATTTAAAGTCTTTTTTATTTGTAATTGTTTAGAAAATTAGGAATTTGCATGTAATAGTTTAAAAAATGAGTATGGATATCGTAGATGGCAACTATGACTGGGTCCTCAGCCTCTCATCATCGGGATCCAAAGCGTTTGCGGCCGGATCTTCCTCTCATTGCTTGCGGCGAGTGTAAGCAGAAGATTGTGAAGGAGTACTGAGTGAAAAAAGAGGAAATCAACGAGGGTCGTATATTCTACAAGTGTCCGGACCGTGAGGTGGGTTATTATTTACCTGCATTTGATTAATATGGTTTATTTGTATCGGTTTTGCTTGATAATGTTGTTTAAATTCCTTATTCTTTGTTCTAATTGCAGTGGGAGGGCACCAGCGGATGTAAAGGTTGGTACCGGGAGGAAGAGTACGTTCAGCACGTACGAAATTCTGTTGCACAGGAGGTTTCCACTAAAGGTGATGAGGCAATGAGTCAGCGACAACAACCCATCCATGCTGATAAAGCGAATGATTTGTCTATTTTAGTTAGGATCAAACATGAACTATTATGGTGCTTAAGTGCATTTTAGTTTTAGTTTTTTTAGTGCTAGCTGTGATTATCTTCGTTGTACTCAAGCTTGCTTGAATTAATCAATCATGCGATGTCATGAGTGTTGTACAATAACATGAGAAACTACTAAGTGCATGGTTGTAATATTTAATGCAGATGTTGTCACACAATTAGATGTATAATGTCGATCGCCGCTCCAAAGAGTTAATTGCTGGCGTGCACTATTTCTTAGGTGTGGCTGAGACAAACAAGTAGGATGGTTTCATGTGCTGCCCATGCGCCATCTGTAAGAATTTGAAGGAATATTCATGCTCAAGGACTCTTCATACGTATTTTTGAAGTCGGGTTTCGTAACAAACTATATTTGTTGGACGAAGCATGGAGAAAGGGGTTGTAATGAATGATGGTGAAGAAGAATTGGACCACACCGATATTATTGCTCAGTACAGTGCCTTCTATGATGACGCAGTGGGGGGAGATGGTGAAGAAGATGCGGCAGCGGCAGAAGATGTGGCAACTGATGTTGATGCTCTTGGTGATGCCTGTGGCGGAACCGTCCAAATTATAAGAGCTCAAGTATCGTCGTAGCCAAATTCGACTGACGTCGACTCATACTTGAACCCATATAACTCCGGTAGTTCGGAAATCTCGAAGGATTTCAAACATCATACAACATACAAGATCGCATTGTTCAAGTACCACATTCGCAAGGATACATAGTCGATAATCAAAACCGAATTTAGCATCAGAGTACGAAATCTTTAAAAAAGTTATTATAATACTGAGTTTAAAAGTGCGGAAGCTGAAATAAGTTTTGAAACACGACCACCACACATGTGGTCCAAATAAAACATTGTTTGATAACTCACTCCTCCTTTTTCAAATAGTGTGCCACCAGTAATCTCAGTCCAGCAAAAGAAAAGGAGAAGCTTCTGGATGACCCTGCCCTAGGCCTACTCCTCGTCACCCTCCACGGGGTAGAGACAATGCTTACAATAGTCGTAGTAGACCTGACCATCTGCAATAACGGGATAAACCCTGAGTACGGGAATGTACTCAGCTAGATTTACCCGTCCAACTGAAAATAAATGACACCAAGGGTATGCAAGGATTTTTGGTGGAGCTGAGATCTTTAGTTGCGAAAAGCTCAATTCAAGAGAAGGAATATTTAATGATATTAGTGAGCAGTCAAATTTTAGACCTATCTCTTAATTTAAATTTGCACCTGAACTATTACATACACTTGAGTCTAACAATCAATAATATAACCATATCCAGTTGACTTAAACCACATTTTAGTTGAACCTTAAACATCACATGGAGTTGTATTGTGGTGAAGCTCGACATAGTTTTCCACTAACCGGGGGAGACGGTGACTCGAATCGAATTCCAAACTAGCTGGTGATAAACCTTTAATACCAACCCACACTTTCCCCGTCGGGTCCATGCATTGGGTAACCGCTCGATGCTTGTTCGTGGTGGTAATCGTCGCGGCTCACTGCACGGACCACCCAATTGGAACTATATGATGGCCATTCCGAGGCAGATCGTGTTTCCATACTAGAGGGTGCGACACGGGTTGAGACCGGCCCGAACAGCGTCTAACCGGCTTTGGGGTTGGTGATTACGGCACCGACATATCCCTAAGTAAAAGGGCGCTTTCAAAAATGAGCGAGGGCCAACATCGATACAAACGTACACGATCCAACGGACGGACTGCCCCAAAGTTCCAACTTGGTGCCTTGCCTTCCAGTTGACAGTATTTTATTACTACTCAGGTTCTTTTCCATGATAGCAAATATAGCCAACCGTGATCCGGTAAATACCCATCCGGGGTAATACGGAAACATCCTTAAGTACTACGTTTATTAAGCAGGCTAAGCAATTTCTACATTATAATAATAACAAGATAACAAGGCAGGTGTATGCAATAATCAAAGAATGGTAATGCAACAATTAAGATTCAATCAACTCCTATACCTAATGCATCACAATATAAAATACTCAATTAAATTAATTGTAAATACTGAGAGACTTAGAATGCTCCGGGGCTTGTCTTGGGTGAAGACCGATGCCTCGTGAGAGGGGCACTCGGGCAGGTTAGTTTCTGGTGCAGGGTCGGCCTCCTCGCTTCGCGGCACCTCCGAGATCTCCTGCTCGACGTTTACTTCGGGCTCCTGGTCGAGCTCCGGGGCTGTCGATCCTATTGCAATGCGGTGGATAATAAATAATGTGTGGTGCAAAAATATGGTGGTATGAAATATAAACATTTCTTGCAAACCAATAAACCCAACTTGTTAAACTACTTTTGACATTGAGGAAAACACTTAATGACTGCATTAAATAAAACCATTAACTCAACTAATTTCTATCGATTAATTCAAAAGAAACCAGGTTTGAACAGCAAGTGCATTTTTCTGAACTCAGAAAACTCCACAAAAATTGCAGAAGGTAACATATACTTACTGGACCTTACTGTGTAATTTCCAGCAAGAAATAAATTACTGAACAACAGATACAAAAAGATGAAACAAACTGCCCAAAAGGTGCTTTGAACTAACTTTTCTTATGAAAAGTGTCAAACAACAGATTTCATATTTTTCCTAGCTTTACCTACTTATAGCCACTCTGCTGCAGAAAAATTACTGTTAAAGCATAAACACATAAATCTACACAAAATAAACAATTTTATTTTAACATAACCCCTTTTAACTGCAACCCTACTGGAAAAGGGTGAAATCCTCATTTTCATATTTTTCCAGATTCTATTCCACATTTCTTATTTATCAAGAAAGTTTCATGAACCGAAACATTATATTCTTTTCTACATGAATTTTCTAAGAAAAATACAGAAAAGCACATTTGTACTGCAACTCTTTATTTTTCCATACAATAACCTATGCCTAGCATTTTTATCAGCTTGATCATAACACACAGAGGCTGTATAAATTTTTCCACATTTTATTTTCACATGTAAATTACTTTAACAATTATTTTAAGAAAACAGTTAAAAAGGAATTTAAACCTAAATAGATACTTTTTCTACAGAAATAGAGCCTCATAAATTTTTCACGGATACTCAACCTGATAAGAAACCTCCATAATTTTTCCCATTACTTAATTCAACCAGAAAGAATATAAACTTATTTATTTAACATAAAGCACTTAAACTGAAATAAAATAAAACAGCGTAATAAACTTTTACCAAAAATACTTTCATATTTTTCCATGACAGATCGATTTATGAACAAGTTAACAAAAGTGAAAACACCTCATTTGGATCATTAAAACGTGCTACACAAATTAAACAAGGCTTTCTGGAAAAATAAAAGGAAAAAGAAAAAACGTTTGAAACTCCCGGCTGGGCTTCCGTGGGCTTGGTCTATGGGCCAGGTGCGGTTGACGCATGGGGTCTGCTTGGTCAACGGACCCATCTGCCAGTGGAAGCCGAACAGGGGAACGGCTTTGACCGGCGATTGCTCGCCGCCGGTGGGGTTGCCGGCGGTGAGACTAGGCTTGATGAGTTTGTCTCGACGAGGCGAACCCATTGGTGGTGACGATTTGGCTAGTGGGTGACCGTAGCTCACCGGCGTCGAGCCGTGTCGGACGGTGGCGGCAGCGAGGCTTGGTCGTGCCATCTCCGGCGGTCACTGGCCTAATTAGTGCGTGCGCTATGCTTGACTAACCCTAGGAGGGAAAGCTAGGGGGTTGGTTTGGCCGGGAAAAACTCCGGGGAAGCTCGACCATGTGCGTGGCCATGGCGGACGCCCATGGCGCTCGGCCGGGCAAGAGCGGGAGATAGGGAGCGGTAGCGTTGAGGCTGGAAGGTGTTCTCACCTTGCCTTGCTGTGACGAGGCTCGACGGGGAAGGAGGGAGGCTCGACGGAGTCTCGGCTGACTCGGAACGACGGCGGGCCCTCCTCGGTGTTAGGGTCGACCGAAAGGGGGCACTTCGCCCTCTGGTGACGGTGAGGCTCGGTCGGGGAGGTTAACGTGCGTATGGTGTGTGCACTGCGAGGGCGGAGCTGTGTGCAGGCGGGATTAGGCGGTGGGGCTCGGGTGTGGCCGGAACACCGGCGATGGCCTGGCGGTGTGGTCGCGGCGAGCTCAAGCGCTTCGGCTCGCGTTCGTGCGTGCGGAGAGAGGGGGAGTTGGCGAGAGCGAGTGCGAGGCAGGCGGGTGTGAAGCAAGTGAGGAGGAGTGAGCGGCGCGCAGGGTTTTGGGCTCGGCTGGCCGGCTGGTGGTCGTGGCGGGGGCCACGACCGACGCGACGTGCGGGCGGGCAGCGTGCGTGACAGCCGAGGCGGCGAGCAAGTGGCCGCGCAAGATCGTTGCGTGATCGGCCAGGAAGAGATCGAGAGAGGAGTGGTCGGAGCGGATTCGGGGCAAGGAGTTGTGGCCACGTGGCCGCGTCGCCGGCGTACGGCGCGGCCGTGGGTCGGGCAAGCGGCGCGGCGCGCGAGCGGCGCGGCGCGGGCAGGAGCAGGGGCGCGTGAGCGTGGGCCTGGGCCGGAAAGGCCGTTTGTGCCGAAGGGCTGGCGCCGAGTGAAAACGTTTTTCCTTTTTCTTTTCCCAAATCTTTTCCAAATTTTGACCATTTCAAAACAGTTTCAAAAACTCAAAACTAGACTTTGACCCAAAAATAAAAGTTGCTCAAAATAATTTTCTTTACAACTTTCATATAAGACACATTTTCTAAAACTCATTTTCTCAACCTCTACATAAATAAAGCAATTTTTTGAGCCATAAATCATTTTTGTCGGTGTTTCGTACCCGGGGGTGTCACACCAACAAGTAATATGATCGCGTGCTTCTCTTCTTGGATGGTGATGCAAGGGGACACAAGGATTTATCCTGGTTCGGGCAAAGAAGGCCCTACGTCCAGCGGGGGGAGATGTTCTTGTATTACTTGCACCTAAGTGCTTGTACAGGGGAGAATACAAGCTCAGTGAGCGTGGACCGGGGTCCGGACTCGTGTTTGTGCGTGGACTCGTGTGTTCTGTTCGTCCTCTCGAATGAGGGCCCTAGCGTCCCCTTTTATAGAGCAAGGGGAGGCCAGGGTTACATGAAAGTATTACAGGTGTCGGGGCGTATGGTGCCCCATACGGAGAAGGGTAGGAACTCTGTCTTGTCGGGGCCACTGGAACTGACGTGATCGTCGCTGTTGAGGCGTCCTTGGGTCGTGGCTTCCATCCTGGGCGCGGACGTGGGGGCGCGACAAGGCGGGAGCCGTACAGCACCCATCCCGGAATGTACAGTACCCGGCGGGGTCCCTCCGGGTCTTGGGGTACCTGTCCTCCAAGAGCACGAAAGTAGTTAGGGCTCGAAGGGCGCGGAGCCGGCTTCGAGGTGGTGCCACGGGGGCTCGAGGGGCGCGGAGCCGGCCTCTAGGTGTTACAGTGCAGGGCTCGAGGGGCGCCTAGTCGGCCTCGAGGGGTTACAGTGCCTGGCATGGCCGAACAGTGCCGCACTGGTGCCCTTTTGCCCAAGCTTGTGGTGAAAATGAGACTTGACCTTTACACCGAGTTACTGTGGTACACGCCGTGCACTAGTGGACATGACCGGAGTAGGTGAAGGCATTAAATGCGTGATATGGGCTGGTACGGCTGTTTGCGCAGCTCGAGGTCTGTGTGTTAAGGCTCGAGGTGTGGGGGCGCGCTTGCCCGAGGTCTGGAGGGCTCGAGCGAGACGGAGAGCGATCGTGCTCGCCCGAGGCCTCGCTGGGAGGGCTCGGGCGAGACGGAGATAGAGCGTTCGCCCGAGGCCTTGCTGGGAGGGCTCGGGTGAGACGGAGATGGAGCGCTCGCCCGAGGCCTTGCTGGGAGGGCTCGGGCGAGACGGAGATGGAGCGTTCGTCCGAGGCCTGGCTGGGAGGGCTCGGGCGAGACGGAGATGGAGCGTTCGCCCGAGGCCTGGCTGGGAGGGCTCGGGCGAGACGGAGATGGAGCGTTCGCCCGAGGCCTGGCTGGGAGGGCTCGGGCGAGACGGAGATGGAGCGTTCGCCCGAGGCCTGGCTGGGAGGGCTCGGGCGAGACGGAGACGGAGCGTTCGGGTGTTTGCGTTGATTGGGGGTACCCCTTTTTTGTACCACCGACAGTAACCCCCGAGCCCTTGTTTGAGTGCTTGCATTCGAGCAGGGGCTCTAGATTGGGATCTCGATGGATAGCTAACCGGTCTCGAGGGTTTTGTCGGTTTGATTCCGTGGGTGTCGTGCGAGCGACACCCGCGGGTGTAGCCCCCGAGGCCATGGGGGAGTGGCTAGAACTCCCTCGTGGGCTTCCCGAAGAATCCTCCGTCGGTCGGGAGCCTTCTGCCCAGTGGGCGCGCCTTTTTAGGCGGATATCTTCAGGGAGCGGAGATCGCGGCGTCGTGTGTACCTGTCAACAGGCTCGAAATGTGGTTTGGTAGTCTCATTAAATGTTTACGGTTACCTTTCCTTTGTTGTGGGAGACTCCGTCCGAGGCTTGGCTCGGAGGGCTTGAGCTAGACGGAGAACGAGCGATCGTTCGAGGTCCGGCCTCGAGGGCTCAGGCGAGATGGGGGTCGAGCTTTCACCTGAGGCCTGAAAATCTCATGCTCACATAAAAAAGAGATTAGTCGCAACTGTCCGAGTTTTTAGACCCTCTTTCGTCGAGGGGTGCCAGGCTGAACCGACTGGCCGGCTCCTCGAGCTGTCCGGCATGCCGGTTGCCCCGGCTTGTCATCCTGCGAGTCCTTTCGATCGGATGCGAGGGGGGATGCCTCGTACTACCCCGAGTGGGCGAGTATCGAGGTTCCCGGTGAGCTGGTAACGGAGAATCCAAGTGAGAGCTCGTGCCCCGTTCGTTAGGGGTCGACTGTGGCCCGGAGGCGGTCTCATAAAGCATGGGTGCTCAGTCTGCAGGAGTGCCGGGTCCATTCGATAGGACCTGGTGGCTCGATGCCTCCCTCCGAGGGGATCTCACTGCACGTCGAGCCCCCCGCCTTGGATACACGTGAGGGGCCTCGAGGGTTCGGCCCTCGAGTAATGCCGCGAGTGGCGCCCCTTGGTGTCCCTGACTCGGGTGCTCGAAGCCGGCTGTCGAACCTTTTTTCGAGGGCCAGCCTTCGCTGCTTCGAGACTTAGGGCCGGGGCCCGTTTTTACCTTTATGAAGAAGCCTCCGTCGTCTGGGAGCCCTTCTGCCCGTTGGGCGCGCCTTTTTAGGCGGAAATCGTCGAGGAGGGCGGCGGGCGCGAAGCCGGAGCGTCGGTCGTGGCGGGCCCGGGTAGTGGAGCGAATGGAGAGGTAACGCGTGTATCCTGCACCCGGCTCGAGACGCGGTTAGGTGGGCGCATTGAATGCATTCTGTTACCTTTTTACGTCGTGGGAGATCGCGCCCGTCTGGATTTCCCCCTATAAATACCGAAAGAGGGAAAAAGAACCCTTTACTTTGCCTTTGCCTTCGCCGCCGCCGTAGCCTTTACGCGCCCTCTCCTTCGAGCTAGTCGATTGGGGATTTCCGACCGCCCGTCCGCCGCTCGGATCCGCGCCGCGCCACCGTCATGGCCGCCCAAACACAGATGCTGCCGGCCGAGGACTGGAGCCCGTCGAAGGTGACGCAGAGCGAGATGGACTCGCTGGTGGCCCAGGGGCTTCTGCGCCCCAACCCGGAGGAGGGACCCGCATGGTGGGTTATCCCGTCGGCGGAGCACCGGGAGCCGCACCCGCCAGAGGGGTACGTGGTGAGCTTCACCCGCTACCACCGTATGGGGTTCGGCGTCCCGCTGAGCCGCTTCTTGCGAGGGCTGGCCCACCATTTCGAGGTGGAGCTGCAACACTTTTCCCCCAACTCCATCTCGCACGCCGCCATATTCGCCGTGGTGTGCGAGGGGTACCTGAGGATGGAGCCGCACTGGGAGATGTTCGTCCATCTCTTCCAGGGCGAGCTCTTCATCAAGGCCCTGAAGCCCAGCGGGAGGCGGCCCGTGCGCATGGGCTCCCTTGCCATCACCGCGAGGGCGGGGACCTCGTCGGCCAACGTCCCCCGCGAGTACCTGCGATACAAGCTATCCACCAACCAGGCCGGGTGAGACGACCATTGGTTCTATCTGCGGAACGAAGGTGGCCTCCTTCCGCAGTACACCGGCAGGGTCCTTACTCGACGCCCGGAGAAGTGGACCTGGGGCGTTGCGGCGGACAGGCAACGCCACCTGGCCCCGCTGATGGAGATGATGAAGACGCTGGTGGATGAGAAGAAGCTGACCGTGCAAGCGGTCATTTGGGCGTTCCACCAGCGAAGAGTTCTTCCGCTGGCGGACCGCCCCCTTCTTATGCACAAGATGGGCCCGCAGGCTCAGCTCGAGGCGCTCAATCGCTCGAGGATGGCCGAAGAGAGGCTGTCCCGGAACGAGGGCGTCTCCCGGGTGTCGATCACGATCCAGGGGCCGTTCGTGCCTGAACTCTCCCACCTGGTTGCGATGGCACCCGACGAGGGGTGTCTCGACCTGGTAAGCCTCCCTCGAGTCGAGCTATCTCGAGCCTCCTCCCCCTTCTTCCTCCTTCGACCTGTTTGCATCCGTCTTGTGGTTTGTCTCATCACGCTTCTCCTTTCTTCAGGGGGCATTTACTTGTCGTGCGTCGAGGCCCCCGGTGAGGGAGGACGCCGCGGATGCTCAGGTGAGGCGCCTTTCTGCTCAAAAGGACAAGGAGAGCAAGGATGCCAAAAAGAAGAAAGAGAAAGATAAAAACTTGCGTCGCTTAGCTCGGGAGCAGAGATTGGCGAAGGCTCGTCGTAACCGTCAGCCTGGGGACGGGTCCCCCGAGCTGAGCCCCTCGAGCTCGGAGGAGGAGAGTAGTGACGAGGAGGAGGACGACGAGGGGATGGATGCGCGCTTGATGCGCGCGGGGCTCGTCGATGACAGGGCTGACCGCTCCTCTGTGCAGGAGGGTACACTGGAGGTCCCGCCGTCAAAAGGGGCGCGCGGGGCGCAGCCGCGGAAGGCGGCGCCGATCTCTGCCTCATCGGGGGCCCGAGGCACGTCGAGCTCCGCGCCGGATGTGCCCCCGGTCGTAAGGAAGCCCCGGACCCGGAGCGCCTCTGCCACAGCGCCAACGGAGGCCTCCCCCGCGTCAGCCCAGACGGGGGGTCTCGAGAGGGGTCGGGCCTCGAGAGGCGGCCGACAGGTCGAGAAGGGTTCCGGGCCCGACCCCCGCGAGCCGTCAAGGGAGACGTCGAGCCCGCGGAGTAGTGGGCGTCAAGAGGAGGCGTCGAGCCCGCGCCATCATGAGTGTCGGGGAGGGAGCCCCCGAGCGCCTCGTGACCAGGGGCGCGAGCGCCCTCGGAGTCCATCGCCGCACCGCCGCCGGGACGCGGAAGCGGACGCCGGAGGGCGCGACCACCAGCGTGGGCGCCGGAGCAGGTCCCGGAGCCCGCGCCGGGGCGAGCGCCACGACGTCAGCACGAGGGCGGTGCGGTCGCCCTCCCGCGATGCGGGGCGGAAGGAGGGCTCTCCCTCGAGATCGAGCCAGGGGAGGCGTCGGGAGCCCTCCCCCCATCCCAGCCCTGCGGAGACGGCCCAGGCGCAGGGCTCGAGCCGTGGGGCGGGCTCGAAGCCCCCGAGTGGGTCCGGCGACTCCGGGAAGAAGCCCAGCCGCCGCTTTGGGTGAGTAGTTTCCTTGGGTCTCGTCGGTAGTGAGGCTTCGCTTCTTTGCTTTTAATGACGCGCGCCATCTCCATCTTCTCAGGGGGAAGCGCTCCTACCAGGAGGTGGACCTCGCTTTGTCCAAGCGGGCCAAGGCCTCGAGCCCCGTCGAGGCACAGGCACCTCGAGGTACGGCACCTTCCTCCGCTAGAGAGGCCGCTTGGCTGGAGAAGGCCCGAGCTGCCATGGCTCGAGGGGGCCGGATGATCGTCGCAAATTTTGGTGAGGCCGTCGTCATCGACCATAGGGGTCGAGGTACTCTTCCTGGTTCTGACATCTCCGTCGTCTCGTTTTGCAGGGGCCTCCGCTCATGGCATCGAGTCTGCCACCGCCGTATCCGCCGAAGCGCTGCCTCCTCCCCCTCCTCCTCCCGCGATGGTGCCAACTGGGAGCGCCATCCTTTCCCTCACCACGACGGTTGTTCCGGGGGAAGCGCCTGGGGCGAGTACGGCCCCGCCGGCGTCTGGGGCTGAGGAGACTGCGCCCCTTGTGGCTCCAACCAGCACGGGCCGGGCCGCGGAGGAGGGAAGGGGGGGAGAGGCGTTGGCGGAGAAGGAGCCGTCGGTGGAGGACCTCCTGAACGAGCTAGAGCAGGGGCCGCTCCTCGCCGCGGGCTCGATGACGGTGGGGGCGCCCGTCGTGCCGGCCAGCGCCGACAAGGCGCCGGAGGGCCCGGCCAGGGAAGAGGGCCCGGGGTCGAGTCTTCCCTCGACCGATCCGCAACAGGAAGCGCCGGCGGAGGGACGGAGGGAGTCGGGGCTCGTGCCGTCGGGCGGCGGGTCGCTGTCGGGGCAGCTTGAGGCGAAGGCGGATCTGCCCGACATCGAGCTCGACCGGCCGATATGGCCGTTTCCCGTCCCAATGAGCCCGCCCCTTGCCGTGGTTCCCATCGAGCAGCCGGCCCAGCGGGGGGCACTGCGCGAGGTGCGGTCCATCTTCCGGGAGGTGTCCGCGCTTATGGCGGAGGCGGAGCGGTCCTGCTCCGAGGAGGCGGGCCGATCCGCACAGGTGTCAGCCGCCCTCGAGCGGGCCGAGGCGGAGCTTCGAGATCTCCGCGCGGAGCTGAGCCGGAACGCCCAGATGGCGAGCCGGCTTAACGAGGCGGAGGCGGAGGTCCGGGTGGCTCGAGGCGAGGTCGCCCGATCCAGGGAGGAGGCCGCCGCCGTTCTCGAAGCGTCAAGGAAGGAGGCCGCGGACGCCCGAAGCGAGGCCACCTCTGCCCGGGCTGAAGCCGAGGCGGCGAAGCAGGATGCTGCTGATGCCCATGGCGAGGCCGCCGCCGCCCGAACCGCAGCGGAGGCGGCGAGAAAAGAGGCCGAAGACGCCGTGAGTGGCACCGCCATCGCCCGAGCTGCCGAGGGGGCGGCGCGGCAGGAGGTGATCCGCAAGGATCTGGCCCTGGTAGAGGCGGGCCGGCTGATCGAGGACCTTAGGTCCGAGAAGCTCCTCATGCTGGCCGAGAAGCGCAGGCTGGAGCAGCGTGCTGAGGGCCTGACCAGCGACCTCGCCGCACTGGGGCAACACTGCGACGGTGAGGCTTACACCTTGTTTTTGTTTGGTTCTCGAAGTTCTTTGTTACGCCGTAGGCTCACTCTTCCTTGTTTGTTGCGCAGGGGTCGAGAAGACGGTCGAGGAGCTCCGTGAGACAAACCAGGCTCTCTTGGACCAGCTCCAAGACGAGACGATGGTGGCGGAGCGGGCTCGCTCTTCCCTCGATCGGCTCGGCCCCATGTGGGGTGCTCCTCCTGTGGCCGCGGCAGAAGGTGCAATGGCTCGGGGCGATGCCTTGGTCGACGCCTTGTGCTTCTTTGACGCAGCCGCACGGGACCGTGTCCGGCAAGCTCTCCATCACGGCGTCAAGCAAACACTCGCGGTTGTTCGCTCCGGTTTCCGCTTCCCGGTCCATGTTGTCGCGAATGGCTTCATCGAGATCGAGAGGAAGGATGAGGAGTGGAACAACCGCCGAGTTGACAAAATTTTGGAGAAGATGGAGAGGCCGGGGACGTCGCTGGCGAAGATCTTCGAGGAGGACGTGCTGCCTCCTGACGCCAGCAGCGGTGTCGGGAGCCCTCCTCCTTCGAGCTCGGGCGTCGAGGTCGAGCCTGCCATCGTGGACCTCGGGGAGGAGTACCGCACCGACGAGGATTGAGGCCTCGGGGCGCGCTGGTGCCCCGTCCTCGAGGATCCGCCGGTGGACCTCTCGAGCCCGGCCTCGAGCTCCGGCTCCTCGGGGCTGGGGTGGTTCCTGCATCAGGGTTTGCCGGAGCTGCAGCAGGTGTCGCCGTTCCTCCTCGGCTTTGGCGATTGCCTCCTGCACTTGTGCGAGTTGCGCCGCGCGGCCATCGTCGTGCTTAGGCGGCGCGGCCGGTGGTAGAGGCTCGTCCCTTCCCTGAACGCGTGATCCACCTGCCGCGGCCACGTCGCTAGGTCCCTCTAGGTCGAGTGCCGGCCTGCCGTCGTCGCCTTCGTCCTCGGTGTCGCATACGACTCCCTTGAGGTGGAAGCACTCCCTGGTAGGATCCCAGAGGTCGGGGTCGTGGTAGTCGTATTCGTCGGAGTCGGAGCTGTTGACGGCACGCTGTCTTGACCGATGCTGGGACCGCAGCTCGCGGTACCATTCTCCAACGGTGGCTCGCCGAGGTGGCTCGAAGGCTGGCAAAGAGTCGCGGTCGACGCGCGCGGGGTGGACGATCTCCAGGCTGGCCATGGCCCGCAGCAGCGCGCCCGGACGCTGCTCCCGGTCTGCCATCGCCTGGTCCTGATGGCGCCCGTCGCGGCGGTGGGCGTGCACAGCCGCGGAGTGGTCGAGGCCGACCGGGAGCCGCTGGCGCCAAGCGCGGCGCGACCCGCGCGGGAGGAGGCTGAATGGCGTCGACGGCGCTCGGCTCGGAGGCCTCTGGCCTGGTTCCTGGTCCGTACGCATGATGAATGCGAAGTCGCTCGGCGGGCGTGGGTGCGCCCTGGAGGTTTCCGGCCGCACGCCGGGCTGGTTTCCCCTTGGGGACCCTGCACCGGCTACGGGGGCGCAGGAGTTTGCCGCGGGCACCGCCTGCGCCCGGCGACGACGGTGACGACGACGCCGCTCGCGATGTGGCGACGCGTGGTGGTGCGGGTGACGCGTCGCGCCCCCCGCGCGGGGTGGCGTGACGCGCCCTCCGCTCAGGCCCTCCGTGGAGAGCAGAGTCAGCTCGTTGCCGTTGCCTGTGGCCAGGAACTCGAGGCTCCCGAACCAGACGATGGCACCAGCCGAGAACGGAAGAGGGGATGAAGCCATCCAAGAATCAACGAGAAATCGGCTCGGACACGCGAAGCCCCCTACCTGGCGCGCCAACTGTCGGTGTTTCGTACCCGGGGGTGTCACACCAACAAGTAATATGATCGCGTGCTTCTCTTCTTGGATGGTGATGCAAGGGGACACAAGGATTTATCCTGGTTCGGGCAAAGAAGGCCCTACGTCCAGCGGGGGGAGATGTTCTTGTATTACTTGCACCTAAGTGCTTGTACAGGGGAGAATACAAGCTCAGTGAGCGTGGACCGGGGTCCGGACTCGTGTTTGTGCGTGGACTCGTGTGTTCTGTTCGTCCTCTCGAATGAGGGCCCTAGCGTCCCCTTTTATAGAGCAAGGGGAGGCCAGGGTTACATGAAAGTATTACAGGTGTCGGGGCGTATGGTGCCCCATACGGAGAAGGGTAGGAACTCTGTCTTGTCGGGGCCACTGGAACTGACGTGATCGTCGCTGTTGAGGCGTCCTTGGGTCGTGGCTTCCATCCTGGGCGCGGACGTGGGGGCGCGACAAGGCGGGAGCCGTACAGCACCCATCCCGGAATGTACAGTACCCGGCGGGGTCCCTCCGGGTCTTGGGGTACCTGTCCTCCAAGAGCACGAAAGTAGTTAGGGCTCGAAGGGCGCGGAGCCGGCTTCGAGGTGGTGCCACGGGGGCTCGAGGGGCGCGGAGCCGGCCTCTAGGTGTTACAGTGCAGGGCTCGAGGGGCGCCTAGTCGGCCTCGAGGGGTTACAGTGCCTGGCATGGCCGAACAGTGCCGCACTGGTGCCCTTTTGCCCAAGCTTGTGGTGAAAATGAGACTTGACCTTTACACCGAGTTACTGTGGTACACGCCGTGCACTAGTGGACATGACCGGAGTAGGTGAAGGCATTAAATGCGTGATATGGGCTGGTACGGCTGTTTGCGCAGCTCGAGGTCTGTGTGTTAAGGCTCGAGGTGTGGGGGCGCGCTTGCCCGAGGTCTGGAGGGCTCGAGCGAGACGGAGAGCGATCGTGCTCGCCCGAGGCCTCGCTGGGAGGGCTCGGGCGAGACGGAGATAGAGCGTTCGCCCGAGGCCTTGCTGGGAGGGCTCGGGTGAGACGGAGATGGAGCGCTCGCCCGAGGCCTTGCTGGGAGGGCTCGGCCGAGACGGAGATGGAGCGTTCGCCCGAGGCCTGGCTGGGAGGGCTCGGGCGAGACGGAGATGGAGCGTTCGCCCGAGGCCTGGCTGGGAGGGCTCGGGCGAGACGGAGATGGAGCGTTCGCCCGAGGCCTGGCTGGGAGGGCTCGGGCGAGACGGAGATGGAGCGTTCGCCCGAGGCCTGGCTGGGAGGGCTCGGGCGAGACGGAGACAGAGCGTTCGGGTGTTTGCGTTGATTGGGGGTACCCCTTTTTTGTACCACCGACAATTTTGTTCCCACATTTTTAATTATTAAACTATATTGAACTAGGTCAAGGTGTCAACGTGGAAAGTGTTATACTCAACATTCTCTAATTTATAAAATTATTTGCCAAGACAAGAATTTATTTAAACACCCAAGTCTTATAGAAACAAAAAATCCAAATAAACAAACAAAAGGCAAAAGCACTTTCATGCACATGAAATGATGCAATGCATTGCTCATGAGTTTTAGTAGCTAAATGTAGTTCCTAATGCAGTGCTTGACACTAGGGTGTCACAATGCCATTCATGGTGCACAAAGAGAATGTGAAAGTGACAAGGAGAAGGTCAAGTTCGAGCGCATGCTAGAGGATCATAGGAAATTGCTATATCCCACTACTGAAGATGGCAAAAAAAAAAGCTGGGTACTACACTGGAACTGCTGCAATGAAAGGCAAAGAATGGTACATCTGACAAGGCATTTGGGCAGTTATTGAAGATAATGAAAAAGATGCTTCTGAAAGCGAATGAATTGCCCATCACTACGTACGAAGCAAAACAGGTCGTCTGACCTTTGGGATTAGAAATCTAGTAGATACATGCATGTCCTAATGACTGCATCCTGTACCATGGAGAGGAATACGAGAATTTGGATGCATGCCCGGTATGTGAAGCATCGCGGTATAAGATAAGGCGAGATGATCCTGGCGACGTAGAGGGTGAAGAACGTCCCATCAGGAAGAAAATACCTACCAAAGTTATGTGGTATGCTCCTATAATACCACACTTGAAACGTTTGTTAATAAATAAAGACAATGCAAAGTTGTTGCAGTGGCATAAAGAAGACCGTAAGGTAGACAATATGCTGAGGCACCCAGCTGATGGATCCCAGTGGAGAGCGATAGACAGAGAATTCCTAGAGTTTGCAGATGAGGTTAGAAACTTGAGGTTCGCTTTAAGTACGGATGGTTTTAATCCTTTTGGGGAGCAAAACAGTAGTCATAGCACTTGGCCAATTACCCTATGTATCTACAACCTTCCTCCGTAGTTATGCATGAAGCGGAAGTTCATTATGATGTCGTTGCTCATCCAAGGGCCGAAGCAACCTGGCAACGACATCGATGTCTACGTGAGGCCATTAGTTGAGGAACTTCTACTTCTATGGAGCAAACCAGACGTACGCGTGTGGGATGAGTACAAACAGGAACACTTTGACCTGCGAGCATTATTGTTCGTAACAATCAATGATTGGCCGGCTCTAAGTAATCTTTCAGGTCAGACAAACAAGGGATATAATGCATGCACACACTGTTTCGAAGACCTTGATAGTTTATTTTTGAAAAAGTGTTGGAAGGTCGTGTACGTTGGGCAGCGAAATGGCGAAGGATACAAAAGTAGTATTTGGAAAGGGACGGGGCATTGAACCTGTTCCCAAAGATGCTTTGGTACATGCACCCATGTGGAAGAAGAAGTCCATATTCTGGGAGCTACACTACTGGCATGTCCTAGAGGTCCGCGATGCGATCGACGTGATGCACCTGACAAAGAACCTTTGTGTGACAAAGAACCCATGGCGATGACCTAATCTTAATCTAGATGAAGGAATTACACCAGCTATGCCACATAGACGCACTCGACAAATCTCTCCTTAGCTGCTATTGCTTGTAAGTGTTTCTTTTATAGTTTTCATTGAACTCTCTAGCATGTGTATATAGCATGTAGTATTCTTACACACGTACTTATGCATCGACTCGATATTGCAGGTATCAGATGACTCAGCTCAGAGATAAACATGGCAATTCTGTTGGGTTTGTTGATCCGTATGTTGTTTTCAAAGCTCCAAACCCTTCAGCGACTTGGAGCGATGAGTCGTGTACGAATCTCATGAGGTTATCCGTGAACAAAAAGATAGAGAAATAATACGCTTTCCATACAACTTTAAGTACGTGCTACATATATAGTTAATAATAAGTATGTGCACATTTTATTTTACTTAACCCTAATAATCTATATATATATATATATGAATCATGTGTATGAACCGCTATCACTGGATACTGATGGTCATCGATCTCAAACACAACAATGTATTAATCTATGACTCGTTGAGCAAACCGCAAGAAGATTACCAAATATGATAGACATCATCTAAAGGTAATTTTTCGATCCCTAGCTTGCATGCTTAAAGTATAGACTAAGCTTGTATATATGTATACTACTTAAATAATGATCCAACTATTAATGTTTCATTGGCCGGATTAGGGTTTGGGAAAAATTCATTGCTCGGGAACATATGAGTCAATGTAAGGCGCCACTTACAGTAAAGCCACGACTACCAGTAAGTTTACGTACACCTTCGTCAATGTATGTGTATCTTTATTATATCATGTCATATATCATATTTTTATTACGAGATGAATCTTTTCATTTTACAATGGATTTTGAGACAAAAACAGGGTACCAACTTATGTGAATTCTATGTTTGCGAGTACATGATGATAGAATCAAATAGAATTCTTGAAGAAATCATCAAAGTACGTAACATGTTTCTTTTTATTTTTTATAGACTTAATATTGATAATATAGATATAACTAATATCTTCTCTAATTCAAATTGAAGACTGACTAGTTGAAGCAAAAAGTGATGCTACAAGGCCAATTGAAAGCAATACAAGAGATAATAGCAGGATTTCTTCGGGAACAAGTCATAAATCCAAACATCGAGTTCTACTATAATACCAACGAGAAGTTGATTCCAAACAATGATGATCATTTGTATACCGTGTAGATCTTTAGATGGAGTACAACTTGTAATAGGTTTACAGTACCAACTTTGGAGTACAACTTGTGTAGATAGATATTTGGACAACTTCTATGTATATTACTTGTAATTTTATGTACATATATTTATATATATATAGTTCTATAGTTCAATTATATATGCATGCAATAAGCTTATTGTGTTATGCTGCTAATATATATAAAATATATATATTAGCAGCAAAGAATACATATTGGAAAACCTATTAAATAAATAAACAAAACTAAAAACAAAACTGAAAAGAAAATAAAAAGAAAAAAACCAGGGGACCCTTTAGTTACTGCGAGGCACCGCTGACAACACCCTTTAGTCCCGGCTGGTATCACCAACCGGGACTAAAGGGGGGCTTTAGCCCCGGTGACCGGAGCCGGGACTAGGGGGGCTTTAGTCCCGGAAGCGTAGTGCCGGCTCGGCAACCGGGGCTATAGCCTATTTTTATTGTATTCTGTTAGTGGCTGCAAGTTAGGAAGGAATTGAGGTGAAATTTAATTGAAATTCTACTCTAATTCACTTCAACTCATGTGAATTAAGGTGTATTTGCGTGCCGCCAAATAAAACATAAAATAATTTATTATAAAATATTGGATCTGTCACCAAGCGCCGAACTAACAGAATCTACTCACATCCCCGTGTGTGAAGAAACGATAAAGTGATTTAGTTATAAAATATTGGATCAGTCACCAAGCGCCCAACTGACAGAATCCACTTGGCCATGAAGGTGGATAAGGTTCATCGGTTCTTCCAATTGAGAGAATTCAGAGCAGTTTGACTTATGACGCAAGTTAATTTCTCATTACTCCTCCTCTCTTTAGAGACACAGACAAGGACATCCTTAGGGACAGCTGTTGCCACCAAGATGCTCGCTACCACCGCCATTACTGTCGTGCCTAGAGCCCTCTCTTCCTCTCCTGTGCATCTGCCGGAGACAAGAAGAGGAAGGGATCTATCTTTTTTCCCCACAATTTTCATATCCAATTGCTTAGAGTTTAGTCCAAATAAATTTTTCGATGAAATTAGATGGTTTCCAGTCAGGATCGTGGATCGTGTTTCTTGTGATGACTTTGCTGATTGTCGTAACGAGATCGTTGTTGCAAGCATTGATTTTAGCGGCAGGCGGCCAATTGATGGCGTTTCTCTGAAAGGGGAGGGGTGTTTCTAGGAGCCCCCTACGAGGACAATGACTCCGGAGCATCGATCTCATCATCAATGACTACAGAGAGGAAATATCTAGGTCTTGAGGTGGTGAATCTGCATCCTATGTCATACCTGATGATGCAACTACTGATATTTTTTCAGCGATTTAGATGCATTTTGGAATAGTTCCAAAGCGATGGAACTTGCGATATGTCTAATGTTTTGAGGTTGGTCGTTAAATTCAACATAAGGATTGTACTTTGGCTCTGGAGTTCGAGGAAAGCCATTGGAGAAGAAAATGATGGAAGAATCTGGATAGGTTATTATGTATTCTTACTTTAGATTTTTTTTCATTTACAATTTGGGGATGTGCAATTCTAAAGTTTAACATAAGTCCACTTCCCTTTACAAAAAAGAAAGACAAGGACACCCTTATCATCCTCACGTATTTGAATTAGGTGTTGTTTGGTTCATCATGTTATGAAACCTAGTGTGAACACTAGATCAAAATGGTGGCCAATTAAATGAAGAGGAGGAGATTTTTCAGAGAGTTCAAACACTGTACATATGAAATATCTGGTGATTCCCTTCTATAAATAGAAGGGTCATTTTCACCATTGTAACAGATGAAAAAACTGCAGACAGTGAATACAAGAAGAACTCCCTCCTATCCCTGTGTTCCATTCCCTTCTGCTCTAAGTTCTACTCTGTGTCTCTCTGTGTTCTTGAGTGAAAGAAAGAAACTGAATTTCTAACACGTTATCAGCACGAGCCCTACCGAGCTAAGAAGGTGAGAAAGGTTTGGAAATCCGTTTCTTTACAAAATTCTTGTTCATCCCTCATTTACAATACATGAACAAGCACACACAGCACAAACGATGGTGGCGATAAAGGATGGCTCTGCCACCACTCTCCCCAGCGTGTCGACGACGGTGATGCAAGGAAGGCTCTGCCTCCGCTCACCTGGAGATCGACGATGGCGATGCAAGGAAGGCTCTACTTCCGCTCGCCGGGTGGAGCAAGGACGGCTCTGCCTCCGCCCACCAAAGGAACAGCTGCTGCCGTCCCGAAGACGAGCAGATCAGGCACTACCACCCTGAAGGTGCGTAGATCGAGGCGCCGCGATGCCACGGCCGGCCGCCACAGCCACACCCCCGGCCGACCACGCGGCCACGGCCGCCGCGCCGCCGCAGGACGACGCGCTGCCACCGGGCCGCCTGGCTGCCGCCACGCCGGGCCGCCGCCAGGCTGGCCGGCCGCGGAGCCCCGCCGCCGCCGAGGCAGGCAGGCACGGGGCCGGCCGCTGCCAGGCCGCCGGGGCATGCGGGCCAGCCGCCGGCCGCCGCCGTGCCGCCGCCGAGGCAGGCAGGAGGGGGGCGCGCGGCCAAGCCCCCTGCCCCCCCCCCCACGAGCCCGCAAGGGGCGCCGCCCAGGCTGCCTCCTCTGTTCTCTCCCTCTGCCTTGCGTTTCTGATAGAAAGGGATAAGGAAGAGAGAGAATGGAAGAGGAGAAATGAGATGGGGTGAGGGTTAGGGTTTTGACCCTTCCCTTTTTATATGGCTCCCGGAAAATCTGGACCATCCATCAGGATGGACGGCCACGGATTACCGAAGCCCAGAAGGCGGGCCCAAGAAGCTTGGATTTGGCCCAGTTGGCCCATTCATATCCAACTGCGCATTTTCTCTCTATTTTGCGCAGAATAGTGGCCCGAAGTCCACTATTGCACCCAAATACACGGCCCAAAGCCCGTGATATTTTATTTACAATAAGTTATTATTACTTAATTATTTCTCGTACTTTATTTCTTGTAATTTATTTATTGTGGTTATTTTATTCCCACATATTTATATTGCAATTATGTTATGATGTAATCCTGAAGATTACACTTGGGGAATATTTGTATAGTCCTGAAGATTATGCAAAGTCGTAATCCTAAAGATTACGCACCGACAAAACGACCCGGGTGGATTGGGCCCTGCATGCCAGCCCATAAATGGTGAAATGGAAACCCTAGGTCCAATAAGCTGACAAGGCTTTATTATTTTCACAAATAATGGCCCGAAGTCCATTATGTCATACGAACGTGGCCCGACGCCCGTGATATATGTGTGGCCCGAAGCCCACCATATTTTATTTATGTTATCTTTATTATTATGACAATTACTTACTGCAATTTATTTATTGCACTTACTTTCCTTGCGCTTATTTAAATATGTGACATGTAGTCACATATATGCGCAACAATTGCAATCAAAGTGGTGTGAAGACCACTGCGCGATACGACCCGAAGATCGTATAAGCAGCGACTAGAAGTCGCACGTGTAAATAGCACGACCTGAAGTCTGTGCAAAACTGTGGTGGACAGAAGTTTTCACCAATTTACTTTACGTTATTTACATTATTATGTATTACTTTATTTATTTACTGCAATTTACTTTATCGTATTTAAATCCCGCAGATTTAATTATTGCAGTTTATATATTGATCGCAATGTAATCCTGAAGATTACAATCAAGGCACTTTCTATAATTCATGCCTGTCAGATCATGAGTTCGAATGGCCTGAAGCCATGAATGATCGTGACATAAACCTCTGATCCAAGTGCATCGAGGATCATGCATATATGGCCAGAAGTCGTTTCACTGTGACCTGAAGCTCACCTTGTCATACTACTATGAGGCCTGAAGCCCATAGTAATAATCGAGGCCTGAAGCCCTTGCAAAGCATGATTTTTCTTCCACATGTTATTATATTTATTTGTTGCAATTTATTTTCTTGCATTTATCTAAATCCTGCAGATTTATTTTTGTTGCAAGTTTATACTTTTTGTATGAGTAAGCATATAATCCTGAAGATTATGTGCATGAGACTTTTGGGGAAATATAGTCCCGAAGACTATATGAATGTAATCCTGAAGATTACACAAGTAGTTGTAATCCTGAAGATTACATGTGACCGACATTAGCTGATCTCTGTACAGAGATGGTGCAGACATGTCGGACATTGCAAAGAGGGAATTCAATAAGCTTGCCATGAGTGGCAACAATTATCTCACCCTGGCCATTAATGTTGAGATGAAGCTCAACAACATGTGCCTCGGTCATAGCATTGCTCGGCCTGAAGCTAGCAAGAATGAGCACGCAAAGCCTGACAAAGCAAAAAAAGGGTTGCACTTTTTGCAACACTGTTTACACCCAGACCCGAAGTCTGAGCATATGACAAAGGATGATCCACTGGCTTTATGGCAGTCCCTGAAGGACTGTTTTAACCAATAGAAGTCGATTGTGCTTTCCAAAGCACAACACGATTGGATCATCTTACGCTTTCAAGACTATATATCTGTAGCAGCGTATGACATTGCTTTACACAGGATTGTGTCAAGACTACGTCTATGTGGCCAGAAGATCACTGACGTAGATATGATCGAGGAAACTCTTTCTTCCTTCCAACCCGGTAGTGTAGTACCACATCAACAATAGACTCACGGTACCTGAAGTACTATGAGGTGATGATAGTACTACTGATTGCGGAACAACAGAATAAGGTTCTCACGAACAATTATTCCGCACGGTTTACTGGTCCGGTGGTTGTGCCCGAAGCACACACCAACGTTGCTGAGATTTCTCGCAACTACAAAAGAAACCGTGACAAGGGACGATGAGAAGAAAAATGAGATGTCATGATCAAAGGCAGAGGTATGGAAAGGCCTAGGGGTAAAATGAATCTGATAAGGTCATAGGTGAAACATCTAAGCATCATGGTTGTTGTTCTAGATGTGGAGGCAGTGGACAATGGTCCCGCAATTGTCATGCCCCAAAACACCTAGTTGAGCTCAACTAAGGTCCTTCTTGAAGCAAGGACAAGGAGAGTCAACATAAGTTCCACTTTGCCACTGAGCCTGAAGCTCAGAAATGCGACGACATGCTTGTCGACGCAAAAGGAAAATGGCGAAGACATCCAAATGGATGAAAAGTGAGAACGACCTTATCAAACGATGACTTTGATATATTCAGGGACTTTAAGTGACCCCTAAGATATAATGTCAGTCATAATGCAATGTCTGAACGCACCAGCAGAGTTTGACCATACATGCTCCTGCAGAGCATCTATAACATATTGAATGGTCATGCATGCACCTGAAGGGCATATAAAATATTTTCCACAAGTTATGAATGTTGGTTTTATCCCCAAAGTAAAGTTTCAGTCCAACTGCACCCCCGCCTTTTGTGATGGAACGACCCTAATCCCATGGCCCACGTGTCCCTGTCAACCTCTGACAGCCGAACCCATGTTCCATGTGATTAAGACCTGTTCACCACCGGGCTACATCAGTGCCCAATGTCCGCAGGATCATCTCACAATTCGGTTACAGCATTGCATACTTTTACAAATAACATCGGAATAAAGAGCGGAAGACTTAAATAACATTAGTTTTACAAAACAGGGTTCCAAATAGAAATTAAGGTGCAGTTATTACAAACCAAGTTCTGATAATAGAAATAGACATAGGCAACATAGTGGAGAACAGCAAAGACACTTATAATCACCCAGCCCGAGGGTGTACAACTATTCTTCGGCCTCATCGGCCTCTTCCTGGACGATGGTCACGCAGCAGGGTGCAAGACACATCGGGGACTCTGTCATACCTGCAGCATGGGTAACAAACCCTGAGTACTGGGGTACTCAACAAGACTTACCCAACTAAAGAAAAGGGAGAAGACTCAGGAACGAGAGGCTTAGGGTAGTCAAGGTAAGGCTTAAGCAAGATCAAGTATTTTGCAGAAAAGCATTTTCGTAAACCTTATTTTATTTTTGAAAGATTCAGTATTCCTCAATTCTTCATCGTTCATGATTCATTTTACGTTTCAAAACATACCTAGTTGAGAACCACTCTCCGTTGACAGTCAGTGACCAAGTCTCCATAACCGAGGAGCAACGTTAATCCGGATAAATAATACTCAGCTGAGGATCCCTATCCACACTGCATATGTAGCACTCAAGCTTGCATATGCCAACTCGTCTACCACGATTCCTCCAAGATTGGACCCGGTCCTACGCCACCCGGAAGTACAGTACACCACTCCTTTCCAGGTACGACGACCACGTGGGTACATGCTACTTCCGCCATCTCTCCACTCCCAGTGCGCGGTTGTCGGTTCCAATCAAGGATTTCTCGGAGCCAGAGCTTTCCGAAGTATGTGAATAGTTACAAGTCTTGACCAGCAGGCCCCCATACGGATGGTCCCTAATTTTCCAGCCAGAACTATACCTTGGTTATATCTCACCCAAGCGTAATAGTCCTGTCAGTTTTTCAACCCTGTCCCGGTCGGTGTCAACTGTTGAGTCCCGGACTACAACATGACGGCACCGTACGCTCGGACAACCTCTCCTCGCTATTGACTAGGTACGGATCAGATACCTAGCCAACAGCCGGGGAGTAAGACCAAAATCCCATAAACATTCCTTAAGTGATCACACTTTTGAAATTGGCATTTTATCGCAAAGTCTAATTCAATAAGCATTGCTAAGCATTTTTCAAATACTTTTGAAAAGCAGGTATCAGGTGTATCAGTGGTCAAGGTGGATAGTGCATCAATTAGGATAGCACACAACTCCTATAAACCTAATGCAATAATTTAACTCAAAAGCATTTAAGGAAATCATTTTATAAATTCAAGGAAAGGGTTAAATGCACCGGGGCTTGCCTTGAAGAGCAAAGACAGCTGGCTCAGGGTTGGAGGTGCAGAGGTCGAAGCTCGGGGTAGCCTCAGGGACTGGTTCGTCGGCGGCTGCCTCGATCTTGACTCCTTCTTCGGTGACTATACGAATGCAATGATGCATGCACATGAGTATGCTAGCATGAACAATGCAAAACAGGACATACAACATGAACCCTAATCACTTTCTCTATTTTCCTTAATTATTTAAAAAGGTCATTTTATGAAGTTGTTCCAAAAATTACCAAATTAATCACATAAGTTCATTATGGTGTAGATAGATGGCAAAACAAATTTCATAATTTTTGGAGGTCATTAATGTGCTCAAATAAAATCAGACATTAATTAACAAAGGCACTATTTAACAATTAAAGATAAATGCTCAAAAATCAACTTGTTCCAAAAGACTTCAAAATTTCACCAGAGACTAAACATGGCATAGGAAGCTCACAAAAATTTATCTCATGATTTTTGGAGTTATAAATAATTTTCTAAAAATCCAAAACCATCCATTTATTAATTAAAAGAGGGATTTTACATTTTCAAATTCTTGCAGAAAAGTCAAGTTTCATATTTTTATAAAATACTACACAGTGCATGGAGCATACCATAATTTTATCAGGATTTAAGGAACAACAGATTAATTCACACAAAAAAAGAGAAAACAGAACACTATTCACACTCTTTCAAAAAGGAAAAAGAAAAGAGCGCTGTGCTCCTTCCTCGCGAGGCTCGGGCGAAACGGGCTCGGGCGAGACGGAAGCGACTGCTTCGTCCGAGGCCTGGCCCGGAGGCTCGGGCGAGACGGAAGGCATGTGTTCGCCGAGGCCTGGCTCGGGCGAAGCGGAGAGCATGCGCTCGCCGAGGCTTGGCTCGGGCGAAGCGGACTCGGGCGAGACGGAACGATCGCTTCGTCCGAGGCCTGGCTTGGAGGCTCGGGCGAAACGGAGTGGAAGCAGAGACCGGAGGCTTCGGGTGCTTACCACGGGTCGGAGGCAGGGCTCGAGGGTGTGGCTCGGGAACGTGCTCGAGGGTGAGGCTCAAGGCTGAGGCTCGACACGTGCTCGAGGGTGAGGCTCGAGGAAGGAGACGGCCGCGGCGGCACTCCGGCGATCCGGCGATCCTGCGCAACACACGAGACCGCAAGGGCCTGGTTAGAGTCGCGCGGAGCCAAGGAAGCTGACACAGGGGTCAGGGGAAGATGATCGTGGCCGGAGAGGAAGTATTTGACGAACCCGAGTTCACCGGTGTTTCGTCGGAGTTTGGGAAGATGGGGTTACGCCGGGCGATTGGAGGCGGGGGAGGTGAAATTGAGGGGCTGGGAAGCTTTGCGAGCTCAAGGCGGAGCTTTCGGGCTAGGTGGTTGGGCGGCGGAAGCTCTGGACTGGCCTGGCCACGGTGGCGGAGGGGATGAGGAGGTCTGCCGGCCGGCGGTCCCTTTTATAGGCACGGTCGGGGACGGTAGAGAGCACGGGATGGTGTGGATGAGCTCGGCCGAAGCGTGCGCACTCGATTGCGAGCCGGCGGGAGGACGGGCGTGCACCCAGGGCCTGGGCGAAGGTTCGCCGGTGACGGCCACGCGGCGGCGACGCCCTGGGCACTGTAGGGGACGGGGGCGGAGGTCAGCGTTCGCGCGTGCGGGTGCGGCATGATGGCGCGGGCGCAGGCGGCAAGTCGGGGGCGGGCGTGTGGCTGCCAGGCGCGCGTGGCGCAGGCGGCGCTGGCGCGCGGCCATGGCCGGGGCCCCCTCCTGCTCTGTGCCGGCTAGAGGTAGGGGATGAACAGGGCTAGGTCTAGGGTTTGACTTTCTGTATTTCGCAAATTACTTCCAAAACTTGAACTGAGCAGCAAAAACTCAAAACACCAAAGTTGTTCAGAAAAAAGAGATCTACAACTTTGTCAAAAAGAATATTTTCAAATTCCAAACAGTTTTTGAATTAAATACGATATCAGAAAAGGGGACACTTTTAGGATTTGAATAATTTCAAAATTACTTTTGATTTTACATTGAAAGTTGGAAATCTGCAAATATGAAAGTTGTTCCTTTTATCAAAACCTACAACTTTGCTAATATACCCTTTTTCTGAAACTCAATAGTTTTTAAATAAATTTTGAAAACTGAAAAGGGGACAAAAACTGGAATTTGAATGAATTTGGATTTACTTCAAACTTTGTACAGAAACTTGAAAATTTGTAAATACCAAAGTTGTTTCTCTTGGCCAGGTCTACAACTTTGCTTTTTGGATCAACCTCACATTTTGAATAATTTTTGAATTACAAAAAGAGGGATAAAATCCAGGGTTTGGAAATCAGGGTTTTGCAAAGGGATTTGAAATCTGATTTTGATTTTTGAACTTTGGCCAACACAACAAAACTTCAAGACATCCAACTGAACAAGAATTACACAAAGCTAGGCACAGAGGTGAAATTACCATTTTTGCCCTTATAGGAAGATTTGGGCTTTTAGGGTTTTTGAAAAGAGATTGCTACACAAGTACTAAGCAAACATAAATGCAAGGCAAGAATGATTAATGACTAATGTTGATGACATGTCAGGTTAATTACAGTTAAACACCAGAGGTGTTACAGCCTTCCCCCCTAAAAGAAATCTCGCCCCGAGATTCCACGTCTTAAGAAGGAAAAGGCAAAACCTTACATCTACAGAGATTCGAGAAAGTCGGGATAGTTCTTTGCTAAGAAGTCTTCGGATTCCCAGGTGGCTTCTTCTTCAGAGTGCTGGTTCCACTGGATCTTGTACCATCTTGTGGTGGTTCTTCGGGTAACACGATCCTTGTGATCCAACACGCGAACTGGATACTCAGTGTATGACAGATCTGGTTCTAGCTCAACACCTTCAACTTCAACCACATGTTCAGGTACTCGGAGACACTTCTTGAGTTGGGAGACATGAAACACATTATGAACTGCTGAAAGATGATCGGGCAAACTTAGCTTGTAGGCGACCTTGCCACAACGATCCAGAATCTCAAAGGGACCAATGTAGCGGGGTGCTAACTTTCCTTTGACTCCAAAACGAGTGACTCCTTTGGTGGGTGAGACCTTCAGGTACACATAATCCCCGATCTCGAACTGCAGAGGTCGACGTCTCTTGTCAACATAACTTTTCTGTCGAGACTGTGCAATCTTCATGTTCTCTTGTATATGCTTGACTTTCTCTTCCATATCTTTTACTAGGTCAACTCCAAAGAATTCCCTTTCTCCGGGTTCAGACCAACTGAGAGGTGTACGACAACGGCGGCCGTACAGTGCTTCAAAGGGTGCCATTTTGATGCTCTCTTGGTAACTGTTATTATATGAGAACTCTGCCAAGGGCAAACAGTCATCCCAAGTATCTGCGAAGGTGAGCGCACATGCTCTCAACATATCCTCTAACACTTGGTTGACTCGCTCAGTTTGTCCATCTGTTTGCGGATGATATGCCGTACTATGCAAGAGCTTGGTTCCAAGTGAGGTATGGAACGCTTTCCAAAACTTTGCGACAAACTGGGTACCACAATCAGAGATAATGCTCTTGGGTATGCCATGGAGTTTCACTATGTGGTTCTTGTACAAAGTGGCATAAGTGGGGGCGGTGTAACTGGTCTTCACTGGCAGGAAGTGAGCTTGCTTAGTGAGGCGATCCACGATCACCCATATGGAATCAAAACCTCTTGATGTCTTGGGTAGACCATTGATAAAGTCCATACTGATATCGTCCCATTTCCAAGCAGGTATAGGTAAAGGTTGCAATTCTCCTCCGGGCTTCATGTGCACGGCTTTGACTTTCTGGCAGGTATCGCACTGAGCGACATACCGGGCGATCTCAATCTTCATCTTTGTCCACCAGAATTGCTGCTTCAAATCCTGGTACATTTTGTTGCTGCCGGGGTGGATGGAGAATCTAGTCAAGTGTGCTTCATCAAGGATTAACTTTCTTAACTCAGGCACTTTAGGAACTACTAACCGATTCTTAAACCATACTACTCCTGCATCATCGATCCTGAAACAATCACCCTTTCCGGATTGGACCTTTTCGATGATGTGTTTGATTCCAGGGTTATCTTTCTGTGCAGCGATGATCTGCTCTCTGATAGGGGTTTCTATTCTGATATTATTCAGAGTTCCTTGTTGAATCATTTCAACATTCAACCTTTCCAGCTCATAACACAAAGAAGAATCATAGGGTTTCTTCATCAGACAGTTGCAATAAGACTTGCGACTGAGTGCATCGGCGACCACATTCGCCTTACCCGGATGGTAATGCACTTCAAGATCATAGTCCTTAATTAACTCAAGCCATCTTCTCTGCCTCATATTCAGTTCCTCTTGGGTGAAGATATACTTCAGGCTTTTGTGATCAGTGTACACATTACAGGTACTGCCCAACAAATAATGACGCCAGATCTTCAAGGCATGCACTACTGCTGCTAACTCGAGATCATGAGTTGGGTAATTCTCTTCATGTCGCTTAAGCTGCCGTGAGGCATAAGCGATCACTCGGCCTTCTTGCATCAAAACACAGCCCAAACCAGTACCAGATGCATCACAATAGACATCAAAGGGTTTCTCGATGTTCGGCTGGGCTAGCACAGGTGATGTGGTTAACAATTTCTTCAGAGTTTGAAAGGCTTGCTCACAAGCTGGTGACCAGACAAACTTCACAGAATTCTTTACTAACTCAGTGATAGGCTTGGCGATTCTTGAGAAATCTGGGATGAATCGACGATAATATCCTGCCATTCCCATGAAGCTGCGGACTTCATGAACAGTGGTAGGTGGCTTCCAATCTAGAATGTCTGCCACTTTACCAGGGTCAACTGACACACCTTCAGCGGAAAGGACATGACCAAGAAACTGTATCTGATCTAACCAGAACTCACATTTACTGAACTTGGCATACAGCTGATGTTCTCTGAGACGGGATAGAACGATACGAAGATGTTCGGCATGATCTTCAGGGGTTTTTGAGTAGACAAGGATGTCGTCAATGAACACGACCACGAATTTATCAAGCTCTGGCATGAACACAGAGTTCATGAGGTACATGAAATGAGCAGGGGCATTGGTCAAACCGAAGGACATGACCAAGTACTCATATAGGCCGTATCTGGTGGTGAAAGCTGTTTTAGGAATATCTTCAGGACGAATCTTTATTTGGTGGTAGCCAGATCTGAGATCGATCTTGGAGAATACTTTGGCTCCAGCTAACTGGTCAAAGAGAAGATCAATCCGAGGCAAGGGATATTTATTTTTGATGGTGACCTCATTGAGTGGGCGATAATCAATGCACATTCTGAGAGTCTTGTCTTTCTTCTTTACAAAGATTGCAGGACAGCCCCAAGGAGACGAGCTTGGGCGAATGAAACCCTTGTCCAACAAATCTTGTAATTGGATTTTTAGTTCTGCCAACTCTCTGGGAGGCATTCGATAAGCTCTGCGGGATATAGGAGCAGTCCCGGGCTCTAGCTCTATGGCAAACTCAACGTCACGGTCAGGAGGCAGACCAGGCAAATCCTCAGGAAAAACATTAGGGAATTCACAAACCACGGGGATGTCCCGGGTTTCCAGAACATAGGCGGTATTTATTTGAGTGGCTGCTGGTTTTTGAGGCATTGGAAGTTGGAGAAGGAGTTTGGCGGTACTGTTAGGAATATCCACTCTCACAACTCTATTCAAGATGTCGATCATGGCTTTATACTGACACATCCAATTCATGCCTAGGATGACATCTATCTCCTGATCATGAAGCACTATCATGGTGGTGGGAAATACATGTTCCCCCAACATTACTGGTATACTGCGAACCACTTCCTTAGTACTTATACGCCCTCCAGGCGAAAATATGCAGAAACTTTCTTTTAAATCCTCAATTGATATTTCATGCTTGATGACAAAAGTACGACTGATGAAGGAATGCGATGCACCAGAATCAAACAACACAACTGCAGGGTGATTGGCAACAGGAAACCTACCGATCATGACGGGCTCCCCTTCTGGTATATCGCTGACAGCGGTGTAGTAGACTTGCCCGTGCTTCTTGACAATCTTGCCCTTCTGAGCATGCTGCTGCTGTGCACGGTGCTGCTGCTGCTGAGATCCTCCAGGATTCTTCTGAGCATTCTGAGCATACCTCTTGGGCTTTGGGCACTCACGAGACCAGTGACCAAGCTGGCCGCAGTTGTAGCAGGGATGGTTGTAGGCTGTTTGTGGAGTGGTGATACGAACACCTGGGGCGTTCGGCTGTGCGGCACTCTGCTGGTTGGCATTATGGGTGGTGGCCACGGTACGGACGACCACTTGCTGGTTGGGATAAGGTAGACGATTGTGGTGGTGGCTGGGGTGATAGATGATTCTCTGGCGTTTGTGACCGCCAGAGAAGCTGCCTGACCCTGCTTTCTTCTTCTTCTTCTCTTCCTGGTACTGGCGATTGCTTTCTTCAAAAGCAACAGCCCGGTCAACAACATCGTGATAAGACCCAGTCAGGTTATTGGACAAGCTCCTACGGATCTTTGGGTGCAGTCCTCTGAGGAAACAATCCCTCTTCTTCTCATCTGTGTTGACATACTCTGAGGCATACTGGCTGAGATGATTGAATTGACCCACATACTGCATGACTGTGGAGTCTTTCTGTTGGAGAGCCAGGAACTGATCAAGCTTCATTTTCATTAATCCGGAAGGGATGTGATGAGCACGGAAAGCAGTGCGGAACTCTTCCCAGGTCAACCGATGACCTTCTGGCTGGGCAGCCAACAGGTTGGCGTACCAAGCACTTGCCGGACCACGAAGCTGCTGTGAAGCGAACCGTGGCTTCTGGATATCGGTACAGTTGATAAGACCAAACTTCTGCTCCATGGTGCGGAGCCAATCATCAGCTTCGAGGGGTTCATCGGCCTTGGTGAAGACCGGTGGACGAGTTTCGGTGAATTCCACATAGGTGGTCTCTTGGTTGATGTTGTGGCGACCACGGTGAAAGTTCTGCTGTCCTTGGTTTTGAGCCATTAGGTTGGCAGCGGCGGCCAAGGCTGCAATGGCATCTGCTAGGGTAGCTGGGACAGGTGGAGGGTTTGGGAGGTTGGCATCATCAGAACCTCCAGCTCCAGTGCGAGTGTTCACAGGCATCTGTTAAGCAACTTGGAACTTAGCATTCATAGATAGGGTTCTGAAAACAACAGACTGATAGCTTCTTCTGATACAAAAGACTGATGACTTGATAAGGTGACTGACAGATGATACAGACCGATAAAGGGAAAAGATGCGAAAAGAAAGATACATGCCAGACTTGGCAACAGACAGACTAACGCCCCCAAACCTAGACTAAGGTTTTAGGTAAGCAGATGGTACAGACACTACGAGTCTAGTCGTCGTCGATGATGATCATGTCTTCGTCGTCGTCTTCTTCGAGGATGAGCTCAGGCTCCTCCTCCTCGTCCTCGTCTTCAGCGTGGACGTCCTCAGCAGGTTCAATTTCTTCGTCCACGTCTGGTTCTTGTTCCACATCGGGTTCTTCCACTACTCCGTCCTCAGGGTCTTCCATAACCGGGGGTACCAAGGGGTGGAGTTGATCATACAGCTGATGCACTTCCTCATGAAGCATATCATTGAACTATTCAATCTGAGCTGTGTACTGCTGCAGTCCGTGGAGCTGGGCTCTGGTAACGTCCTCGCGGGTCCAAGCATCATTGCGCTGCTCGATAGCGCGAACCGTGTTCCGGTTGGCCTGCTCCAGGGAAGCTCGTGCCTCATAAAACTCCAGGCGTGAGTGGTAGAAGTCATGCTCCAAGTTCTTCAGCTCAACCTTCAGATCCTTGATTTCCTCCCTCAGGTTCTTACGGGTGCGGCGGGGAAAGCGACGACCGTTGGAAGATTCTCCAGTCTCCTCCCCAGCGCGTGGTGCCAGCTGGTGGCGTGGCACACCATGCGGTCCAGTCGACTTGCGGGCAGTCAGCTTGATGCGAGCCATGTCTGGATAAGAGAAGATGGATGAGAAAGGCTAGCAAGAACAGGTAAAGGCATACTACCCCAACGAACTTAGAGAGGAAGTTAACTTAAGTGATTATGACATGATGCATGAATCGTTCCTACGGAACAAAGCAATGCAATAAATAAGGTACATAGGGCTTAAAACATGTTGTTCCACTAGCTAGTGTTGCCATATGAGAGACAAGATGAGAGAAGCAATTTGGACTCAAAATAGTCAAGTTTAGTTTGTTTGGACTCAAAAGGTCTTTTGAAGTTTTCGCAAAAACGAACACTGCAACGTTAAAGTGAGATGCTCCGATACCACTCTGTGACGGAACGACCCTAATCCCATGGCCCACGTGTCCCTGTCAACCTCTGACAGCCGAACCCATGTTCCATGTGATTAAGACCTGTTCACCACCGGGCTACATCAGTGCCCAATGTCCGCAGGATCATCTCACAATTCGGTTACAGCATTGCATACTTTTACAAATAACATCGGAATAAAGAGCGGAAGACTTAAATAACATTAGTTTTACAAAATAGGGTTCCAAATAGAAATTAAGGTGCAGTTATTACAAACCAAGTTCTGATAATAGAAATAGACATAGGCAACATAGTGGAGAACAGCAAAGACACTTATAATCACCCAGCCCGAGGGTGTACAACTATTCTTCGGCCTCATCGGCCTCTTCCTGGACGATGGTCACGCAGCAGGGTGCAAGACACATCGGGGACTCTGTCATACCTGCAGCATGGGTAACAAACCCTGAGTACTGGGGTACTCAACAAGACTTACCCAACTAAAGAAAAGGGAGAAGACTCAGGAACGAGAGGCTTAGGGTAGTCAAGGTAAGGCTTAAGCAAGATCAAGTATTTTGCAGAAAAGCATTTTCGTAAACCTTATTTTATTTTTGAAAGATTCAGTATTCCTCAATTCTTCATCGTTCATGATTCATTTTACGTTTCAAAACATACCTAGTTGAGAACCACTCTCCGTTGACAGTCAGTGACCAAGTCTCCATAACCGAGGAGCAACGTTAATCCGGATAAATAATACTCAGCTGAGGATCCCTATCCACACTGCATATGTAGCACTCAAGCTTGCATATGCCAACTCGTCTACCACGATTCCTCCAAGATTGGACCCGGTCCTACGCCACCCGGAAGTACAGTACACCACTCCTTTCCAGGTACGACGACCATGTGGGTACATGCTACTTCCGCCATCTCTCCACTCCCAGTGCGCGGTTGTCGGTTCCAATCAAGGATTTCTCGGAGCCAGAGCTTTCCGAAGTATGTGAATAGTTACAAGTCTTGACCAGCAGGCCCCCATACGGATGGTCCCTAATTTTCCAGCCAGAACTATACCTTGGTTATATCTCACCCAAGCGTAATAGTCCTGTCAGTTTTTCAACCCTGTCCCGGTCGGTGTCAACTGTTGAGTCCCGGACTACAACATGACGGCACCGTACGCTCGGACAACCTCTCCTCGCTATTGACTAGGTACCGATCAGATACCTAGCCAACAGCCGGGGAGTAAGACCAAAATCCCATAAACATTCCTTAAGTGATCACACTTTTGAAATTGGCATTTTATCGCAAAGTCTAATTCAATAAGCATTGCTAAGCATTTTTCAAATACTTTTGAAAAGCAGGTATCAGGTGTATCAGTGGTCAAGGTGGATAGTGCATCAATTAGGATAGCACACAACTCCTATAAACCTAATGCAATAATTTAACTCAAAAGCATTTAAGGAAATCATTTTATAAATTCAAGGAAAGGGTTAAATGCACCGGGGCTTGCCTTGAAGAGCAAAGACAGCTGGCTCAGGGTTGGAGGTGCAGAGGTCGAAGCTCGGGGTAGCCTCAGGGACAGGTTCGTCGGCGGCTGCCTCGATCTTGACTCCTTCTTCGGTGACTATACGAATGCAATGATGCATGCACATGAGTATGCTAGCATCAACAATGCAAAACAGGACATACAACATGAACCCTAATCACTTTCTCTATTTTCCTTAATTATTTAAAAAGGTCATTTTATGAAGTTGTTCCAAAAATTACCAAATTAATCACATAAGTTCATTATGGTGTAGATAGATGGCAAAACAAATTTCATAATTTTTGGAGGTCATTAAGGTGCTCAAATAAAATCAGACATTAATTAACAAAGGCACTATTTAACAATTAAAGATAAATGCTCAAAAATCAACTTGTTCCAAAAGACTTCAAAATTTCACCAGAGACTAAACATGGCATAGGAAGCTCACAAAAATTTATCTCATGATTTTTGGAGTTATAAATAATTTTCTAAAAATCCAAAACCATCCATTTATTAATTAAAAGAGGGATTTTACATTTTCAAATTCTTGCAGAAAAGTCAAGTTTCATATTTTTATAAAATACTACACAGTGCATGGAGCATACCATAATTTTATCAGGATTTAAGGAACAACAGATTAATTCACACAAAAAAAGAGAAAATAGAACACTATTCACACTCTTTCAAAAAGGAAAAAGAAAAGAGCGCTGTGCTCCTTCCTCGCGAGGCTCGGGCGAAACGGGCTCGGGCGAGACGGAAGCGACTGCTTCGTCCGAGGCCTGGCCCGGAGGCTCGGGCGAGACGGAAGGCATGTGTTCGCCGAGGCCTGGCTCGGGCGAAGCGGAGAGCATGCGCTCGCCGAGGCTTGGCTCGGGCGAAGCGGACTCGGGCGAGACGGAACGATCGCTTCGTCCGAGGCCTGGCTTGGAGGCTCGGGCGAAACGGAGTGGAAGCAGAGACCGGAGGCTTCGGGTGCTTACCACGGGTCGGAGGCAGGGCTCGAGGGTGTGGCTCGGGAACGTGCTCGAGGGTGAGGCTCAAGGCTGAGGCTCGACACGTGCTCGAGGGTGAGGCTCGAGGAAGGAGACGGCCGCGGCGGCACTCCGGCGATCCGGCGATCCTGCGCAACACACGAGACCGCAAGGGCCTGGTTAGAGTCGCGCGGAGCCAAGGAAGCTGACACAGGGGTCAGGGGAAGATGATCGTGGCCGGAGAGGAAGTATTTGACGAACCCGAGTTCACCGGTGTTTCGTCGGAGTTTGGGAAGATGGGGTTACGCCGGGCGATTGGAGGCGGGGGAGGTGAAATTGAGGGGCTGGGAAGCTTCGCGAGCTCAAGGCGGAGCTTTCGGGCTAGGTGGTTGGGCGGCGGAAGCTCTGGACTGGCCTGGCCACGGTGGCGGAGGGGATGAGGAGGTCTGCCGGCCGGCGGTCCCTTTTATAGGCACGGTCGGGGACGGTAGAGAGCACGGGATGGTGTGGATGAGCTCGGCCGAAGCGTGCGCACTCGATTGCGAGCCGGCGGGAGGACGGGCGTGCACCCAGGGCCTGGGCGAAGGTTCGCCGGTGACGGCCACGCGGCGGCGACGCCCTGGGCACTGTAGGGGACGGGGGCGGAGGTCAGCGTTCGCGCGTGCGGGTGCGGCATGATGGCGCGGGCGCAGGCGGCAAGTCGGGGGCGGGCGTGCGGCTGCCAGGCGCGCGTGGCGCAGGCGGCGCTGGCGCGCGGCCATGGCCGGGGCCCCCTCCTGCTCTGTGCCGGCTAGAGGTAGGGGATGAACAGGGCTAGGTCTAGGGTTTGACTTTCTGTATTTCGCAAATTACTTCCAAAACTTGAACTGATCAGCAAAAACTCAAAACACCAAAGTTGTTCAGAAAAAAGAGATCTACAACTTTGTCAAAAAGAATATTTTCAAATTCCAAACATTTTTTGAATTAAATACGATATCAGAAAAGGGGACACTTTTAGGATTTGAATAATTTCAAAATTACTTTTGATTTTACATTGAAAGTTGGAAATCTGCAAATATGAAAGTTGTTCCTTTTATCAAAACCTACAACTTTGCTAATATACCCTTTTTCTGAAACTCAATAGTTTTTAAATAAATTTTGAAAACTGAAAAGGGGACAAAAACTAGAATTTGAATGAATTTGGATTTACTTCAAACTTTGTACAGAAACTTGAAAATTTGTAAATACCAAAGTTGTTTCTCTTGGCCAGATCTACAACTTTGCTTTTTGGACCAACCTCACATTTTGAATAATTTTTGAATTACAAAAAGAGGGATAAAATCCAGGGTTTGGAAATCAGGGTTTTGCAAAGGGATTTGAAATCTGATTTTGATTTTTGAACTTTGGCCAACACAACAAAACTTCAAGACATCCAACTGAACAAGAATTACACAAAGCTAGGCACAGAGGTGAAATTACCGTTTTTGCCCTTATAGGAAGATTTGGGCTTTTAGGGTTTTTGAAAAGAGATTGCTACACAAGTACTAAGCAAACATAAATGCAAGGCAAGAATGATTAATGACTAATGATGATGACATGTCAGGTTAATTACAGTTAAACACCAGAGGTGTTACACCTTTATAGCTAGTGCGTGAGGAAGAGTTAAGTATTTCCCATCTGTGTGTTATTAGTTGGGCGGTATATGTACCAATACCACCACATCAGCGTACACTAAAGAGAACCCACCAGAAGTTGGGATATATGAGCCTATGACTGGGGATCTTCATAGGGCTCGGTACGCCGATTGCTTTTCCCACCATTAGGGAGAGATAGGCATCCAGAAAAATGCTAGGAAATTGCATGGAATAAAAGGATGCATTCCTTATACACGCGCACTAGTCAATCTGAACCAGAAGTTCAGAAGATTATACATTTGCAAATTGGTGCAAATGAGCTGCCAAATGCCTTCACTAATCATAAAAGTGACAAGATCGCATTTACCTGTAGTAAGTGCGTCGGAGAGAGCATGTGTAGCCCAGAAGGTTACCAACTCTATTTGTCTCCATCCGATCCTAGGTTGAGGGGAGACCTCCGAGAGCTTAGACAAGGTTTTGCGGAGACGTCTGCGAAAACAAGGTCTAAAGCCACTTGCATCACTTGAGGAATTAGTTGAGGAAGCTCGACCTGAAGTCAAGAATGCCCTAGAAGAGGCAACTCAACCTGAAGTTGAGGAGGTCCCTGAAGGACACCATCCTGAAGATGGAAATCCCAATGCGTCGCGCGCACATCGCATTGGAAGATCAGAACACCCCAACTCTATCGTTATGGGAAATCACGATGAGTGGGAAGACGATCATGAGGAGATCGCCACTAATTATGTGGAATCAGGAGAGTCATATCATAGAAAGACCACAAATTGTCGACATATATTTTGCCTCAAAAATTGCTGACTCAATGGATCCGGATCCAGAACCAAAGTCCATGACTGAATGCCAGAAGCATTCAGATTGGAACAAATGGAAAGTAGCAATTGAGGCAGAATTGCGCTCGCTTTACCAAAGAGAGGTTTTTGGGCCTGCAGTCCCAACACCTCTAAGAGTCATCCCTGTAGGATGCAAATGGGTATTCCTCCGGAAGAGGAATGAACATGGTCAAGTGGTAAGGTACAAAGCGAGGCTTGTGGCACAAGGGTTCACACAGAGGCCCGACATCGATTACGATGAAACATACTCTCCTGTCATGAGTGGCATAACGTTCTGATACCTCATATCTATGGCAGCTAACTTGAATTTAAAAATGCAGTTGATGGATGTTGTGACCGCATACTTGTATGGGTCACTTGATTCGGAAATATACATGTGAGCCCCTGATGGACTCAAGATCCCTGGACCGAATCAAAACCGCAACATGTTCAATGTTCGCCTGCAGCGATCGTTGTATGGGTTGAAACAATCCGGAAGGATATGGTTCAACCGGTTAAGTAACTTTCTCCTGAAGAGAGGTTACACAAACAATGATGATTGTCTCTGCGTCTTCATAAAGAAATCCAATGGAGGATTTTGTATCATCTCAGTTTACGTCGATGATTTGAATATCATCGGGACCGCAAGGGACATTGAGAAAGCAATGGCTTATCTCAAAACAGAATTTGAGATGAAAGACTTGGGTAAAACCAAGTTTTGTTTGGGCCTGCAGCTCGAACACCTCCCTGAAGGAGTCTTCGTACATCAGTCTACTTACACTAAGAGGGTACTTGAAAGTTCAATATGAACAAGTGCCACTCTCTTAAGACCCCCATGGTAGTCCGGTCCTTGGAAGCGGACAAGGACCCATTCAGACCCAAGGGTGATGATGAAAAAGTATTGGGACCTGAAGTTCCATACTTGAGCGCCATTGGAGCACTCATGTACCTTGCAAACTGCACAAGGCCGGATATTGCATTTGCGGTAAATTTGTTGGCAAGGTATAGTGCTGCCCCAACTAGGAGGCATTGGGTTGGCATGAAAACCATCCTACGATACCTTCAAGGTACCCAAGACCTTGGTCTATGGTTCCCGAAGAACCAAGTCTCAACCATGGTGGGATATGTGGACGCTGGCTACATGTCTGACCCCCATAATGCCAGGTCCCAGAATGGTTTTGTATTTCTCTGTGGTGGTGCAGCCATTTCCTGGAGGTCTGTGAAGCAGACTCTGGTTGCCACATCGACCAACCACTCAGAGATAATAGCTTTGTACGAAGCCACACGACAATGTGTTTGGTTGCGACGGATGATCAATCACATCCAGAAGTCATGTGGTTTGAACGTCGCTGACACCCCCACCATTATCTATGAGGATAATGTGGCTTGTGTTGCACAGATACATATGGACTATGTCAAGAGCAATCTCACAAAGCATATTGCTCCTAAATTCTTTTACCCCCATGAGCTCCAGAAGAGCGGGGAGATAAATATCCTGCAAGCAAGGTCATGTGATAATCTAGCAGATTTATTCACAAAATCTCTGCCAGCATCCAGCTTCCACAGATGTGCCCGTGGAATTGGCATGAGATGACTTAGAGAGTTGCAGGGTTCAGGGGGAGATCAACTCCCGAGACCATAGCTCATATCCGTGATCCCGAAGATCACCGGATGGTCCTAAAGACCAGACCGAAGATCAACTGTTGTACTCTTTTTCCCTTGATGAGTTTTTCCCACTGGGTTTTCTCATGCAAGGTTTTTAACGAGGCAACAGATGCAACACAAGCAAGGCATGTGATGTACTCTTTTCTCCTACCTTTTTTCCCACTGGGTTTTTGGGGGGAGTTTTTAACGAGGCATGCGCATGACATATAATTGGCCAAGGGGAAGTATTATGAAACCTAGTGTGAACACTAGATCAAAATGGTGGCCAATTAAATGAAGAGGAGGAGATTTTTCAAAGAGTTCAAACACTGTACATGTGAAATATCTGGTGATTCCCCTCTATAAATAGAAGGATCATTTTCACCATTGTAACAGATGAAAAAACTGCAGACAGTGAATACAAGAAGAACTCCCTCCTATCCCTGTGTTCCATTCCCTTCTGCTCTAAGTTCTACTCTGTGTCTCTCTGTGTTCTTGAGTGAAAGAAAGAAACTGAATTTCTAACACATCAAACAAAATGGGAACGTTAATGGAAATCGCTCCCACTGCTAATTGTTGCAAAGCAAACATTAACATCATATGTTTGGTTCCCACGGCCGGATGAACCAAGCAGCGACAGGAATAGTTACCGCTCGGAGGGAGGGGCAGCAATGATGCACTAGGCCGTAGCGATTCATGCTGCGATCGATTGCAGGCTGGTCCATCCAAATGTCGAACAACGCGACCCGTTCATCAGTGAAACAAACGACACCTAAGTTCAACATGCCTCCGTATAGTTTATGGCTGTCCTAAGAATTGGAATTTGTGGCGGCATGAAATAAAAAATAATTAAGGTTCTAAAATTCTAATTTTTTTTAGAACCATAACATATTTTTACTTAATTATTTTAGAACTATTATTGACGTTTTGCATTTATAGTAGATTTTTACATTAAAATTGTTATGTTAGAGATTTGTAGCATGCTTTCCATCAAGGATCGAATCTCTCTAACATATATTTTACATTAAAATTGTAGATTTTGTTCATTGCAATTTCTGTAGACGCAATCTGGAATTTTCGGTACCTAGAATAAAAATCTCGTCAAACAAAACCACAAAGCCGAAAAAACTGATTTGTATTGGCATAAAAACAATTAACAATTATTTTCTATAGGTAGACAATGACAGAAATTAATATGTGATGGCATAAAAAAATAAATTACAAAATAACAACTTAGTTGTACTATGTAGTTCTACAAAAATGTTGTCTAAAATCATCTTCAAATTTAGACACCTGAAATATATAGGAAAGGTGTTATAGTATATATATTGTCTAATAATAAAAATCTAGTCCCATACTGCTACATAATCTTCACAATAAGAAGCTGAGATAGCTATTCACCGTGTAAGTGAGATGAATAGCCAAGGTAATATTAATATCCTATACCTAATTAACTTAATATCACATAGATCAACCTACTAAAATAAACTTACAACATATACAAAGATGAGACCCCTAGGATAGATAAGATGGGGCCCCTTGCATGATGGCCTGTTGGACAAGCGCCGGCTATAAGCTAGCTGCTAGCCAAGTAGCCCAAAGCCCATGCAGCCATGTTGGACTTGGACACCGGTACACACTATGCTCACATGCTGAGCAATAATTAATTTGACCATTGACCTGATCTGGTGCCCTAACGTGCGAGACACGTACGCGCACTGGCGTTTTGTTCGATCGTCTACTTTCTTTGATTGGAGAATTAGGAATAATTAATTTGACCGTTGACCTGATCTGGTGCCCTAACGTGCGGGACACGTATGCGCACTGGCGGTTTGGACTATATATGTGCAACCGGCACGGGCCCGGTCTAGGCACGGCCCGACCGGGCCGGGTCACCCAAGGCACGGTGGGCCGCCGGGCCGTGCCGAAGCAGGCCATCGGGCCGCGCCATCGGCCCAGGCACGGCCCGGTTGGGCCACGGGCCGGCCCAAAGGCCCGCGGGCCCACCGGGCCCAACAGGCCCGCAGTGAAATTAGTATATATATTTACATTTATAAATATATTTTTATATTTATTTATATATATTTATATTTATTTATATATATTTACATATTTATTTATGTTTTTATTTCTATTTATATATAAACCGGGCCGGCCCGCGGGTCGAGGGTGCGGCCCAGGCACGGCCTGCTGCGGGCTTCGGGCCGGCCCGGGCCCGGTAGCAACCGTGTCGGGCCGTGCTTGGGCCGGGCCGAATTATCGTGCTTTGGGCCGTGCCTTCGACCCACGGGCTGCATGCTCATCTTTAGTTTGGACGATCGTCTACTTTCTTTGATGGGAGAATTAGGTGGAAGGTCTTGAAAAAAACTTGGTTTAAGTATCAGACCTTTTCTTTTTCAAATTTGGGTGAAAGATCCCGAAACAAAATTTTCTTAGGTGGAAGGCCTTCCGTCCATTTTTAGCACTTGATGGTGTTAAATAGATGATAAAAAGACGATTTTACCCCTAAGTCAAAAAAAAAAATTCTGATTGTTTATAATATTTTGAGTATTTGTATATATTTATATTATTCTCTGTAGTGAAAAAAATAATTTTATTTTTTCACTACGAAGAATAATATAAATATATACATATACTAAAAATATTATAAACAATCAGAATTTTTTTTATTATTTTTTGACTCAGGAGTAAAATTATCTTTTTGTCCTCTACTTAACACCGTCAAGTGCTGAAAATGGACGGAAGTCCTTCCACCTAAGAAAATTTTGTTCCAAGGTCTTTCACCCAAATTCGAAAATAAAAAAAACCCGATATCTAAACCAAGTTTTTTTAGAGGTCATCCACCTAATTCTCCCTTCTTTGATTCCTGATGAGATGTTCGTCAATTACCTAGACGAGCGCGCGCGACTGGCCGGTCTCCCTTCTTTCCGGCACAAAACCGTTTTCAATTGAGTAAGGTCTTCAACTTTTTTTTTACTCTCTCCATCACATCAATATTTAGACGCATACATAGAACATTAAATGTTGGTAAAATAAACAACTAATTGCACAGATTAGTTATAAATCACGAGACGAATCTTTTTGAACCTACTTAGCACATGATTGAATAATATTTATCAAATACAAACGAAAGTGTTACAATAGCAAAGTTGAAAAAAGTTCAACACCTAAACAAGGCCTAAAATGTACCACGGAGACTCTGTGGTCTACCTACTTTGGATTCAGGATATGTGCCTATGCACAAGAATCTAATGTCTAAAAACACCGAGATTTCTTTCCAAATCTATACACTAACTTTTGTTTATATTGTTCCTCTTGATTTTTTACAGCACTCCTATATGTTTGGTGAAGTGTTCTGTGAATCCACGGTAGTGTTAGAAAATTAGACAATTTTAGTAGCAATTTAATCCAAAAAATAGTCAACATGATCTAATTATGACAAAGTGTGTAGACGATATTAAAGAACAAAATAGAAATTCAAAACCTTACTAGAAGGTTAGTAACAATAACATACCTAACGGCAGAGCCAGTTGCACTCGAACACATAGTGTACGTTTGTTGGTGGTCTTCCTGCTCGATGTAGTGCATATCAGAGTGGGTAGTATCGTGAGTGGCGGATATCAAATATGTGAAGTACATATCAGAGTGGGTAGTATCATGGGTGGCGGATATCAAATACCCACGTCCCTAAATATGTACTTCACCTATGTAGCTAGCACTCATGGTGATGCCATCTAGTATATGGGTGACTAATGTTTGAGACAGATCTCCTATGAGGCTCAATAAACATTAGGGACGTGGGTATTTGAGACCCATCTTTGATGTGACCCCATCTCGTTGGAGATATGGGTGCTTTCATACACATCTCATATGGATCTCACATACAAGTCACATCTTGTTTGGAATGCTTCTAATGGTTCTCACATTATCTTTTTTGCACGTGTCTCTGATATTTATGCCCTCATCAGGTACACAACTCCGATGAGGGGTGTTCTTAGACCTATCGCCAAAAAACCAATATCACAGACAAGCATGGTTAACCACATCACTAATTTGTCATCTCAGTGTTGCGTCTTGTTGACTCGTTTCTGATATGTGCTATCTTGGCATTGTGGGGATTGTCTTGTTACTGTGCAAATCCATAGACGTTTTTTTGTGGAATTACGATTGCACCAAAATTGGATGTCTTTTGCTTTTCCATGATGAAATGATTTAGTCTACCTGAAAGCATCTAGGCCCCTAGTGGATTTCGGTGATTAATGACAACATAAGATTATTGTGACTAACGTGTGTTTTGTAGAAACAAGTGAGTTAGGTCACGATAATGGCAATTGTATGGGAAATATGGTATTCATGCCTCTGACGATGAAAATCGTTTCGGTTTTCAAAGGATAGATGACAAGGTCGAGATAGGCTAGTTCTAAGTGTAGTTTAGCGTCGTAGAGATACTCAGAGTAGTTTAGGACTTTGTTTTCCCTTTGGCCATATTATTAAGGGGAGTATGATCTAGTAGCTTGACCTAGGTGAGTCTAATGTGTTAGGTGTGGTGCACACTTGTCAAATATAGCTCTAGGTAGCTTAGAGATAGCCTATAGATTGAGTGCATCAAAAGTTCGTTAGGTAGTGTCACGATTTAGAGTTGATAGACCCTTTTGTAGGCATCGGGCGTTGCCCCTGCACCCATTGGACGTGCCCGATGAGTGCAGGAAGTGCATATTGTGTCTGACCTGTGGCATCAGACGCACTAGGGGGTTGCGTCGGACGCACGGGTGGCACTACACACTAGGGTTTGGTTTCAACACAACATCAGACGCTCCAAGGGGTGTGTCAGATGCTTGTCCAAAGAGGTTCTAGAGAAGGTAGAACGCCATCGGACGCGCCCGATGGGGTGACATCGAACGCTGCTAGTGTCCGATGTCACTGTGACATGTGTTGTCAGAGACAGTACACGTTACCGTTACTGTTGTAAGGGACGCGTTCGATGCCCCCATCAGACGCGTTCGATGCCCCCGTTAGATGTGTTCGATGCCTCTTTAAAAGCTGCAGTTTACTCCTTCGTGAGTCGCTTGTGTGTGGGGGTATTTATACTCGGTCTCTTGCTTATTTGAACAGCAACCTAGACACTTGAGAGTGCAAGTGCCTATTGAGGTTATGAGATTTGATAATCACAAGATTAGAGACCCTATTAGCATGTAGAGAGTATCAAGTATGCATATGCCTTCCTCATTAGCCTTGTTTGGGTCAAATGAGAGTTGTGATCGGCATCACCTAGACGACTTGGTGACGATCAAGAGTATGGTGATCATCTGGTGGAGCTTGCGGATGACTCATCTCGTGTTGTGACAAGTAGTGGGTAATTCACCGGTCTAGAGAGGCAAAGAATCCGCCCGGAGTGAGCACTTGGTCCTTGCGTGGATCAAGGTGGAGCGATACCCTTGCACGGGTGCTCCAACAAGGACTAGGGGGTGTGTCGACACATCGATACCTCGAGAAAATATCGTCGTGTTCCTTTCTTTCTTTACATTCCATATTTACTTTGAGCGTTTTAATTCTTGTCATTTACATTCCTAGAATTGTCATGCTAGAGTAGGATTAGAACCTGGGGTGCTAAACTTTTGTGCGTCAGAATACAGAACACACTTGTAGACACTAGGGGTGAAATGAGCCAGTGTTAAGGCTTAATTATTACAACAAATTTTAGAATAGCTCAATTCACCCCCCCTCTTGGATATCTTGATCCTTTCACTACCCAATGCATGCCACTATTTTACTAACAAGGTACAACACTTGTTCTTTTGTTTATTAAAGCCTTCGTTTCATGGAAAAATATGCAAATGCTACATTTTATATTTTAGAGTTCTAAAGTTTATTATAGTAAAATTAATATCAACGTTTGTGCAATGTAGTGTATTTTTTGAGTGATGCCTAAAGCATAAGTTCACCTTACATCCCAAAGTAAGGACCGAGTCCAATTTTCAATCCTCAACCATCCACATATTTTTAGCCAACAATTATTAAAACCATTCACTTATTGACCTTAACTTGGATTTCGAGGGAGATGAGGTGTTGATGTGGCGACGTTGCTATATCTTCATATTTTAACAAACTTTATTCTATCATTTGAGCTAGGGAGCACCAACATCGATAAATATATAACAAAAATATAATTTGACTATTTAAAATACTATAAGCAATTTGTTATGTGCTAATTAAAGTTATTCACTGCAGAGCAAATTGATTATAGTGATGTGCTAAATTGATTTTGTAGAAAATTGATTCACACGTAGCATTATTGGAAACCTAAATCAATTTAGTACATATTGTAGTTTGATCAACATAATAAAAAAGGGTTTAGTTTTGTTTTAGACACACTATCTATATTTTAGTTTATTTTCAGTTTCATAAGGGTTCAATTTTTGTTTAAAAAAATATTGACAATTGAAAATTTCATGAATTTTGGTGATTTCGGGTGTGGCTGAAAGAAAAAAAAAACCCAAATTTCTTATACGGGTACATATGCTTTATTGTAAATTATAACTCTGGACTCATACTTTATATTTTCTATGTTATTTCTACTCAATAGATGTGGAGACATAAATTATGCTAAAATTTTATTTATAGCTAGAAGTTTTAGAAAATTATATATTTTGTTGAAGTCTCTAAGAGGCCGTTTAGATCCCTTCATTTCGGAGGAATTAGAATTCGCTCAATAAATTATGCTATTTGGCTTGGAATTTAACATTCCACCACTTTCTCAAGTCCACATATAAGCCTACCTCAAATTCATAGGTTGGGAGAGAGAAATGGATTCTAGAGATCATCATGCTATATTTCTAATTTGTAATTTATAACATTCTCTCCCATCTCATTCCCTCATGGTCGAAATGCAACATATGGGTACCTCTCTCATATAGGCAACAATAATGTACAAATATAATCTATATATAATTATATTAGCTTAACTAAAATAAAATATATCTAAATTATGATTCTTAAAATGAATTCAATTCCATGTATCCAAACGGGCCCTAAAAGATTTCATCAAAATTTCATGAATTTCAGTAAATTTGGTGGCTGTCCAAAAAGGTTTCAATAACGAAATTGAAACACTGTCACATAACGTGCTGTTTGGTAGCCACGTTGGTACCATAAATGTAATCGATTTAAAGCTACAGAGGTTACCGCAAACCATTCATTTTGAACTAATATTATTCCCGTTTATGTTACTGTAGAGTAAACCAAACACTGCCTTAATGTTAGTTAGAAAAAAACTGTTTATGTTTCAAGTATTTATTAGAAAAGCGAACGTTTTCTCAAAGTTATTAAGCCATTTTTCGATTCAAATACTATTTAGCCGTTGGCACTAAACTGATCCAAACCAGGCCAAAACTGAAACTAGATTTCAGCCTGGTGTTGCTGTGGAGCAATTTGGAATCATGCAGCATGTATATTGGATTGAGTTGGGTAAATTTATATGGCCAAAACCCACAATATTTTTAGAATTTTCAGTTTCCAATATCAAAATGAAATTAACTAGTACGGAGTAAATGATATAAAGTCCACATGTTCACATGGAACAAGATCGCACATTTCATACGGCACGTCGAAAATATGCAGATGAGGCGACCAGATTGCCGTCTCGGGCAATCACATCCATCCAACCATTCGTTACGTTTATGTCCATCAATGAGAGCACGTTCATACTACTACTATATGCTAATGTAGGAGAAGCTTAGAGACCACTATATAATCCCACGCATTTGCCCAAGACGGCCAACCTCAAACCATCAAGCAAACAAGAGCACAGGAAATAAGAAAAACAGAGTGCGATTGAGGGAGCTTGACCATTTTTTTCAGGCTAGAAAAGATGGCCACTCCTGGAGCTGCAGCCGCTATGGCGATGTTCCTCCTGGTGGCGCTCTCTGCTTCCCAAATGGCGTACTCCCTCCGGCCCAGCGCCGGCGTCGGCGTGTGCCGGCCCAGCGGGTACCTCCCTGGCCGGTCCGGCCACTGCGAGAAGAGCAACGACCCGGACTGCTGCGAGGACGGCAAGATGTACCCGCAGTATCGGTGCTCGCCGCCGGTCACGGGCAGCACCAAGGCGGTGCTGACGCTCAACAGCTTCGAGAAGGGCAAGGACGGCGGCGGCCCGTCGGAGTGCGACAACGCGTACCACAGCGACGAGGAGAAGGTTGTGGCGCTCTCCACGGGGTGGTTCAGCAACATGGCGCGCTGCGGGCACCGCATCAAGATCAGCGCGAATGGTAACTCCGTGTACGCCAAGGTGGTGGACGAGTGCGACTCCGTCGAAGGCTGTGACGAGGACCACAACTTCGAGCCGCCGTGCAACAACAACATCGTCGACGCGTCGCCGGCCGTGTGGGACGCCTTGGGGCTCGACCAGAACGTCGGGATGGTAGACATCACCTGGTCCGAGGAGTGAACATCAACTGCAGCCAGTTGATATAGTTATGTTTGCTTTGTTCGTGAGCAGTGATGTGTATAAGGAGATCAACAGATTCGTACTCGTACGTAGTCCATACTTCAGATGAGTTGGGGCGTTGTTGGCTCGTGGCTCATCTCATTGCCCTGTATATGTACTGTACTGTCGTGTCCTGTATCCCATTGTATTGTTTCGTTCGTGTATATTATGGAATAACAGATGGCATTCATCTTCTCTATCGGCCTCAGTCTATCTACGGCTCTACGACGACGGCCATCATAGGATAAGATTATGTCACGTCCTCGTGTTTTCCAGCACCGCCTGTGCTGGAGCCGGTGGAAATAGGACCACAACACTCTGTGAACCGCATGTGAAAATCCATTTCTATAGACGGCTCACTTCGTGAACTGCCTATATAAATGGTCAAAGAGAAAACAGTAAAAAAAAACCAACAAATACAAAAATATCTTTTTAAAAATCGGGGGAGGGTCCACTGGGCAGCGCCCGCCCGTTGCAAGATCAAGTCGTGGTATTTTTCGCGCAAAAATCGATATTCCGTTTCGTTCCCTCACATGTTATATTAAACCGACTATAATTTGTTTATTTGAGGCCCTAAACGAATTTAAATCAAAAAGTTATCAACTACAAAGTTTCATAAATTTTTGAGATCTACAACTTTTATTTTGGTAGTTTTTCCAACCACTACCAGAATCCTGAATTCCCTTGAGTGCCAAAAACCACCAAGGAAAGAGGAAAAACCGCCAAGGTAATAGTCCTTGGCCATAAACCGTGAAGCAAATTCACTCAAAGATAGAAAGCAACGAAAACTAGTTTCCTTGGCGGTTTTGACACTCAAGGATGATTTCCTTGAAAGCTAGCCGTCAAGCAAATTGAGACCTTACTTAATTTCCCAGAGAGCCAAGAAAATACTATAACCATAAAATAGTTTCCTTGAGGGCCATTAATAACCTCCAAGAAAATGTAACGAAAACTAGTTTCCTTGGCGGTTTTGACACTCAAGGATGATTTCCTTGAAAGCTAGCCGTCAAGCAAATTGAGACCTTACTTAATTTCCTAGAGACCCAAGAAAATACTATAACCATAAAATAGTTTCCTTGAGGGCCATTAATAACCTCCAAGAAAATGTTTCTAACCGCACTATAACCATAAAATAGTTTCCTTGAGGGCCATTAATAACCTCCAAGAAAATGTTTCTAACCGCCGGCAAAAACTCACTCCACCTTATGCAGGTTCTAGGAATCAAACTCATGACCTGATGCTTTAGATTGAAATGCCCTAACCACTACACCATTGAGTTATTTGTGAATACCTAACTTATTCTTCTCTTTTATATTCACTTTATGGAATCTTGTAGTGGATATTTGAAACCCTAAATGATTTCAAATGTAAATAGTTTAAACTAAAACTTTTAAGATCTCATCGAATACTACAACTTTGTTTTAGGCCAAATCACCATCCGAGGTCATTTGTAAAATTAAAAAAAAATGAATTTTAAATCTGTCAAAATTACTGTGACACCCCAATTTTAAGAACAAAATTGGAGCACAATATATGTATGCCAGGATCAATTTTCAAACATATATCCACATCATAGTAAATATCAAAACAATGCTTTATTAATATATTGAACATTATTACAAAAATGACCCTCGGGTCTAAAAGAAAAGTACAGACTCTCAGTCTAACTCTAATGTAGACTCGCGAAAACTGGACGCCATCTCCACAGGAAGGTCGACCGGGGGCTGCGCCATCCTAGTACAAGTCGTCGGGGTCGTATCCACCGTCTTCTAGGTACTCTTGCTCCGCATCGTCGACTCCAACGTCTGGGTGGGGTAGCATGGGGTTCAAAGAGGAAGGGTGAGTACATCGAAATGTACTCCGCAAGTGTAGGAAATATATGCTTATGAGGCTATTTAACAAAGGTAGGCTGACTCTGTTTGACTCAAGCACCTAAAGCAACACATCCTATTACTCCTATTAAACCTATGCACCTATTTACTAGGTTATAACCATAGTCTCCATCTGTAACAGTAACCACACTCGGAGTCGCACCGAGCAAACCACACTCGGAGTCACACCGAGCAACCAACACTTGGAGTCACACCAAGCAACCGCACTTGGAGTCGCACCAAGTACCCACACCTGAGTCCATCAGGCAACCGCACCTGAAGTCCATCAGATGACCCGAACCAGTAACCAACTAATCTCGAAGAAGTCCAAGCCCGCTCGTGACCGTGAGCACGGCTGATATATCAGTTTATTTACTCTGCAGAGTTCGCACATCTTTACCCATGAGTCGTGTTGCCCTTGTGCCCGAGGTAGCCAGCCTCTTGACCCACTTCCAAGGTGAGTCGGCAGGGTTCACTACAAGAACGTTACAAAGAGTCCTCCTATGCGTATTAGTTCCATATGTCACGACGTAGAGCTACCTTCCGTAATAACACCAGGTCTGGCGCCCGAGCCTGGGAATCACCCCCATACCAAGCAGTATACTGCGTAGAAGAAGCCCTGTCCCATGTCCATATGTAACTAATAACGACATAAGGCTTCTCTAATTAATTAGCCAGTCCCAGAGCCATATAGGCCTCATGGTTTGCGCTGTTTTGTCGGGTTACAGGCTTCGAGAACCGGGTCCTAGGGATCCAGGCAGGATAACAAACCACTAACCCAAACCAACGCCAAGTCCCATGGCAAACTGTAACGCCGAGTCACACGGCAACCGTACGCCAAGTCACATGGCACCACACCACCAACGGTCCATCCTGTCGGATTTACCTGCTCACCATACTACAACATTACCAGCCACATGTTCCATAGATCATTAATCAGAATTAATTATTAACCATCCCATCCCAAGACAACACGGCTAAGCATGACTTCTACCCATATGATCCCAACCAGGTGACAAGGAAAATAGTACAAGATCTAGTAAACCATATCATGGGATTCAAATTTAGACTCTGCATGCATCTACAGGATCTAACTACTCTAATACCAAAAGTAAAATAAATACGGGTGCAAGATGTTCAAGGACACTTGCCTGCGGGCTGGGTCGAATCAACTGGATCACAAGGAAAATCTGGAGCGTCCTCGAACTCCGCACTCTCTGGCCCAATCAACATACATGACACAATACAATAAAATAAATAATAGTACATCAAACAGTAAGACAACAGTAAATAAATGGATCTACTGCGTAGAGCTCGATGAGACGAATCTAACGTGACTTGAACGGGTCAAAACGGAGTTAAAACGAGCAAGTTATAGGCTTTTGAAGTTTGATGGCAAAACTGTAAATCAGTTGAAGTCATTTTCGTAATTAAATTAAATAAAACAGAAAAGGGAAAAGTGTCGGACCGCGCCTCATTTCGGGAAACACATGGGGTTTAATCTGCGAGTTTCAATAGAATCAAGGCACAGTGCTTCTGGACGGCGGGTTGATTCAAGGAAAAGGGAAGGGTTCTTTAGCAAAAGTAGCAAGGCCGGCCGGCGTGGCGTCCGCGTGGCGCTGACGCGTGACTACGTGGCGTTACGGGGCTGGACCGGCGTGCCACGTGTCTGTGGAATGCGGGTGGGGTGATATGGTGGACAGGGTTCACCGGACCGTGAACCCGGTGTATACCGGTTCGCAGCTGGATGTAATCGCTGCCGTCCGGTGCAGATCCGATGGCTGAGAGAGGATGACGGGCGGCGCGGCGGGTTCGAAAGGGCCAGCGGCGGCGGAGTGCCATGGGCGCCGCCCGCGAGCTCGCCGGCGCGACGTCGTTCCGACTAGAGGACGGTAGGGATCAAACCAAGGGGTGCAGGAGGGAGAGGAGCACACCGCGAACACACTGGCGGGGTTGTCGTCGCCGGAGACGGACCGGAGCGGGGCGGATCCGCGGCGGCGCCATGACTGTGAGGTTCGGCATCGCCCGGAGGGAACCCTAGGGGCCAGTAGCGACTGCGAGGAGGAGTGGATTCGACCGAGAAGCTCACCGAAAGTCCCTTCGTGGTGTTCGCATCGTCGATTGAGCTCCGAAGTGGCCTGGTCGCGGGGAGCAGTGGCAGCGGCTATGGCGTCTGCGGCGGCTCACGCACTGGAAGGAGATGTGGGTTGCGGGGGGGGGGGTGGCGGCGGCTGCTCGCGCGGAACTGGCCAAGGCCTAAATAGGTGGGATGGAGAAAGGGGTTGAGCGAGCGGCGCGCGGAGGGATCGGCTGGGCCGTTGGCTTGGTGACCATGGCGAGCGGACGGAGCGCGCAGGAGGTTGGGAGGAGATGACAGGTGGGCCCTGAGTGTCAGCGAGGAAGAGAGAGCAGCGCGCGGTGGCTTGCGCAGAGCGGGCCGGTGCGAGAGTGAGCAGGCCGGGGCGCGGCGCGTTGGGCCGAGGCCGGAGGTTGTGGGAGAGGGAGTGCAGGGCTAAGAAGGGGGAAAAGACGGGGACGGGACCGGCCGGGAGAGATGGGCTCGGCCCAGGAAGGAAATGGGGAGAGGGAAAACGACGGCCGGAGAGGGAGGGCTGGGCCCAAAGAAGAGGGGCGCTGGGCCTGATGGAGAGAGGGGAGAGATGAAGGTGCTTTCCCTTTTCTTTTCTTTTTTTTTCAAACTCTTTTGAATTTCTTTTTGAATTCAAAACCAAATCTCTGTGACACCCAAATTTTAAGAACAAAATTGGAGCACAATATATGTATGCCAGGATCAATTTTCATACATATATCCACATCATAGTAAATATCAAAACAATGCTTTATTAATATATCGAACATTATTACAAAAATGACCCTCGGTCTAAAAGAAAGTACAGACTCTCAGTCTAACTCTAATGTAGACTCGCGGAAACTGGACTTCATCTCCACAGGAAGGTCGACCGGGGGCTGCGCCATCCTAGTACAAGTCGTCGGGGTCGTATCCACCGTCTTCTGGGTACTCCTGCTCCGCATCGTCGACTCCAACGTCTGGGTGGGGTAGCAGGGGGTTCAAAGAGGAAGGGTGAGTACATCGAAATGTACTCCGCAAGTGTAGGAAATATATGCTTATGAGGCTATTTAACAAAGGTAGGCTGACTCTGTTTGACTCAAGCACCTAAAGCAACAAATCCTATTACTCCTATTAAACCTATGCACCTATTTACTAGGTTATAACCACAGTCTCCATCTGTAACAGTAACCACACTCGGAGTCGCACCGAGCAAACCACACTCGGAGTCACACCGAGCAACCAACGCTTGCAGTCACACCAAGCAACCGCACTTGGAGTCGCACCAAGTACCCACACCTGAGTCCATCAGGCAACCGCACCTGAAGTCCATCAGATGACCCGAACCAGTAACCAACTAATCTCGAAGAAGTCCAAGCCCGCTCGTGACCGTGAGCACGACTGATATATCAGTTTATTTACTCTGCAGAGTTCGCACATCTTTACCCATGAGTCGTGTTGCCCTTGTGCCCGAGGTAGCCAACCTCTTGACCCACTTCCAAGGTGAGTCGGCAGGGTTCACTACAAGGCCGTTACAAAGAGTCCTCCTATGCGTATTAGTTCCATATGTCACGACGTAGAGCTACCTTCCGTAATAACACCAGGTCCGGCGCCCGAGCCTGGGAATCACTCCCGTACCAAGCAGTATACTGCGTAGAAGAAGCTCTGTCCCATGTCCATATGTAACTAATAACGACATAAGACTTCTCTAATTAATTAGCCAGTCCCAGAGCCATATAGGCCTCATGGTTTGCGCTGTTTTGCCGGGTTACAGGCTTCGAGAACCGGGTCTTAGGGATCCAGGCAGGATAACAAACCACTAACCCAAACCAACGCCAAGTCCCATGGCAAACTGTAACACCGAGTCACACGGCAACCGTACGCCAAGTCACATGGCACCACACCACCAACGGTCCATCCTGCCGGATTTACCTACTCACCATGCTACAACATTACCAGCCACATGTTCCATATCATTAATCAGAATTAATTATTAACCATCCCATCCCAAGACAGCACGGCTAAGCATGACTTCTACCCATATGATCCCAACCTGGTGACAAGGAAAATAGTACAAGATCTAGTAAACCATATCATGGGATTCAAATTTAGACTCTGCATGCATCTACAGGATCTAACTACTCTAATACCAAAAGTAAAATAAATACGGGTGCAAGATGTTCAAGGACACTTGCCTGCGGGCTGGGTCGAATCAACTGGATCACAAGGAAAATCTGGAGCGTCCTCGAACTCCGCACTCTCTGGCCCAATCAACATACATGGCACAATACAATAAAATAAATAACAGTACATCAAACAGTAAGACAACAGTAAATAAATGGATCTATTGCGTAGAGCTCGACGAGATGAATCTAACGCGACTTGAACGGGTCAAAACGGAGTTAAAACGAGCAAGTTATAGGCTTTTGAAGTTTGATGGAAAAACTGTAAATCAGTTGAAGTCATTTTCGTAATGAAATTAAATAAAACAGAAAAGGGAAAAGTGTCGGACTGCGCCTCATTTCGGGAAACACATGGGGTTTAATCTGCGAGTTTCAATAGACTCAAGGCACAGTGCTTCTGGACGGCGGGTTGATTCAAGGAAAAGGGAAGGGTTCTTTAGCAAAAGTAGCAAGGCCGGCCGGCGTGGCGTCCGCGTGGCGCTGGCGCGTGACTACGTGGCGTTACGGGGCTGGACCGGCGTGCCACGTGTCTGTGGAATGCGGGTGGGGTGATATGGTGGACAGGGTTCACCGGACCGTGAACCCGGTGTATACCGGTTCGCAGCTGGATGTAATCGCTGCCGTCCGGTGCAGATCCGATGGCTGAGAGAGGATGACGGGCGGCGCGGCGGGTTGGAAAGGGCCAGCGGCGGCGGAGTGCCAAGGGCGCCGCCCGTGAGCTCGCCGGCGCGACGTCGTTCCGGCTAGAGGACGGTAGGGATCAAACCAAGGGGTGCAGGAGGGAGAGGAGCACACCGCGAACACACTGGTGGGGTTGTCGTCGCCGGAGACGGACCGGAGCGGGGCGGATCCGCGGCGGCGCCATGACTGTGAGGTTCGGCATCGCCTGGAGGGAACCCTAGGGGCCAGTAGCGACTGCGAGGAGGAGTGGATTCGACCGAGAAGCTCACCGAAAGTCCGTTCGTGGTGTTCGCGTCGTCGATTGATCTCCGAAGTGGCCTGGTCGCGGGGAGCAGTGGCAGCTGCTATGGCGTCTGCGGCGGCTCACGCACTGGAAGGAGATGTGGGTTGCGGGGGGGGGGGTGGCGGCAGCTGCTCGCGCGGAACTGGCCAAGGCCTAAATAGATGGGATGGAGAAAGGGGTTGAGCGAGCGGCGCGCGGAGGGTTCGGCTGGGCCGTTGGCTTGGTGACCATGGCGAGCGGACGGAGCGCGCAGGAGGTTGGGGGGAGATGACAGGTGGGCCCTGAGTGTCAACGAGGAAGAGAGAGCAGCGCGCGGTGGCTTGCGCAGAGCGGGCCGGTGCGGGAGTGAGCAGGCCGGGGAGCGACGCGTTGGGCCGAGGCCGGAGGTTGTGGGAGAGGGAGTGCGGGGCGGAGAAGGGGGAAAAGACGGGGACGGGACGGGCCGGGAGAGATGGGCTCGGCCCAGGAAGGAAATGGGGAGAGGGAAAACGACGGCCGGAGAGGGAGGGCTGGGCCCAAAGAAGAGGGGCGCTGGGCCTGATGGAGAGAGGGGAGAGATGAATGTGCTTGCCCTTTTCTTTTCTTTTTTTTTCAAACTCTTTTGAATTTCTTTTTGAATTCAAAACCAAATCCTTTTGAAATCAAAATTGCTTTGTAAACTTTTGAAAATATTTTCCCTAGCTTTTGAAAATAAAACTTGAGTTTGGTTTTGTAAAACTTTTATAAATCTTTTTATTTGTTTTCTAAATAGAATAAATCCGATTCGCCCGTTTAACAAAAAAAAAAAATCTTTTTCACCCAATAAAATTATGCAACGGCATGAATGCAACAAACATCTGGTTAGAATTTTCCTCCATCTAGGATTTTGACCATTTCTTTATTAAATTCTAATTTATTTTAATTAATTAAACACCCGGGGTGTTACAATTACCTTAACGGTTTTGAATAGCATTGAAGGAAATAGGAATTATCTTGGCGGTTTCGAATAGCACTCAAGGAAATAAGATTTATCTTGGCAGTTTCAAATAGCACCCAAGGAAATTAACATTACCTTGGCAGTTTGTAACAATACTTAAGGAAACATGGAATTACCTTGGCGGTTTGATTTAGCACTGAAGAATATCCATTTCCTTGAAGGTTGATGTACGCAGCCAAGGAAACTACATTTTCCTTGGCGGTTTTATTTATCAGTCTATCTACGGCCCTACCAGGACAGGCACCATAGAATGACATTATGTCACATCATTAACAAGCTAGCATTTCAGTTGTCCAATTTTTAAGGAGTTCGTACGTAGTCCATACTTCAGATGAGTAGGGGTGTTGGCTCGCGTGGCTCATTGCCCTGTATGTACTGTACTGTATCCTATTTGTATTGTTACGTGATATGGAATAAAAGGCGTCATTCATCTTCTTAATCAGTCTATCTAACCTAGGTAGGAATTAGAATGGTAGTAAATTATGTTACTTATTTTGTACTAATTTTGAAACCATTTGTCACCTCTTCTTTTGAATGTTACCGTGCTAGATTTTTATGGCGTGCTTTACATATTGTGTTTGGTATATGCCTCCTTTTGAGTGTGGAAATTTTATTCAATAGAAGGCATAAACAAGGAGGCGATAAGATTCACTACTACCGTAGTGTTGCAACATTTTGTTGGTCTATTAGTTATTTGAATCGGACCAGACCGTCGGTCCGACCGGTAAAAGACCGAACTGAGACCTCGGCCGGTTCGGTTCACCTAAAAGACCAATAAGCAATTGAGACGTTGTTCGCTTGAGCTATAAGTCGACTTTAATCCGTATAATTCAGTTGTGAAATGGTGTTTTTCTCTGACAACAAATCAGTTGTTTCAGCTTATCAGCTGGCTCATAAGTTCTGCCAAACAAAGTCTGAATTGCTTAAAAACCACTTGAACCGCCTGCTTTTTTGAAACCGGTGAAAAACCCGCTGATCATTAGACCGTTGAAAGAACCGGAGATGGAAGGCGCCACGTGCTCTCATGTGTAGTCTACGGGAGGTGAGTGGAGAATTTTGCTGACCAGACCGATGGTTTGACCGCTAAAAGACCAAACCAAGATCTTGACGGTTCAGTTCACCTAAAAGATCGATAAGCAATCAAACCACTTAGAAACCATTCAACCGTTGGCTTTTAAAAAAAAGATAAAAAAAACTGCCCACTAGACCACCTAAAGAACCGGCGATGGAAGGCACCACATGCATTGGTGGAGCCAGGATTTCATGGTTCGGTATTTTGTGTATATAAAAAAATTCGATCTAAAAATGCAATAGTAAAAAAACTCCACCCGTGAGGGTAAGACAGTCCCGGGCATTGTGTTTAAGAAGAAGACCTTCTCACGCAGGTCGAGAAAACCCCCGAACCCCTGCCCCACCCATACATCGCGGTACCGCAGCTCCCGTGAGATTGAGCCAACCTTAGACCTGTGCTTTGACATGAGATAGATGAGGTCATTTTTTCAATACACAGGTAAACTATACCTCATCCGGCCAACAAATCCATCTCCATGGGGGTTCGAACTCTGGCCGGCAAGGTGCAAGGAGAACAGCTAGACCAACCGGTCTAGCGCTCACTTGGGTGCAATAGTAATAAAGAAAGTACAATATCTAAATATAGTGGTATAGTACCATTGTCTCTAATTATTAGGAAAGATTACAAAGCATCAAATTAAATATACTTCTTTTTTGAAATTGATTAACAATATCATCATCTTTCACTAGATTGAAGAATTTTCTTTTTAATAAATATGACTAAGCAATTGTTCAAATATTCATCACCTATTTTATTCATTCGCTTGTTCTTCATATAATTTATCGTAGAAAACACTCTCTCAACATTGGCAGTACGTGGGTATAGGAAAAACTATTGCCAACTTAAGAAGTTTGTAGACAACATAATATTGCTCATGTCTTTTTATTCTAACAAGCATAACTGAAAGTTCACATTAGTGTTTCAAATTTTTAAACCTTTCATCAACGAGATTGGTGGGATGAGATGTGAGCGGCAGACAACCAGCCAAAAATGATGGGAGCATTCTTTTCCTTTGGTAGGCTGATAGTTGCTACTTTTTGTTGGGCTTTGAGGCAGAATTACAACGTCTAGCAACTATACAAGTTTTACCATCATATGTATATTATACATGTGTAAGGAAAATGGACCTCGACCAATTTAACTTTGGATTTTGGTGTTTGATGATCAATATAACCAAATTGGACTAATGTGTTTGCAAGTGTTTGTTTTGTATCCAATAGGATGCACATGTGACTTGGACGAAGACAATATGGTGATCAAATGATCAACACCTCAAGCAAGACCCTGCAAGATGTATTGAAGAATTACAAAGATCAAGCAAAGTCCAAGACACAAGAAATAGAGGCCCGGACGCAAACAAAGTTGAGCCGCTCAAGCCGAGACAAGAGCTGATTGAATTGGAACTATCTCATATTTTTGGAGTTTCTCAAACTGACATGGCACTAGAATAAAGTTGTAGATAATTTCATTAGCTTTCCGAAAAGTCCAAGATCATTGAAATCGGAGTTCGGAGCTAAGAGTTATGCCCAAAATACAAAAGCCTGTCTCACTGAAAATGGAGCAACGGACGCTCCGATGTTGAGCAACAGACGCGCGTCCGATGCAGCGTTCGATGACCTCCGAAATTAGCCCAGAATGAACAGTCTGATGGTAGAGTCCGATGCTAGCGTCCGATGCATTACTGTAGCGTCCGATGCCCCCGAAAAACAGGTCTAACGGCTAGTTTTCCAACGGCTACTAATCACATGAGCATAGGACGCGTCTGATGCCAACACTGTAGCATCCGATGCTCTACAGAAAGCTGATTTCAGCCTCTCCAACGGCTCTATTTGATTGGGGGCCTATATATACCACCTCTAACTGGCCAAATGAGGTGTGGAGGAGTGAGAAAACATACCAAGGGTGTTGCTACACCATATTAGTGCCTTCATATGCATAGTGCTTAGTGATTCACATGGTGATTAGTATAGGTGCTTTGCGAATTGCTTAGGCTAGTTAGACCACCGCTCATGCGCTTGCTCTAGGTTTAGGCCTAGTGTTTAGTGAGGTTTGCATACCTCTTGCTACTCGGTGCTTGCGCGCACCATTGTTGTACATCGGAGGGGCTTGTAGTCTTGCGAGACCACATCAACCGCGTTTGTGGTGTGGCTGCCACCGTGTACCGAAGGGAACAAGGCCCGCGACATTTCGGCCGGAAGCTTGATAATGGAGACGGCGGGGAGCATCCGGGGGAGGCTTTGCCATAAGTGGCTTAACCGGAGACCCACTTACGTGTGGGGAAGGACCGGAGCTATCCACGGAGTTACCCGTCCGGGAGCTTGGCCCTTGCGAGGGATTCCTTGCGAGGGGCTCCAATGAGGACTAGGGGGAAGCTTGCGTGCTTCTCGATACCTCGGTAAAAATATCGGAGTCGTCGACGGGAGTTTGCATCTCTACCTCACGCTTTTGCTTCCGCATTTACTTTGCTACCTTGTTGTGTGCTTTACCTTTCCTAGCTTAGTTGATAGGCTAGTTGATAGATTTGGATCATAGGTTGCAAAACTCTTTTGCGGTAGAGATAGCAACACACCTAGCAAAACCTTAGTTGCACATATAGATGGTTTACATTCTTGCATAGGTTTTGACTAGGTGGTAATTAGAGGCCTTAGTTAGAGTAAAAGTTTTTAGTTGCCTAATTCACCCCCCCTTCTTAGGCGTCACGGTCCTTTCAATTGGTATCAGAGCTGGTTGGCTCATTTTTGGACTCTTGGCTTCACCGCCGTTGAGCCGACGCTATTGAGAGTGGTTGGGATGGATACCTCTAGGCCTCCGCACTTTGATGGCACAAACTTTTCCTACTACAGTGCTAGAATGGCTTGCTACCTAGAAGTAGTTGATTTAGGTGTTTGGAGAGTCACCCGCGACGGGATGAAACCCCTTAAGAATCCTGAGAAGCCCACCGCGGGTGATGAAAAGGAAATTCATCTTAATGCTAGAGCTAAAAATTGCTTGTTTGAATTGTTTAGCATGGATGTGTTTAACCAAGTTTTTACTTTACAAACATCTCATGAAATTTGGCTAAAACTCCATGAGCTCCATGATGGCACAAGTAATGTTAGAGAGCAAAAACATCACCTAGCTAAATCAAGTTATGATTCTTTTAAAATGAATGAAAATGAGCTTGTTCGTGATATGTATTCTCGTTTGAATCTAATTATCAATAAGCTCAATTCTATTGGAATTACAAAGCTAGGTGATGCGGATATTGTGAGGAAGATCATCTCCGTGCTTCCAAAGAACAAGTATGCAACCATCATCACCATTCTCCACAACATGGAAGACTTGAGCACCATGACCCCGTCCATTGTCATTGGCAAATTGGTGGCATTTGAGATGTCACGCAAGATGGGTCAAGAAGAAGCCACTTCATCAAGTAAAGGCATCGCTCTCACATGTGATGAGCACAAAAAGATGAAGGGCAAAAAGCAAGTTGAGACAAGCTCAAGCTCCTCAAGTGAAGAAGAAGAGGATGATGAAGATGAAGAATCAAGTGATGATGATCAAGCCTCCACCTCATTCGACTCCTCCTTAGATGAAGAAGAAACAATCAAGCTTATGAAAGGAGTGAAGAGGATGATCCGCAAGCTCAATGTCAAGGGTGTGCCCATCACAATTGAAGATTGCCTCTTCACCAATCAAAGAAGAGAGCAAAGTAAAAATGGATGATATAGATGTGGCAAGAGAGGGCACTTTGTGGAAGATTGTCCAAAACAAAAGCCCACACCCAAGGACAAGAAAAAGAAGGGATGCAAGGCCAAAGCCCTCACCACCATCAAGATATGGAATGATTCATCAAGTGATGATGAAGCCCGACACAAGAGGCGCGGTAATAAGCACTCATCATCAAGCTCCTCACGTGTGTGCCTTATGGCACGAGGTAACACAAGCTCTACCTCTAGTGATAGTGATAGTGATAGTGATAGTGATGATGAGCTACCTTCTTATAATGAACTTGTGCAAGATAATCTCCAATATGCTAAGGCTTGCACTAGCCAACAAAATAAAATAAATGATTTAAAAGAAAAATTAGATAGCTCCCAACAAGCCTACAATGCTATGCTTGAACAATATGAAATGTTTTCAAATTTGAATGTTGAGCTATCAAATAAAATTGAGAAACTTGAGGCTAGTGCAAGCACAAGTAGTAGCACAAGTAATGATGAGCAACTTGCTAAGAAAAATGAAAAACTAAAAGCAAAGTTAGCTAGCACACAAGATGCTTACAAAAGTTTGCTTGCAAAAATGGAAATCATGTACAAACATTGTGATGAGCTAACTAACAAAGTTGCTAATCTTGAAACCATCGGAGCAAACCCTACCGAGGCATCTAAAATTGAAAAATCAATCTTTGATATGTCTAAAAAGGATGCCTCTACTTCTTGCATTGATTTACTTGATTTAGACTCACCTAGGTGCAAACAAGCTTGTGTTGAAAATGTGACTGTAGATACACGTTCACAAGAAGTTGCAATGGAGAATGAGCTACTAAGGCAAGAAGTGTCTCACCTCACCATGGACTTGACTCAAGCAAAAGGCAAGTCAAAGCAAACCCGAACTCATCAAGATAACACCGTCAAGGGAGTGAAAAAGCTTGATGAGGAGCAAAACGTGGTTTGCTATGTTTGCCACAAGGAAGGCCACAAGTCCTATGAGTGCAAGGTGAAGCATGGGGGAGAGAAAAAGAAGAAAGAGAAAAACAAAAAGCAAACAAGCAAGCTCTCCAACACCTACACCAACAAGGTGAACAAGAAGGCCTCCACACCTTACCTTTTGAAGAAGAAGAAGAATGACAAGGTGGTGGCCGTCAAGGTGTGAACAAGCAAGCCAACAATGGGGCCAAACGCATTTGGGTGCCTAAGGATATTATTTCAACCATGAAGAGCACCAAAAAGGTTTGGGTCCCGAAAGGGAAGTGAGTTGTCAAGTGGACTACAGGGAATTTGGAGACTTGGCAAAGGTTGAGTGCATATCATGGGATGCATCACATTGGATCATGTCATTGCCAAGTATGTTAGTGGCTACTATGGACCCCAAGTTCCCCTTCCCATGTTAGGTAACTAGATTTAAATTCTTGCAATTTCTTATAGCATCTAGTTCCTTCTATTGCCTAGGTTTGCATTTGCATATTTAAATCCTTTGTCATGCATACACAAGGATTATCATATGGTAGTTTTGCTCGGTATCACTCTCATCTTTGGAGCAAACCTACATGGTTTAATTTGTTTAGGAGCACGACACATAGCTTCTCTTACTTGTTTTATCTTATATGTGCCAAAGTCCAAATAGTAGATGAACTACCTCGATTACCATCTTCAATTGGTGTCACATTTCTAGTGATGTCAACTTGCAAAATGGTAGTTTGACCTTACAAGTCAATGTGCATATCTTCTACAAGTATTTCAAACTTGTATGCACACTTTTAGGGGGAGTTTACTCTACAATTTGGAAGCTTTGAGACTAACACTACTTTCAAGTTTATCATATGTGTAGTAGTCTCATTGCAAGGAAAATGGAGTCCCGGAGACAAGCATCGTGTGTGGCGATAATCCAATTGGTATCTACATGTGGTATTCCTAACTGGTATCATTATGTTGATTTCAATTTGATTCTCTTATATGCTTTCTCCATACATTATATAGCTTAAACTCCTTTGTGCATAAATTTGTCAGTTATGCATATGCTTTGCCATACACCATATGTATGCATACACTTAGGGGGAGTTTAGTTTATATAATGTGAGAGTCAAATTTTGTGATCAATTCCACTCCACATAAAAAGGATCATAAAATTTGACCCTCCCTTGTGCCACTAATGTCTTCCTTTTCGGTGTTTGATTCCAAAGGGGGAGAATTTGAAGGACCAAAAGCAAGCTCAACTTAAAATTAATAACCCAAACCAAAATTCAAATTTTTTGTGGTTATGACTTTGGGATGGTCCGAGAAAGGGAGGATGTGTATTATGGAGTTAGGAGGAGACTTAAATTCATAATATCACAAAGGGACCTAATGGCAACGGCAAGATAAGTTTTAGTAGTGCTTTTCATTTTGGTATCTTTTAGCATCATATGTTCTTGCCTTTGCATTGCATCCTAGCAAGTAGATTGCATTTTAAAATTATGTATCTACTATTTGCTTGCTTTGCTTGTGTTGTCATCAATCACCAAAAAGGGGGAGATTGTAAGGAAAATGGACCTTGACCCATTTAAATTTGGATTTTGGTGTTTGATGATCAACATAACCAAATTGGACTAATGTGTTTGCAAGTGTTTGTTTTGTAGTCCAATAGGATGCACATGTGACTTGGACGAAGGCAATATGGTGATCAAACGATCAACACCTCAAGCAAGACCTTGCAAGATGTATTGAAGAATTACAAAGATCAAGCAAAGTCCAAGACACAAGAAATAGAGGCCCGGACGCAAACAAAGTTGAGCCGCTCAAGCCGAGACAAGAGCTGATTGAATTGGAACTGTCTCATGTTTTTGGAGTTGCTCAAACTGACATGGCACTAGAATAAAGTTGTAGAGATTTTCATTAGCTTTCCGAAAAGTCCAAGATCATTGAAATCGGAGTTCGGAGCTAAGAGTTATGCCCAAAATACAAAAGCCTGTCTCACTGAAAATGGAGCAATGGACACGCGTCCGATGCATCGTCCGATGACCTCCGAAATCAGCCCAGAATGAACAGTGTGATGGTAGAGTCCGATGTCAGCGTCCGATGTATTACTGTAGCGTCCGATGCTCCCGAAAAACAGGTCTAACGGTGTAACACCCCTGGTGTTTAAATGTAATTAACTTGACATGTCATCATCTTAAGCATTAATCATTTCCTGTGATGCATTTGATTTGCCTAATTGCTATGCCTTGATTCCCTTTTCAAAAACCCTAAAAGCCCAATTCTCTCTATAAGGGCAAAATGGTAATTTCACCTCTGTGCCTAGTTCTATTTAATTCTTGTTCAAATTTAGTGCCCTGATGTTTGCTGCATTGATCAAAGTTCAAAAATCAGTTTTGATTTGATTTTCCCTTTTGCAAAACCCTGATTTCCAAACCCTGGATTTTTATCCCTCTTTTTGTAATTCAAAATTATTCAGAATTTGAGGTTGGTCCAAAAAGCAAAGTTGTAGATCTGGCCAAGAGAAACAACTTTGGTATTTTGAGTTTTTGTCGCACAGTTCAAATTTTGGGAGAAATTTGCAAAATACAGAAACCAGCAAAGTCAAACCCTATCCCATAGCACTGTTCTTCTTCCAGCTTGGGCCAAGGGGGGGGCCGGCCATGGCGCCGGCGCTGCGCCTGCAGCGCGTCTGGCTTCTCCCCACGCGCCACCAACCTGCCGCCGTTGTCGCCACCATCATTTCGCACCCGCACGCGCACAGTTGACCCCGCTCCCGTCCCCTACCGTGCCCAGCGCGCCGCCGCCGCGTGGCCATTGCCGGCCAAGCTTGCGCACCGGTCCCGGCTGCACGCCAGCCCCTCCGCCTTAGCGCAATCGAGTGCGCACGCTCCCGCCGAGCTTATCCACCCCACCCCGTGCTCTCTACCGGCCTCTGGCCGCGGCTATATAAGCCCGCCGGAGCCCCGAGCTTCTCATCCTCTCCGCCACCGTGGCTAGGCCAGTCCAGTGCCTCCGCCGCTCCACCACCTAGCTCAGAAGCTCCGCCTTGAGCTCGTGAAGCTTTCCCACCCTTCAATTTCATCTCTACCGCCCTCAATCGCCCGGCGTAAGCTCGCCGTTCCCATCTCCGGCAGAAACCCGGCGAGCTCGGGTTCGTGAAATTCGCCGTCTCCGGCCATGATCATCCCTCACCGACCCCCGTGTCGTGTTCCTTGGTTCCGTGCGACTCTGACCAGGCCCTTGCGGTCTCGTGTGTTGCGCAGGGTCGCCGGAGCGCCGCTCGCCGCTCGCCGCCGAAGGAGCTCCACCGAACCACCGCCCCTCGAGCACGTGTCGAGCCTCCTTCCTCGAGCCTCACCCTCGAGCACGTGCCGAGCCACACCCTCGAGCCCTGCCTCCGATCCGTGGTAAGCACCCGAGGCCTCCGGCCTCTGCTTCCACTCCGTCTCGCCCGAGCCCAAGCCTCGAGCACGCGTTTCCGTCTCGCCCGAGCCCAAGCCTCGAGCGGACTCATGCACCCTCCGCTTCGTCGAGCTAGGCCTCGGACGGACGCTTGCTTTTCCGTCTCGCCCGAGCCTTCCATCTCGCCCGAGTCCGCTTCGCCCGAGCCTCCGGGCCAGGCCTCGGACGGAGCACTCACTTTCCGACTCGCCCGAGCCCGTTTCGCCCGAGCCCTTCATAGAAGGAGCACAGTGCTCTTTTCTTTTTCTGAGAGTTGTGAATAGTGTTCTGTTTTCTCTTTTTTGTGTGAATTAATCTGTTGTTCCTTAAATGCTGAGAAAATTATGGTATGCTCCTTGCACTGTGTAGTATTTTATAAAAATATGAAACTTGACTTTTCTGCAAGAATTTGAAAATGTAAAATTCCCCTTTTAATTGAAAAATGAAGGTTTTGGTATTTTTGGAGAGTGATCTATAACTCCAAAAATCTTGAGATAAACTTTTGGGACCTTGTTATAACATGCTGAACCTCTGGTAAAATTTTGAAGTCTTTTGGAGCAAGTTGATTTTTGAGCATTTATTTTAATTAAGGAATAGTGCCTTTTGTTAATTAAATGTTTAGATTTATTTGAGCATTTTAATGACCTCCAAAAATTATGAAATTTGTTTTGCCATCTGTTTATGCCTTAATGAACTTATGTGATTAATTTGGTAATTTTTGGAGCAACTTCATAAAATGACCTTTTAAATAAAATAAGAAAAATAGAAAAGATGGATTAGGGTTGGTAATAAGTGTTTAATGATGTGATCTTTGGATTGATTGATGTTCATAGACCCCTACCCTTTGGTCTATGATGTTTGTGATGATATGTTTGGTTAATACTTAGGATAATTATAATAAGCCCTAACATCAATAATGCTTAAGAAAGAAATGGTTACCTTTTATGCTCAACCTAGATTTCGATTATGCCTTGCCTAAGAGTAATCTAGATTCAGTGGAATTGTCTTGCACCATAAGTCCATATCATCATTCTCATGAGCATTCATCATTGCATCCGTATAGTTGACGAAGAAGGTACCAGAGTCGAGGCCGCTGTTGACGAACCAACTCCCGAGGCGACCCCGAGCTCCAACACCTATACCTACCCCGAGTCTGCTCTCTTTGCCATCCAAGGCAAGCCCCGGTGCATTTAACCCTTTCCTTGAATTTTATAAAATGATTTCCTTAAATGCTTTTGAGTTAAATTATTGCATTAGGTTTATAGGAGTTGTGTGCTATCCTAATTGATGCACTATCCACCTTGACCACTGATACACCCGATACCTGCTTTTCAAAAGTATTTGAAAAATGCTTAGCAATGCTTATTGAATTAGACTTTGCAATAAAATGCCAATTTTAAAAGTGTGATCACTTAAGGAATGTTTATGGGAATTTTGGTCTTACTCCCCGGCTGTTGGCTAGGTATCTGATCCGTACCTAGTTAATAGCGAGGAGAGGTTGTCCGAGCGTACGGTGCCGTCATGTTGTAGTCCGGGACTCAACAGTTGACACCGACCGGGACATGGTTGAAAAACTGACAGGACTATTACGCTTGGGTGAGATATGACCAAGGTATAGTTCTGGCTGGAAAATTAGGGACCATCCGTATGGGGGCCTGCTGGTCAAGACTTGTAACTATTCACATACTACGGAAAGCTCTGGCTCCGAGGAATCCTTTATTGGACCGACAACCGCGCACTGGGAGTGGAGAGATGGCGGAAGTAGCATGTACCCACGTGGGTTAAAGTCCCGGATTGGTGTGGTGTACTGTACTTCCGGGTGGCGTAGGACCGGGCCCAATCTTGGAGGAATCGTGGTAGACGAGTTGGCATATGCAAGCTTGGGTGCTACATATGCAGTGTGGATAGGGATCCTCAGCTGAGTATTATTTATCCGGATTAACGTTGCTCCTCGGTTATGGAGACTTGGTCCACTGACTGTCAACGGAGAGTGGTTCTCAACTAGGAATGTTTTGAAATGTAAAATGAATCATGAATGATGAAGAATTGAGGAATACTGAATCTTTCAAAAATAAAATAAGGTTTACAAAAATGCTTTTCTGCAAAATACTTGATCTTGCTTAAGCCTTACCTTGACTACCCTAAGCCTCTCATTCCTGAGTCTTCTCCCTTTTTCTTTAGTCGGGTAAGTCTTGTTGAGTACCCCAGTACTCAGGGTTTGTTACCCATGTTGCAGGTATGCCTGAGACCCCGATGTGTCTCGCACCCTGTTGCGTGACCTTCGTCCAAGAAGAGGCCGATGAGGCCGATGAGTAAATGTGCACCCTCGGGCTGGGTGTTACATGTATCGTTATGTTAATGTTTCCACTACGTTGTCTACTTTGAATCACCCGAACAATGGTTTGTAATAACCGTACTCCTTACCTCATTTGAAACCTCGTTTTGTAAAACTAATGTTATTTAAGTCTTCCGCTCTTTATTCCGATGTTATTTGTAAAAGTATGCAATGCTGTAACCGAATTGTGAGATGATCCTGCGGACATTGGGCACTGATGTAGCCCGGTGGCGAACAGGTCTTAATCACATGGAACATGGGTTCGGCTGTCAGAGGTTGACAGGGACACGTGGGCCATGGGATTAGGGTCGTTCCGTCACAGAGTGGTATCGGAGCATCTCACTTTAACGTTGCAGTGTTTCTTTTGCGAAAACTTCAAAAGTTCTTTTGAGTCCAAACAAAATTTAAACTTGACTATTTTGAGTCCAAATTGCTTCTCTCATCTTGTCCCTCTTATGGCAACACTAGCTAGTGGAACAACATGTTTTAAGCCCTATATATGTTAAGTATTGCATTGCCTTGTTCCGTAGGAACGATTCATGCATCATGTCATATTCACTTAAGTTAATAAATGAGTTCGTTGGGATAGTGTACCTATACCTTTTCTTGCTAGCCTTTCTCATCTATAACCTCTTGTCCAGATATGGCTCGCATCAAGCTGACCGCCCGCAAGTCGACTGGACCAAACGGTGTGCCGCGTCACCAGCTGGCGCCACGCACCGGAGAAGAGACTGGAGAATCCTCCAATGGTCGTCGTTTTCCCCGCCGCACCCGCAAGAACCTGAAGGAGGAAATCAAGAATCTGAAGGCTGAGATAGAGAACATGGAGCATGACTTCTACCTTTCCCGCCTGGAGTTCTACGAGGCACGAGCCGCTCTTGAGGAAGCTAACCAGAATGTGGTTTGCGCTATCCAGCAGCGTGATGCAACATGGATCCGAGAGGATGTCACCAGAGCCCAGCTCCATGGATTGCAGCAGTACACCGCCCAGATCGAGCAGTTCAATGATATGCTTCATGAGGAAGTACACCAGCTGCACAACCAGCTTCACCCCGTGATCCCACCAGTTGTTGAGGACCCCGAAGACGGAGTCGTGGAGGAACCTGAAGTGGAACACGAGCCCGATCAGAATGAGGAAGTGGAACCTGCTGAAGATGTCCACGTTGAAGATGAAGATGAGGAGGAAGAGCCTGAGCTTATCATCGAGGATGATGATGATGACGAAGAGTTGATCTTCATCGATGACGACTAGACTCCTTGTGTCTGTACCATCTGCTTACCTAAAACCTTAGGCTAGGTTTGGGGGCGTTAGTCTGTCTGTTGCCAAGTCTGGCATGTATCTTTCTTTTCGTACCTTTTCCCTTATCAGTCTGTTGTCATCTTTATCAAGCCAGCTATCTTTGTATCAATGAAGCTATCAATCGGTCGTTTCAGAACCTTTGTCCATATATGCTGAGTTCCGAGTTGCTTATACAGATGCCTGTGAACACCCGTACCGGAGCTGGAGGTTCTGATGATGCCAACATCCCAAACCCTCCACCTGTCCCAGCTACCCTAGCAGATGCCATTGCAGCCCTGGCCGCCGCTGCCAATCTGATGGCTCAGAACCAAGGACAGCAGAATGTTGGTCACCGTGGTCGTCACAACCAAGAGACCACCTATGTGGATTTCACTGAAACCCGTCCACCGGTTTTCACCAGAGCCGATGAACCCCTCGAAGCTGACGATTGGCTCCGCACCATGGAGCAGAAGTTTGGTCTCATCCGATGCACTGAAATCCAGAAGCCCCGGTTTGCTTCGCAGCAGCTTCGTGGCCCAGCAAGTGCTTGGTATGCCAACCTCTTGGCTGCCCAGCCTGAAGGTCATGAGTTGACCTGGGAAGAGTTCCGCACCGCTTTCTGTGCACACCACATCCCATCAGGTCTGATGAAGATGAAGCTTGATCAGTTCCTAGCCCTGCAGCAGAAGGACTCCACAGTGATGCAGTATGTGGGTCAATTCAACCATCTGAGTCAGTATGCAGCGGAATATGTCAACACGGATGAGAAGAAGAGAGATTGTTTCCTTAGGGGATTGCACCCTAAGATCCGCAGAAGCATGTCAAACAACCTAACCGGTTCTTATCATGAGGCTGTTGACCGGGCAGTTGCTTTTGAAGAGAGTAACCGTCAGTACCAAGAGGAGAAGAAGAAGAAGAAAGCAGGATCTAGCAGCCACTCTGGCAATCACAAGCGCCAGAGGGTCATATATCATCCTAGTCACCACCACAACCGTCCACCTTACCCTCACCAGCAAGTGGTTGTCCGTACCGCGGCTACCACCCACAACGCCAACCAACAAAGTGCCACTCAGCCGAACGCCCCAGGTGTTCGTATCACCACCCCACAAACCGCCTATAACCATCCCTGCTACAACTGTGGTCAACTTGGCCACTGGTCTCGCGAGTGCCCAAAGCCCAAGAAGCCTGCTCAGAACTTTCAGAAGGGTCCTGGAGGACCACAGCAGCAGCAACACCGTGCTCCACAGCAGCAAGTGCAGAAGGGCAAGTTCGTCAAGAAGCACGGGCAAGTCTACTACACCACTGTCAGCGATATTCCAGAAGGGGAGCCCGTCATGATCGGTAGGTTTCCCGTTGCCAATCATCCTGCAGTTGTGTTGTTTGATTCTGGTGCATCGCATTCTTTCATCAGTCGTACCTTCGTCTCTAAGCATGACATATCAATTGGGGAGTTGAAAGAAAGTTTTTGCATTTTGTCGCCTGGAGGGCGTATAATCACCAAAGAGGTGGTTCGCAGTATACCAGTAAGGTTGGGGGAACATGTATTTCCCACCACCATGATAGTGCTTCATGATCAGGAGATAGATGTCATCCTAGGCATGAATTGGATGTGTCAGTATAAAGCCATGATCGACATCCTGAATAGAGTTGTGAGAGTGGATATTCCTAACAGTACCGCCAAACTCCTTCTCCAACTTCCTATGCCTTCAAAACCAGCCACTACACAGCTAAATGCTACCTATGATCAAGGGATTCGAGACATCCCTGTAGTCTGTGAATTCCCTGATGTTTTTCCTGAGGATTTGCCTGGTCTGCCTCCTGACCGTGACGTTGAGTTTGCCATAGAGCTAAAGCCCGGGACTGCTCCTATATCCCGCAGAGCTTATCGAATGCCTCCCAGAGAGTTGGCAGAACTAAAAATCCAATTACAAGATTTGTTGGACAAGGGTTTCATTCGCCCAAGCTCGTCTCCTTGGGGCTGTCCTGCAATCTTTGTAAAGAAGAAAGACAAGACTCTCAGAATGTGCATTGATTATCGCCCACTCAATGAGGTCACCATCAAAAACAAATATCCCTTGCCTCGGATTGATCTTCTCTTTGACCAGTTAGCTGGAGCCAAAGTATTCTCCAAGATCGATCTCAGATCCGGCTACCACCAAATAAAGATTCGTCCTGAAGATATTCCTGAAACAGCTTTTACCACCAGATACGATCTATATGAGTATTTGGTCATGTCCTTCGGATTGACCAATGCCCCTGCTCATTTCATGTACCTCATGAACTCTGTTTTCATGCCAGAGCTTGATAAATTCGTGGTCGTGTTCATTGACGACATCCTTGTCTACTCAAAAACCCCTGAAGATCACGCCAAGCATCTTCGTATCGTTCTATCCCGTCTCAGAGACCATCAGCTCTATGCTAAGTTCAGTAAATGTGAGTTCTGGTTAGATCAGATACAGTTTCTTGGTCATGTCCTATCCGCTGAAGGTGTGTCAGTCGACCCCGGAAAAGTGTCAGATATCCTGGATTGGAAGCCACCTACCTCTGTTCACAAGGTCCGCAGTTTTATGGGGATGGCTGGATATTATCGTCGATTCATCCCAGATTTCTCCAGAATCGCCAAGCCTATCACCGAGTTGCTGAAGAATTCTGTGAAGTTCTTTTGGTCACCAGCTTGTGAACAAGCTTTTCAGACTTTGAAGAAGTTGTTAACCACGTCACCAGTGCTAGCTCAGCCAAACGTCGAGAAGCCCTTTGATGTCTACTGTGATGCATCTGGTACTGGTTTGGGTTGCGTGTTGATGCAAGAAGGAAGAGTGATCGCTTATGCCTCGCGGCAGCTTAAGCGACATGAGGAAAATTATCCAACTCATGATCTTGAGTTAGCAGCAGTGGTTCATGCCTTGAAGATATGGCGTCATTATCTGTTGGGCAGTACCTGCAATGTGTACACAGATCATAAGAGCCTGAAGTATATCTTCACCCAAGAAGAGCTGAACATGAGGCAGCGAAGATGGCTTGAGTTAATCAAGGACTATGATATCGAAGTGCATTACCATCCGGGTAAGGCGAATGTGGTCGCCGATGCACTCAGTCGCAAGTCATACTGTAACTGCCTGGTTATGAAATCCTATTAATCTTCCCTATGCTATGAACTAGAGAAGCTGGGTATTGAAATGGTTCCACAAGGAAGTCTAAGCAATGTCAGAGTAGAAACCTCTATCAGAGAACAGATCATAGCTGCACAGAAAGATAACCCCGGAATCAAGCACATCATCGAAAAGGTTCAAGTTGGAAAGGCTGACTGTTTCAGGATTGATGATGAAGGAGTGGTATGGTTCAAGAACCGTCTGGTAGTTCCCAAGGTACCTGAACTGAGACAGATAATCCTTGATGAAGCACACTCAACCAGATTTGCCATCCATCCTGGCAGCAACAAAATGTACCAAGACTTGAAGCAAAAATTCTGGTGGACAAAGATGAAGATCGAAATCGCTCGACATGTCGCTCGTTGCGATACATGTCAGAAAGTCAAGGCTGTGCATATGAAGCCCGGAGGAGAGCTGCAACCTTTGTCAGTACCGGGTTGGAAATGGGAGGATATCAGCATGGATTTTATCAATGGATTACCCAAGACTCAAAAGGGATTCGATTCCATTTGGGTGATAGTGGACCGTCTCACGAAGCAAGCTCACTTCCTACCGGTCAAAACAAGTTATACCGCCCCAACTTATGCCACCTTGTACAAGAACAACATAGTGAAGCTCCATGGCATCCCCAAGACCATCATCTCAGATCGTGGTACTCAGTTTGTCGCTAAGTTCTGGAAAGCGTTCCATGCCTCACTTGGAACCAAGCTATTGTATAGCACGGCTTACCATCCGCAGACTGATGGACAGACTGAGAGAGTCAACCAAGTGTTAGAAGATATGTTGAGAGCCTGTTGCTTACCTTCGCAGATACTTGGGATCAGTGTTTGCCCTTGGCAGAATTCTCTTATAATAACAGTTATCAAGAGAGCATCAAAATGGCACCCTTTGAAGCACTGTACGGTCGTCGTTGTCGTACACCTCTCAATTGGTCTGAACCCGGAGAGAGAGAATTCTTTGGAGTTGACCTAGTAAAAGATATGGAAGAGAAAGTCAAGCATATACAAGAGAACATGAAGATTGCACAGTCTCGACAGAAAAGTTACGCTGACAAGAAACGTCGACCTCTGCAGTTCCAGATTGGAGATTATGTGTACCTGAAGGTCTCACCCACTAAAGGAGTCACTCGTTTTGGAGTCAAAGGAAAGTTAGCACCCCGCTACATTGGTCCCTTTGAGATTCTGGATCGTTGTGGCAAGGTCGCTTACAAGCTAAGTTTGCCCGATCATCTTTCAGCAGTTCATAATGTGTTTCATGTCTCCCAACTCAAGAAGTGTCTCCGAGTACCTGAACATGTGGTTGAAGTTGAAGGCGTTGAGCTAGAACCAGATCTGTCATACACTGAGTATCCAGTTCGCGTGTTGGATCACAAGGATCGTGTTACCCGAAGAACCACCACAAGATGGTACAAGATCCAGTGGAACCAACACTCTGAAGAAGAAGCCACCTGGGAATCCGAAGACTTCTTAGCAAAGAACTATCCCGACTTTCTCGAATCTCTGTAGATGTAAGGTTTTGCCTTTTCCTTCTTAAGACGTGGAATCTCGGGGCGAGATTTCTTTTAGGGGGGAAGGCTGTAACACCCCTGGTGTTTAAATGTAATTAACTTGACATGTCATCATCTTAAGCATTAATCATTTCCTGTGATGCATTTGATTTGCCTAATTGCTATGCCTTGATTCCCTTTTCAAAAACCCTAAAAGCCCAATTCTCTCTATAAGGGCAAAATGGTAATTTCACCTCTGTGCCTAGTTCTATTTAATTCTTGTTCAAATTTAGTGCCCTGATGTTTGCTGCATTGATCAAAGTTCAAAAATCAGTTTTGATTTGATTTTCCCTTTTGCAAAACCCTGATTTCCAAACCCTGGATTTTTATCCCTCTTTTTGTAATTCAAAATTATTCAGAATTTGAGGTTGGTCCAAAAAGCAAAGATGTAGATCTGGCCAAGAGAAACAACTTTGGTATTTTGAGTTTTTGTCGCACAGTTCAAATTTTGGGAGAAATTTGCAAAATACAGAAACCAGCAAAGTCAAACCCTATCCCCTAGCACTGTTCTTCTTCCAGCTAGGGCCAAGGGGGGGCCGGCCATGGCGCCGGCGCTGCGCCTGCAGCGCGTCTGGCTGCTCCCCACGCGCCACCAACCTGCCGCCGTTGTCGCCACCATCATTTCGCACCCGCACGCGCACAGTTGACCCCGCTCCCGTCCCCTACCGTGCCCAGCGCGCCGCCGCCGCGTGGCCATTGCCGGCCAAGCTTGCGCACCGGTCCCGGCTGCACGCCAGCCCCTCCGCCTTAGCGCAATCGAGTGCGCACGCTCCCGCCGAGCTTATCCACCCCACCCCGTGCTCTCTACCGGCCTCTGGTCGCGGCTATATAAGCCCGCCGGAGCCCCGAGCTTCTCATCCTCTCCGCCACCGTGGCCAGGCCAGTCCAGTGCCTCCGCCGCTCCACCACCTAGCTCAGAAGCTCTGCCTTGAGCTCGTGAAGCTTTCCCACCCTTCAATTTCATCTCTACCGCCCTCAATCGCCCGGCGTAAGCTCGCCGTTCCCATCTCCGGCAGAAACCCGGCGAGCTCGGGTTCGTGAAATTCGCCGTCTCCGGCCATGATCATCCCTCACCGACCCCCGTGTCGTGTTCCTTGGTTCCGTGCGACTCTGACCAGGCCCTTGCGGTCTCATGTGTTGCGCAGGGTCGCCGGAGCGCCGCTCGCCGCTCGCCGCCGAAGGAGCTCCACCGAACCACCGCTCCTCGAGCACGTGTCGAGCCTCCTTCCTCGAGCCTCACCCTCGAGCACGTGCCGAGCCACACCCTCGAGCCCTGCCTCCGATCCGTGGTAAGCACCCGAGGCCTCCGGCCTCTGCTTCCACTCCGTCTCGCTCGAGCCCAAGCCTCGAGCACGCGTTTCCGTCTCGCCCGAGCCCAAGCCTCGAGCGGACTCATGCACCCTCCGCTTCGTCGAGCTAGGCCTCGGACGGACGCTTGCTTTTCCGTCTCGCCCGAGCCTTCCATCTCGCCCGAGTCCGCTTCGCCCGAGCCTCCGGGCCAGGCCTCGGACGGAGCACTCACTTTCCGACTCGCCCGAGCCCGTTTCGCCCGAGCCCTTCATAGAAGGAGCACAGTGCTCTTTTCTTTTTCTGAGAGTTGTGAATAGTGTTCTGTTTTCTCTTTTTTGTGTGAATTAATCTGTTGTTCCTTAAATGCTGAGAAAATTATGGTATGCTCCTTGCACTGTGTAGTATTTTATAAAAATATGAAACTTGACTTTTCTGCAAGAATTTGAAAATGTAAAATTCCCCTTTTAATTGAAAAATGAAGGTTTTGGTATTTTTGGAGAGTGATCTATAACTCCAAAAATCTTGAGATAAATTTTTGGGACCTTGTTATAACATGCTGAACCTCTGGTAAAATTTTGAAGTCTTTTGGAGCAAGTTGATTTTTGAGCATTTATTTTAATTAAGGAATAGTGCCTTTTGTTAATTAAATGTTTAGATTTATTTGAGCATCTTAATGACCTCCAAAAATTATGAAATTTGTTTTGCCATCTGTTTATTCCTTAATGAACTTATGTGATTAATTTGGTAATTTTTGGAGCAACTTCATAAAATGACCTTTTAAATAAAATAAGAAAAATAGAAAAGATGGATTAGGGTTGGTAATAAGTGTTTAATGATGTGATCTTTGGATTGATTGATGTTCATAGACCCCTACCCTTTGGTCTATGATGTTTGTGATGATATGTTTGGTTAATACTTAGGATAATTATAATAAGCCCTAACATCAATAATGCTTAAGAAAGAAATGGTTACCTTTTATGCTCAACCTAGATTTCGATTATGCCTTGCCTAAGAGTAATCTAGATTCAGTGGAATTGTCTTGCACCATAAGTCCATATCATCATTCTCATGAGCATTCATCATTGCATCCGTATAGTTGACGAAGAAGGTACCAGAGTCGAGGCCGCTGTTGACGAACCAACTCCCGAGGCGACCCCGAGCTCCAACACCTATACCTACCCCGAGTCTGCTCTCTTTGCCATCCAAGGCAAGCCCCGGTGCATTTAACCCTTTCCTTGAATTTTATAAAATGATTTCCTTAAATGCTTTTGAGTTAAATTATTGCATTAGGTTTATAGGAGTTGTGTGCTATCCTAATTGATGCACTATCCACCTTGACCACTGATACACCCGATACCTGCTTTTCAAAAGTATTTGAAAAATGCTTAGCAATGCTTATTGAATTAGACTTTGCAATAAAATGCCAATTTTAAAAGTGTGATCACTTAAGGAATGTTTATGGGAATTTTGGTCTTACTCCCCGGCTGTTGGCTAGGTATCTGATCCGTACCTAGTTAATAGCGAGGAGAGGTTGTCCGAGCGTACGGTGCCGTCATGTTGTAGTCCGGGACTCAACAGTTGACACCGACCGGGACATGGTTGAAAAACTGACAGGACTATTACGCTTGGGTGAGATATGACCAAGGTATAGTTCTGGCTGGAAAATTAGGGACCATCCGTATGGGGGCCTGCTGGTCAAGACTTGTAACTATTCACATACTACGGAAAGCTCTGGCTCCGAGGAATCCTTTATTGGACCGACAACCGCGCACTGGGAGTGGAGAGATGGCGGAAGTAGCATGTACCCACGTGGGTTAAAGTCCCGGATTGGTGTGGTGTACTGTACTTCCGGGTGGCGTAGGACCGGGCCCAATCTTGGAGGAATCGTGGTAGACGAGTTGGCATATGCAAGCTTGGGTGCTACATATGCAGTGTGGATAGGGATCCTCAGCTGAGTATTATTTATCCGGATTAACGTTGCTCCTCGGTTATGGAGACTTGGTCCACTGACTGTCAACGGAGAGTGGTTCTCAACTAGGAATGTTTTGAAATGTAAAATGAATCATGAATGATGAAGAATTGAGGAATACTGAATCTTTCAAAAATAAAATAAGGTTTACAAAAATGCTTTTCTGCAAAATACTTGATCTTGCTTAAGCCTTACCTTGACTACCCTAAGCCTCTCATTCCTGAGTCTTCTCCCTTTTTCTTTAGTCGGGTAAGTCTTGTTGAGTACCCCAGTACTCAGGGTTTGTTACCCATGTTGCAGGTATGCCTGAGACCCCGATGTGTCTCGCACCCTGTTGCGTGACCTTCGTCCAAGAAGAGGCCGATGAGGCCGATGAGTAAATGTGCACCCTCGGGCTGGGTGTTACATGTATCGTTATGTTAATGTTTCCACTACGTTGTCTACTTTGAATCACCCGAACAATGGTTTGTAATAACCGTACTCCTTACCTCATTTGAAACCTCGTTTTGTAAAACTAATGTTATTTAAGTCTTCCGCTCTTTATTCCGATGTTATTTGTAAAAGTATGCAATGCTGTAACCGAATTGTGAGATGATCCTGCGGACATTGGGCACTGATGTAGCCCGGTGGCGAACAGGTCTTAATCACATGGAACATGGGTTCGGCTGTCAGAGGTTGACAGGGACACGTGGGCCATGGGATTAGGGTCGTTCCGTCACAAACGGCTAGTTTTCCAACGGCTACTCATCACATGAGCATAGGACGGGTCCGATGCCAACACTGTAGCATCCGATGCTCTACATAAAGCTGATTTCAGCCCCTCCAACGGCTCTATTTGATTGGGGGCCTATATATACCACCTCTAACCGGCCAAATGAGGTGTGGGGGAGTGAGGAAACATACCAAGGGTGTTGCTACACCATATTAGTGCCTCCATATGCATAGTGCTTAGTGATTCACATGGTGATTAGTGTAGGTGCTTTGCGAATTGCTTAGGCTAGTTAGACCACCGCTCATGCGCTTGCTCTAGGTTTAGGCCTAGTGTTTAGTGAGGTTTGCATACCTCTTGCTACTCGGTGCTTGCGCGCACCATTGTTGTACATCGGAGGGGCTTGTAGTCTTGCGAGACCACACCAACCGCGTTTGTGGTGTGGCTGCCACCGTGTACCGAAGGGAACAAGGTCCGCGGCATTTCGGCCGGAAGCTTGATAGTGGAGACGGCGGGGAGCATCCGGGAGAGGCTTTGCCATAAGTGGCTTAACCGGAGACCCACTTGCGTGTGGGGAAGGACCGGAGCTATCCACGGAGTTACCCATCCGGGAGCTTGGCCCTTGCGAGGGATTCCTTGCGAGAGGCTCCAACGAGGACTAGGGGGAAGCTTGCATGCTTCTCGATACCTCGGTAAAAATACCGGAGTCGTCGACGAGAGTTTGCATCTCTACCTCACTCTTTAGCTTCCGCATTTACTTTGCTACCTTGTTGTGTGCTTTACCTTTCCTAGCTTAGTTGATATGCTAGTTGATAGATTTGGATCATAGGTTGCAAAACTCTTTTGCGGTAGAGATAGCAACACACCTAGCAAAACCTTAGTTGCACATATAGATGGTTTACATTCTTGCATAGGTTTTGACTAGGTGGTAATTAGAGGCCTTAGTTAGAGTAAAAGTTTTTAGTTGCCTAATTCACCCCCCCCCCCTCTTAGGCGTCACAGTCCTTTCAACATGTATTTATGTTTGTTCGGAAATCTTGGGTATTCCTTGGCATACAGGGGAATACTCCTAGCACCGCCCATGACCACGTGCCCTCATGTGTAGTCCATAGGAGATGAGTGGAGAAAATAATGAAAAAATGTGTCTAAAAGTGTAGGGAAGGAGATTCAAACCCCCACTACAGTGTTGGAGAGGAGAAACACAACCACTAAGCTAGACACATGTTTGTGTTTGTATTATAGATCACATTCTATTTGAACCATATTGAAGCGGCGGTTCAAACAGTTGAACCATATTGAAGCGGCGGTTCAAACACGGTTGAACCAATTGAATCGTGGACCAAGACCTTCACCGGTTTCGGTCCGGTCCTAATAACTATGTCGACTAACAAGGAATGATACTATAACATGGTTTTTGATAAATCTAGGTTGGCTCTACTTCGTTCTGGCCTTTTGGGTCCAATTGCAGCAAGGTGAAGTGAGAGAAGACTGGATTATACAAACATGTTGCAAGCTGGAGGCTGCAGCGATGGCTTTCTTTGCATCTGATGGCTTCTAGCTATCTACTTTTAGACTTGGTTTTAGTTAAAGGTGTTCATGAACTATGCACTACAGGAATTCACTAGTTTCCTTAGAGCAAGGCCAATAAGATTGGCTATAAGCCATGTCCATATCATCTTGAGACAACACAAGAGCCAATTGATACAATAGCTTGGTTGTTAGTTTGGCTGTAAAAAATACACATATATTTAAGTCACTGAACTGCATCTAGACCTGGTGATTGACACTAAACACATCTTTGTAGCCACTTGTGTTGTTGCCGACATTCACAGGTCCATCAACACAATCACAGGTAAATCAAATAAGGTGTTGGCTGAATGCTGAAGCGATAAGCATATTGATCACTAGTAAATATAATATAATGGCTCTTACAACCAAGTTTACAACATTAGATGGACCAAGAACAACACACACAAATTACTTAAAAGCTTAAGGAATAAACCATGGTCTGCAGTGTAACTGAAACTTGACCCTCAAAAGATGGCTGCTGCGACACACAGCAACTATTACACTGATGACTTGAAAATAAATCTAGCATCCACAGTTTTATATTTATTTAGCCATATGATCTCTTGATGATCCGCAGCCGTCGATGATACTTAGGTCTTCAGGAAGAACCCCCAGCAGGAACCTGTAGGAAATTGACAAGTGTATATATTAATAGACGGTATGATAAATAGTAATAAACAAAATGAAATGTTATTATATCTTACATCGTAAAGAAAGAGGATATTGCACGCCTAACTAATTATTTCTCCTATTGGCAAACTTTTGCCAAATATGCTCAATTAAGTTTTTTTTCAGTTGTTTATGTGTTGGTTGGTGATGGATTTCTGCTCTTCTACGTAAAATTTCAGAGAAAATTGGGCCTCTACCCTTTTGTACTTCTGGAGGTAGAGCAATTGATGATCCACCTTTCTCATTCATGTCAATAGGAAATTTCATCCGTGAGAAGGCAGTGAGGAGAGAGATCGAGGCTGTGACGGTGAGTGGCTCGGCTATGGCAGCTTGGAGCTCTCAGCCACGACGAGGTGAACCAGCGATGATGCGAAGCTAGAGCTGACGCTAGTCGTGGGCAGGGCTGAGGCCAAGAAGAGGTACACGGAGCTAGAACAGTCTCTCGTTGTCATCCATGGAGTCCGAGGACAGCCATGGCTGGAGCTCGCTCGCGTTGTATCGTCCTGCCATGCTTCGTGGCCGGGCTTCATAGGTAGCATTGTGCCACCATGGCTGGGCGTCGGACCTTGCTCGTGCCATAGTCGTGCTTGCGCTGGCATGGTGCCCGCGCCTAGCTGGTCACGGTGGAAGATAGTGAGGAGGGAGATCGAGGTGGTGACGGCGTGCGGCTCAGCCATGGTGGCTTGAAGCTTCGGCGAGGAGTAGGGAAGAAGGTGTGGCACTTGGCTTGCCCCTCATGTGCTTGATGAAATGTGAATGAACTGATAAAGCTGGAAACATTGTGGTAAGGCTATTGGATTTCTATTACAGAGTAACCATATCATTTGGGCCAAAAACCAAACACGATCTCAGTTCAACAAGGCTCGTCTGAGCTAGTGAACCAAACACAAGAGGTTGCATAATAAGAGCCATGCTCAGGTTGACTAGAGCTAGGCGGGCGAGCTGTGCTCAGTAGGACCATGTTACTAAACATGCCCATAGGGTGTGTTTGGTTCCTTGACCAACCCCTAACTGGGCTTTTGGGGGCCAATTTTGGCATGTTTGGTTGTCTACGAAGGGCTCGAAGAGAATGCCCGCAACGACCGTTTTTGTGGAACCTGGCTTGGGCCAGCTCTGTCCGCACACAGTGTGGTGGGCCTGGGTGGCTTCGGTTGGCCACCGTATATAAGGCACGTCTCACCGCCTGGCTACGGTTTACCTAGCTACTGTTCACTCACCTCCTACCGAGCTACCACTCTCTCGCCCTCTCGCGCTCGCGCTCGCCCTGGTCCGTCTTCCTCCATGTTCTCGATCCGCCGTTGGTGGTGACCACCCTTGGCATTGTTGGTAAGCAGCGCAGGTTACTGGTAAGCCGCACATCTTCTTCTTCTTCTTCTTCTTCTTCTTCTTCTTCTTCTTCTTCTTCTTCTTTGATTTGAGCACTGTCGGTCGATTTGTTCGATTTTGTAGCTGAGCTTTAGGGTTTGGTCGATGATTGGTGTGGATCTTGGTGGCGCACCACTTGGTGTCGCAGCCATTCCGTTGAATCACTTAGGGTACATGGTCATATTGTTGCAATGTGGTTCTAATTTTTGTCCCAAATCTTGCTCTCCACTTAAATCATTGTTAGCCTGCGATTCTTTACATGACATCTATGGTTTGCTCATTCATTGTTTGGATTTGGGTGGCACACCAGTTGGTGTCGCAGTTGGTCCTCTTTTTTGCCTATGATTTACTTGAACCTGATGGATTGCCTTACTAATTTAAGCCCTCATTTCCTGTTTAGCCTCATGGAACCTTCAAGTAGGCTTCGTCAGCTTGTTCTTAGGGGTGTAGCCCTGATTATAGTGATCAGTGCTTTGTTGTTTGTTAGATTCATACGTGTGTCTTCCTCTAGGCGAGGAATTACATGGCCCAATGTCTGCTAGAGACCAAGAAAGGGCCAACAATCTTAGGTTCATCTGTCACAATGATGATCGTCGTTGTGTGGAGCTTCTTAGGATGAGCAGAACTCCTTTCTTCCAGCTTTGCGACTTGTTTCGCAACAGAGGCTTGCTCAAGGACAGCATTAACAACAACATTGAGGAACAAATTGTAATGTTTTTGCTGGTAGTAGGCCATAATCAGAGGTTCAGGGTTCTTAAACCCACCTTTAGGCATTCTCTAGAAACCATTAGCAGGTACTTCCAGGAAGTACTGTATGCAGTGGGTGAACTAAGGAATGAGATGATAGTGTCACATTCTTCTCCAGTCCACCAAAAAATCCAGAACTACCACAAGTGGAAACCATTCTTTTTTTTCGAAAACATGCTCTTAGCCCGTGTTGCTTTAAAGGAAGAAGGAGTTTTTGGTACAAGGCTTGCTGTGGTAAAAGGCGAGGTGCCAAGTACCAATGCAAGCAAATACTATTACATCCATCACCAGCTTAAACGGTGGAGCTTAGGGGGTTGTACTAAAAAGGAAACTAATTGCACTACCAATCAAGAGGAGGTTGAGCTAGGTGGCTATCGCGAACAGGGGCGCGAGCTTGCCAAAACCCGCTGTGATCCATTTGTCACCCTTGGCCCGAATCCGTAGGAGCACTTGCATTGTCGTCTCGCAAATTCCATCAAAGGTCCTTTGATTGTGTTCCTTCCAAATCTCCTAGGATACTAGCAGTACCAACACATCAAACCCACGGCGATAGACCGCCGGTACCCTCATCCTGGCGTGGAGCCACCATGCATCGATCTGAGCTGAGCATGAGGGCGTGAGCTCCTGCAATCCTGCGAAACTGAGAATACGAAACCAAATCTCCCTAGTGAAGACACACACTCCAAGAAGGTGATCGCACGTCTCATCCTCCTGCCCACATAGCAAGCAGTCGGTGTGCGACTGTAGTCCATGGCGTCTCCTCCGCTCCGCCGTCCAGAGACGGTCACGTAGCGCCAACCAGAATAAAAATTTGGTCTTTGGTGGCGTAGACGCCCGCCTGACCTCTCGAGCCCCAGCCAGCTCCGTTGTACCGAGGAAGAAAGCACGGTATGTTGTGGTGGTCGAGTATGTGTCGTCTGCGGTCCATTTCCAGATGAACTTGTCGTCGATGTTGGGTTGCATGTGTGCCTCCAGAAGCGCATCCACAACATGGTGTGCTCGGTGATGACCTCAGCGGTCCGAGCACCTGTGTGATGTCCCAAGTCCACTGGTTGTTTAGGAGCGCATCGCGTACCGAACGACCTCTGTGTCATTGCCCAACCGCGCTGAAGAGATCTGGCACGAAGAGGCACAACAGACCACCCGGGAGCCAGTCATCCGTCCAGAAGCGCGCCAATTCGCCGTTCCCAAGCTGGACGTTTACCGATGCCCTGAACATGGCATCAACAGTGGCATCCATTCTTCAAGGTGGTAGTTTATTACTTCACCTACTAAACCAATCATTGTAGGATTGCATTTTCATCTTATTTTCTTTTCTAGGATTGTGTGACAGGCAAAAAGGCCTTGCATTGTGGCCTGGTGAGAAGAATTGGTCATGGGGAGACAACCAATGTGTGACAGGATTGTTGGATCCCACGAGCCATTGGCTTAAGAGTTAAGACCAGTTTGTCTAAAACCAACTGCATCGGCAATTCGTGTTTGCGACTCCTGTTAGCAGATGGTAGGAGTTGGGATAAAACAGTGCTGGAACATTTTTTCTTTTTTGCATATGGATGCACAGGCGATGTCAAGGATACCTTTGGGGCGGCGACAGAGTGACTCCTAGGCATTGTTTGGGCAACAACATGGCTTGTACTCTGTTCGCTCATCGAATGTTGTTGGAACAAGAAAACCAAGAGTCAGATCATGGGGAGGGGCCGAGGAGGGTCGGGCTGCGCACTCGGCTCCGAAGTGCGAACAATGATCCACATTGTCTTAAACTCTAGAAATGCAAAATTCCTCCAAAGGTGAGAGTGTTCTGGTGGAAAGTGTTGACGTCGGAAGTGATCCAAATCACACACCAGCAAGGCTAGAACGCCCGAAGAGGTTGCAGATCAACCTAAGACAGCAGGGACCCTGACTAAACCGACAAAAACCGATCTAAAGACCGGTCTAAATCGATCTAGGGTTTTAGGCTTCTGTGTTGATAACTCTAGAACTTCTCCCGGGAAGACCCATCAGGAGAAGCACGTAGAGGTTGTTCTAGGACCAGCAAGGCCACCTAGAACGTCGTCGAATCTCACCGGGAGACACACCGAACAGCAGGATAGAGAGGGAAAAGGGGTAAAAGGGATAGTAGATTGGTTTTGATCGATTAGGGTTGGATGCCTCAATCGGCCATGATCCTCTCATATATATAGAGGGGGTTGGTCTTATCCCAATAGGAAACACCTCCAGATACGATCTCCAAGTTTCCTATCCAGACTCTATCAACATATAGAATCCAATCCGGACGTGACAAGGTAACCCTGATCTCGCCGATCCTCGGATAGACCAGATCGGTTTAATGGGCTTTATCTGAAGGACCGAAAGTGCTACCAGAAAGCGACCAGGGGGGGTGAATGGGAGCTTCAAAATTTCTTTCGGAAACTTGTCGCCACTATCCCGTAGATCAACCCCAAAAGCAAACCGATTCAGGCTATTTTGCAAAGCGGGAAGCTCGATTTCTGTAGAGCACAGAGTCGAGAATCCAACGCAAAAAGCAGATCTCAAATTGGAAGTCAAACGAACGAACCGCGGACGAAAATGGGCTGATCAGCACTAACCGGACTCACTGGAGCGTCCGGTCGGTTCTGATCGGACGCGTCCGGTCTGGCGAAAATCGTTCTGGGAACTCTCTGTGTTGGACCGGACTCACAGTGAGACGTGCATCCAGTCACGTGCAGTGCGTCCAGTCATCACAGACAAACAAGGAACAGTGTCACCTGTGCGTTCGGTCACACCCAAACCCGAGCGTCCGGTCAAGACACAGAAAAAAACCTCGCGTGGCCTTCAACGACCGGACTCTCTGCCCTAGCGTCCGGTCACCCCGACTGAGCAGTTCGTCCACCAATTTGACTCAATCTCACCCAAAACAAATCCTCTAGGGATCAAACTTGGTGAGAAGAGTCACAAGGAGGATAGTGAGCTATCTCTAAGAGATCATGGCTCGAACCTATCTCCAAATCGATGAATCGAAGAAATTCGGGGGAGGAGAGAAAGACTTGACCCGAAACGAAAATCAACCGATCTACTAGCTCGTGAGGTTAGAGGTGAATTCCTTTGGTGGATAGAAGTGCCTCACGATCTAGAACATCTTGGTTCAAACGGATTTGCAAAAGACGCACCAAGTAGAGAGATCGATCAACGGGAAAATCGTGGAGAAAAGCAATCCGCGAAGAGCAAGAACAAAACACGAATCACAACCACGAAATTGCAACCGTGTGGCTACCACACGCTACAACCGTGACATTACGGTCTCACTTCCTCAAAATCTCACGTACACAGAGGTATGGTTCTCTGCGGATCTCAGCTAGCTACAGCAGGGGATTGGGAGAGCAGGAAACCCTAAGTGCAAAGAGCAAATGACTGAGATCGATAGGGAGGAGGGTGTCTCCCTCTACTTATCCTAATTCTAATTCCTACTCTACCCTCTCTAATTACAGAGCGAAACAGCTAAACCCTAAGGTTATTCTGGACCAACTCGGTGGTAGGTGGATCCGACGGCCACGCCCGCACAACTGGTAGCGTTGCCTCGACGCAACCTCACCGATTGCCGCCACGTGCCGCCACCGCTCTGCGTCCTTTTCCCGGACGTCATACCCCCGGTTTTGTGGCCCAAACCGGGAAACCAGCCTTCACAGCCAACCCCCGGTTTTGAGGCCCAAACCGGGAAACCAGCCCACCGTCGCCTGAGTTTTGTGGCCCAAACTCAGCAAACCCGCAACACCCAGGTTTTGAGGCCCAAACCTGGAAACCGTCCTTAGCCCGAGTTTTGTGGCCAAACTCGAAAACCATCAGCGCCCAGGTTTTGAGGCCCAAACCTGGAAACCGTCCACCCGATGGTTTTTCTCTGGCTCTACCACCAAACCGAAGCTGTAGAGGGGATGCACCGCCCGTGCACCCCGTCCACCGACACGTGTCCCCAGGTCCTCGACCTAGGCAACACCATGCCCGCAAGTCTCCGCTCGTCGCTGTCCCAGGCTACCAGCCACCACAGCTGATCCTCGGGCCACCGGTCCCTCAGTCCAAGCCTCACGTCCGCCCTTCGCCACTCTCGGTCCCTCGGCACGGCACGTCTCTACTTGACCTTCACCTTGCCTCTGATCACTGTATCCGTGCTCGACACCTGCACAACACAAGCCAAAGAACATGCGCATTATCCCAGTTGACAATCACTCATCACTCAGAGACTCGGCATACACCCATGTATCCGCAATCTCCCCCTTGATGAGTGCATTGTCAACTACCACACAAATCATAATTGAAATAGAGAAGGAGGAAGAAGGAGTGGAGAGAACTCAATCAAATGACCCAAAAGCATAGCAAAGCCGAAGAAGGTCAAGTGGAATGAGCAAGACAACTTGGTCCCCAAAGACATGGGCAACAGCTCGACGCAACCAAGCAAAGCAAAGCTAGCCCTCAAGAAGAGGTAGAACAGGCTCAACACCGCTAGCAGATACCAATTGAAGGATCAACTGAAAAAATCAGCAGAAACCAATTGAGCAATTTAGAAATCGAAGCAAATGCTAGTCCCTCTAGATAGAGGCACAGAGGCTCAACACAACTAGCAAGAAAGCTTGATACCAAAACCTTACGGCCAAAAGGAAGCAGCAGACACCCCCTCGAATAGTGCACACAACCAGAAAAAAACTCTCAAAATCCAACTCGGAAAGCAAAGATCCTTAGTCGAACACAGAGAGCACATATGATTTGCAATATCTCTCCCCCTTAGTTGAAAATGCACTAATCAAGTAAGAAAGCTCCCCCTTAGAAAATGCACCAACAAAAAGTGCCAACAAGAGAACTTCTCCCCCTTTCACACCAGTTAGCAGCTTCAGGAATATAGTCGATAGAATATGAAAATGCTCGACAAAATGCAGATCCGATGACTCAACAATATGCACATAATGCTAGCAAAGGCTCAAGCTGATCACTAAGTACGAAATTTGAACATTGAGCAAAATGAGCAGTTTTAGCCAGAAAGGTATCACCATCAAAATAGCACTAGACAAGTATAGACAGGAAGTCAAACAAGTGCTAAACATGTATACAAGGTGAACTACCCCTAGCAAAGTTCAACCATCATGCTATAGAATAAAGCATACACTTGTGATTTCAGTTTTAAATCGGAGTTACAGCGGTGAAATTACACAAGTTTAAATTCAGCATGTGATTGCGAGAGGTTGAAAGCTTGTCTTGCCTAACTTTTCAACTGGCGAAGCCTATGCAGAAGCAATCAGGAGCTTAAAGCAACAGTTTCAGTCATACACTACACAGCTCAAGTTTAACTCAAAGTGCAATGAGAAACAGTCTCGAAACTGTGATGTGTTGACAAGCAATCTCATCTCAATCTTTCTGATTCACTTAACTTGGTTCAAATTAAAGACAGTATATAAACAAACCAAGCAAGTGAATGACTCAGAACTAGAGACATAGCAACCTAGCATATATGAAAAGCACGAGTGAACTCAACACATCCTGCACATGCTAGTTGCATATCTCAATGGTGAACATTTTTCAGATTTTAGGTTTGTATAAGCAAATTCACCATTCAAAAATAGCTCAGCTCACAACATGTATTAGTGATCAGAAAGAGCATAAGCTACAAGCATCAGTAAATAGCATCAGAGCACACTACATAGAGCATAGTCACATTCTAAAGATTATATGCATGAAGCTCAGAATATGAAAGCGTATGCTGAAGTGCAAAACTCGAAAAGATACAAATAGAAGGAAATGAAGAATCAAAAAGTCAGCTTATGATACAAAAGCCAAAATGTTTCCCCCATCTAAAAGGGGAAACACACACCAAGCTCACCTCTCAACCTAGCAAAAGTTGATTGATCCAAAGGCTTGGTGAAAATATCAGCCAACTGATGATGAGTATCGACATGGCGAAGGTCGATATCACCCTTCTCATAGTGGTCTCGTACAAAATGAAAGCGCACATCAATGTGTTTGGTCTTCGAATGAAGCACGGGGTTCTTAGCAACGCTAATAGCACTCGTGTTGTCACAAAGCAAAGGTACGCGAGTAAAGCTCAGACCAAAATCACGCAAAGTGGCCATCATCCAAAGCAACTGGGAACAGCAGCTAGCCGCAGCAACATACTCAGCCTCTGTGGTAGACTGGGCGACACTAGACTGCTTGCGAGAAGACCACGATACAAGAGAAGATCCAATAAACTGACAAGTCCCAGAAGTGGACTTGCGATCAATACGGCAACCAGCAAAATCGGCATCGGAATAACCGCAAAGGGAGAGGGTGGAGGAAGTAGAATACCAAATCCCAAATTCTGGAGTGAAGGACAAGTACCTCATTATGTGCTTGACCGCCTGACGGTGAGAAGTGTGCGGCGACGACTGAAAATGCGCGCACAGACACACCGCGAACTGAATGTCCGGGCGTGTCGCCGTCAGGTAGAACAGCGACCCGATCATACTCCGGTACTCCTTCTGGTCCACCGCTTCTCCATCCACATCCGCATCCAGGGCCGCCGTGGTCGGCATGGGTGTTGGAAGAGGCTTGGCCTCACCCATGTCGAACTTCTTCAGGATGTCCTTGGTGTACTTGCCCTGGTGCACGAACGTCCCTTCTCGGGATTGCTTGATTTGCAACCCGAGGAAAAACGTCAACTCGCCCATCATGCTCATCTCAAACTCCCTGCTCATAGTGTCTGCAAACTTGGCAACCAAAGCGTGAGAAGAACCACCAAAAATGATATCATCCACGTAAATATGGACCAAGAGTGAATCAGTGCCTTGCTTGAGGAGAAAAAGTATTTTATCCACACATCCCATTTTAAAACCCTTAGCAAGCAAAAAGGTTTTCAACCGATCATACCAGGCTCTAGGGGCTTGTTTCAGACCATATAAAGCTTTGTGAAGTTTAAAAACATGGTTTGGAAACTTGGGATTTTCGAAACCAGGGGGTTGTCTCACATACACCTCCTCTTCTATGTAGCCGTTTAAGAAGGCACTCTTGACATCCATTTGAAAAAGTTTGAAACCTTTGGATGCAGCAAAAGCCAAGAGTATCCTAATTGCCTCCAAACGAGCTACAGGAGCAAAAGTCTCCTCATAGTCTATCCCCTCCTTCTGACTATACCCCTGGGCAACTAGTCTGGCCTTGTTTCTCACAACATGGCCATCCTCTCCTTGTTTATTTTTGAAAACCCATTTTGTCCCAATTGGGTGACACTCAGAGGGAGGAGAAACTAGAACCCAAACCCGATTTCTTTCAAAATTTTCCAACTCCTCATGCATGGCATTGACCCAATCTGGATCAATCAAAGCGTGTCCAACATCTCGGGGTTCAAAATCAGCAACAAATGCAGAATGAGCAAAGTGAGAGATGTGTGACCTGGACCGAGTGACATGTTCGTCAATGCTACCGATCATCTGCTGAGGGGGGTGTTGGCGCCGGATGTGTCGTGGCGCCTCCCGTGCAGAAGTGATCTCCCCCTCAACAGCAGCTGGTGCCTCCCGTGCAGAAGTGATCTCCCCCTCAACAGCAGCTGGTGCCTCCCCGGGTACAAAAGGTACCGCTCGGGGTGGCGGATCCCACGGCCCCCAGGAAGAAGACGTGTCGGGTCGTGAGTCGTAGTAGAGGTCGCTCCTTGCGGCACAGCAGGTGGAGGGGGTGATGGATCATCCATACCTTCAGCACCCTCATCCTCGTCATCAAAAAGAGGCTCACCAACCTCATGATCACCTGCACGCTCAAAACGAGAAGAAGGACAAACCATGGTCTCGTCGAAGGTGACATCGGATGTCTCCATGACTCGGTTAGTGTCAAGGTTAAGTACATGATAATCTCGAGTGTGAGTGCCATAACCCAAAAACACACCGTCAGAAGAACGAGACTCAAACTTGTCCAAGTTGCCCTTTTTGAGTATATAAAACAATGGCAACCAAAAACTCAAAAATAACTCACCTTGGGCAGTTTTCCAAAACGCAACTCATAAGACGTCTTTTTCAAGAAGGCTCGAAGAAAAATGCGGTTGGAAATGTAGCATGCAGTGCTCATGGCTTCGGCCCAATATTGCCTAGGAGTCATATGCTCATCGAGCATCGTCCTGGCCATCTCTACAAGGGTCTGATTCTTCCTCTCTACAACACCATTCTGAGGCGGTGTGTAGGGGGAAGAAAACTGATGCTCTAAACCCAAAGAGTTACAAAACTTCTCAAAATCCGAATTCTTGAATTCGGAACCATTATCACTCCTAATAGCTCGCATCGAGTTCAAAGGGAACTCGTTCTGAAGACGCAAAATCAGATTGTGAGCGGAGGAGAAAGTCTCGGTTTTCTCAGCTAAAAAGAAAACTCACAAATATCTCGAAAAGTCATCAACAACAACAAGCACATACCACTTCCCCCCAACCGAGCTCACCCGAGCCGGACCAACAAGGTCCATGTGCAAAAGCTCTCCTGGGTGCTTGGTCATGACCTGAGTCACTGGATGGTGGGAGCGGCAACCATCTTCCCATGTCTACAAGAGTGGCAAACAAGATCCTTCTCCATATGCAACTTGGGCAATCCTCGGATTAGGCCAAGTGAACTAAGCCTTGCAAGCAAGTCGAAGCTCAAATGTCCAAGTCTCCTATGCCACTTCCAAAGACCAGAGGAGGAAGGTCCAGCCACAAGACAACGAGAAGTGCCAAAAGACTCCGAGAAATTCGCACGAAAGATTTTTCCAAAGGGCGAAATCATACAAACAAGATTGTCCTGAGGATCCAAAATGCGACTGAGATTCGGTTTAAAACGAATCTCATAGTCATCATCAAAAAGTTGCGAAACAGAAAGAAGGTTAAAATGCAAGTTAGAAACAAGAGCAACATCGCGCAACACAAAATGCTCATTAACTCGCACAGACCCTCGAGACAAAACCTTACCTTTGCTATTGTCGCCGAAGGTGATAAACTCCTTTCCGGCGACTGGACTAAGACTGGAGAACCACTTGGCATTTCCGGTCATGTGCCTCGAGCAACCGGAATCCACCAACCAAACATTCTCCAATCGTTTTACCTACATCAATAAAAAGACATAGGGTGAGCATACGGTCCAACACTGGGGTTAGTGAAGTAAGGGAAAAACCAGTGTTGGCCCGACTGCTCAAAAGAACAGTTAGCAGAAAAACCATTCCTAGCACGTCTACGAGAAGAGCGATCACCACGCTGAGGAAAACGTGGTCCGCTAGGGAAAGAGCGCTCACCGCGATACTCAAAACGCGGTGGGGAAAACGCTCAACTACAAAGCCACCGCCGCGGGGTCCATAGCCTACAAAAGCAGGCTCCCGTCGGGCACGACCTCCACGCGGCCTAGGCCTAGTAACTTGAGGTTCTAGACCTCTAGGCCTAGCAGCTCTCCTCGGAGCTCTCCTCTGAACATTCGGCACATGTACATCATGGAAAGGATGGTACATGTCCGGGTTGTTCATCTCCCTTGCACGGCGCGCCTCTCTCTTGCGCCGAAAGCAAAACTCACTCAAGTGTCCATCTCGCCCACAGTGCTCACAATGGTACCTCACCGCTCTCAAAGGGGGTTGTTGGTACTCACGGTGGTGGGTGTGGATCACTTTGCCCTTTTGTGGCATAAGCTCCTCCTGGATGGGTGGCATGGTGTCCAACTTGTTTTTCAGGTGGTTGGGCTTGGGATGCCATGTCTACTTCTTGGGTGGAGCTCTCGGAGGTTCAACAAACACCCCATCCTTGGTGTTAGGCTTGAGAGGCTCTTTGGGTGGAAGCTTGGTAAGTTTGGGAGTAGTGGTAGAGTTGGGCTTCTCACATGGTTTCAGACCACTCAACTCTCCAATCTTCCCAAAAGCAGAAAGATCAACACCCGGAGCAAAACCTACACCAGGACCTCTAGCAGCTCGCTTGAATTGGGAGATCATCATCCCGAGCTGCGGCTCACCACAAGACACCCATGACAAGATGGTCCGAAGGTATGTGTTTTCCTCCTCGGTTTGCATCTTGTCATGCTTCACATTGGCTATCTCCATCTCCAGACCCTCACAAAAAACACACCTGGTCACACAAGTGCTACCCGAGCTGGCCTTCTCAAGAGACTCAATCTTGGCATTCTTCTCTGCCAACTCGGATTGCAATACAGGACAAGTCTTGCACGCACCCAACAGCATGGGTCTAGCCCGGAGCTCATCCACCTCTCCAACCAACGCAGCATACTTACCTCTCAAAGTGAGAAGGTCAGTCATGTGCGTGGTGCACATCTCGCACTCGGCATCCTCAGACACGACCACGGTGGACTTGGCAAACTCAAGCTCCCTCACCGTGTCCTCCCACTTCTGCCTAAACTCCTTGCGCTCTCTAGCGGCACGTCTAAGCAACTTATCCTGACTAAGGAGCACGGCAGTAAGCTTCTCGACCTCGGCAGAAAGCTCATCGGAAGTCAGAGATACCTGGGAGGTGTCGTCGTCGTCGTCCCGAGGAGTGTCGCCGCCGACCTCCTTGCCGAGGGCCATGGTACAGAAGTCCTCGTCGTCGGCGAAGAAGCAGAGGTCGTTGAGCTTGTCCTCGATCCTCTTCTTCTTCTCGGACTCGTCGTCGCTTGAGGAAGCGGAGTCGTCATTCGAGTCATCGACGTCGCTAAGCATGGCGAAGAAAGCACGCTGCTCAGCCTGGGCCTTCTCCAAGTACTTGGTCTTGATGTACTCCTTGTTGAAGCCGCCCTTCCGCTTGTGCTTCGCGGGGACGTACTTCTCCTTGCGCTTGCCGGAGTCGTACTTGTGCCCATGATCGCCCTTCCCAGAATGCTTGTTCTTCTTGGGACAGTTGGCGATGAAGTGGTCGGGGTCGCCGCACTCGTAACAGCCCGAGCGTCCTCCTCCGCGGCGACGGTTCATGCGGTTGTTGTGGAACCACGAGAACCGGTTGGCAAGCAAAGCCAACTCGTCATCCCCCAAAGACTCCAGCTGCTCCTCTGTGACAGACAAGAGAGAAGAGAGTGCAAATCCTCCAGAGGGGTTAGCAGAAGAGCCAGAAAGGAAAGCCATCGACGGGCCAGAAGGATTTTCATAAGAAGCCCTCGCCATGGCATCGATCTCACTGGACTTGAGCTTACTGAAGAGCTCGTCGCACGTGAGGGTCTCATAGTTAGGCGATTCGATGATCGCCTGAACCTTGGAATCCCACACCGACCGATCAAGGGTATGCAAAAGCTTCAAAGCCCTCTCATGATCGTCGAAAGGCAACAGCTCCTTGTTAGCCCTCATCCTGTTGACAATCACCTGAAAGCGAGCGAATAAACTTTCTATGCTCTCGCCAGGCATATGTCGAAAGTTCTCATACTCTCGCTTGAACGACTCGTAGAGACGGGTTTTGACTTGAGAGGTTCCCTCATGGAAACGCATGAGGGTAGCCCAAATCTCCCGAGCCGTAGCAAGGTGAGAAACACGATCAAACTCACTCATGCTCAAACATGAGAAAAGAGCATTACGTGCTCGGCTATTGGCATCGTGCTCATCGATCTGATGCTGAGTCACACGAGCAGCCAAGACAACGTAATCGGCAGAGTTGAAAATATCCCAAATAGAAGCACTCAAACTCTGCAGATAGGCCAACATGCGTATCTTCCAATACGCATAGTTCGTCCCAACAAAAAACGGCGGTTTGCCCACGCCACGATCCATGTCGCCTTCTGTGGATCTGAAACCGGCTAAGGTGAAAGATCCTTAACCTGGCTCCGATACCAATTGAAGGACCGAAAGTGCTACCAGAAAGCGACCAGAGGGGGGGGTGAATGGGAGCTTCAAAATTCCTTTCGGAAACTTGTCGCCACTGTCCCGTAGATCAACCCCAAAAGCAAACCGATGCGCGTGATGTCCACGACCCAGAATCGAAGAAATTCAACGACCGGACTCTCTGCCCTAGCGTCCGGTCAAGACACAGAAAAAAACCTCGCGTGGCCTTCAACGACCGGACTCTCTGCCCTAGCGTCTGGTCTGCACGACGCTAGCGTCCGGTCACCCCGACTGAGCAGTTCGTCCACCAATTTGACTCAATCTCACCCAAAACAAATCCTCTAGGGATCAAACTTGGTGAGAAGAGTCACAAGGAGGATAGTGAGCTATCTCTAAGAGATCATGGCTCGAACCTATCTCCAAATCGATGAATCAAAGAAATTCGGGGGAGGAGAGAAGGACTTGACCCGAAACGAAAATCAACCGATCTACTAGCTCATGAGGTTAGAGGTGAATTCCTTCGGTGGATAGAAGTGCCTCATGATCTAGAACATCTTGGTTCAAACGGATTTGCAAAAGACGCAACAAGTAGAGAGATCGATCAACGGAAAAATCATGGAGAAAAGCAATCCGCGAAGAGCAAGAACAAAACACGAATCACAACCACGAAATTGCAACCGTGTGGCTACCACACGCTACAACCGTGAGATTACGGTCTCACTTCCTCAAAATCTCACGTACACAGAGGTATGGTTCTCTGCGGATCTCAGCTAGCTACAGCAGGGGATTGGGAGAGCAGGAAACCCTAAGTGCAAAGAGCAAATGACTGAGATCGATAGGGAGGAGGGTGTCTCCCTCTACTTATCCTAATTCTAATTCCTACTCTACCCCTCTCTAATTACAGAGTGAACCAGCTAAACCCTAAGGTTATTCTGGACCAACTCGGTGGTAGGTGGATCCGACGGCCACGCCCGCACAACTGGTAGCGTTGCCTCGACGCAACCTCACCGATTGCCGCCACGTGCCGCCACCGCTCTGCGTCCTTTTCCCGGACGTCGCACCCCCGGTTTTGTGGCCCAAACCGGGAAACCAGCCTTCACAGCCAACCCCCGGTTTTGAGGCCCAAACCGGGAAACCAGCCCACCGTCGCCTGAGTTTTGTGGCCCAAACTCAGCAAACCCGCAGCACCCAGGTTTTGAGGCCCAAACCAGGAAACCGTCCTCAGCCTGAGTTTTGTGGCCAAACTCGGAAACCATCAGCGCCCAGGTTTTGAGGCCCAAACCTGGAAACCGTCCACCCGATGGTTTTTCTCTGGCTCTACCACCAAACCGAAGTTGTAGAGGGGATGCACCTCCCGTGCACCCCGTCCACCGACACGTGTCCCCAGGTCCTCGACCTAGGCAACACCGTGCCCGCAAGTCTCCACTCGTTGCTGTCCCAAGCTGCCAGCCACCACAGCTGATCCTCGGGCCACCGGTCCCTCAGTCCAAGCCTCATGTCCGCCCTTCGCCACTCTCGGTCCCTCGGCACGGCACGTCTCTACTTGACCTTCACCTTGCCTCTGATCACTGTATCCGTGCTCGACACCTGCACAACACAAGCCAAAGAACATGCGCATTATCCCAGTTGACAATCACTCATCACTCAGAGACTCGGCATACACCCATGTATCCGCATTATCAGCCCATATTGATCAACAAATCATCCTTACAAAGAAGGATCAACATACTTAGCGTTGGACCCATCATTCATCATTACCATAAGGCCTCCGACCAGGGCCACCTGGTCGAACATAACATGAGTGATCGAAAACCCAAAATGATCAGGCCCACTCAACTTAGAACATCTGATCTCTTAAAAAACAAATTCGTCCCTAATATTACAGGCCAAACACTTCTTCTAAATTCATCTTTATCTGCGACACTTTTGAGTGTCAACATATGCCCCCTGTTTTTAGGTGATATTTGGTAGAACCTAAAAACAAATCGAATAACAATGATGTCCAACTCATCAACTATTTGATATTTAAGGATAAATATTTTGACTATTTTTGTTCTAAGGGCGATACATATATCGGCCATTGCTTGGAAGGCACTTAGGCTTCTTGCCAAACACTTGGAAAGTATTTTTTCAAATACCTCCCGTTTATTGCTCTCGGGAGACTTTCACCTTGTAACGTCTCCAGCATATATGCATTTCCAAATACCACTTTGATCACTTTATAAGGACCTTCCCAGCTTGGCGACCACTGGTCGAACTTGTTGCTTCTCGACCCAAGTGGTAATATAGTCTTCCATACCAATTCTCCCACTTGGAACGATTTACTCTTCACCTTTTTGTTGTAAGCTCTGACAACCCGGGCTTTGTCTTTCTCCATCTCCTTAAGAGCCTTCAATCTTTTATCAGTCACTTCATCAATGTTGTCCAGCATGGCATCATGGTACATAACAGCAGATAAATCATTCTGTTTAGCTAGTCTATATGCATCCATATTTACCTCGACAGGCAACCGCTTTCTGCCCATATACCAGCTCGAAAGGAGTAACTTTTGTAGCACCATGTCTTGACACACGATGAGCCCATAAAGCCTCAGACAAAACCTCATGCCACCTTCTTGGGTTATCCTCAATTTTCTTTTTGATAAGCTTGATCAAAGTCTTATTACTGGACTCAACTTGACCATTAGCTTGAGCACAGTATGGAGATGAATTGAGCATTTTTATTTTGTACAATTCGGCAAAATCTTGTACCTCTTTAGAAATAAAAGATGTTCCTTGATCTGTAGTTAACGTTTGAGGTATGCCAAATCTATGTATAATATGCTCAGTAATAAACTCAATCACCTCCTTGTGCGTCATATTCTTCAAAGGCACCGCCTCAGTCCACTTAGTGAAGTAATTTGTAGCGACCAGAACAAAACGATGTCCCTTTGAAGATGGGGATGAATCTGGCCGATAAAGTCTAGCCCCCAACCACGAAAAGGCCATGGTTTGATAATAGGATGAAGCATAGCAGCAGGTGCAAGTTGTATATTTCCAAATTGTTGACATTCTTCACATCCTTTGTAGTAACGAAACAATCGGCCATCATCGTGGGCCAATAAAACCCAGCTCTACGTAATAGCCATTTCATCTTTGGCGTTGATTGATGTGTACCACAAATTCCTTCATGAACTTCTCCCATAGCCACCTTTGCTTGGTCAGATCCTAAACACTTAAGTAACAAGTCCTCAGCAGTTCTTCGGTAAAGCTCATCATTATGCAGCATATATTTAAATGCACTCCGCCGAACACTTTGATCAACCTTAGTACTCGGATCATTGAGATATTTTAGCAAGGGAGTCCTCCAATCTTCTAAATCAGTTTCACTTTCATTAAGACTTGACACGGACCGATTTATAGTTCTTTCAGACACATTAACTGAATTAATCGTTCCAGGATCGACCAGGTCAATCGGACGAATTAACTGACTTAATTCATAAACAACCTGGTCGGCTATAGTGTCCACCCAAGCATGATTAACATGTACCTGATCTCCAAGGTAAGGTGGTCGAACTGGTTTTAAAACAAACTGGTCGGCTATAGGAGCTGACAATACTCCTGCACGCTGTTGCATCGGCTTTATATGAAAAATACGTCTACTGACACTGTAGCCAGATGCTTGTTGAGCTAACATGTTGGCTTTATGATTTTCATGCCTTGGTATATGCTGAATCTAAAATTCGGTAAAATGAGTAATGATATCAAGGCACATGTCAAGATAAACATTTAATGATCCCTCTAGGCATTGAAACTCACCAGCAACCTGCTGCACTACTAGCAAGGAATCACCATAAGCTTCAACATGCTTAACCTCCTTAGAACATAACATTTCTAAACCGAATAACAGAGCTTCATATTCAGCCTGATTATTAGTGCATAGATAATCTAACTGGTTCAGCATTTCAAACTCGGCACCATTAGGAGAAATGATGACCGCACCAACACCTTGGCCCTCCTTACAAGCCGATCCATCAAAATAAAGCTTCCATGGAGTAAAAGTAAAATAACTGATCTCATCTTATAAACTAATACTATGCTCAACAATGAAATCAGCAAGAACTTGACCCTTTAATGTTTTTAATGGTTCGTAAGTCAAGTCAAACTCAATCAACGCATACGCCCACTTACCAATCCTTCCTCTAAGGATTGGCCGATATAACATGTGCTTAACTACATCGGCCCGGCATGCAACAACACATGTACTAGATAGCAAGTAGTGTCTCATTTTAGCACAAGCATAGTACAATGATAAGCATAATTTTTCGATATGGGCGTACCTTGTCTCGGGATCAAGAAGACGACGACCAATATAAGCAATTACGTACTCTTTACCTCCATCTTCTTGTGTTAAGACAGCTCCAATGACCTTCTCTTCGGCGGCGACATATAATCTGAAGGGGATTCCTCTCTTAGGCGCCCGAAGAATTGGTGAAGATGACAAATATTCCTTTATTTTCTCAAATGCTTCTTGTTGCTCTGCCATGAAATGAACTCAGTTTCATCCTTTAGCTTTAATATAGGGGTAAAAGGAATAATTTTCCCGGACAAATTTGCAATAAATCTCCTCAAGTAGTTTACTTTTCCCAAGAACTTCTACAAGTCCTTTTTGCATGTAGGCGCCTGAACTTTCTTGATCTTTTCTATCCTTTTAGGATCAACCTCTATGCCTTTGTCGTGAATGATGAACCCTAAAAACTTTCCAGCCGATACACCAAAAGTATATTTTAGTGGGTTCATCTTCAAACCATATCAGCGCATTCTCTCAAATGCTAAACGCAGATCAGCTAAATGAGATACATGAGCAGCCGATTTGATCACAATATCATCAATATATACTTCCATGATTATCCCAATCAAATCATGAAAGATCTGATTCATAGCGCGTTGATAGGTAGCACCTGCATTCTTTAAACCAAATGTCATCACGACCCACTCACCAACAAACCCCGGACAAATGAAGGCCGTTTTGGACATATCCTCCTCGGCCATGAATATCTGATTATAACCAGCGTTGCCGTCAAGAAAACTGACAACCTGGTGTCCTGAAGCGTCATTGATCAACATATCGGCTATAGGCATAGGATATTCATCTTTGGGAGTGGCTCTATTTAAATCTCTAAAATCAACACAAACCCTGATTCTTCCAGTGTCTTTCTTCTCCACAGGCATGATCTTAGAGACCCACTTCGCATATCTGCATGGCTGAATAAACCCCGCTTGTAATAACCGATTAATTTCCTCTTTAATCCGGTCATATATTGTAGGACTAAAACAGCGAGGATGTCGCTTGAATGGTCTAAACCCCGGTTTAATAGGAAGTCGATGCTCAACAAGTTCTCGGCTTAATCCAGGCATCTCTGTATAATTCCATGCAAAGCAATCAACATACTCCTTTAAAAGCGCGATTAATCTTAGCTTATAATCGGCTTCAAGATTTTGATTTACAAAGGTCGGCCTAGGCATAGAACCATCCTCAATATCTACTTGTTCTAAAGGGTCGGCCGATGTAAAACCTTGGCCCAACTTATTGAGCTCATCAAAATCATCAATAGCCTCACAAGTATCGGTCTTGCAGGTCCGATATTGTTCAACCCGATGTTTTAACCAATCAACATTAGCATCCATTAAATTACATGTTAATGTTGAACCGATTGCCAATCGGCTTTAAAGATACTGACACAAAACCTTCCTTAGTAACACTAACAAACTGGAAATCAGAAAGATCCCGACCAGATAAACAAGCAATGGTATCATGCCCCCCGAGCAAAGGAGTATCGGCTGTAGCTACATAGGCCGATGAATCTGAGTGCACCGCCTCAACATCGTCCCCAACCCATTGAATGAGAAACTAATGTAGGCTAGAAGGAACACACCGATTAGCATGAATCCAATCGCGCCCGAGTATAAGGTTGTAACTACCTTGTATGTCGGCGACAAAGAAAGCAGTGGCCAAAGTCTTGCTCCCAACGATCAACTCCATGGAGGCAACTCCTTTGGCCAGAATAGGATCTCCTCCTCCGACTCCAGTGATAGTCATATTGGTCTTGATCAGCTCTTCATCCGTGCCACCAAGCTTCTGATAAAGCGAGTATGGCACTAAATTTACAATCGCCCCGCTGTCGACCAGCATCCTGTGAACTGGAGTACCATTGATGTGTCCTTTTATATGCACTGGCTTAAGATGATTGTCAGATTCTTCTAGTTTTTGAAACACAGCAGTTTGCGTAGAGAAGTTGAATTCTGCTGCTGTTGAATCATCTCCGACCACGTAGTAGTCGGTCGATAAGTAAACTACATTGACCTCCGCCCTTCTTGGAGAAGGTTCATAATCAACCATCTCCTCATCTTGTTCTTCAGGTAATCCTTCACTGGTCGCGACAATACCAGCGGAGGAAACAAGGTCATTAGGAGATGTGTCAGATCCCATCGGCGTATCAGAAACCAATTTGGCCTGGGAATCTGGCCGAGTCGGCTCAATTCTTAATTTAGCAGTAGCCGATTCAACCTGCTCGACCACTAAACTGGTCAGCACCTGCCCTGAGGTGGTCAGATTAGGGTCCGACCTGATTGGCCCTGAAGCTGCTCCAGTAGATTCGGTGTCCAAACTGGTCGGTTCAGGATCCGACCTGTCTAGCTCTACAATTGTCAAGGCCAGTCTCTGGTTACAAACCATCTCTTCACCCCCTCGCTTACCCTGAGGGAAAACAAGATGAGTTGAGTTAAATATATCTTCCCTCATTTTCTCGAGTCGTTCCTGCCTCTATTTGTTGCAGCGGGCCCTCTGCAGCTTCCTTCGCTGAGTCTTACTCAAACCAGGAGGGTACCACCTGGGCTGCATGTATTTAGGATCACGCTCAATAGGCTTCTCTACTCCTGCCTTGGTTGAAGTATTTTGAGCTTCCAGACCCTTTTCTGTAGTTGGTTCCTTGACCGACATCGGCTCGGGTTCGTCGGCAAGAGGGACTTTCATAGACCCGATCGTAATAGTAGGTACAGGATCGGACCTGGTCGGAGAAATAACGGTGACACTTTGCACCTTCTTAGGCACATAGATTTGTTGCACTCTCGCCTTCCCTGTTTCCTGAGAGATCAAAGTCCTTGATGTAATCAGCCGATTTTGATTTGCGCCACCAGAGCTTGGCCGATCACCTAAACGATCGAACACTGAGATCCTTGTGGGTTGACTGACGGGCATTCCCCATCCTGGTTGGTAGTACATATGTGCTGGCATGGGGTAAGGTATCCACACTCCTTGAGGACCCCATTGTGGCGGTGGCGAGATAGGAGGCGCCCATTGGTGCCGACATGGAACGGCCTTCGGTGTTGGAGATACTGCCCGAGACACCACCATTTGCTTAGGCTTCTCATTTTCACGCTTAGGGGGAGAAGACTCTCTCTTTTTTAAGGGCCGATTCTGAGAATCGATCTTTTGCTGTTTGTACTTAGCCATGAGCTTATCAAAGGTGCATGGCTCCCTAACAACTTTCCCTGTATTCTTATCTGCATTGGTCTTCCAAGTGCCGACCTCGGGCTTCTGCGGGACAAATGTGCATAGGACATGTACTCCGGAAGGGGTAGGGTCTTTAGAACCAGCTAGATCGACTGCATCAGTCGGCTTATTGCTTCCACTGGGGTCAGGCGAAACCTGCTTGACCTGGTTGGCCTTCTGCTCCAACCGCACTGGTTGCTTCGAAGATGAACCAGACTGGTCGATTTGAGGACCCGACCTGGTCGATCTCTGTTGTGCCGCCCTGGTCTCGAAATATCTTTGTTTATGCAAGTGTCGTGCTGACCCTGCAGTAATTGTGAGCTTGCTTTTGCCATCATCACCCTTCTCGAGCACCACCTTGCATCTCGAATCACTCTCAGTATTCGGTGTAACTCGTGGTTCGCCGATGACCACATTCTTTCCTCTGGTCATATCGGCTTGCTCTGGACGAATCATAATAGTAGGATTCCCTGCTTCCACTATGTGAACTAGGAAAGGAGTAGTACTGATCTGCATCTCAGTTAGACTCAATCATCCTTCGTTGAGGGCCGATTGGACCTGTCGACGGAAAACATTGCAGTCGTTAGTGGCGTGAGAGAAAGAATTATGGTATTTGCAGTAAGCCCTTCTTTTTAGTTCGTCGGGTGATGACAAAGTATAATTAATTCTGAGATAACTGAATTTAAGTAATTCATCACATATTCGGTCACATTTAGAAAAAACAAAAGTAAACTTTACTTCCTCACCCCGATTCTTTTGCATCGGTTTAAGGGAAGGACAAGTGACTAGTTTATTCTGCGCTGGCCATATAAACTCAGCAGCGTAACAATCTTTAGATTCATCGTCAGAACTATCGGAATCCATCTTGATAAAATGTACACCCGACCGATGAGTCTTATGAGGATCATAAGGTTCTTTAAGGCGTGATTCTATTGAAACGGCCTTCTGCAAAAGCTGATTTACATTAAAGAAATTGTGATGCTCAAGTTTATCCTTGATCTCCCGACATAGACCAGCTAGACATAGATCTGTTAGATCTCTATCGGAGATCATCAAATGAACACATCGGTTCTTAATTTCTTTAAAACGCTTCAAGAAGTCGACTACAGACTCGCTACGTCCTTGTCAAACCGACGTGAGATGTGATAACCTAGTTTCTTGAACCCCGTCATAGAAGTGGTTATGAAACTTTTCTTCTAACTCGGCCCAAGAACCTATGGTACATTCCGAAAGTGATGTAAACCAGGCGAAAGTTGTACCAGTAAGAGAAAGGAAAATGTCGTACATTCATATAATCTAAGGTACTAGCTTCGCCCATTTGTGCGAGGAACATGCTGACATGTTCCATAGTTGTTTTACTACCGTCACCGCTAAATTTATAAAAATCCGGTACCCTCCAACCATCAGGTGCTTTCATGAAATCAAAACACGAAGGGTACGGTTTAGAGTAGGTGGTTCGGGTAGTCTTAAACTGGACCCCCAAACTGGTCTCAAGAGATCTAGTTATCTCTTCCTTAAACCGATTTATAGCTCGACCAAAATCGGTGTCAGCAAGGTTTGGAGTGCCACCATGCATGGGATTGTGGCTTGGGGACTTCGGTAGATTGGGAAACATTGTTCCCTGTCCTCCTAAAGTCCTATTTGTTATTGTTCTCTGGTCGGTCTGTGTGGTCCGACCAGAGCTGTGATAGGCGTTATTGACATTCGCTGAGGTACCGACTTCACCGTGTCTGGTCTCAGACCCTGATTGCCCAAAATTGATATGTGAAGTCAGAATTAAAAGGCATGCCGAACTGTGGTTGCATAATTGAAGGTTCGGGTTCGACGGTTTTACCTTCTAATTTATCCATGCGATCACTAAGTAATCTAAACGAATGCTGAATAGTATTGGTAAGAGTTTTTGAAGTATCAACCAGCATTGCGGAATAATTAGCATGGGTAGGGTAAGAATCTTCAGGTACCTTAGTGTTTACCCTGTTAGTAGCATCTTCAGCGGTTGTAGACGTGGTAGGGATGATCCCGCTGAAGTCCGGCTCCTTTTCTTGAGTGATTCTGCCGCGCCGATCCTTTGAGCAGCTTTCCAGGAAAGCTTTCAATACGGTGTCGAGCTTGGCCTGCGCTTGTTGCTTCAACTCGTCGGGGAGTTCGTCAATGCCCGCAGGACGGACGATGTTATCTTTATCAGTAGCACCGTCTTTGCCGCCCATGTTGGTAGTAGATGAAGTTTCAATCGTCCCCAGCGGAGTCACCAAAAAGTGTGTTGACATCGGAAGTGATCCGAATCACACACCAGCAGGGCTAGAACGCCCGAAGAGGTTGCAGATCAACCTAAGACAGCAGGGACCCTGACTAAACCGACAAAAACCGATCTGAAGACCGGTCTAAATCGATCTAGGGTTTTAGGCTGTTGTGTTGATAACTCTAGAACTTCTCCCGGGAAGACCCGTCGGGGAGAAGCACGTAGAGGTTGTTCTAGGACCAGCAAGGCCGCCTAGAACGCCGTCGAATCTCACCGGAAGACACGCCGAACAGCAGGATAGAGAGGGAAAAAGGGTAAAATGGATAGTAGATTGGTTTTGATCGATTAGGGTTGGATGCCTCAATCGACCATGATCCTCTCATATATATAGAGGGAGTTGGTCTTATCCCAATAGGAAACACCTCCAGATACGATCTCCAAGTTTCTTATCCAGACTCTATCAACATATAGAATCCAATCCGGACGTGACAAGGTAACCCTGATCTCGCCGATCCTCGGATCGACCAGATCGGTTTAATAGGCTTTATCAGCCCATATTGATCAACAAATCATCCTTACAAGAGAAGGATCAACATACTTAGCATTGGACCCAGCATTCATCATTACCATAAGGCCTCCGACCAGGGCCACCTGGTCGAACATAACATGAGTGATCGGAAACCCAAAATGATCAGACTCACTCAACTTAGAACATCCGATCTCTTAGAAAATAAATTCGACCCTAATATTACAGGCCGAACACTTCTTCTAAATTCATCTTTATCTGCGACACTTTTGAGTGTCAATAAAAAGTATCCCATGATTTTATCCCTTGTCGACCAAATCTCCACCGAAAGCACATCAAACCAATAGGGACGTGTGAGTTCTGCTGGAAGCAGTGCCGGGCTAGTGGCAGGACACGAGATGCGATGGCCGAGAGCCTAGCCATGTGAGGGACCCAAGCACAGATATACAAATCACCAGGTCTAGTCTATTATAAGCATCAATAAACTAATTAAAAGCAAATATAATAATAGACTGTAAGCTAACTAAATGCTAAGACGGAAGAGAGAAGAGAAGAAACAAAAGAAGCCACGGTAAGCAGACATAGAAACCAATAAAATTTGTGAGAGAGATAAGTGAACTGTCAAAGAGACCATATAGTAATAATAAAGATGTAACTATTATATAGGTGAACTGTCAAAGAACGGCGCACAACGATGACGACCAGACAGAACTCCGCGACGACTATATCTTGGTTCTTGCCTTCTTGTGAATTGTGATTACTGGTCAGCTATTTCGATTCATGGTATTTTTTTCTTAATCATTTTAATCCAAATTAATTATTTATATAGTATTTCAGACTTCTACTACTTTGTACTCATATGTACTCATGTTTTTCTTCTAGTTTAGATGTTAGAATTTTAGAACATTATCTCAGAAATATTTATCAGTGGTATAGAATTAACGTCTATTATATTATATAAGATTTTATTATACGGGCCATCACAACAGATTTCGCTATAGGGCCTTAAAATCCCAGGACCAACCCTCGCTGGAAGGAAGATGAAAGTGCTTTCCATGCCCTCACACAGTGACTTTTGCTATAAATTTCTGGGAAAAGGTTCGGTCTCTTACGAGTAGGGAGCTACTTACGAGCATCAACTTTCCCCGATTATGCCCAAGAACCTGGACAAGGGACCTGCTCGAGAATTGTATCTACAAGGAGGAGGATAGAGGTGTAATTCTTTGTTGACAAGGGTCACTTTCACCAAAATAGCATATTTTTTTCTAGGGCGGTCCAAATTTTTTTTATATCGATCAAAATTTTCGGTTAAATTTATTTTTTATTATAAAATTACACCAAACCACACTAAAATGACCCTCTATATATATTATGTAACTTTATCAAACTCTCTAGATTTTTCAAATTTACTTAGTTTTCTTACTCACACATTCGACGGCAGTAACATATGTAGCTCGCTTACCGTCAGCCCACTGTTTTACTTGTACGTTCCATCGTCCCCGTTAAGCGCCAAGACACGTCGTCGCTAGATATATTTCCCGTCCCCGGCGAGTGGCAACCGCGGGTTCCACGCGAAAAGTCGGACGTAGTCCTGTTATACTCCATCTGCGACAGAACTGGCAGCGTCACGTCCTCGGATTGCAGGACGTTCATGGCTTGCACGATTGACGGCCGCACGCCAGGCTCCGGGTGCGCACACCACAGCCCGACCACGAGCACGCGCTGCAGCTGCCACTCGCAGCCACCGCCGCCACCGCCGTCGTCCAGCAGCCTCTTGTCCACCGCTTCCAGCAGAGCATCTCTGTCGTAGAGGTCCCAGATCCACCTGAGTAGCGGGATAACCTTGTCGGGGTGCTCCATCTCCGGCCGCCGTCCCGTGACGATTTCCAGGAGGACGACGCCGAAGCTGTAGACGTCGGACTCAACGCTGGGGCGCCGTGTCCGGATGAACTCCGGGTCGATGTACCCGGCGGTGCCCATAACGACCTGCGTCGTCCTTGGCCCGGCTCCGTGGTCGACGAGCCTGGCCAGGCCAAAATCTCCTAGCTTCGTGCTGTGTGACGAGTCGAGTAGTATGTTGCTGGGCTTGATGTCGCCGTGCAGGACGCACTGATCCCACTCCGTGTACAGGTAGCGCAGCGCGGAGCCTAGGCCAAGGACAATCACGTATCTGTTGTCCGTCATTCATCATCAGAACTCCTGGGCTTGATGTAGTGTGAAATTTTTTGTTTGATGAGTGACTATATAGTACGTACCTCTCTGGCCAAGATAGCAAGCTGTTGTGGTTGTAAAGGTGTCTGTCGAGGCTGCCCTCCGGTACAAGCTCATAGACGAGCAAGAGACCCTGCTTGCGGCTGTCACACCAGCCTAGCAGCTGCACGAGGTTCCGATGCCGCAAACGGCTTATGATCTTCACCTCAGCCTCGAACTCCTTCCTTCCCTGCGCCGACGACTCGGCCGCCGAGAACATCTTTATGGCCACCGCACGGTCTTGGTGGTCACTGACGAGGCTGCCCCGGTACACGTTGCCGAAGCCCCCACGGCCGAGCTTCTCCTCCTCGGCGAAGTTTCTCGTGGCAGCGGCGAGCTCGTGGTAGCGGTACCGCCTAGGGCCCACCCCTCTCTCGAATTCAGCCTGCTCGTCGTCAGAGTCAAAGTCCATCTCCTGCAGCTTCTTCCATATACGCCGTTGGCGCACAACGCAGCCGCCGGCAGCGCAGGCAAACAACACAAGAAAAGCTACTACTACCGTGGGCGCAAGCACGGGTAGTAGCCGCCGCCACCGGCCACCGTGTCACCGTCCCACTAGTTCGATCCGACAACTGAAGTATAAGCACAACAATAGAAGTATCTAGAAGCTACTAGAAGGGTAGAATCGAGCAAACGCTCGCCTCGAGCTCTCGCTCGCCGCCGCCAAGTTCGGGTTCTAGTCCTTCGACGCCCCTTTCAGTGATGGTCGTAGTCCTTTTACGTTGACTTGCTTCCCTCCTTGGCCTACTGAAGAGCTCGGTCCTCATCTTCTCTTGGTCCAGCAGGTCCAGCCCATGTCTCTTGATCGGCCCAACCCACCATATATGTAGTAGTATCATGACATTCTCCCCTCCTTGAAACACGGCTTGTCCTCAAGCCGTTGCAGCAAAACCTCTAACAAACTTCAAACCACCGGGATCCCATATAACTCGCACACTCATAATGCTGAGAATAAATCTGCCATGACACCAGTCATCATTGAGTTGGTTCAGATAACACGGGTATTGCCCAGATCGAAGCCTTTGCACTCCGGCTGCATTATCTTGCAGGAATATTTGTTCAATGGATGCATTTAAGAAACTAGTTGTTTTGCTGCCAATGTTCTGACGTGGTACACGGACCCAACTGCTCCAATAATTAGAACTATCTGTAATGCAGCATCTATTGGCATTTTTATACCACCAGCATGAGTTGCATGGCTGTAGGAGAAATACCATAAGTCTGATGGTCAAGGGTTGAGCACCACCTGGATCCCACAAAATCACTTGCCAATACTTGATGATGGTAATACAAAGCACAACAATCAACTTCTGATGCAACCACACTAGAAATTTCTGAGACCAAAACATATTGCTCTGACATCGTATAGGAGTTGCTTGCTCGCTGCCACTGAATATATCAGTAACACATGGTGGCCATGGTTCTGGTATAGTTGGTGATGTCCATACAGGCATCAGTAGTAAAACAACTCGAACATCTTCCTTAGTGTCAACCAATTCCAACAGGAATGGATGGTCATGCATGAGAAATACATAGTACATGCCACCTCTGAATGCCTTCTTCAGTTGCACAGATGGTGTCATCCCATCTACTATCATACCACTGCCACGAAGTTCACTTCGAATTTCCTTCCAATGAATGTCAAAAACTTGTTGAATTTCACTGAAGCAAACATGATTTAGATTCATGGTGTGAATCTGGCACCAACCCAATACACTTGTGAGCCTCCAAGTCTGCACATACAAGGCTTTCTCTTTCTGAACATGCAAACTGAAGAACAACTTTCTCATTGCAACCAGATCTAGGGGCTGTGCACACCACTTTTTAACTGATAACAGTATTGACAAAAAATGCCAACAACCTGCTACATGGGCCAATACACATTTGGAATGAATATTAAGCCAACATTCACACTTTTGATACATGGAATCTGCACTCACTTCAAGATAATTCAATGCATTAGCACAAGCTTTGGTTGGATGGCAACCGAAAGACAACCAAGGCCAACGCCAAGGCCGGAGCTGAACTTTCTGGTCTGTGACCTGCTTATGCCCATACAATGCCCACAGTTTCAAGCAGAAAACCATCTTCTTATTTTGCCAATGCTTCTCACAAGTAAGTATCATATCCTCATTCTGCACTTGTTCCATCCAAATATCCCAATACAATGACATATACCATGCAGAACTGGACCAGTCCATGGTGATTTCCCTTTGCATATTCAGAGCCATCATAGTAAACTGACCATAGGTAGCAACAAGATTGACAAATAACTCAGGCAACCAATTCAGCATGTGAATCCGAAACTGAGCACCAGAGCAAGTAAGTAAGTAATCCACCCTAACATGCTCACTACAGAAACACCACAAAATCCACACACAAATCATTGTAGCTATTTGTATTCTAGCATGATTTTGGCTGAACAGTGGCCATGATGTGGGATGTAGCAGCATGTCATTACTAGGGACCTCTGTCTGTGCAGGTGGTATCATAGATGGTTGCCACTGCACCCACACTCTGTAATCTCTACACCAAGGCGATACCTCAAGCAGGAACCCACTGATCAATTGCATTCTCCCAGACCATAAACGAAATACCTCTGTACCTAGCAGCCATGGAGGTTTTGGTTGCCTACATCCTCGTCCATTCCTGATGCCATTACTGTCCTGCAAGATCTGGTCAGCTTCTCTAACAGCATCATGGCTAAGCTTGGCATGGTCTGCAGCCTTGTGGCGAGGAGCAGCACATCCAACCTGCAAACTGTAAGGGCCAAGATACCTCTCGATGCCAAGTGATGAATCAGTCATGGTTCCAGTCATAGTGGCCACGATGGGGATGACAAGCACGACCTCTTGGGCCAGTGTAGAGGCAGGGAAAGTTGTTGACTGTGACGAGGATGGTGCTGTGGACACTGGAGTACAGGCAACATGATAGGGAGCTAGCATCGAGCACCTGGTGGGCGAGGTGGCGAGGAGCACGGCGACGCTCGTCTGGAAGCTGAAATCTGCATCCTGACTAGGAGCAGATGTTGGGGAAGAGGTGGGCGTGGCCGAGGCAGCCATCAGCCGGTTACTGGTGGCGGAGTTGTCGGAGAGGTCGCTGATGCACTTGTGGTCCCAAGCCACCGGGGAAACGAGGTCGCTCGTGCTGCGACCCAACGTCGAACAGTTCGTGTGCGCCGCCGGCAGGTGTTCCGAGGTGGCGATGTTGACGGCAGGAGTGGCATCCTGGAGCGATGTGGGGGTTGACGGAGGTGCGGGAGGAGCCGAGGAGGACGCCGCCGCCCTGCTGGAGCTTGCAGCAGCAAGGATGGTGCCCTCGCGCTCGCAGTCCTCGATGCCGATGTCGACGAAGGGGGTGGAGGACGGTGAATGACATGAGGACGTCGATGGATCGACGAGGCTGTGCAGTTGAGCGTTCATCTCCTGCAACCTCGTCAGGATCTCGGCGAGCATCTCCTCAGTCGTCATGGCGGTGCGAATCCCTAGATCGAAGTGGCTCCGATACCAGTTGTCACCGTCCCACTAGTTCGATCCGACAACTGAAGTATAAGCACAACAATAGAAGTATCTAGAAGCTACTAGAAGGGTAGAATCGAGCAAACGCTCGCCTCGAGCTCTCGCTCGCCGCCGCCAAGTTCGGGTTCTGGTCCTTCGACGCCCCTTTCAGTGATGGTCGTAGTCCTTTTACATTGACTTGCTTCCCTCCTTGGCCTACTGAAGAGCTCGGTCCTCATCTTCTCTTGGTCCAGCAGGTCCAGCCCATGTTGGGTTGGGCCGATCAAGAGACATGGGCTGGACCTGCTGGACCAAGAGAAGATGAGGACCGAGCTCTTCAGTAGGCCAAGGAGGGAAGCAAGTCAATGTAAAAGGACTACGACCATCACTGAAAGGGGCGTCGAAGGACCAGAACCCGAACTTGGCGGCGGCGAGCGAGAGCTCGAGGCGAGCGTTTGCTCGATTCTACCCTTCTAGTAGCTTCTAGATACTTCTATTGTTGTGCTTATACTTCAGTTGTCGGATCGAACTAGTGGGACGGTGACACACCGTCGTCGCCCTCCTGGGGCTGTGGCTCCTAATCCTAGAGTGGAGCTGAACGACCAGGACAGCACCTGATGCAGCTCGATGCAGAAGCCGGTAGCAGCAGAGAAGCCGACCGCCACTTGCTCTGGCAAGTTCCCCTTCATATCCACCGGGAAGGAAACATTGTACGGTTCACCGTCGTTTATCTGAAGATGGGCTGTTAGAATACCTGTGAGGTTGTCGTAGCTGATCTTGGCGGTCATAATGGCATCTTCAGAGACCAGGCCATTGGTCACGTTCACGTAAGCCTTGGAGTTGATGGAATTGACGTCGATACCAACATGGTTTGTGCTTTTGTCCCACTGGGGATCCAAGTAAGTATCAAACTCCACCGCGACGACCCGATCGTCACCGGTGGCGTTGCTATGGTTGCTGTCATTGAAGAGGGCGAGGTTCCCACGATAGCTGTTGGGGGGGATCTTGGACGGGTAGTGGGCGAGGAAGAAAGTCATTCCATTGCCAGTACTGTCGTTGCATTTGTAGTAGGTGGTCTCGTTTTTGGGCTTGATTTGGAAGGTGAAGTTGGAGGTGAAGCTCGCCAGCTCGCCGGTGTTGTTATCCCACAGGGCCAACGGCCGCGCATACGACGCACGCCCGACGCTGAAGATGTTGCCTAGTTTCTCGTTCTTTGTTAGCTCAAGAATTCCAGGGCCCATCCGCGTGTCACGCTCGCACCTTAGCTCCGCATCGCATGGGTCGCCGGCGGAATTAGAGAAGTTGAAGCTAAAGGACAGTGAGCTAGAACGAGGTGCATGGATCAGTAGCAGCAGCAGCAGCAGCAGCAGAGAGAAGAAGAGACTAATGGACCTGAAGGAAAACTTGCGAGAGCTTGCTGCCGCCGCCGCCATTGTTTTTGTTTATTTGGACTCTGGACAGAACGGACAGGACACTGCAAAATGGGTGTCGTACTAGCTTCTCGGTCACCAGTGGGCTGTTAAGAAGAGACACTCCCCCCTTCTTATGTAGTAGTAGTAGTTAAGGATGTGGTTGAATTTTCTTATTGTAATTTCTGATTCATGTGTAACATTAAAACTTACAATACGTTTAGTTTTTTTTCTCTGCTTCTTTTATCAAATGTGAGTGTATACGTATTTTAATGTGAGAATTGCTAATAACCAGCAACTGGATTCTCCACCGCCCTGGGCCCACCCCCAACTCCGACGAGCTTCCTCTCTCTCTCAACTCCAACGACCTTAGAAAAAGGAAGGACCCCCCCCCCCCCCCCCCCGCCCGCGGGGGAGGCAGGCCAGTAGGGATGTGGTTGGATGGCTTCAGGTCCTAACGTCAGTGAAGCTGAGGCGACTGGGCCAGATCGGGATAGGGTGTCATGGCTGTTCTCACCGGAGTTAGAGAAAAAAGCGGCAGCGGGACGGGAGAGGAGAAGAGGGAAGCCGTTTTGGGCACGCTAGGGTTTCACTGGAGCTCTGCGGCTCCAACAAAACCCTAGCACGGCTGCACGGGGTGGTGGGCGTCGGTGAGAGCGAGGACGAAGATGAACGGTGCAAAAGAAAATCAAGTGTTCCTCCCCCTCCTAAAAAACTCGAAAGGCAGACAGCTTCTTTAATATTCAGAATTAACTAAACATATCAAAATTTCAAAAAGCTATAATAGGAACAATAAAACCATTCTATTTTTTTAAGGGGCCAGCAGCCCCTGCAGAGAATTTTATGAAAAGGTGAAGACTTTTCTGCCTTCAAGGATCAGATCAACTCTCAGTTTTTCATGGTGGCAATCATTCTCATATTATTTCTGTCGTGCTAGACAATTTGGTTGGCCACAAATGAGCTGGTCTTTAATAGAAATCAAGTAAGCATACAAGATTACAGATTTGCAGAAGAGTCTTTCTTAAAGAAGTAAGACTGGTCTCCTTAAGGGTCAAGACAAGTCAATCCCTAAAAATAATATGAGCCCCGACTTAAGTCTTATTTTCTTTATATCTTCTTTGACTCTTGAAGTTTTTTTTTTATTCTTGTTTTACCTCCCCCCTTTCTAGTAGCTCTTTGTGGTTTTTTCCTTTGTCAAATACATAAAGATTAAGGGTCTTGAATGAAGCAATCATGTCAAACTTAGTTAGCAGTTCTAGTTTTGACTTTGCTTATAGAAAAGCAAGAACAGATCGAAGCCAATAAGAACCATTCCTCCACACCGTGGCTATAATGCATCACATCAATCACTGATCACTAGTCTAGTAAGCAGTTCAAGTTTTATCTTTGGACTGTTTCATGCTTGGAAGTTGGAACAACTCAAAGGATCGATCAGGCCTAATTATTACCTACTACTCCGTACTGTACTAATACTAGGCAGGTAATTGATACAGTACTCTAGGTAGTTCACGAACGAACGAAAAAGCAGCGACCATCCCAATTGGTCAAAGGGTCTAGCTACCAAACACCACGTACCCAGCGCACGTGCTCTCATTGAGCAAAGGTTTAAAAAAAAACTGGACACGTACTCTACTGCAGAACATCACGATGTGGGTGTAAAATTAAATCAAACCGAACGGACCACAATTTGTGTGATGAATGTAAACAAATCACTCATCAGGTAAAGGATAGCTTTTCTGCTGTACATATCTTGCGGAATCAAATTGTGTCTCGGTCTGTGTATACTGATTTTGCTCGAATCTTCCTCTTGGTTCGCACAAGAAACTGTCCTTTTGCTCGAATCAAAGTTTCTTGAAACTGTCTCGGTCTGTCTATTTCCTGTACTAACTTTGTGTTGATTGGCGATGACGCATTCAACTCTGAACTTGAAGAAAAGGTTTGAACTTTCCTGATTCTTTGAAACATTCAACAAAGATCATCAATGGCCAATGAGTTGATGGAGCTGGGGGTGGGGTTAGTCGACAGATTCGTAGACCTTTCACAAAATATATTACACAAAGTTAATACGAGGAAATAGACAGCTAAACCACTCCCGTATGCATCAAGAAACTTTTCAACGACACTTGACTTAAAATATCTATATTAATATATTAGATTAAATGAAAATAACCACAAAATTTGAAAATATTTCTCATGACGACACTAATAGTGTCTATATGAACATATGATTGACTAGTATATTAACCGTACTAACGATACAGTGCCATCTAGAAAAATAAATCAAACAACAAAAATATTATAACTCAGTTAATAAAATAATAAGCATGATAACTCTGTTGAAAGTGAGATGAAGATGAGCACATACTAAGAAACATAATAACTCAGCTAACAAAAATCATTTTTGAAAACCAACTAACAGAAAGCATAACAATGATAGTATGTGTTTTGATAATCAATCTGACGTTGAGATAGATTTACTATTCAAACAAAAGGAAATAGTACAATTATTTTTTATATTTTTATATTTTTACAGCATTATTTTTATATTATTAATTACATAGCAAGATACACTTAAGAAGTTGAAATTGGATCTCCCTTGCGATCTGCCCTATGCTTGAGGATGTTGCTGCAGCCAAGGCTCTCACATAGGCCACCAGACACCAGCCATCCAAACTAACCAAAACATTAGAATGAATAAAATATCTCATCAAGAGTTCAATAACAAATCTCAAAATATTCAGAAATCAAGAGTTGATATATTACTTTTGCTATGAATCTATGTTAGTGATGTGAGGAAAGATAATTAAACCAGACACTACATGAAAGTATCAAATTGATCTGACACACTCACTAAAAATTGTAGTTATCTTTACATGAATATTGTTCACTAAAATTTGAGAAGGAGTTGACAAGAGTGCCTAAGCTAGGACTTGCTGGACGTCTGGATTGCCCAACAACGAAGTACAACCCTCATAGTAGCAGTGGATCATGGTGTTAGCTATAGACCTTAAGAATAGTAGACGTGACATAAGGGCCTAGATGCACCAGAACAATGTATCTAATTCTTAAATGTGACAAATCACCTGAGCACAATAATATTGCAAAAATCTGTATGGACGATTGTGCTGACTTACTTGGGCATTGAGTCAAGTAGTAACATACAAGACAAGCCACTGTTTTGTTTTGTTGTTGTTTTTAGTTCATGGCAGAGATAAGATAATTCGTTTTGTTTATGCTGGCGACTGGGATAGAGGCAAATGGTTACACGACCTTGGTAAAGAGAACTTCTACGTGTGGCTCTAGATTTGCACGACAGTCTTGATGCTGGTGTGCTCTGCATGCATGCATGAACAGAGAAGAGAGTGTTAGTGCTTCTCCTCGTCCTAACGAAGAACGGTCCCGAACAGAGAGAGAGAGGCCGGTACTATAACTTATATGCGGTGCCATGGACGACCGTGCAGCTGCAGGGCCTCTAGGAACTGCCCGGTGCTCGTCCTTCGTCCACTTCTCCCGCTGCTTCATGATCGTGTATGGCTTCTAGGCCTGCTTAGGCAAGCATGGAGGAAACAAAGTGAGAACAGGCAGATCGATTGCGTAGATTCCTATGGCGACGTGCGGCGGGGTTTCGCCGATGTTGTACCTTGTGCACGTTCTCATCCTCTAAAAATCATGTTGTGGGGAGGGTCCTTGGCTCCTTGCCATGATCCACGGCGGTCTCGCCGGTTGCCATCAGAATTTGCTGCGGACAACGGGGAAAATATAAAAAATTCAGGCCCTAAGAAGGCAATAGCACTATCAAAACCAATCGCCTCGAGTGAATTTCACCCTGAAACGATCTCTCCAAGACAAGGTATGAATGAAGGTCGCAAATATTTACCTCCGAAGAGGCCATCTCCAATGCCCGAGTCAGGACCAAGCTTCTCGAAACCAGTCTGACTCAAGCCGTTGATCGACCCCCAAAGGTTGCCACCTTCCAATACCTCAGGCCTCAACTTGCGCAAGGAGGACAAGGAGGAGGAGAAGGCTAGAAACGGAGTCCCCGCTCCGTAGCGTTTGCACCAGGCCGCCAACGGTAAAATGAGGCATGCAAGCGGCCGGCTAACTCTAGCCGTGTTGGGAACAAGGAGAAGTCTGCATGTTTTTTTTTAATCTGTCTAGCCAACAACTGAGTGTTTTAGAAGCTCCTAGCACTTGATTTTTGTGTATGTATTTACATTGTATTGTAAATATATTGGCATTGTCTTTTTACTATATTTACAATGATTCTTTCTGTGTAATTTATTGGACAGAGTAATGTAATTTGAGGATAATATAACTTTATTTATATAAATTACATATCTCAGAGAAATATAAATATATATCAAAATTTTCAGAAAAAAATTATAAACTATTTATATGGATTACAAATATATATTAAATTATTCATAAATGTAAGAGACAATATAGATTAAATGAAGATGCCAGACTACCTCCGCCTCCGACTCCACGCCGCACCTGACATGTTTGCTCGTCGAACACTGGTCGGGGCCGGCGGCAGGATCGGCTAGGCGCCCAGACAACGGCGTCCATGCGGCGGCGCGTTGGCTCGTCCAGTGGCCATCCAACCAGAGCAAGGATGGCAGAGCGGGCACCGGATGACCAATCAGGCAACCAGCCTGCACGCGTCCGCAACCTGCCCGGGAATCTCGCTGCTGCGGTGGGTGCAGGCCCACAGCTGAGAAAATACCCTGTTGTTAGCAATTCTCTTTTTTTTTTTTTTTGATCTCAGCAATTCTCTTTTTTCCTGTTTCATTGTGTCTTGAGGGAATCGAACCCTCGTTGTTGGGCACAGGCATGGAGGCTGGACGTGGGCGGATACAGGAGATGGGAGGAACCAGGGATACCATACATACTAGTTTAGTGCTCGTGCTAACGCCACGGTTTGACTTCATAATGTATTTGAAGACGGAACAATTAAAGTTATTTTGTTCAACTTTCACACAATTGTAATAATTGTGATTATAATGCAGAAAACTATTATCCTTAAAAGACATAAATAAAGAGTTGTTTGTTTCATTAACCATCTAAATTACATCTTGCCTAAGACCGGTCTTAAGCATGTCTTATATATCTATGGCATGTTGTTTGTGTATGACCCTTGAAACATAGATATGGAGAAAGGGGATCCATAATTTGCACAACTTAATTTGTTCTATCTATTATGAATAAAATATATAATCTATCTTAAAAATATGACAACAGAACCTAAAAAACAAATACACAGGATATTTTTTTTTGGAAAAGGAAGATTTTATTGCATCCCAAGAACAGTACATCAAGTTGATACACGGTTTTGGGACGAAAACTCCCAGCCTCTGCCTAAAGGTTAGGAACACAACTAAAGACAAAAACCAAGCATACTCTAGTAACAATCAATCCTATGACTAGATCACCACTCATATGCCCGGGTAAAGATATCCCTCGTCACTTGCTCCAATTGTCGTGACGCCACCACAATTGTATCCTGGAACTCCGGTCGCCGGAGGGTAGCCCATGAAAGGAGCCTGTGGGAGATTGCATGAATAACCTGCAAAGGAAAATTATATTTTTTTCTTTTCAAAAACAAAATCATTCTTGTGCAACCAAATAGACCAACATGTCGTTGCTGCCCCAAGAAGCACTAAAGACCTCCAATGTTTTGGTATCCCATTTAACCAACTACCAAACATATGTGCTACACTTTGGGGTTTTGTAAGATTTAACGCAACTTGAGAAAAATTCCAAATGAAACGCGCTAAACGACAGTCAAAAAAACAAGTGCTGAATTGTCTCCTCTTCATGACAAAAGCAACAAGTTTTGCTCTCATGCCAATTGCGCTTAATTAAATTATCTTTTGTTAACACTACCCCCTCCTAAGATACCACATAAATATCTTTAACTTAAGAGGTGCTTTGAGTTTCCATAATCGTTTATTCAAATTTGGAACCGGAATTTGTATCATTGCTTTATAATGTGATTTCACCGAGAATTGCCCATTCGGATGCAAAGTCCAGTAAAATTCATCGTGTCCTTGTTCTAAAGAAAAATCGACGAGTTGTGCTAAAAGATTATTCCACTCAACTAGCTTAGAACCTATTAGGTCTCGTCTCCATGAGAAAACAGGTGGATATGAAGTCAATGCTTCAGATATTGTGACAAACTTTGGTCTAACAATGTTGTATAAACCAGGAAATTGGTTCATCAAACTATCATTGCCTAACCATTTGTCTTCCCAGAACCTGACTTGTGATCCATCTTTGATAATAAAAGATCCAAAGCGGAGGAAATCATGTTTCACCTTTAGCAAGCTAGCCCAAAAATGGGAGTCACCTTGTTTTCGATCCACTTGGACTAGAGGTTTAGATCCTAGATATTTATTTCGTAGCAATTGTTGCCAGGTACTGTCTGTCGTTAGAAGCTTAAAAAGCCATTTACTCAGCAGAGCGATGTTCTTAAGATTTAAATCAGCTATTCCTAAACCACCTTGATCCTTTGGCTGGCAAAGAATAGACCACTTCGCAAGTCTATATTTTCTCTTATGTTCATCACCTTGCCAATAAAATCTTGATCTGAAATAATCCAGTTTCTGAAGTACTCCTTTTGGAATTGAAAAAAAGGACATCATATACAATGGAAGACTACTCAAAACGGAATTTATCAACGTTAATCTGCCCCCAATTGATAGATGCTTGCTTTTCCAACTACTGAGTTTTTTCTCAAAACGTTCCTCTACCATTCTCCAGTCAACATTTCTTAACTTTCGGTAGTGTATCGGGATACCCCAAATATTTAAGTGGGAACTCACCAGATTTGCAGCCAAAAAGGTCCACATAATCCTGTCTAGCATCTTCAGCATCCCCGAAACAGAATAATTCACTCTTGTGAAAATTAATCTTTAGTCCGGATAGTTGCTCAAAGGCGCATATCAAGAGTTTTAAATTTTTTGCCTTCTCTAAATCATGATCCAGAAATAAAACAGTATCATCTGCATACTGTAAAATCGAAAGACCACCATCCACCAGATGGGGTATAATGCCATCAAATTGACCTTCCTCTTTTGCTCTATTAATAAGTATGGCAAGCATATCTGCGACAATGTTAAATAAAATTGGTGATAAAGGATCTCCCTGTCGAAGTCCCTTCTTGGTTTGGAAAAAATGACCAATTTTGTCGTTAACATTGACGGCAACACTGCCCCCGAAATGAATGATTTAATCCAAGTTATCCACTTGGACGAAAATCCCTTCATTCGTAAGGATTGTAATAGGAAATGCCATTTTACTTTATCATACGCCTTTTCAAAATCAATCTTAAGAATTACCCTATTCATTTTTTTTTTGGTGTAACTCATGTACGGTTTCATGCAGTATGACAACCCCTTCTAGGATGTTTCGTCAACGCATAAACGCCGTTTGAGTTGGGCTAATGACTTTTTGAGCAATTAGATTAATTCTCAGTGTCGCTACTTTGGTGAATAACTTGAAACTCACGTTAAGTAAACAAATGGGTCTGTATTGCTGGATAACATTTGCCTCCTGGATTTTTGGTAATAAAGTAATCACCCCAAAGTTAAGGCTAAAAATTGGCAACTCTCCTCTATGAAGATCATGAAACATTTGCATAAGGTCTCCCTTTATGATTCCCCAGAATTTCTGATAAAACTCAGCAGGAAAACCATCTGGACCTAATGCTTTGTTATGTTCCATACTGAAAACCGCATTCTTGACCTCCTACTCTGTGAAAGGGCTAGTCAAAAGATAATTGTCAGATTCAGTTACCTGAATAATATTTATAGAAGTTTGTAATGTATTCTTTTAGGTTCGTCTGGCCCTCGATTTTTCCATTAACATCATCTAGGGAAAAAAATCTCTTTTTCCTATGCTTGCCATTAGCAACCATTTGAAAATATTTAGTATTATTATCTCCATATAAAATATCCTTAACCTTGGCACGCTGATAATATTTTATTTCCTTCTCTCTAAGTAACTTGGTAAGGTGATCCCGAGACTGGGCTAGGAGGGCGCGCTCAGACTCGTTCAAATCCCTTATCTCAGCTGCAATATCAAGATTTTTAATTGTGTCTTGCAACCCAGCCTTCTACTGCTTATAGCTTCCATTTATGTCGGAAGCCAGCCACGCAGATGCCGACGCAGGGCACCTAACTTATTATTCCATCGTTGCACCGAATTATTCCCTTTCACAGGCTTCTTCCATAATTCCACGACTCTGTCAAAAAAATCCTCATGCGTGAACCAACTCAGCTCAAACCTAAAAAGCTTCGCTCCCCCTGAGTACGCGGGTTGTCCCGTGTCCAGGAGAAGCGGAGTATGATCAGAAACCCCTCTATCTAGAGCATGTACTGATACTAGAGGATATTTGAATTCCCATTCTGTAGACATTAGAACTCTATCTAATTTTTCATATGTCGGATTAGATAAAGAATTAGCCCAAGTGAATTGACGACCAGTAAGCTCGATTTTCCTTAGATCAAAACTGTCAATTATAGCATTGAACAGAAACGGCCACCGATCGTTAAATTGTGCATTATTCTTTTCTCCACTATGTCTTAGAATATTAAAATCGCCACCAATCAAGGTGGGCAGCTGATTCTGTTGGCAAGCACGGACTAGTTCCGCTAAGAAACTTGATTTAAAGTCATCTTGAGCCGGACCATATACTGCCATCAAAATCCAACTAAACTTATCTATTTTTATTTGATAAATGAAACTTAACAAAAAATTCTCCTTCAACTACCACCGACAAGTCTAGTATAGTGGCATTAATCCCAAGGAGGATGCCACCTGATCGACCTTTCGGAGGAAGGCAATGCCAAACAAAATTGGCGCCATGTGTGAGTCGTGCCAAATTTGTTTTGATTTACGAGTGCAGACCTTAAGATCACAAATTTTTGTGTCCAAGTCTTCCTCATCAAAGTCCACCTCAGAAACTTCCTGAATTAATTGTGATAGTAAATCGCCCGTTGAATCGGCGACATCATCATCACTATTTTCCTCCTGTGAGGTTGTCCCATTAATAAAATTAGTTTTTTGAGTCAGCTGTAATTTCTTCCTATCAATCTCAATTTGTTTTAAGGCATTAATGGCAACATTTACACTGCTATTACAGCCCTCCCCTAAATTAAACCCGACATTTTGTAAATTTTTAACACACAAATCAGATAGCATGCCTACAAAAGAAATGGAAGAAGTAGGAGTGGGATTACCATTCAATTGAAACCATGGAACGAAAGACGATTGTGGCATCCCGCGTTCAGTAGCCATCGTCTTGGTTCCTATCAGATTGTCCAAGTTCCGCTTCGCAGCTCTCAACATGGCCTTGGACATCAAATTCTCATCAGCTGCATAGACACAATTATCCTGAGAACTATTAGATCGAAGACTGCGACGAATACCATCCACAGTATAAAAATTATCGGATCTAGCATCAGAGTTATTTAAAATAAAATTATTACCGTCATTGTGAACATGTAATGTTGAATTCTCAGGTGCAGCCATCGCCTTCACCAGTTCAACAGATTTGTTCATCCCTGACACCTCTGTAGCCTCTACTGCCTTAGCAGGCTCAAACTCCCTTTGTTTCTGAGTTCGCGCCTCGACCAGTCCGGCTGCCGGGGAAGCATCCACCAGAACCGGCTCGTTCTGTACCAATGTTGGGTCAGGAAGGTTCAAACTTTGTGCACCATCAGCAACCTGACGCTGATGCACAGTACCTCCCACTAACAACCCCTCCTGTTGCTGAATCGGCCCCAACTCAATCTGCTGCTACTTTTCACCACCAACACGACTCTCAGACAAACCTGAACTTGAGCTAGCATTGTTCCCCTTCACACCTCCAACCGAACCAGCAGCTACCGAAGAAGGGCCAGATTCATTAACTTGCTTCTGTTTCTTTGCCAAATGGCTATCATCACCTTGCCCATCCGCAGAATGATCACCCATACCATCACCATCATGATCCATAGGATCATCATCCTCTCCAAGAATAGACACCACTGGAACAAAATTTTCACTCTCTAGAGTGAAAGTAATGTCATATCCGAACAAGCCAAAAACCGTATCTGGTTTAGCAGGTAGCAATTTCCTGTCCATAATTCCAACTTTTATGCGGATCACACCTTTTTTCCTATAAGTAAGCATATCTACTTCAGTTGTCTTCTCGATGGCTGTACCTAGTGCCCAAAAACCAAGATAGTGCCTCCATGCGTGTGGAACTCCTGAAACATGAACCCATACCTCGTCGAGCTGGTACGCAGGTTCGACATCCCCATTTATTTGCCATGCTGACACCAGTAAGGTAACACCATGATTCTTTAGTTTGAACTCCACATCAGATAGTCTCTGAAGTTCTTCTTCTGATGGGAAGGTGACTAAAAAGGAGTTATCCTCATGAGGTAAGGCCTCTCAATTCCAATCTGCCCGGGAAAACTTTGCCAGCTCCTCCTCAACCACAACAGATGCAAGAGAACCTCCCAAAACACTCACCAACGCAGTTGGTGACAACACTAGATCATCCTGCTTCATATCAAAATCAGGCATCCCATAAAAGCATAAACCATCCTTAGCGTAACCATACATTTGAGCAGCTGACTTTGACAATTTAAGGATAGGGCATCTAATGGGCAAATGATTATTTTTCTTATTGCAAATGTAGCAATCCAGCTTTGCCTTGCAATCATCTGCTAGATGCCCGTTGGTTTTACATCTAAAACAATGAGGAGGTCTTGGTTTCTTCGCCTTGACCGCAACTTTCTCAGACAAAGCAGCTGGCTGATTATCCCTGGCAACCCCATGTACAGTTGTCTGATGATGTGGGTGAGAATGAACTTCATTGAACCTTGGTTGATAACGCTGTTGCGGCACATGGACACCATGGCTAGAGTTCCGCCCAGGGCCTCTCCCTTGCTGAGGGTACCGAGACCCACCATGAGGATGGCCGAGATGGTTGGGCGGACCATGGCCATGCCCAACAGGTATTGAGCCCTGGCCGGCCGGCGGTGCATGCCGAGCCCCACCATGAGGATGACCGTGAAAGCCAGGCGAACCTTGACCATGCCCAGCAGGAGCTGTACCCTGACCAGCAGGCGGGGCATGTCCTCGTTGTTGTGGAAGCGAACTGTTCCCATGTGGCGGAGGACCTTGCCCACGAGGCGGAGGGCCCTGCCCACGAAGCGGCGGCACATGGTTCCTCGCCGGAGGAGGAGGCACATGGAGGAGGAGGCCGAGCCGCCATCTCCGCGTAGGTAGGCCATGCTAGGATTCGAGAGTACAGCTTGGTCCGTTGGATGCTTTCCAGCGTGCGTGACCGAACCCTAGTACCGGCTCCTGCTGAACTCGTCCGTGCCAGAGCGTACTCACGAGCCCGCTCGACTAGATGTGACCAACAATCTTCCACGATGGCAGTCTCGCATCGAGATGCCCGCGTCCGCAAATTTGGTTGGACCTTTTCCACCAGAACGGACTTCGACAGAAAATCCGCAGGCAAAAAAGCGTCCAGCTTAATTTTAGGAGATGGTTTCCTTTTCGGCAGAGGACCTTTCCATGGACGCACTGCACATCCACGTCGTGGACGAACACACAAAGATCGATTTCGTTGCTCCTTAAGAGCTGAGCAATGGTCATCAACAGCGATTCGTTGAACATCCGCCCGAGCTTTTCTCGAACTTGAACAACCACCGTTTCTGGCCTCACAAGAAATTGGAAATGAATGCAAAGAGCAATTACATACCTGAATATATATATGATTTCTTAAATTGTATTTTACTTTAGTTCAAAACATACTTTAATATGGCAGCAAGAACCTAAAAACAAAAAACATATCTGATTTCGTGCTTTAGACCCATTCTTCGCTAAAAAAAGATAAGAATATAGTCAATTATTGTAGCATTATTGCAATAGCATTAATAATTATTCATTTAGAACTAAACATTCTATTTTACAAAATGACTTACTTTAAAGATTCAGTATTGGTGATCATCAGGATGTGTGTGCGAATTGCATTCAATGGGTCTTGCATGTTTGTCCATGTTATTGTACCTGATAGTAAAATAGATATATCATCCAGATCATCTATCATTATGATATTGTCATCCAAATTATCGTTCGCATCATTATCTTCATCATGATCTTGGTCGTCTCTTATTATGTTTAAACTTGAGTTCCACAATATTACAGGGAGTTTGAATCGAATGTTGCTTATATCATCATGTTCATATAAGTGTTGTTATATTTAGCAAGACTGAAAAATTGTTGAATATTTTCAGTAATCTTTGTCATAAATTTATTTGGGTCACATGGTCAGATAGAGTGGTTCTAGTCCAATACTCCATGTTATTAATCATCCAAAGACCACAAATTACACGGTGTAAAAATTTATTAAAACCAAAAATACGAGTCATACAGAGGTTGTTGCAATGGTTTAAACTAATAATAATATCGACAACATTGTTTTTTAAAAACAGTGCTACAATGTCGCTGCACGGACGGTAGCCGTGTTGCTACAGCAGCGTGCAGGTGGTGCGCTTGCGTGGAGGCGCGATCGACGCCGTGCGATAGCGGCCTCGCTGCACGGACGATGGGCTCGCGTGTGTGGCGGTAGATTTCTTTTCACTCGTGCGTGTATTTACGCGGACGGTGGTCAATATACGTTTAGACAGACGGCAGAATCACGTATATGAGTCTCACCTGCGTTCGTGGAGTCGCACATCAGCCTTAGATCGTGAACGGCGATTGGTCGGTGTCGCCTTTGTTCGTGGAGTCGGACGGCGGCCTTGGATCGTTGACGATGGCCTCGCAGCTGGGATCGTGGATGACGTCCTCGTGAGCGCGGCCTAGGATCGCGCACGACGATTGGCCGGCCTCGCCTGCGCGGACGACGACGATTGTTCGGTCTCGTCTGCGCGGACAGCGTTATCATGATCGTGGCCTAGGTACACGCAAAGCAATTGGTCAGCCTCAAGGGTGGATAGCGGACGACGGCCTTGCAAATTTTTCTGAATTTTTTGTGTTTCAGATGACAACCTCGTAATTTTTTCCCAGACGACGGCCTCGCAATTTTTCTAGACAACAGTCTTGCAAGTTTTCTCAACGGCGGCCATCCGCGATAGCCTGCGCATATGGAAGGAGTTCGGCGTAGTGCTTGACTCGGAAGACATACATTTTTTTTTGTCCATGATATTTTTTTCTTCCATAATCTGATGATATGCACACGCTTGGCTGGCAACGCCGGATGGGGATTTTTCCCGTGACGTGCGCATAGACAATTCCTTTTTTTAATTTGATTTGTTGCAATGGCTGTTTCTTATTGCCTCTGATTAATCCCGATGGACTTCGCTTTTATCTCCTTGATTAGTCATAATTTTAGACACCTTTTTTTAGAAACAAAGAACAAACATGTGCACCCTCACCGGCATACGTCGTTATTCATGCCTGGCTCCGTGATTACAGGCATGCATTCTAAGAGCAACTCCAAAAATCCATCAAAAAATAGATGCCAAATCTCTTAATTTAGCTATGACGTAAAATAAAAAACCCTGCAAAAAAAACAAAAGGTCGTACAATCTCCATCACGTTTGTTGAAGATTAGATCATCGGTCCATTATTTGTTCGTTAGCTGCTAACACGCTATCGTATACAGATTGGAAACATCACATTTTATAGAGGATGCAGGCATTGCAGGCTAGCCGGTCAGTGCACCAGGCCGCTCGGCCCTCCTTTTTAGGATCGTGGCGTGTAGTTTCCAAGTAGGGAGAGCACGATCGGGAGGAAGATTGTGGGCCTTGTTGACTTGTGCACATGATTGAGTGAGGGACCACGATGTATGATACACTTAATCTGGTTTGTTAGATGTGAGTGAGTAAGAAGAGAGAAAATTCTAAAATAAATTTGGATGGTTCATTTTTATGAAGTTAATTTCGTGGGTACAGTTTGGTGTGTGCGTGTAGGGAAGTTCTCTCAGCGGAGGAAATTTTTGTTGGTACACGAAACAAAGAAATGAGTTGGTGCTTTATTAGTAGGGTAGATAATTCTAACCGTTCTATTTGAGTGAGTAATGAGAGAGAAAACTTAAAAGTAATTTGGGTGGTTTGTTTTTATGATGTTTTTCTTGGTACATTTTATTAGGTGTCTATAGGGGGTCATCTCAGCAGGGGAAGTTTCTTTGGTACACCTAGCAAAGAAAAAAGTTGATGCTTTAGTAGGGTAGATATATGCATATACGATGAGTGATGATGTCAAAGAGATGATCGAAGGGTTAAGTGTATATGAGAGAGTGCGGGATTAACTAGAGCATGAATTAGTATATGCAATATGTCTTTTGGCTTGTACGTGGATGTGCATGTGTTAAGCGTGTCATGATGATAGATGGAAGTGGAGAAGATCAAGCGAGGAACTTTGTAGCATGTCATGATGACACGTGTTGAGCGTGTCATGATGATAGATGAAACACAATACATCAAACAACCAAACCTGGTAACATTTAAATTATACAAAGATTGGAAGGCAAAGGCACACTCAAGTTAGGAGAAAGAGAAAATAGCAGATACTTTGTTCACTCTTAATTTCGTCAAAATTATAATTCCATGTAGTTTAACCCTTACCAAGATTGGTTGTTATTTGGGGGATTCTTCAACTGGTATGCAGGAACCGGAGTACTTGACCTAAAATCAAAATCTAAAACCAATGTAAACCCATATAGAAGTAGAGTGCTGAAATCTATCTGAACAAAGATGTTTGAAAATGCCTACAACCTACAGATAGAAATAGCCAAATAAATAGGTCATTGTAAATTTAATCCAAGCTAATCACGTGAGGTAGAGCTATTAATATAATACAACTAATTAATGATTGTTCTCATGATTGCTTATTAAGCGGTGTCTAATTGTTGCATGAAAATGACAAATCACAAAATGAAACATGTGTCGAGTGATGCAATGAGAAACTTTGTAGTATCAAGTGATGCACTGAGGATGTGATTGGTTGCACAAGATGTTTTCATCCAGGATGGCCGGGCTATGCAGGACCAAAGGATCTGGGTTGAGCTCGTACATGTGATTGTATTTGGTTGTTTTTGTGTTGGTCCAGTATGAAATGAGATCGTGTTTGGTTGCATGTATCGATTGAAATTATGAGTGTCTGACATATGGGTCCCTACATCCTGCAGGAATCAAGGCATCTTGTATGAAGAGGGAAGCTCATTTTCTTTTGATGAAATGTCTGTATCATGAAGATCTCAGCTGTATGACAGGAAGCAGGAGAAAAATACAACTAGCGCAACCAAACACGAAGAGTGAATGAAACGACATAGGTAAGTGGCGCAGGGATAGACCGCTACGTGCTACCAATCAGCTCCTGACTGGCTGAACTCACTCAAAAAATAAAGAACTGAAACTATGAATATAGACTGAACTATCCCTAAAATCTTCAAATCACCATTGGAACTACCAACAATAAAGATCCAAATGAACTGAGAGCACACCATGCAGTAGGGATGTGAGCATCAGATTTATTGCATGATTCAAGGTATAGAGAGAGGGCATGACATAAGTCGAAATACCTTCACAATCTGATGAATGGAGACCAAATATCTGCACATATTGATAGAAGACTGAAAAATTGAAGAAAATGTCGCTTGCATATGAGGGAGAAAACAAAATCCATTCCGAAAATAAAAAGGAGGCAAACAACCTGCATATAGGATTCGGGTAAGGCAAGACTGCCTTTTGCGGCAACAATGGTAACAAGAATGACCTCTCCAACCGGTCAGGTTGGGAGAGGCGAATGGGTTCTCCCACTGGACGGCTAGGAGAGACGAATCAACTGCAATAAAAACAAAATCAGAGAAAATGAAAACCACAAAACCTAAACTTGACTCGGTGGCTAGGGGAGAGACGCAATAGCATAGGCTTCTTTGCGGCTACGAAAAGCAGAGCCTCCCCTGCAATGAGAAGGAGTGCGTAGGATAATTCAGAAGAAGAGAGAGGAAAGGTTCTGAGGAAAAAGAGTCGCAGTGAAGACAATGGAGGCGTCGAGTTTGGATCTTCGAGATCGATCCTTTCTCTTGTCGAAGACACAAAACAGGCTGAACAAGAAGACAACCCACAGAGACAAACCAGCCTACAAAAACATTTGACCGATGTGGAACAGCCGACAGATGATTAGAAATTTTCTTCGCGGAAGAAAAAAAGAGCTTGGGCTAGTTATTATCATATATTTTTTAGCATTCTAACACACGATTTTTTTAGCCATTAGATGAAGATCTAACAACGCTCACCTCTTCTTTTTTCCTTTAGCCTCCTTCATCTACCACAATCACATATTACAAGAAATATTTTTTTCTATGAAAGGAAAATTTATATATATTTTCCCTTATGTCGGTGTTTCGTACCCGGGGGTATCACACCAACGAGTGATATGATCGCGTGCTTCTCTTCCTGGATGGTGATGCAAGAGGACACAAGGATTTATCCTGGTTCGGGCAAAGAAGGCCCTACGTCCAGCGGGGGGATGTTCTTGTATTACTTGCACCTAAGTGCTTGTACAGGGAGAATACAAGCTCAGTGAGCGTGGACCGGGGTCCGGACTTAAGTGTAGGGTGTAAGGCGCTCTAACGTGTTTGTCCACCTGCGAATGAGGGCCCTAGCGTCCCCTTTTATAGGGCAAGGGGAGGCCAGGGTTACACAGGGGTTTTACAAGTGTCGGGGCGTACGGCGCCCAATACGAGCAGGGTAGGAATCCTGTCTTGTCGAAGACATGTAGCCGACGTGGGCGTTGCTGTTGAGGCGTCCTTGAAGCGTGGCTCCATCCCGGGCGCGGACGTGGTGGCGCGGCAAGGTGGGAGCCGTACAGCACCCATCCCGGAATGTACAGGACGCGGCGGGGTCCCTCCGGGTCTTGGGGTACCTGTCCTCCAATAGCATGAAAGTAGTTAGGGCTCGAAGGGCGCGGAGCCGGTCCTCGAGGTGGTGCCACGGGGGCTCGAGGGGCGCGGAGCCGGCCTCGAGGTGTTACAGTGCAGGGCTCGAGGGGCGCGTAGCCGGCCTCGAGGGGTTACAGTGCATGGCTTGGCCGAACAGTGTTGTACTGGTGCCCTTTTGCCCATGCTTGTGGTGAAAACGAGACTTGACCTTTACACCGGGTTACTGTGGTACATGCTGTGCACTAGTGGACATGACCGAGTAGGTGAAGGCATCGAGTTACTGTGGTACATGTTGTGCACTAGTGGATTAAATGCGTGGAGGGGCTGGTACGGCTGTCTGTACGTCGAGGTCAGGGTTAAGGCTCGAGGTGTAGGGGCGCGCGCGCCCGGGGCATGGAGGGCTCGGGCGAGGCGGGAGAAAAAGCGTTCGCCCGAGGCCTGGCTGGGAGGGCATCGGGCGAGAGGGAGATAGAGCGGTTCGCCCGAGGCCTGGCGGGGGGCTCGGGCGAGACGGAGGATAGAGCGTTCGCCCGAGGAGGCTGGGAGGGCTCGGGCGAGACGGAGATAGAGCGTTCGCCGAGGCCTGGCTGGGAGGGCTCGGGCGAGACGGAGATAGAGCGTTCGCCCGAGGCCTGGCTGGGAGGGCTCGGGCGAGACGGAGACAGGGCGTTCGCCCGAGGCCCGGCTGGGAGGGCTCGGGCGAGACGGAGATAGAGCGTTCGCCCGAGGCCTGGCTGGGAGGGCTCGGGCGAGACGGAGATAGAGCGTTCGCCCGAGGCCTGGCTGGGAGGGCTCGGGCGAGACGGAGATAGAGCGTTCGGGTGTTTGCGTTGATTGGGGGTACCCTTTTTGTACCACGACAGTAGCCCCGAGCCCTTGTTTGAGTGCTTGCATTCGAGCAGGGGCTCCAGATTGGGATCTCGATGGATAGCTAACTGGTCTCGAGGGTTGTCGATTTGATTCGTGGGTGTCGTGCGAGCGACACCCGCGGGTGTAGCCCCCGAGGCCAGGGGGAGTGGTTAGAGGTTAGAACTCCTCGTGGGCTTCCCGAAGAATCCTCCGTCGTTTGGGAACCTTCTGCCCAGTGGGCGCGCCTTTTAGGCGGGAATCGTCAGGGAGCGGAGATCGCGGCGCCGTGCGTACCTGTCAACAGGCTCGAAATGTGGTTCGGTAGTAATATTAAATATTCCGGTAACCTTTCCTTTGCCGTGGGAGACTCCGTCCGAGGCTTGGCTCGGAGGGCTCGGACGAGACGGAGAACGAGCGTTTGTCCTGGCCTGGTCTCGAGGGCTCAGGCGAGATGGGGGTCGAGCTTTCACCCGAGGCCTGAAAATCTCATGCTCACACAAAGAAAAGAGATTAGTCGTAACTGTCCGAGTTTTTAGACCCTCTTTCGCGAGGAGGGGTGCCAGGCTGAACCGACTGGCCGGCTCCTCGAGCTGTCCGGCATGCCGATTGCCCTGGCTTGTCATCCCGCGAGTCCTTTCGATCGGATGCGAGGGGGGATGCCTCGTACTACCCCGAGTGGGCGAGTATCGAGGTTCCCGGTGAGCTGGTAACGGGGAATCCAAGTGAGAGCTCGTGCCCCGTTCGATAGGGGTCGACTGTGGCCCGGAGGCGGTCTCATAAAGCATGGGTGCTCAGTCTGCAGGAGTGCCGGGTCCATTCGATAGGACCCGGTGGCTCGATGCCTCCTCCGAGGGGATCTCACTGCACGTCGAGCTCCCCGCCTTGGATACACGTGAGGGGCCTCGAGGGCTCGGCCCTCGAGTAATGCCGCGAGTGGCGCCCCTTGGTGTCCCTGACTCGGGTGCTCGAAGCCGGCTGTCGAACCCTTTTCGAGGGCCAGCCTTCGCTGCTTCGAGACTTAGGGCCGGGGCCCGTTTTTACCTTGTGAAGAAGCCTCCGTCGTTGGGAATCCTTCTGCCCGTTGGGCACGCCTTTTTAGGCGGAAACCGTCGGGGAGAGCGGCGGGCGCGAAGCCGGAGCGACGGTCGTGGCGGGCCCGGGTAGTGGAGCGAATGGAGAGGTAACGCGGTGTACCCTGCATCCGGCTCGAGACGCGGTTAGGTGGGCGCATTGAATGCATTCGGTTACCTTTTTACGTCGTGGGAGATCCCGCCCGTCTGGGTTCCCCCTATAAATATCGAAAGAGGGGAAAAGGAACCCTTTACTTTGCCTTTGCCTTCGCCGCCGCCGTAGCCTTCACGCGCCCTCTCCTTCGAGCTAGTCGATTGGGGATTTCGGCCGCCCGTCCGCTGCTCGGATCCGCGCCGCGCCACCGTCATGGCCGCCCAGACACAGATGCTGCCGGCCGAGGACTGGAGCCCGTCGAAGGTGACGCAGAGCGAAATGGACTCGCTGGTGGCCCAGGGGCTTCTGCGCCCCAACCCGGAGGAGGGACCCGCATGGTGGGTTATCCCGTCGGCGGAGCACCGGGAGCCGCACCCGCCGGAGGGGTACGTGGTGAGCTTCGCGCGCTACCACCGTATGGGGCTCGGCGTCCCGCCGAGCCGCTTCTTGCGAGGGCTGGCCCACCATTTCGAGGTGGAGCTGCAACACTTCTCCCCCAACTCCATCTCGCACGCCGCCATATTCGCCGCGGTGTGCGAGGGGTACCTGAAGATGGAGCCGCACTGGGAGATGTTCGTCCATCTCTTCCGGGGCGAGCTCTTCATCAAGTCCCTGAAGCCCAGCGGGAGGCGGCCCGTGCGCATGGGCTCCCTTGCCATTACCGCGAGGGCGGGGACCTCGTCGGCCAATGTCCCCCGCGAGTACCTGCGATACAAGCTTTCCACCAACCAGGCCGGGTGGGACGACCATTGGTTCTATCTGCGGAACGAAGGTGGCCTCTTCCGCAGTACACCGGCAGGGTCCTCACTCAACGCCCGGAGAAGTGGACCTGGGGCGTTGCGGCGGACAGGCAACGCCACCTGGCCCCGCTGATGGAGATGATGAAGACGCTGGTGGACGAGAAGAAGCTGACCGTGCAAGCGGTCATTTGGGCGTTCCACCAGCGAAGAGTTCTCCCGCTGGCGGACCGCCCCCTTCTTATGCACGAGATGGGCCCGCAGGCTCAGCTCGAGGCGCTCAATCGCTCGAGGATGGCCGAAGGGAGGCTGTCCCGGAACGAGGGCGTCTCCCGGGTGTCAATCACGATCCAGGGGCCGTTCGTCCCTGAATACTCCAACCTGTTGCGATGGCACCCGACGAGGGGTGTCTCGACCTGGTAAGCCTCCCTCGAGTCGAGCTATCTCGAGCCTCCTCCCCCTTTTTCCTCCTTCGATCCTTTTGCATCCGTCTTGTGGTTTGTCTCATCACGCTTTCTTTTTTCAGGGGGCATTTACTTGTCGCGCGTCGAGGCCCCCGGTGAGGGAGGACGCCGCGGATTCTCAGGTGAGGCGCCTCTCTGCTCAGAAGGACAAGGAGAGCAAGGATGCCAAAAAGAAGAAAGAGAAAAACAAAAACTTGCGTCGCTTAGCTCGGGAGCAGAGACTGGCGAAGGCTCGTCGTAACCGTCAGCCTGGGGACGGGTCCCCGAGCTGAGCTCCTCGAGCTCGGAGGAGGAGAGTGGTGATGAGGAGGAGGGCGACGACGAGGGGATGGATGCGCGCTTGATGCGCGCGGGGCTCGTCGATGACAGGCTGACCGCTCCTCTGTGCAGGAGGGTACACTGGAGGTCCCACCGACAAAAGGGTCGCGCGGGACGCAGCCGCGGAAGGCGGCGCCGATCCCTGCCTCGTCGGGGGCCCGAGGTCCGTCGAGCTCCGCGCCGGATGTGCCCCTGGTCGTAAGGAAGCCCCGGACCCGGAGCGCCTCCGCCACAGCGCCAACGGAGGCCGCCCCCGCGTCAGCCCAGACGGGGGGTCTCGAGAGGGGTCGGGCTCGAGAAGCGGTCGACAGGTCGAGAAGGGTTTCGGGCCCGACCCCCGCGAGCCGTAAGGGGCGCGAGCCGAGGAGGCGGCGGGGCGGGCGCCAGGAAGAGGCGTCGAGCCCGCGCCATCACGAGCGTCGGGGAGGGAGCCCCGGCGTCTCGTGACCAGGGCGTGAGCGTCCCCGGAGTCCATCGCCGCACCGCCGCCGGGACACGGAAGCGGACGCGGGAGGGCGCGACCACCAGCGCAGCGCCGGAGCAGGTCCCGGAGCCCGCGCCGGGGCGGGGCCACGACGTCAGCACGAGGGAGGTACGGTCGCCCTCCCGCGATGTGGGGCGGAAGGAGGGCTCTCCCTCGAGGTCGAGCCATGGGAGGCGTCGGGAGTCCTCCCCCCATCCCAGCCCTGCGGAGACGGCCCAGGCACAGGGCTCGAGCCGTGGGGTGGGCTCGAAGCCCCCGAGTGGGTCCGGCGATCCGGGAAGAAGCCCAGCCGCCGCTTCGGGTGAGTAGTTTCCTTGGGTCTCGTCGGTAGTGAGGCTTCACCTCTTTGCTTTTGATGACGCGTGCTATCTCCGTTTTCTCAGGGGGAAGCGCTCCTACCAGGAGGTGGACCTCGCTTCGTCCAAGCGGGCCAAGACCTCGAGCCCGTCGAGGCACAGGCACCTCGAGGTATGGCACCTTCCTCCGCTAGAGAAGCCGCTTGGCTGAAGAAGGCCCGAGCTGCCATGGCTCGAGGAGGCCAGATGATCGTCGCGAATTTTGGTGAGGCCGTCGCCATCGACCACAGGGGTCGAGGTACTCTTCCTGGTTCTGATATCGCGTCATCTCGTATTGCAGGGGCCTCAGCTCATGGCATCGAGCCCGCCACCACCATATCCGCCGAAGCGCTGCCTCCTCCCCCTCCTCCTCCTCCCGCGATGGTGCCAGCTGGGAGCGCCACCCTTCCCCTCACCACGACGGCTGTTCCGGGGGAAGCGCCTGGGGCGAGCACGGCCCCGCCGGTGTCTGGGGCTGAGGAGACTGCGCCCCTCGAGGCCCGACCGACACGAGCCGGTCTGCGGCGGAGGGAAAGGGGGGAGAGGAGTGGCAGAGGAGGAGCCGACGGTGGAGGACCTCCTGAACGAGCTGGAGCAGGGGCCGCTCCTCGCCGCGGGCTCGATGATGGTGGAGGCGCCCGAGGCGCCGGCTAGCGCCGACAAGGCGCCGGAGGGCCCGGCCAGGGAGGGAGCCGGGCTCGTGCCGTCAGGCGGCGGGCCCGCAGTCGGGGCAGCTCGGGGGGCGGAGAAGGATCTGCCCGACATCGAGCTTGACCGGCTGGGATGGCCGTTTCCCGATGCGCCGAGCCCGTCCCTCGCCATGGTCCCGTCGAGCCACCGGTCCAGCGGGGGGCCCGCGCGAGGCGCGGTCCATCTTCCGGGAGGTGGCCGAGCTTATGGCGGAGGCGGAGCGGTCCTGCTCCGAGGAGGCGGGCCGGTCCGCGAGGTGTCAGCCGCCCTCGCGCGGGCTGAGGCGGAGCTTCAAGATCTCCGCGCGGAGCTGAGCCGGAACGCCCAAATGGCGAGCCGGCTCAACGAGGCGGAGGCGGAGGTCCGGGCGGCTCGAGGTGAGGTCGCCCGATCCAAGGAGGAGGCCACCGCCGCTCTCGAGGCGTCGAGGAAGGAGGCCGCGGACGCGCGAAGCGAGGCGCCTCCGCCCGGGCTGACAGCCGAGGCGGCGAAGCAGGAGGCCGTCTAACGTACGAATCGAGGCCACCACCGCCCGAACCGCAAGCGTAGGCGGCAAGAAAAGAGGCCGAAGACCCCAAGAGTGGTGTCCGCCACCGCCGAGCTTGCCGATGGGGCGGCGCGCAGGAGGTTATCCGAAAGGATCTGGCCCTGGCAAGAGGTGGGCAGGCTGATCGAGGAGCTTAGGTCCGAGAAGCTCCTCATGCTGGCCGAGAAGCCACAGGCTCGAGCAGCGCGCTGAGGGCCTACCAGCGACCTCGCCGCACTGGGTCGACATTGCGATGGTGAGGCTTACACCTTGTCCTTGTTCGGTCTCGAAGTTTTCGCTACGCCGCAGTCTCACTCTTCCTCGTTTGTTGGCGCAGGGGTCGAGAAGACGGTCGAGGAGCTCCGTGGGACGAATGAGGTCTCTTGGACCAACTCCAAGACGAGACGATGGTGGCGGAGCGGGCTCGCACCTCTCTCGACCGGCTCGCCCCATGTGGGGTGCTCCTCCTGTGACCGCGGCAGAAGGTGCAGTGGCTCGGGGGCGATGCCTTGGTCGACGCCTTGTGCTTCTTCGACGCAGCCGCGCGGGACCGTGTCCGGCAAGCTCTCCATCACGGCGTCAAGCAGACACTCGCGGTCGTTCCGCTCCGGTTTCCGCTCCGGTCCACGTTCGCGAATGGCTTCATCGAGATCGAGGGAAGGATGAGGAGTGGAACAACCGCCGTGTCGACAAAATTTTGGAGAAGATGGAGAGGCCGGGGACGTCGCTCGCGAAGATCTTCGAGGAGGACGTGGCTGCCTCCTGACGCCAGCAGCGGTGTCGAGAGCCCTCCTCCTTGAGCTCGGGCGTCGAGGTGAGCCCGCCGCGGAGGACCTCGGGAGGAGTACCCGCACCGACGAAGACTAGGGCCTGCGCGCCAAATTTGGGCCCGAGGCCCTTGTAGAATTTTATGACGTGAATGAGGGTACGTCGAGACCCGAATGTATATATACTTGTTTGTTTAAAGGGTTTGTTTTCCTTTCAAATGCGTTTGACCACTTCTCTTTGTCGCAAGCTCGAGTTTCTGCTAACTTAGTCTGTGTTCCTTCGATACGTCGCGAGCCCTTCGAAGGGAGGCGTAGGCAGGGCACCGTAGCCCCCGGGGCGTAGGTGGCCGTCTACGTCGACGCCCCCCGACCATTTGAGGCTCGAGGTACTTTAAGATTTAGACGTCGCTAGTTTCACTCGAGGGCGCGAGTCGAGACGAGGGTCAACATTTTTGAAAAAAAAACGCCATTTTTTCCGGAGTCTGGGGGGGGGAGGCCCCCCCCCATCAGCCCCGAGGGAGGCTTGACCCTGAGCAAAGCAGGGTCGAGGCTACCTTAAGATGCGAAGCAACATGAACGACAATGCACGAGTTTGTTCATTCATTTTGACATGTTTGTACAAAGTGATAAATGAACAAGGCCTCGAGGCCTTTAAGGGTAGAAGCGACGTAGCTGAGATATGTTCCACGCGTTCGCCAGGATCCTGCCTTGGTCGTCGTAGAGCTTGTATGTTCCTGGCTTGAGCACTTCGGCCACGGTGTATGGGCCTTCCACGGAGGGGTGAGCTTATGGCGCCCTCGATTATCTTGCAGCCGTCGAAGCACGAGGTCCCCCACCGCTAGGTCCCTTTTGCGCACGTGCTTGTCGTGGTAGCATCGAAGTGTTTGCTGGTAGCGTGCAGAGTTGATGAGCGCCACTCTCGGGGCCTCCTCGAGCTGGTCCTTGGCGTTGGCGAGCCTTTCGTCGCTGGTTTGCTCGTTGTAGGCTCGAAGTCGAGGTGAGCCGTACTCGAGGTCCGTAGGTAAGACGGCCTCGGCGCCGTAGTTAGGAAAAACGGAGTGAACCCGGTGGCTCGACTCGGCGTAGTCCTGAGGCCCCACAGCACCGAGGGGAGTTCTGTAGCCCACCCCTTTCCGAAATTCTTGAGGGTCTTGAACAGCCTCGGCTTCAGCCCATGGAGTATCATGCCGTTGGCGCGCTCGACCTGCCCGTTGCATTGGGGTATGCGACCGGGCCCAGGTTACGCGAATGTTGTTGTCATCGCAGAAGTTGGTGAACTTTTTGCCCGTGAATTGGGTGCCATTGTCGGTGATGATGACATTAGGCACCCCGAACCGGTACATGATGTTGGCGATGAACTCGACAGCCCTCTCGGAGGTGGGGTCTCCTATCGGCTTAGCCTCGATCCACTTGGTGAACTTGTCGACGGCCACGAGCATTGTGTGTACCCTCCACTTGTCCTTTTGAGGACCCACAAGTCGAGCCCCCAACGGCAAATGGCCAAGTGATTGGGATCATCTGCAGGGCGTGTGCGGGCTGGTGCGTTTGCTTGGCGTAGAATTGACACCCATGGCACGCTTGGACCAAACGCTTGGCGTCCCCAATGGCGGTCGGCCAATAGAAGCCTTGACGGAAAGCGTTCCCAACCAGGGCCCTCGGCGCTGCGTGGTGGCCGCAAGCCCCCGAGTGCATATCGTCGAGGAGCTTGCGCCCCTTCCTCGAGTGGGATGCAGCGTTGAAGGATCCCAGTCGGACTTCGTCGGTATAGCTCCCGTTCGTCGCCGTAGATGACGTAGGTCTTGGCCCTCCGAGCGATGCGTCGGGCCTCCGTCTTGTCTTCTGGTAGCTCGCCTTGCGTCAGGTAGTCGAGGTAGGGCGTCCGCCAGTCGAGGGGCCGTGATGAAGAAGAGGCGTGTGCGTCGACCTGCATCGCCTCCGCGGACGTCGAGGTTGTCCTTTCTCGAGGGGTGGCGTTGAGGGGCCAGCCCCGTGTCTTGCTCGAAGGGTGGCGTCGAGGGGCCAGCCCCGGGTCGATTTCGACGGATGGCTCGAAGACGTCCCTCGAGAAGACGTCTGGCGGTACCGTGCCGCGCGTGGACGCCAACTTTGCCAGCTCGTCTGCGGCCTCGTTGTACTTTCGAGCTATGTGGTTGAGCTCGAGGCCGTAAAACTTGTCTTCCAGCTTGCGCACCTCCCCGCAGTATGCCTCCATCTTGGGATCGATGCAGCTTGAAGCCTTCATAACCTGGTTGATGACGAGCTGCGAGTCTCCTCGGGCGTCGAGGCGTCGGACCCCGAGCTCGAGGGCGATGCGCAGCCCATTGACGAGGGCCTCGTACTCGGCGACGTTGTTGGAGGCGGGGAAGTGCAAGCGTAGCAGGTAGCGCATGTGTACTCCGAGGGGTGAGATGAAGAGCAGGCCTGCGCCTGCCCCCGTCTTCGTGAGGGATCCATCGAAGTACATGGTCCAGAGTTCGGCTTGAATCTGTGCCGGCGGGAGCTGAGTGTCGGTCCATTCAGCAACGAAGTCTGCCAACGCTTGCGACTTGATGGCCTTTCGCGGGGCATAGGTGATGGTCTCCCCCATTAGTTCGGCGGACCACTTGGCGATGCGCCCCGTGGCCTCCCGATTGTTGACGATCTCTCCGAGGGGGAAGGACGACACCACCGTCACGGGATGAGCGAGGAAGTAGTGCTGGAGCTTGCGCCTTGTGACGATGATGCCGTAGAGCAGCTTGGATGTGCGGATACCGGACCTTGGCCTCGGAGAGTACCTCACTGGTGAAGTATACCGGTCGTTGGACCGGCAATGCATGACCCTCCTCGTGCCTCTCGACGGCTATGACCGCGCTAACCACCTGAGTGGTTGCGGCCACATAGAGGAGGAAGGGCTCGGGGGAATCGCCACCTTCGGCTGGTCGCGGGGGCACGAGAATTGGTGCAGAAGTTAGCAACCCCTTCAACTTGGTTAAGGCCTCCTCGGCTTCGGCGGTCACACAAAGTGTTCCGTCTTTTTTAGCAGGCGGTAGGTAGAGGGGTAGTGCTTTTTCCCCCAGCCTCGAGATGAATCTGCTGAGAGCGGCTAGGCAGCCTGTCACTTTTTGCACACCCTTGAGGTCACGAATCGGGCCCATCCTCGTGACTGCTGAGATTTTTTCAGGGTTTGCCTCGATCCCCCGTTGTGAGACGATGTAGCCAAGTAGCATGCCTCGAGGCACACCAAAGACACACTTCTCGGGGTTGAGCTTCACATTCTTGGCCCGGAGGCACTCGAACGTGGTCTCGAGGTCGCTGATGAGGTTCCCGACTTTCTTAGTTTTAACCACGATGTCATCGACGTAGGCCTCGACGGTCTTACCTATGTGCTCGCCAAAGATGTGCTGCATACATCGCTGGTACGTTGCCCCGGCGTTTCGCAGGCCGAAGGGCATCGTAACATAGCAATACATACCGAATGGCGTGATAAAAGAGGTTGCGAGTTCATCGGATTTTCTCATCCTAATTTGGTGGTAGCCGGAATACGCATCAAGGAACGAAAGCACTTCGCGACCCAGCAGTGGAATCGACGATCTGGTCAATCTAGGTAAAGGAAATGGAACTTTTGGACATGCTTTATCAGACAGTGTATCTACACACATCCGCATTTTTCCATTCTTTTTCCTAACTAGTACAGGTTTAGCTAGCCACTCTGGGTGAAAAACTTCTTGATGAACGGGCCCCAAAAGCTGTGTGCACCTCCTCGCCGATGGATCCTGCGCTTTTCCTCGTCGAAGCGGCGCAGGCGTTGCTTCACGGGTCTGGACCCCGGCCTGGATCTCCAAGGCGTGCTCGGCGACTTCCCTCGGTATGCCCGGCATGTCCGAGGGGTTCCACGCAAAACATGTCGATGTTCGCGCGGAGTAAGTCGACGAGCACTGCTTCCTATTTGGGCTCGAGGCTGGTACTGATGGTCAGCGTCGTGCCATTGGCCGAGGTCGGGTCGACGGTATTTGTTTGGTTGTGCTCAGCCGCTCGAAGGTGCCGGCGTGACGCTTTGCTTCTGGGGCCCCTTGGTGGCAGAGCTGCCAAAGGCTCGAGCGAGTCGGGTGACGTTGGCCTCCCCCGCTCGACCACTCCACGTCGCAGTGGTATTACGTGCTCGTAGGAGGTGTCAACGGTGATGACCCCTTTTGGCCCGGCATCTTGAGCTTCAAGTACGTGTAGTTAGGAATCGCCATGAACTTGGCGTAGCCTGGCCGGCGATGATGGCGTGGTAGGTCCCTTGGAAGCCGACCACCTCGAAGGTGAGCGTTTCCTGACGGAAGTTTGCCGGCGTGCCGAAGCAAACCGGCAGGTCGTGCGCCGAGGGGGTGGGCCTTCTTTCCTGGTACTACTCCGTGAAACCCCCCAACGCTGGGTCGGAGCTGTCCCTCTGAAATCCCAGGAGGTCGATGGTCTCGAGGTATATGATTTGAGGCTCGAGCCACCATCCATCAACACCTTGGAGAACTGAACGTCGAATTATGATGGGGGTCGACGACGAGGGGGGTAAGCCCCCGGGTTTATGACTGGTCCGGATGGTCGTCACGGTCGAACGTGATTGGCGCATCGGACCAGTCAAGATACCGGGGGGCGTCGTGGCCAAGCGAAAAGAAAAGATTTCCCGGCGCTCCTCTTTCTTTCTCCGAGCTGAGAGCCGACGGTCGGCCCCCCGTTAGATCATGTAGCAGTCGCGCACGGGAAGTCGCCATCTGCGTTCCTGCCGCCGCGTCGATCGGTATCCTTTTCCTTAGGCGCGTTTTCCCTCTTATCGCCGAGCTTGGAGTAGTAGCCCTTCAACAGTCGGCAGTCTTTCAACTTGTGGTTTACGGGGCCCTGTGGTAGGTGCAGGGATCCTCGAGCATCTGGAAAACAGCCCCGTCAGGGGGGCCTCGGGGCTTCTTAGGTCGAGGGCGCCCGCGAGCACCTCTTTGTCGTCGTCGTCTCGGCGCCACGCTTCGCTTCTGGCCTTGCGTTTTTTTTTCTTCCTTTTGTTGTCGTCATTGTTGTCGTTCTTGGCGTCGTTGCCCTTGTTGGAGCCCTCCGGCGCGATCACCGCCTTGCCTTTGTCCGTGGAACGGCCAAAGAAGGCCCCCACTGCTTCGTCGCCCGAAGCAAAGTGCTGGTGACGCGATCCATCAGGTCCTCGGACGTCCCGGGACGGTAGCGTCCTAGCTCATGAACAAGCTCTTGGCATGTCATGCCCGCGAGGAACGCTGATGAGATGACGTCCTCGTCAGGCACGTGGGGGGAGCTCGAGACGCTGCTTCGAGACCGTCGAGCAAGTCGGAGGGGCTCGTCCGCCGCCTGCCTACAACGCTGTAGGTCCCAGGGGTTGCCTGGACGCACGCAAGTCCCCTTGAAATTCCCGTCGAAGACCCTGACTAGGTCGGCCCAGTCATGGATCCGATCCGGCGGGAGCCCCTCGAGCGCACGGCGGGCGGTGTCCCGAGGTAAAGGGGAGTTGACGTATGATCACGCGGTCGTCGTTCTTCGCTCCGCCCAGTTGGCAGCAAGCGGAAGTCCGAGAGCCAGAGCTTGGGCTCGACCTCCCCGTCATACTTCACGATGTTGGTCGGCGGTCGGAAGCGGTCGGGGAGGGTGAGCTGCGGATGGCCCGGCTGAAGACTCGGGGGCCCGGGGGCTCGAGGACCTGCGGTCCTCGTCGCTGTCGTAGCGCCCCTCGATGGGCGTTATAGCCACGCTCTTGGGCCCCTTGTTCTGCGCCGTCGGTGTTGATGTCGTGCGGCGTCGTCGGGTCTCGAGGTGGCCGGTTGTCGACGATCCGTTCGCGGACTGGCCTAGCTCGAGAGGCATCCGGCTGGTGGACGGATGCCTCGCGAGCGTCGCGGGCGTGTCCGCCGGTCTCCCCCGAGGCTGCTCCGCGTCGGCGTGACGCCGAGCTCTCGGCCTGCGTTACCGCGGTGTCGAGGAGGTTTTCATTTCCGAGCATGCGCCTGGCGTCGGGGTTGGAGACGCGGGCAGGTCACGGAGCATCATAGCCGCCGCCACCACGTTTCTGCCCGGCTCGCGGGAAGGAAAACATACCTCAGGGCGTGCTGGTGCCCGTCCTCGAGATCCGCCGGTGGACCTCTCGAGCCCGGCCTCGAGCTCCGGCTCTGGGGGCTGGGGTGGTTCCTGCATCAGGGTTTGCCGGAGCTGCAGCAGGTGTCGCCGTTCTTCCTCGGCTTTGGTGATTGCCTCTGCACTTGTGCGAGTTGGCCGCTCGGCCGTGAGTCGCCTGCTTGAGGCGGTACAGCCGGTGCTGGGAGGTTCGTCCCTTCCCTGAACGCGGTGATCCGCCTGCCGCGGCCACGTCGCTAGGTCCCTCTAGGTCGAGCGCCGGCCTGTCGTCGTCGCCTTCGTCCTCGTATCGTATACGACTCCCTCGATTGGAAGCACTCCCTGGTGGGATCCCAGAGGTCGGGGTCGTGGTAGTCGTATTCGTCGGAGTCGGAGCTGTTGACGGCACGCCGCCTTGGCCGATGCTGGGGACCGCAGCTCGCGGTACCATTCTTCTCGACGGTGGCTCGCCGAGGTGGCTCGAAGGCTCGCGAGAAGTCGCGGCCGACACACGCGGGGTGGACGATCTCCAGGTTGGCCATGGCCTGCAGCAGCGCGCCCGAACGCTGCCCCCGGCCGCCACCGTTCGGTCCTGATGGCGCTCGTCGAGGTGGTGGGCGTATACAGCCGCAGAGCTGTCGAGGCCGACCGGGAACCGCTGGTGTCGAGCGCGGCGCGACCCGTGCGGGAGGAGGCTGAGAGGGCGTCGTCAACGGCGCACGGCTCGGAGGCCTCTGGCTGGTTCCTGGTCCGTACGCATGATGAATGCGAAGTCGCTAGGCGGGCGCGGGTGCGCCCTGGAGGTCTCCGGCCGCGCGCCGGGCTGGTTTCTCCTCGGGGACCCTGCACGGCTAAGGCGGGGGGGTGTGGGTGTTGCCGCGGGGCACGCCTGCGCCCGGCGACGACGGTGACGACGGCGCCGCTCGGATGTGGCGATGTGTGGTGGTGCGGACGACGCGTCACGCCCCCCGCGGGGGGTGGCGTGACACGCCCTCCGCCGGGCCCTCCTTGGAGAGCAGAGTCAGCTCGTTGCCGTTGCCTGTGGCCAGGAACTCGAGGCTCCCGAACCAGACGACGGCACCAGCCGAGAACGGAAGAGGGGATGAAGCCATCCAGGAATCAACGAGAAATCGGCTCGGACACGCGAAGTCCCCTACCTGGCGCGCCAACTGTCGGTGTTTCGTACCCGGGGATATCACACCAACGAGTGATATGATCGCGTGCTTCTCTTCCTGGATGGTGATGCAAGAGGACACAAGGATTTATCCTGGTTCGGGCAATGAAGGCCCTACGTCCAGCGGGGGGGATGTTCTTGTATTACTTGCACCTAAGTGCTTGTACAGGGGAGAATACAAGCTCAGTGAGCGTGGACCGGGGTCCGGACTTAAGTGTAGGGTGGTGTGTAAGGCGCAACGTGTTTGTCCACCTGCGAATGAGGGCCCTGGTGTCCCCTTTTATAGGGCAAGGGGCAGGCCAGGGTTTCACAGGGGTTTTACAAGTGTCGGGGCGTACGCGCCCAATACGAAGCAGGGTAGGAATCCTGTCTTGTCGAATACAATGTAGCCGACGTGGGCGTTGCTGTTGAGGCGTCCTTGAAGCGTGGCCTCCATCCCGGGCGCGGACGTGGTGGCGCGGCAAGGTGGGAGCCGTACAGCACCCATCCCGGAATGTACAGGACGTGGCGGGGTCCCTCCGGGTCTTGGGTACCTGTCCTCCTAGCATGAAAGTAGTTAGGGCTCGAAGGGCGCGGAGCCGGTCCTCGAGGTGGTGCCACGGGGCTCGAGGGGCGCGGAGCCGACCTCGAGGTGTTACAGTGCAGGTCTCGAGGGGCGCGTAGCCGGCCTCGAGGGGTTACAGTGCATGGCTTGGCCGAACAGTGCTGTACTGGTGCCCTTTTGCCCCATGCTTGTGGTGAAAACGAGACTTGACCTTTACACCGGGTTACTGTGTTACATGCGTGCACTAGTGACATGACCGAGAGTAGTGAAGGCATTAAATGCGTGGTATGGGCTGGTACGGTTGTCCTGTACAGCTCGAGGTCCGTGCGTTAAGGCTCGAGTGTAGGGGCGCGCTCGCCCGGGGCCTGGAGGGCTCGGGCGAGACGGAGAGCGATCGTGCTCGCCCGAGGCCTTGCTCGGAGGGCTCGGGCGAGGCGGAGAAAAGAGCGTTCGCCCGAGGCCTGGCTGGGAGGGCTCGGGCGAGACGGAGATAGAGCGTTCGCTCGAGGCCTGGCTGGGAGGGCTCGGGCGAGACGGAGATAGAGCGTTCGCCCGAGGCCTGGTTGTGAGGGCTCGGCGAGACGAGAAAGAGACATTCGCCCGGGCCTGGCTGGGAGGGCTCGGGCTGAAACGGAGATAGAGCGTTCGCCCGAGGCCTGGCTGGGAGGGCTTCGGGCGAGACGGATAGAGCGTTCGCCCGAAGCCCGGGGGAGGGCTCGTTTGAGACGGAGATAGAGCGTTGCCCGAGGCCTGGCTGGGAGGGCTCGGGTGAGACGGAGATAGAGCGTTCGCCCGAGGCCTGGCTGGGAGGGCTCGGGCGAGACGGAGATAGAGCGTTCGGGTGTTTGCGTTGATTGGGGGTACCCTTTTTTGTACCACCGACACCTTATATCAGGATAATTATAGAAAAATTTGTATGTTAGATTGACATGTGAGCCCAATTATCATAGGCGTAAAAAATTAGTGTGTGTTTATTGCTAAAGAATACATGGATGTTGTTTGTGTGTTGGATTGACATGTGAGTTCTATTTTTATAGGCACACAAAAACTCGTGTGTTGTATTGCTAATAAAAACTACATGGATATTGTTTTATAGCATTAAAAAAAGCGAAGCCGAAGCAATGGAGAAACGGGGAGCGCCTATACGCCGATCTAGGTGGCAGGGAGCCACCCGCTGACTAGGGGAGGTAAATAAATTTTAGCCCCGCGCTAGTTAGTTATTGGACTTTTCGCATGCTACTGTATCGGCCCATCTCGTGCGGGGATGACATGTAGCCCCTGCTGCCGACCTTAGGAAAAATAATTTAGTGTCTGCATGAGTTAGAAACTGGATTGAATTCAGTCAATTATTTTTATGGATATTCATATGTTGTTTTGGCGTATCATGCAAATAAATGAAATAAAAGGAAAAAGAAAATATACAATGAAAAGAGAAAATAGAAAAAGGAAACAAAAAGAATAATAAAAGATCATCGAAAAAGAAAAATGAAAAAAATAAAGTAAAGGAAAAAGAAATATAGGAAAGAAAAAATATTATAAATAAATAAAGATAAAACAAAAAAAAAAAAAAGACCACATAAAAGAAAAAAGGAAAACAAAAAAGAAAAAGAAAAAGGAAAATGAATGTACGTACCTGGCAATGCGTCCACATCCTACGTAAACCTGTCTGAACCGTGCCTGCGTCGTACGGTGGGCCTTAGGCTGTGCTCGCAATGCTAAATCGTGTATGGGCCGAAATTAGATGTGGGGTGGTCAGCGCGCCGACTGGTTGGTGCCGAAGATTCCTGCAGAGGAACGTTGCGCTTCAAAAAAGGCCGAGCAAAGCAAGCGTTGCACAACAGAAGCCCAACGGCTATATTTCGGGCCCTTTTTATACGTCAGCGCTAACGAATAGCTTGGGCCGTTCCTTGCTTCATGCTTTCAGACCACTTGTCCTGTTGCTTCATCAGAGCAGCAGGCCCGTTTCGACCCATGAACCTTTAGCTGGTTCTGTTTCCCTGCCCACTTCATCTGCACAAATATTTTGGAGCTTTTTACCTATATATGGCCTTGTAAAAGATGACTCTTTCTTCTGTGGTCTTTTTTCTTTTGAACTTACTTCTATGACCCTGAAATAAACTTTCATTCCTTCTATGGCCTTCCGTCCGTTTTTGCTACTTGACGGTGTTAATTCAAGGTAAAAAGACCATTTTGCCCCTGACAAAAAAATTACATTTTTATTTATTTATTGTATATTTAGAATAATATTAAATAAATAAATTTATACATAACAATATTTCTTTTATGTGAAAATATTGTCATGTTTGAATTTATTTTTTTAATATTAATTTTCATATACAACAAAAATATAACTCTGTAATTTTTTATGCTAGGGGTAAAATTGTCTTTTCACCCTTGACTTAACACCGTTAAGTAGCAAAAACGGGCGGAAGGCCATAGAAGGAATAAAAATTCGTTTCAGGGTCGTAGAAGTAAGTTCAAATAAAAAAGGGTCATACAAGGAAGAGCCATTATTTGTAAGGCCATATAGGTAAAAAGCTCAATATTTTGTTCTCCAATTCAACTAACATTTCCTTTTTTCTCTCAAAAAACTAACATTTTCCTGTTCATACAGAACAGGATCATATCACAAAGGTAGTGGACCCATGCCGGACTAGCATAGGCGGAGCTATCTAGGTGGACAGGTGGTCCATAGACCACCCTAAGATTTTGTTCAAGGTTAAACTATTACATATGAGCTCAATAAAATTATGAAAATTATACATGAACCGCTCTATAATTTGGTTTTACATCTAAAGATGGACCACCCCTCGCAAGATGGACCACCCTTGCTCTATACCCTAGCTACGCCACTGCAGACTAGGAACTGCAGTATTTTTTATCTTTCATGCATCACAATTTATCATGCTCTGGTGTTTTTGGTGCTTACTCCTTATTAGGTCTTTTTAGTTTGCAACAAAAAAAAAATTCACCTATCATTCAAATAGGAAATAACTAATTATACAAGTGGCGATAACTTTGCAAGACGATTATTTTAAGTCTAATTAGTTCATAATTTAACAATATTGTACTACAGTAAACATGTGTTAATGACAGATTAATTCGTCTCACAGTTCTTTTAATAGTCTATTTAATAGACTAAATTAGTACCAAAACATTTTATGTGATATGCAAAAACTTTTTTCCCACAAACAAGGCCTTACTAATAGCCTTGAATTCGCTTTTCTTTTTCAACCCAACCACGCAATCAGTATCTTACAGAATACTGTACTTACGAATTTTACAATTTAGAGCCTTTTGGGCTTGCAGCGTCTTCCAAGTTCCAACCAGGCAACCACAAGGAAGCTTGCGATGAATGAAGAACAGAATGTCACCGACCTAGATGCTATTAGGGCACCCGCAGTGATATAAGCTAGCTGCTAGCTCTAAGTCAACCTCTCCAATAGTACTAACTCTTAGCAATAGCTCATAGTATAATTAGGCTCACATTTCATTCACACATGGTCTTGAAATATGTGTATGGGCCTAGCTTTTGAGCAAGAGCTAACTCTTCTCTTTCTTCTATTAAAATATGACAAATATTCTAAGAGCTAGCTTATGAGCTAGCCATTGCGGCTACCCTTACAATCGCGCGCGCGCGAGGAAACAACCGGTTTTCTGGAATATTCTAGAAGATTCTGGTTACAGAATGAGAGGAAGAGAGTAATGGGAAATCTAGTCGCAGCCCCGCCGTGTTCCAAGTTGTGGTCAGCGGCGGATCCAGAAGGAGGCTAGTGGGGCAGCTTCTCTTCTGGGTCTAATTCTAAAAGTGTGATTCTTTTGTCCGGCCCAAAAATTACAGTTCATCCAATCATCAGCATGTGTCGTTCAAGCCACACATGTTTTTCTTTTCTTCCCGCTCGCGAGCACGTGTCAGTCACGGCCTCGTGCACCCAATACGGCCTCTGTTGCTCCACATCCGGTGTTCAGCGCCGACGATTCCGCTCCCGTCTAGCCACCTCCACCCTTCGCCCCCCACTGGCTCGCCCGGTGCCTGCGCTCCTCTGCCTGGCTGTCAAGTGCTAGCTACTTGCCTAGGTCTGCACTGACAGCTACCTAGCAGATTAACGACTAACCCTATCTGTTTTACAAGGAGATGTTTATTATTAGTTGTATAGGTTTGGCGTTATTTTTCATTTCATCATATTTTGTTTAATACTTTTAATCTTCAATCAATGCAATCTGCAGTATTCATATCGTAGCAGCCTATCACCTTGATTGGACCCTCAGGGCTCAAAAATAAATTAATTTGATGAATTTAATTTGCTACAATTATATATTATTGTTGTAATTTGTGGCTGTAAAACTAAATTATTGGAGATTTAATTAAACCTGCTAGATATTCATAGTTTGAGTTTTTATTAATTAAACCTGCTAGATATTCATAGTATAAGGTGAATATAAAAGGGCTGAGGTGAGTCCAGTGCTGGAGCTCCTCCAACCCGTTAGCTGGCTTAGCCCATGGCCCATGGGTTCCTGCCTTCCTGGCATAGAAGTGCTTTCGGTATGGGCTGTTACACTTTGCTAACCATCGATTGCAAACCTGGGGCATTGACTGGTCTGTGACAGGCGAGTAGGCCATAACTGATTTTGTGGTGTTTCATGGTGTGTTTGGTTTTACCTCTAAACTTTAGTCACTTTTTTTATACTTAACTTTAGTCATTTTTAATAACAACACTCTTACTAAAAGGGCTAAAAGGAACTAAAAAGGTCTTTTAGTCCTTTTGGTCTTTTAGTCCTTTTTAGTGGGAGTGTTTGATATTTTAACCATTAAAAGAGACTAAAGTGTAGTGAGTAAAGTTTAGAGGGGTGGAACCAAACACACCCTTAGATCTAGATTTGTAATCTTGCCGAGATTTTTGGACATGCTTGGTTCACCCTCTAAACTCTAGTGATCTTTAAAGGTTAGTGACCCCTAAAGTTTAGTGATCCATGTTTGGTTATAATGACTAAAGACCACTAAAGTTTAGTCACTTTTACCTACCCTTTCATGGCTAAGGCCCTGTTTGGTTATGCCCCTCTAAAGTTTAGTCACTAAAATTATTCTCTAAAGTATCAAACACCCCACTAAAGTTTAAGAGACACTAAAATTTAGAGGTCTTTAGTCATGAAGAGGTAGCTAAAAGTGACTAAACTTTAATGATTTTTAGTCACTATATAACCAAACATGATCATTAAATTTTAGGAAGCACTAAACTTTAGTGGACACTAGACTTTAGGGGGCTTAACCAAACAGGGTCTAAAGACCCTTAAACTTTAGTAGACTCTCAACTTTAGTTGGATGCTTGGTACTTTAGGAAATCAATTTTAGTGAAACTTTAGAGGGGGCTAACCAATCAGAGTCTTATTGAGTGAAAATGGTTGTATTCATTTATCGTATATGACGTTTTGAGCTACTTTTGGTTCATCTAGCGAGCAAGACGGTAAGATGGATTTTATTTCCACGAAAAAATTAGGACCAGCGCATATATCAAATACTAATAGATTGTTCCCTCCAGCCCTGCAGAGCCAGTAGCTGTTATGAACTGTATACAAATGGTTTCACAGACGGTTCTTTGAGGCCACCGTACCCAGGGTTGGAGGGAACAACCCTGCAGAGCTAGCATCGAATTAATGATTCGGTCAAAAACTAGAAGAATCCTCTTCTGAAGCCCATCATCGACCGAATCGTGTTCAGAAAAGGACGACACAAACTAGTAGGATTTCCCAGAGTGAATCAAGGTACCACCTCCCATGAAAAGCCCACAAACTACAGCAGTGCTGACAGTGGTCTGTCCAATGTATCTGATCTTTAGCAACCCAGGGATCTGTGGAGCAGAATGAGACTGATTATCACTAAAAAAAAGAGTCTAAATTTTATTGCAATATGTTTTTTCCTGTTAGTTAAAGTAACAAAGCTACATTGTGCCAGATAAATTCTTTGCATCTTGAATGATTGAACAGGACAATCAACTATGTAATAATTTATGAATGTTGTCCTTGTCCATCCAGAACTCTACCGTGAAAAGCAATTTTGAATATATAAGAAAAAGCAAACAGCGTGTGTATCTGAATGCCTCAGAAGTTCCATAGCAAGCACCTGCGTACAATTAAATCCTATGCCAATTATTAATTTGGTACTCATAACCTACGGCAGCAGAAAGAAGGAAAGCAAAATATGACATTTATTTTCTTGAAATTCATATCCATAGGATGCAGATAGGCACAAGAGCATTTTGAGAAAATTAGCTAAAGCCTATATATAAGCAACTGTTAGAGCTACCTATAAGAAGCCAATAATCATGTTTAGCTACCCATCGTAGAAGTACTGGTCCTCTAACACGCAGCGCAAAAAAAAAAGAAAAAAAAGAGCAGTAAGACTTTCTAAAGGAGCGTCTTTTCTGCCATACAGAAATCAAAAACAATGACTGTCCAAGTAAGAATGACAGAGAACAGTAGCCTAATACTACAGAGTGATGATCATATCCAATCCTTCGTTAAGATTAGTATCCCAACGAGCAGTTGTGATTTACTGCACATATACAGATATACTTAGCCTAATACACGGGGCTTGCTCGCTGCGGTCGTTGCTCTGCACAAATATAGTTGTGATTTACTGTACATATTATACAGATATACTTGAAACAACCAGTCAACCACAGCTGCTGCCTCACAAATCTGCAGCGAGCAGGCCGACTGAGTAATCGGCGAATTCGGCACATTCCAAAGTGGCATTAATTGATGGGCGACTTTTGGCACTAGAAGTCATTAACCCAAAACTCGATGCAAAGCAAGTAGTAGATGTTATTTTTCATCCCAATTCCTAACAACCAGCAGCAAATTCACCAAATCACGGCATCTATACCAAACCAGCAACACCCCGGCCTTAAAAGTTAAAACACAATTAAGCGATCGGGCAAACAAACTCCAACTAGAGCGTCGATTCAGTACTTCCTAAACATGGAGTACATTCGGGAAACCTAACCGGACCCTCATCTCACCCATCCTCTTCGGCGCCGCCGCCACCACTCCGACCTACCGCGACGTACTCATGGCGGGGGGAGGCCGTTTCCGTGGCCGAGCTAACCCTAGCCGGGGCGACTTGCGCGGCAGGAGACCGGTGGTTGGTGAAGAGCGAGGACGGGAGCCAGCCGCAGGAGGCAACGACGGCCTCAGAGGACGTGGGCGCCGCGGCGGGGGCCCCCTCGGGCCGGCCACGGCGGCCACACCGCGTGGGCAGGGGGAGCCCCCAGTCAAGCCAGGCCGGCCGTGGGCGGCCACCCCTCTGCACCGCGCGGCCAGGGAGGCCAGGGTGGGGTGTCCAACGCCGGCCCCATCCAGGGCAAGCCGGCAGGTGGGGTTCCCAATCCCGGCGACATCCAAGGCAAGCCGGCCACTGATCCTGTAGTGGATCAGCACACTCAGGGCGGTGGCCAGGGCGGTGGTCGTCTCCGTCGCCCAGCTGAGGCGACCGCAGAGCCGGCCGCTGTTGATGATCAAGATACCCTGAAGAGGAAGAGAAAGGACCAATCATGGAAGCTGGAATGCTCTACTTGCACAGAAGAGCACCTCACAAACCGTTGTCCGCTTCTACACGGTCCTAAGCCAACGGTGGCTTACTGTGGTGCAGCAGAAGATGGTGCAGGTTTCTTCCACATCCAAGCAGCTAGAAACAACCAGATCGTGAGCTTTGATCAACCGTCAGTCGCTGCTCTAGTCACGGTAGATACCGGGGTTGTTTCAGCTCAACTTCTGCAGGTGGAACTAGCAAGGATCATTCCCCTCCGTTGGGACTAGGAGGTGCAGGTCCTAGGAGACAAATCTTTTGTTGTCCCCTTCCCGAGCAAGGAGGAGCTTGATCGTATGATACAAATACGCACGCTCACCACGAAGAACAAGGAGGGCAGTGTAATCTTCGAAGAATATGTGGATGACGTCCAACCAATTAGAGTGTTGGACCAGATCTGGATCAACGTGACCAAGGTACCTCGTGTGCTTCGTTCTTTTCTCCCACTGTGGGCCGTCAGCACCATAGTCGTCCCAACGCAGAAGGTGGATATGGTACATCTCCAGGCGATGAGGCAGGTCCGCATCCTAGTGGTTGTCCTAGATGCTAAGCAGCTCCCTGAAAAGGCAGACGTATGTGTTGGTCGCAGCGTATACCGCCTATTTTCCAACCCGATCAGTATGAACAGAGCGACTCCTTTAATCCAGATGAGGATGACTTGTTAGGAGAAGAAGATAAGGATGGCTCACAGAAAGGGGGCGATCAAGAGATGGAGGATGCTGAAAATGAGAACCCTGCAAACCCTCCAAACAAGGATGGTAATTCAACAAGGGATCAGTCCACTCCACAGCCTAGTACCTTTCCCCAACAGCAACTTGCAGCGCTGGTAGAGAAAGGACTAGACATCGCATGCGTCCAATTGCTAGAAGAGATGAGCATCAAGGTTATGCTCGAGCAAGATGATGGGGTGGCTGCAAAAAGCTTCTCTCCTCTGACAAGAGAGGAACTGGCTGCGTATAATGCTTGCGTGGGATTTCCTAACATTATTCACCCTTCCTCTTTTTTTGATGAATCTATGGAGGAGTCCCAGTCGGCGATGGCCGGCCAGCTTGAGCCTCAGCCGGTGGGGGCCGGCCTGCAGGAGCCACAACTGGCGGTGGCTGGCCAGCAGGGCCACAGCCGGCGGTGGCCGGCCAGCAGCAGCCCCAGCCGGCGGTGGCCGGCCAGCAGGTACCACAGCCGGCGGTGACCGGCCAGGAGGAGTCCCAGCCAGCCGTAGCCGGCTAGGAGGAGCCCCAGCTGGCGGTGACCGGCCAGGAGGAATCCCAACCGGTCGTGGCGGCTAGGAAGAGTCCCAGCCGGCGGTGGCCGACCAGGAGGTTTTCCAGCCGCGCGGCGGACGGCCAGCTGGTGCCACAGCCGGAGTGGCCGGCCAGGAGGTGTCCCAGCCGGCGGTGGCCGGCCACCTTGAGACCCAGCCGACGGTGGCCGGCCAGAGGAGCCCCAGTCGGCGGTGGCCGGCCAGGAGGTGTCCCAGCCGGCGGCGGCCGGCCAGCCGGTGCCACAGCCGGGAGTGGCCGATCAGGAGGTGTCCCCAGCCGGTGGTGGCCGGCCAGCTTGAGACCCAGCCGGCGGTGGCCGGCCAGGAGAAGCCCCAGCCGGCGGTGGCTCCGGCCGGCCAGGAGGAGTCCCTGCCGGCGATGGCCGGCCAGGAGCCGGTAGTGGCCGGCTAGGAGGAGTCCCAGACGGCGGTGGCCGGCCAGAATGTCGACCAGGAGGCGCCCCCGTCGGCGGTGGCCGGCCAGCAGGATCTCCAGCCGGCTGATGCCGACCAGCTGGTGCCCCAGCCGGCTGCTGCCGGCCAGCAGCCACCTCGGCTGGCCACTGATCCAGCTGCGACCGGCCAGCAGGCTCTCCGACCGGCTGTGCAGGAGCCGGACGAGGCTATGGTGGCTGTGGCCGGCCAGAAGGCTATACTGCGCCGCAGCTCAAGGAACTCGGCGATGGCGGATGTGCACACCTACCACAAGACAGCTAGGATGGCGGCAAAAAAGAACCTCGAATACTCAGGTAATTCTTTTGCTACCTTTCCTGATTCTAAAATCCTGTCAAACCTTGGTAGGATAGGCATCAACCTAGATACTTCCTCTGTGATTAATCTTAAGAACATAGAGGTGGATAGGTTAGTCTTATGTGCTAAACAAAAAAAGAGTTTGCATAATTCAGATCACTTATATCATGATAGTGATGACGAACGGGAAGAACGGCTTGAAGCAGTCCTCAGCCACGCTTGTGGAAATCTAAATGAGCACTTGCTTGAAAAGGAGAACGATCAATTCCTAGATCTCTCTCCTTCCCACCGCAGGAAGAAATATAATAATGCCAAAAATTCTAATAATGGCAGACTTCCTAAAAAGCCAAATACCCCCTCCAAAATAATTATAAAATGAAGGGGATATTCTGGAATAGCAGAGGTCTTGGTGACTTGGCTAAACACAGATTTCTAGCTGAATTAGTTAAAGAAGATCAAATTAATTTTATCGTTCTCTCTGAGACTGGGCGGGACTCTTTCTCAGATCATGTCCTCAAGAATCTATGTGGTGGACATGACTTTCTCTGGCACTCCATGGCCCCCATGGTAGATCAGGGGGTATTCTTCTGGGAGTGGACCTTAACATTTTGGATATTGGAGCCATTGACGAAGGGGAGTTCTATGTAAAGTTCACCCTCCGGATCAAATCTAGTGGTTTCAAGTTTATACTATACTCCATTTATGGACCAGCACAAGCTCAATATAAGAGCGCTTTTCTCACGGAGATGGCTAATACCTGCTCTAAAGAAACTCTTCCATATATAATAGGAGGGGATTTTAACATAATGCGAAGTCCTGAGGACAAGAGTAAAGGGGATTATGATCCAAAATGGCCAACTCTTTTTAATGCTGTCATCGAGTCTCTAGATCTTAAAGAGATTGTGATGACAGGACGCCAATATACCTGGGCTGGGCCTGGTGATGATCCGACCTATGAGAAGCTAGATAGAGTTCTTGTGAGTACAGAATGGGAGAATCAATTTCCTTTATCTTCGGTCCAGCCTAGAGATAGGAATATCTCCGACCATACTCCGCTCGTACTTAACACAGGAGCCTCAACTCATCAAACCCAAACTAGACCATTCAAATTTGAGAGGGGATGGCTAATTAGGGAAGGCTTCTATGACATGGTTGCTAATATTTGGCAATCTCCATGTAACGAATTGACTCCACTAGAACGGTGGCAATTTAAAATCCGTCGACTCAGGCAACACCTCAGAGGGTGGGCTAAACATACAGCTGGGTCATATAAAAAAGAGAAAAAAAACCCTACTATCTCTCTTAGAAAATCCTGATAGAAAGCGGACTATGAATTGCTTTCTTGATTAGGAAATTAATTTAAAGCATTACTTAAAAGAGAGACTAGTCCACCTTCTTCGTGAAGAAGAATTAAAGTGGTATGAGAGAGCCAAGGTGAAAACCCTTCTCGAAGGGGATGCCAATACACGATTCTTTCACCTAGTGGCTAATGGGAAACATCGCAAACAACATATTTTCAGACTTGAGGATGATCAAGGAGAGATTGTGGGCGATGCCAACCTCAAAAATCATATCACTAAATACTATAAAGGCTTATTTGGCCCTTCAGACCATTCAGAGATCACCCTAATGGAAGACCGTACCTTGGATATTCCACAGGTTACCCAGGGAGAGAATGATATACTCATCAGCCCCTTCACCGAATCCGAGGTGAGGGACGCGGTATTTCAAATGGAGCATAATAAAGCTCCTGGACCGGATGGGTTCCCCTCCCCGCTGAGTTTTATCAAGTTTTCTGGGGGGTGATCAAGTATGATCTTCTACCCCTATTTACAGAGCTACACAAGAAGGCACTAAATCTTTAGCTGAACTTTGGGATTATTACTCTGATTCCAAAAACCCAAATGCTATAAAAATTCAGCATACAGGCCTATTTGTGTCCTAAATGTGAGCTTCAAAATATTCACAAAGGTAGGCACAAACAGACTGAATATGGTAGCTAAGAAGGTGGTAAACCCGAACCAAACTGCTTTCATGCAAGGCATAAACATCATGGAAGGAGTAGTAATCTTACACGAAACTATCCATGAGCTACATACTAAAAAACAAAATGGAATAATTTTAAAGATAGACTTTGAAAAGGCCTATGATAAGGTAAACTGGTCCTTTCTCCAACAGACCTTACGCATGGAAGCCTTCTCTCCCAAATGGTGTCGCTTGATTGAAAGCATGGTTACCGGGGGAAGTGTGGGAATTAAGGTCAATGATGATATTAAACCTTATTTCCAAACTAAACGAGGTCTTAGACAGGGAGATCCAATATGTCTCTCATCCTATTTAACATCGTCGCAGATATGCTGGCTCTACTCATCAAAAGAGCAAAAGACGATGGACAAATAAGAGGAGTCATCCCCCACCTTATTGATGATGGCATGTCTATTTTACAATACGCAGATGACACCATTATCTTTATTGACCATGACCCAGAGCAAGCAAAAAATCTAAAACTTTTGCTCTGTACTTTTGAACAGCTTTCTGGGCTTAAGATAAATTTCCACAAGAGTGAGATCTTTTGCTATGGCGCAGCCAGAGAGGAGGAATCTTTTTATACTAACCTCTTGGTTGCAAAGCAGGGGAATACCCTTTTATCTACCTAGGGATCCCTATGCATCATAGACAGCTCCTAAATTCTGAATGAAGGAAGGTTGAAGAGAGATTCCAACAAAAGCTATCCTGTTGGAAGGCTAAGTATTTATCCTATGGGGGGAGACTAATTCTGCTTAACTCAGTATTAAGCAGCCTACCTATGTTTATGATGTCATTTTTTGAGATACCAAAAGGGGTCCTTAAAAACCTTGACCAATTCAGATCAAGATTTTTCTGGCAAGGTTCTACAGACAAACATAAGTATAGACTTGCCAGATGGGACATCCTATGCCGCCCCCAAGATCAAGGGGGTTTAGGCATTCTAAATCTACAAATGCAAAATAAGTGTCTTCTGGCTAAGTGGTTGGTAAATCTGATCAACACAGATGCCATATGGCAGTCCCTTCTGACTAATAAATACCTCGGTTCCAAATCCCTGACCCAAGTCAAGGCCAAGCCAAATGATTCACACTTTTGGAGAGGTCTTATGCGCCTTAAAGATGAGGTCTGGGCTCAGGGTCATTTTGAAATTAAAGATGGAACCAACACGAGGTTTTGGGAGGACACATGGGTAGGACAAAGACCTCTAAAAGCTCAATATCCTTCTCTGTATAATATAGTTCGTGATCCACATGCAACGGTATCAAAGGTAATGTCCACAAGCCCTCTGAACATCTCTTTCAGAAGGGCTCTGGTGGGCAATAAGCTCTTAGAGTGGCATAATCTAGTAGCACAGATCTCCAATGTGGCACTGGTGGATGGTCCTGATCACTTTATTTGGGGCTTAACCAAATCTGTGTTATTCTCGGTCCGATCTATGTATCTTCATCTAATGGATACCGAACCACCTTTTCCCCATAAACAGATCTGGAAAATTAAAATTCCTCTCAAAATAAAAATATTCTTATGGTTCCTACAGAAAGGTGTCACCTTAACAAAAGACAACCTTGCTAGAAAAAATTGGAAAGAGAGTCAAAAATGCGTTTACTGTAACAGGAACGAAACTATCCAACATTTATTCCTGGACTGTCCCTTTACCAAAATGATTTGGAGGATTATTTTCTTTGCTACTCACTTGACCCGACCGAGATCTATCAACCATATGTTCGGTACCTGGCTTTCAAATCAGCAAAAGAAAACCAAAGACTTGATCCGGGTGGGGGTCGCTGCATTTTGCTGGGCTATATGGAGATGCCGAAACGATGTTATTTTTAATAAAATCAAAACTAACTCTTTTCTGCAGGTTATTTTCAGGGGAGCGTACTAGTTACGCTTTGGGGGCCCACTGTAGCGTGATGAGCAAGTTAAGGACACCCTCGTACTGCTAAGCAAGAAGCTTGAGATGATCGCTTTAGAGATTTCAAATAGAGGGTGGAAGCAATTATATTGTTTGCTTTAATGTCCTGGTCAATGTTTGTGACCTTTTGCTCTATTTATACACTCTTTGAAACTCTGTAATAATTGGCTGTGTACATCCTCAGATGTAGAGGTCGGATCCATATCCTTTATCTAAAAAAATCTGAGGCCACGAGCAAACCGCGAATCTGCAGATATATGGCCCTGTTTAGTTCCCTCCATTTTCCAAAATTTTCCATCACATCAATCATCACATCAATGTTCGGACGTATGCATGGATCATTAAATGTAGGTAAAAAAATAACTAATTGTATTTTTAGTATGTACATGTCGAGACGAATCTTTGGAATCTACGTAGTCTATGTTTGGACAAAGTTTGTCAAATAACAACGAAAACGCTACAGGAAAAATTTTGCAAAATTTTTCCATCTAAACAAGGCCTATATATATATATATATATATGTATGTATCGCACACTGATATATATACCTCAAACGCCGATGCATGGGCACTATCGAGCTAGGAGTAGATAGCACGAATTGACGGATGTATAGAGGCGTAGGGTTTAGCGAGGAAGGTTTCTGTAAATAAAATATATACTGTATAATTAATACTCCTCCGTCCAACAAAACATGCAATTCTCACTTACCGAGAAGTCAAATATTTCGAACTTTGACCGAAATTATATAAAAAATACTAACATTATTAATACAAAAAATATATCATTAGATTAGTAATAGAATATATTTACATAATAATTTTATTTAACAACATAAATACTAATAACTTTTATTATAATCTTGGTCAAACTTGAGTCAATTTAACTGGCGCGGATCCTATAATTGCACGTTTTTATGGACGGAGGGAGTATAACTAAAAAGTGGAGAAGGTTACCGGCTGCTCCGCCGACCAGTCTGCCGAGAGAGCGACTCCGGCGCCCACCTGCGCCAGGCAGTTGCTGTTGCTAGATTTTTGAGGGCGTCCGCAATGGTGTTCAAATCGCTAGCTATTTGGTCTCTAGGAAGAATGTTATAGGTTCTCAATGGCAACTCACAAATAGCTAGCTAGATGAACATATAAATAAATACTATTTTGATGAGACAACTTACAAAAGTAGCACTTTTATTGGCTATCGAGGAGAGAGATCAAATAGCTAGCTATTGAGAAGTCGCTAGCTATTTGATCTCTCTCCTTGATAGCCAATAAGAGTGCTATTTTTTTATTATTTTTATACGTCATCTCGCTAGCTATTTGTAAAGTGGTATTGAGAGCCAATAGAATTTCTCCTAGCTATTTGACAACCATTGCGGATGACATCACCTTATCCTCTCTGACGGTCGGTTTCTTGTTGGTCGTGTTTGCAGTTCGCTCAGACAGGAGGTGTATGATTTTTATTATGATGATGGTGAATCTCGGAGAATCAATAATTAAGGCGTAATACAAGCCGTTCGACTTGCGTAACGGAGGGGCTTCAGATCAATCTGGAGCCGCAACAAATTGATCCGGTTGCGGTTGGTACTCTTCAGCACGTATCAGCGTAGTATTACTGGAGAAGCTGCCAGGATGAGTTTTCTTGGATTAGAAGTTGTCATCACATAATTTGATTGTTGCCTAAGCAATTATAAAAAACGTCAAATTTTACTATACAGTACATGTGTACTGTATAGAGATTTTAATGGCCTAGGGCTCCTCTCCGGATCCAGAACTGGCTTCTTCAGAGGAGCCCAGCCAAACACACCCCTATAAACTATTAGCAAGTACTGTAAGGGTCCGTTTGGATGCTTAGAATTGAATTTATTTTAAGAATCATAATTTAGACACATATTAATTAAGCTAATATTATTATGTATGGATTATATTTGTATATTATTGTTGTTTATGCGAGAGAAATACTCATGTGTTGCATTTCTATCGTAGGAGAGTGAGTTGAAGAGAATGTTATAAGTTGCAAAGTAGAAATATAGTATAGTGATGTATGGAATCAATTTCTCTCTCTCACCCTATGAATTTGAGGTAGCAAGTACTGTAATAGATTTTCTCTTTGCCTATTCCACTGTGTCCGGTTGCGCTCCTCTCGCGCATGTGTAACTAAACGTTGTATCGCTTCTCCTTCTTCGCGTATGTAAGTAAACGTTGTATAATGTATTGATTCTCTTTATTAATGCTAAACAAGTCTGGATACCGGATCTTTCAACCAAAAAACCCCGTTAGTTGCAATCGATTATTGTGGCTAACTTAGGTCCTAGTTTCCCTAAATTTCTCAAAAAAAAAAAAAAACAGATTCCCCGTCACATCAATTTTTAATCTTTAGATGTATGCATGAAACATTAAATATAGGTAAACATTAACTAATTGTACTTTTAGTATGTATATGTCGAGACGAATCTTTTGAGCCTAGTTAGTCCATGTTTAAATAAAATTTGTCAAATAACAACGAAAGAACTTTTCTCAAAAATTTCTCGGAACTGAACACAGCTTTAGTGGGCATCCTTCTTGCTCAGTTGATGTTACTGATGTCCTAGGCTGACTACGTGCGAATAACCCTGGGCAAATTTTACCGAGAACCGAACCGAACTTCCCGAGAACCAAATTGAACTAACTGAGAACCGAATTGAACTAACCGAGAACCGAAATTTCGGTTACCTGTTCGGTTCTTAGTTTTTAGGAACCAAACTTTATTCGGTTAAATCGGTTCTAGGCCTCGGTTACCCGAAGTAACTGAAGTACAAAAATTCCAGTAGTCTTATGATGTTTTTTTAGAATATGTGATGTAACAATAGTTTTCATTATGTCATTTTATGACTTAGATTATATAAATTATATTTGTGACTATAAATGTATAAAAAATCCTGCTAAAATATTATCAAAATTTGCTATTAATATAATTTTTATTGTGTTTCTATGTACTGTTCGGTATTTCGGTTCTATACCGAAACCGACTGAAAGAACGGAATCAAATTTACTCGGTTTTCAATTCTGAAAAGAACCGAACGGTCTCTATTTTCAAAGAACCAAACTTCTGCAGGAACCGAGGAACCGAAGCTTTGGTCAGAACCGAGTGCCTAGGGTGGCCTGCGAATTGGGGCAGGCCGGGAGACGCATTTCGACTTCGATGGCTTCTTCAACATATAGTCCTATAGCAAGAATGTACGGATCCGTAAAACATTGTGGCTTGTACCTACCATCTCGATCAATCAATTGTAATACTGATTTGGTAGTCATGCTGGAGGCGACTTAGGACAGGTGTGTTGACTTTGAAGCACATAGTCTCTCTGTCCAGAAAAATACGCAACTACAGGTTGTGTGCCAGAAAAAATAATTCATATTTAACTAAAATTTCAATAAATAGTATTTATATTTATGACTTCAAATTAATTTATTACAAAAATATTTCGTATTAATCTAATGGTATTTATTAATATCATAAATATTGATTTTTTTGTCTATAATTAGTTAAACTTATAAAATACTAAAACGTGTGCTAGAATTGTATGTTATCTTGGATGGAGGGAGTATTTGGCAGGAGCTAGGAATCACTTAGCTTTAGTTTCTTAACTTCGCCATCACTTTTAGGTAGAGCAGTTGAGCATTTGTGCAGTTGCAAATGACGCATATGGATCATTCCTGGTCATACCATTAATTATCAAGCTACTTGTTGTAAAACATTGACATTTCTGCTCCATTGCTCTGTCCTGTCGAGTGATGGCAGTAGAGCCATTTTCCATTTGGTTGGTGTGACAGTTGTGTAAGATTTTTTTTGAGGAAACGATAGAAGTAACACTAGAAAGCAATGCATATTATCTAACAGCAATTATATACTACCATCTGTACACGGCCGGGATGAACACCGACGATGCTGGCGGGCGGGAGTGCACTGCACGTCTGCACCTGTGCAAAGACTACCAGCACAGCACTCCACTCTGCCAAAAGAATCCAACGCAACAACTCTCTCCCAAAGTCCAAAGAAAGAAGAGAAAAAACCAAAGAAACCCGCGGCAACGAATGAATCACAGCTTCAAGCCGAACTTGCAGTTGCTGGCCTTGATCTTGATGGGGCTGCTGACGTCCATGAGCCTGTCGACGACGAGGTCGCAGCGCACCCTGGACGTGACCTTCCAGAGCTTGAAGCTGCCGACCTCGACGCGCACGGGGACGTCGGCGCGGAACACGAGCGGCACGGCGCCGTTCCGCTGCGCGTCCTGCAGCCCGGCGACGACGGCGCTGCCGAGCTGCACCTCCCCGGCCATGGCGAGCGCCAGCACCGTGGTGTTGCGGTGGCCCTGGTAGAACGGCGGCAGCGCGCCGCGCGCCAGGCGGTACGACGCGTACCAGACGCCCAGGCTGGACCCGGGCTCGTACTGGATGGCGATGCGCGAGTTCGGGTTCGCCGCCGTCACCGTCACGTCGAACCCAACGCCCGGCGCGCGCCGTCATCGTCGACGGGTCCACCTGGAACGCGGACACGGCGAGGCGGTCCACCGAGTAAGTACCGCGGCGCATTGGGTCCGCGCCAGTACAGCGCGCCCGCGGCCGCCGCGACGAGCACCGCCAGCACGACCGCGGTGACCACCACGCAGCAGAGGAGCCGGCAGCAGCCCCACCGCCCGCGCCCTTCCGCCGCGAGGAGGCGGCGGCAGCGGCGCCGATGGCGCCACGCGGCGCGGCGGCGGCGGTGGCAGGGGGCCGGGGACGTAGGCACGTTGTTGTTGGTGGTGGTTTGCGGTCCGCGCCGGGTCGCCCTTGTCCGACCGGAACGAGCCTCCCGGCACCAGCGGCGCCGTCGGGCGATTGCCGGCCTCCAGGTCCACAGGGTGGATCCGCTGGTGATCCGCCGCCATGGTCAGAACTGCTCCGTGGTGCAGGTGCACCAGCCGCGCTGCTCTGCTTTTTCTCTCGGCACAAGCAAGCAAAGGCAACGCGAGGTCACGCTAGCTTGCCCGCACTGCCTTTGCTTGGAACCTGGTCTCTGATCTGTGCGTGCGTGTTCCCTTTCACCCTCTGTTTCTGGCTGCAGAGACCTCGCGTGGCTCGCTCTCTATATAGGAGGCGCGGGGCAAGCTAGGCGTCACGCACTCACGCCACTGCCGGACGAGGAAGACGGCGAGGAGGCGGAAAGGCGGTTGACTTGTGAGGGGGGGGGGGGGACGCGAAGTCTCCACCTGCCCCAACGCCCAACGGCACGCAGAGCCACTGCGCGTCGTCGTCCAGTGTGTGTGTGTGCAGGGGGTGCCGCGTGCCGGGTGCGGCGCTTTTCGCTTATACGTATTTTACTGCGTTTTCGTGATGGGGTTACTTGCTTGGGTTTGGAGAGCGGCAGGCAGAGCGCTGCGCCGGTTGGTGGGGTGGCGCGTGGAAGGAAGGGAGCGGGGAGCGGGCTGGTGGCTGGCTGGCTGGCCGCCGAGACGCGTCACCGCGGCGCGGCGTTCCTTTTTCTGGGGGGTGGTGGATGGACAGGACAGACGGCTCGATGTCTGATGCTGCACATGGGGCGCACGAAACGCACACGGAAAATGGGCCGTCGGGCGGGGCAAAGGATCACAGGATGTGTGGTGTGTCGGAGGCGGGGGCATTTCGCGTGCGTGGGCACGTGATTTCGATAGGGACGCTGCGGCCACCGCTGACCGCTCCAGCACGCGGCGAGTCGATCGGCAGAGCTGCCCACGCGTGGCGTGGCGTGACGCGGTGGGTGTGTGGCCTCACGCCCTCACGCTGCCGCTCCGCGTCACGTACGCCGTCGACGATGGCTGGCCGTGCAGCCAAACGGTACCGCAGCCTAGCAGGACTGCAGGAGTTGCTCCTCCGCCGGCCGTTGGGGTGTGAAGGTGATCGGCTGTCCGGCCGGCTCTGACTGTTAGTGCCGACCATGTTGATGTTGGGGCAGCAGTGGTATTATTGTTTGTTTTCTTTCTTCTGGTGAGTCGCAATGTCGACAGACTGCGCAACAACTTCCGACATAAATTGTTGTTTTTGCATATATATATATACTATAATATATAAATAAGGGTCTTGTCGTGGTACCTCCAAATGACTATGAATCGTTCATTTAATTAGATCGGATGGCCAGAAATTATGCATTACTTCGTAGGAGGTAATATGTGATATTAGAAAAGTTTTAGGTATAAAAATCATTTTGGATCTAATTGATACATATATAATCTATTAGATATGGTGAATCATTTTTATTTTTGCAACTTTAGATAAAACATAACTTAATTAGAATAAACTAACTACTTTTTATATTCCAAAAGTTTACAAGATTCTCCATCACATCGAATCTTTAGACGCATGCATGAAGTATTAAATGTAGGTAAAAAATAACTAATTGCACAGTTGTCTATAAATGTTGAGACAAATCTTTTGAGCCTAGTTAGTCCATGTTTGGATAAAGTTTGTAAAATACAACGAAAGTGCTACAGGAACTTTACACCCCAATTTTTTTTTCTAAACACGCCCTTAGTCACGCAAGCCCAACGTACACACCAGTTAAACGTGTATAAAACTTTATGTGCATATATAAAAATTTTACTGTAGCTACATGTTTAATTAGAAGGTTCTCTTAATTACATAATATAGTTTAATTGAGTTAGTATAATATATATGTTCGATTATATAATGTGTTAGTATATAATATATTTTATTAGACAACTAAAGTTCATGGTACGATTGCGTTCAAAAAATTCATGGCGTAATAACACGTTAATTGTTCATATTTTCTTGTTTGTAATTTATATTTTTGTAGTTGAGTCATGCAAATAAAAGGAAACAGAGATACCGTCATGCGCATAAAAAAGGACGAAGTTGCATGCCATCCGTGTCTCCCTTGATTAAAGGAATTTGAGAATATTTTTGTGCAAGAGACCGTGATTATTGACGTAATAGATACTCCTATATGGCTATATGGCGGCATACCATGACCACAATGACCGAGAAGGTGGTACGATGTCACGTTCCATGTATTGAGCGGGAACGTGGGTTCTTGTACCGGAAACGTGAATCATTTTTATTTGGACACTACAAAATTCTTTTTTTAGAAACCGTTTTACGTTCCCCACGTATCGCTTTACGCATCTATGTTTTGTGACTGTGACCATGGCCAGCTGGGAGGTAGGATGTAACGGATAGAGTACGTTCTTTTCTTGCGAGTTGCGAGCACAGATACCGCTGCAAAGTGCTGCCAGTGCATGCAAGCACGTTTTCCTTGTCACACGCTGCAACGCGTGAGGCACTGGGGTTCGATTCGATGCATAGATGTGCCGGTGCATGCCATTAACAAATTAAAGCGGGAATGCTGTAGTGTACTCGTGTGTTTTGTTGGACTTTAGCACACAGTTTTTGTGTTGGTCTAATCGGCATCGTGTGTCCCTCTCTCCCTCTCCTATTTCTTTCTCTGTCATGTAGGGTCCACCTGGTTGGGTACTACTCTCATTTCTCATCGTCTTTTTCTTCTTTCCCCATTTATCACCGTCTCTTTCTTCTTTCCCGTGATGCTCTGGTTGCCTCGCTCGTGACTTCTCGCCGGCACAGGCGATTGGATCAGCGATGTGGCGATTGGATCTGCATCCTTGTTGCTCGGCGTTGTGGCGAATCCATCAGCAACCACGCCGCTCTGCTCTCCCCATCTCTACGTGCCGCCTCCCTCTCATTGAATCGGTTCGTCTCTCTAATCTCTCATCTCTATATCTCTGATTCTCCTAGATTGATGGAGATTTGGGTGGGGAATTTTGGGTTGTAGCCGGTTGATTTGAGCAGTGGAGTTGGATTTGGGTTCAATTTGCATTCGATTTGGGGGATTTTAGGGTTGTGGCTATGGATTTGGTTATTGCAGGAGCAACTGATGGGGTGTGTGGCATCATGGTTCCTTGCTCGGACGACAGACACGGCGAGTGCGTAGGCCAAGTGGGGCTCGTCGGCGGGGCTGAACGTGTGACAATCAGTGGCCTATGGGTGCTCATCCTTCTTCAACGTCTGGCGCCCCAGTTGTTGTATATACTTTGGACTGCATGAATATAGCTGGAAGTGGAAGCTCACTAAACATCTGATTCAGGTTTGGGGCGTACTACTATAGCTTAGCTACTGATTGAGGTACCTAAAAATCTGATTAAGGTTCATTCAGTCAGTAGTAATCCATCTCTGTTAGTTTGTGATTTGTTTTTTATTCTCATTTCGTCAGATCTTGTTTCTAAACTGAATGCATAACAAGTTATGGTTGTTATTTATCACATCTTAGTATGAATGGTGTGATAAACAAACTAGTATTGATATATAGGTTACTTTGTAATTTGATTTTCAGGACATGTGAATATTTTAGTCATAGAGAACTGAAATGTGTGCATCATATCCACATGCTGAAATTTCTTCTTTTACATTTCTCAACTCGTTCACTAATCACTATGGTGTTTTTCTCAATAGGTTTCAATTGCCTTTGAATTCATTACAGACAATCCATAGAAATTAATTTATAAAATATTTCTTTTCCGAACAATATGACATATTTGTTTATGTGATTTTGTTGTGTTGTTGGACCTGTACTGGAGTCAATCTCCCCGTCCGTCCTTGATTAGCATCTTGATGCCAGTAATTAAGCAAATCCTAGTGTGGGTGTGCTTATGCAGATGGATGGCCGGGCCTGCTGCTCGATCTGTAGTGCTAGTCTTGGAGTTCTTTATTCTGTACAGGACATGCACTCGTTCTCTCTGGTCTGTGCACCTGCTGATTAGTGTTTAGGTGCAATCTTTGAAGCGATGCTAGTGCTCAATGAGGACAAACCAACTTGTGTTGTTCTGAACAAACAAGCTGAATATATGTACTATATATATCTGTGAGTTTTTGGTCTACTAGTGTTGGCAAAAGCATTCATGTAGTATGTATGTGCTCTGAAATGAACATATGAAGACTAGGATTACATATGCAGGACTTCACTATATATTTTGTTTTGAGCAAATTGTATGACACTACTAGATGCCAGAGACGATGTAATATTTTGTAGTTCATGTAGTTTTACCAAAACTTTTTTTGCTCTGTCCTAATATACAAGAACGTCGATGACTAGAATAAATATCAAACAAAATAACATAATTTAGCCTTCTGAAATTAAAATCTACATTATTCACTTCATAAATAGTAGAAGCAAAGATATGGCAAATTGTTTCTGTTATTTGTGCATAATGCTTTTTACAGTCAACAGTGGGTTTTTTTTTTTGCTTGGTTTAGCTCAGTTGTTGGTTCTGGACATTTGATTATAATACCATACTATTCTTATTTATGTCAGATGATATAATATTGGAGAGGTAGCTAAAGATTAATATGTACTAGGTAGACAAGGAATGCGAGCAGCGGGAAGCCAGGAAAGGGACCGTGAATCTGAACTTCTTGATGCGTGGTTCCAATTTAGGTACAACTTCTCTGTATCTGTATTGCAGACACGCATGTAGTGCAATTTCAGGTACAACTTCTTGGAGCTTACCGAAACTTGTTAGGCTATCAAACCTAATTTTATTGACCCTAGAAAATCTAATGTGAAGATAACCCCCACCAATTCATATGCCTGACAATATATGGCAAGCAACTTGTAACTGTATGGATAGATAGATAGTATCTCCTGCATGAGGAAGCAGCCAGAAAGCATGCATGCATATGACTGAGAGTTTGACATTGGTTAAACTGTAAAAGTTCAGGAAGCAGCGAAGAAGCAGAAGCAGCAAGTTCCTGTTGTTGCTACACTGCTGACCCTACTAAATGACAATGATCTGTTCATTCCATCTAAAAGAAATAAATACATTGCCTATTAAATCAGTTGGGCCTTGACGATATGGTCCATTAAATTAAATTAGCTTGTGAGCTAGTTGTCTTCTTCTATATATTTAGCTTGTGCGCTAATTGTCTTGTTCTATATATTTAGCTTGGGGCTAGTTGCCTTGTTCTCTATATTTAGCTCGTGGGCCGGTTCTCAACATATGCAATATGTTGGTGTCGATATGCAAGTATTTCACCATTGCATTTGATTTTTATTCTTGTGATTTATAAACTAAGCGGGGGATGATGCAATATGTTCTATATATTTGTTTATTTTCTTGGTATTATAACAACTCATATTTGTGAATTATTTTTGTTGTTGGATATGGTCATGTTTGGATCTTTTTTCTTAAATAAATGTGGTTATGCTTGAAATTATGCGTTACTCAGGCATTGTATCAATTCACACTTTTCCTATATATCAGTTATCTGATTTTTTAAGTCTGTTCAGGTGATGTATCAACCGAACGCTATTGGAGCTCTTGCAAGGTAGCTCCAAGGAGGTTGTCTGGTGTGTGGTTGGCCCTAATGTGGATTTAATTTGCTCTATTGGTTTAATTCCCTAGCATCACTTTCTTAGTTTTTATGTTTGCTCGATTCATTTAATTCTCTAGCATTAGGAGGGTGTAGGATAATTAATTACAATTAGCAATGATATAAATTGCAAGTATCCAACACCGTAATTTTAGTTCTGAGGATATGCAATATGTCCTTTTTACTTGAGGTTGCCTATTAGTGAGAAAATCATTATTTCACAAAAATCCTTCCAACTTTGTTGACCTGGGTTATGGTGCAGTGGTTGTTATAAGGTGTAGTGTTGACATGGGCTCTAACTTTTACACGGGCCAAAAGAAAGAAGCTAATTATAGAAAACATATGCTTTTAGGAATTCATAGTTTGTCCGTTTTTTATATTTTCTAGAATTCTGTCTTGTCTTAATCGACCCTAACTACAGATAATTTGTATAAGCCCATGTGGCGACTGATGATTGAGTTCAATTGAAAGCAGAGAAATAATTATTTTGTTCCGACCTTCATATGATTTCATAGAAAAAATGTTTTTTGATTTGTGCTAACACATTTAAGATATTTGTCTGTCCTTGTATAAAAAAAATATTTTCTGTTATTTGTGATTTTCGCCAACACAAACCATAATTTTGTCCTTGTCCTTTTATAGAAAAAAATTGTTTCTCTTAATTTGTGCTAACATACCTTTTACATTGTTTATTGTGTTATGTGACACAAACCATATTTTGTTTTTGTCTTTTCATAGATTTTTTAACACACCTTTTCTATTGTTTATTGTTGTTAGCGATAGGCGCCCTAATGCGCTGTTATGCGCCAGTGTGGCTGAGCACCTTAAGGATTGAGATAGATTGATAAGGCAAGGATCTCCATTGATTAGTGTTTCCATAGACTTTTAGACATCCTTGCCTATATAATGTACCCATTACCCCTTCAATCAATCTATTATCCTTACCTAATTATTGTCATGGTATCCTACACCTAGGTTAGGTCTTCCGCTGCCTAAATCGCATGCGCGTCCTCAGACGTGCCGCATCTCCCGCGCGCCGACCCCTGCCACGCCGCGCCCTACCCCCATCTACTATCTTTTGCCTAATTGCTGTCAATTGTGATTTGTGTCAGCCCACACTAATTTTTTGTCCTTGATTTTCATAGAAAAATGTTTGTTGTGATCTGTGGTAGCACACACTATATTTTTGTCATTGTCTTTCTACAGAAAAATGCTACTTGTGATTTGTGTTGACATATTTTAGATATTTATCTTTATGTTTTTATAGGATAAATTGTAGTTTGTTAATTGTGATTTGTTCCAGCGCACACTATATTTTTGTGATTCTGTTTATTTGATTTATGTCAATATATACCCCACAATCTAAGCTCCTCCTTCCTTCAAATATTCTCTGTCTTGTGCGGGATACCATATTTGTCTTTTTCTGCACATTTTACGATGTATCCATCTCACATATCTGTCACATGTTAGCTGTATCAAATGTGTGAGCAATGTTATAGGTGCTTTTTCTAGATTGCACTTTTATTACCGGTACATTGCAGTGAATTGCATCTTTGGATTACAATAATTACTATATTTGACATGTGCAATATCCTTTGTTGTCACCTAAAATTTGTAATTTTGAATTAGAGCAATTGTTTGACATAGTAGTCTTTGTAATCCTTAGTCATTTGATGGTCTATGTGTAGGACTGGAATTTAGCAGATTTCTAATTTAGCAAACTATTGTAGGCTTACTTGTAATGCCGTCCTATTTACTTGTGAATGATCTTATTTGCAAGTAATCTTATAAGATCTAATATTGTATTTTCCTGTACTAGAAATTACACTTGTTCAAATGCGCATTTTGTTCATCATTGTTTTGTATTTTTAATATGTTTTCATTTTTCTTAGTGTGTTTGGCACAATGAATTGTATTGGCTGTCCTGTTTCTTATTTTTTATAGGACTGTCCTGTTTTCTGCCGTTGCGGAGAGGGAAGAAATAGGGATGGAAATATAAAGTTCTGCTCACGCTTGGTTTTTGTGGCCGTTATATTTGCTCATCGTTTTCTTGCCCGTGTCGCTTTGCACGGTTGAGAGGCGATTCCTTCAAGCTACAAAGTTCGCTCCATTTCCTTCCTTTGCTTTGCACTGTTGTGTTTGAGGATGGATGCAATTAGTTCTATGGTTGCAGTAGGGATTTGATACTGATCTGGAGTTTTATTTTTTTTTGTAAGATTACCTATTTTGGTTGATCTACTTGTTGCCGTTGGTAGATTATTTGTCTTAGGATCCTTGTTAGATTACATGAGTATTACAAGATGATCTGCATGTAGTTATTAGGTTGTTGAGTTACCTTGACATTAGTGTGGGATGTTTCTGAGTTCTCTTATCATATATTTTGGTCATTGAAGAAATTTCAAGTATATTTGTCCTTGTTTTCAGTTTGCGGCCCTTGGTTTTGGTGTGGATGCAGCTGCGGCACAGGCTGAGGGCAGCGGGTTTGGCAGCTGTTGCAGGCTTCAACCTTGATGTGCGATAGGGGAGTTGTCGAGTGTGGTTGCCATTAGGATCTATCCGGCTACAAGGAGAAATAGCAGCAGGGCTAGGAGAAGGGACGACATGCATGATTCTTCTGTTTTTCTATTGCCTCGTGACCTGATTGATATCAATTTCATCTCTATTCATTTGTTTGAGCCTATAGTTCCTCGTTAGATTTGCTTTGTACAGTACACTATACCTCTAGTTCTACACAAATATTGTTAATTGTCCTTCTCTATAAAAAATTGTATTCTGTTTTTGTGTTAGCTGGATCTTATATTTGTGATTGTGTCATTCTAATGGAAAAATATTATTAATTGTCCTTCTCTAGAAAGAAATTGTATTATGTTATCTGTGTAGGTCAATGCAATACGTACAGAGATAAAATCTGTGTATTACTTCCTTGTAAAACACGTGTTTTCTGCTTCAGTCAAATTTATGTGCTAGTTAAGTAAAAAACACATGGATTTTCTTTTATGTGCTGAGTTTTTTGTGTTTCCTAGTCTGTCAGATTTGGGTGTCAAGTGCAAGAAAAAACACACAGATTTTTGTCTTCTTAAATTCGTGTGTTTTTTAGTCACAAAACACCAATGTGTTGCTGGCCCTAAAAACACACAGGTTTCGGCTAGACAGACCCAAAGACACCGATTGAAAGGGGAAAAAAGAAGGAAAGCAGGAGGAAGGAAGGAAAAGGAGAAAGCACGTCTATCGAACGGTGGTTGAGCGATGCTGATACAAACTGCAATACACACGCTGCTACGGAAACAAAGCGCGAAGGAGAAGAAAACGACGCGACAGCTGCGGGTGTGTTTGGTCAAACGAGTGACGCCGAAGCTTCGCTTCTTAACGAATCCTCGAGATCGAACCAAGATTCGACAGATGATGATTGGTTAGTTCGAGTACGGAGTTTGTGGTTTCGAGAAAAAAAAATCCATGAACTTCTTTTGCTTAAACTTTTCTGTAACTTGAAAGAATGTGTTATTCGGTCGACAGAAAAGAAGGAACTTGAAAAGAGAACCTCGCAAATACATACTCACAATGATTAATTTTTAAATTCATCCTTTAATAAATTTTATAAGTACCGTTATTGGACCTATCATTAGTCTTAGAATATTTTGTTTAATTAAGTATAAATCGGTCAGTCCTAATTAAATCCAGCCCATTTAAGTCCAACCGCATCGTTTTTGAGCTACTCAATTGTGATATCTATCCTGTAGCTTTCAGCGCTTTGGGCTGCAGCGCGAACATAGCCCAAATACCACGCACGGCCAGCGGCACCCGAGCGCAGGAGCCCAGGAGCCCGGGCAGACCGGCCACCTTGATGATCTAGTCTGAAATTCTGAGCAGGGGCAGGGGTGGATGAATGCTGGGACTGCGATGGCCGATATCCTTTGATCTGAATCTCGGTGCGGTGTTCACTGCACACATGGGCTGGAGAGAACTCATCCCTTGGCTTCAGCCTTTTCTAGAACATGAATAATATGTCACAATGTGACAGTATACACTGAATAATTATGCACAAAATATTTCGGGAGTGACGACATAGAGAAGTATAGGAGGGAAACGAACAGTGTGGTCGTACTTTTAGGAACGACGTCGACAAATACCAAGTGATGGTTTATTTAGTAGCTATTCCATCACGGCCAAGACTAGCTAGTAGCATAACTGGTCACAGATCCCATGACACACATGTGCATGCGTACGTGTACTTCTTTCTCTTCACGCGCGCAGCCGCAATAATTAAGTTGGCTACTTCATCATCAGCATTTCACACGGCTCGATCAGACATCAGACCAGGTGACCTTGACCTCGCCGATGTTCTCGTCGAGTCCCAGCGCCTTCCACACCGCCGGTGACCCGTCGACGATGTTGTTGGCGCACGGCGGCTCAAAGTTGTGCTCCTCGTCGCATCCGTTCACGGAGTCGCACTCGTCGACGACCTTGGCCAGCACGGAGCGGCCGTGGGTGGTGACGCGGACCATCTTGCCGCAGCGGCGCGTGCCGTCAAGACGCAGCCAGCCGGAGGACAGCGCGACCACCTTCTCGCTGTCCTTGTGGAACCGGTCGTCACACTCGGACGGGCCGCCGCCGTCCTTGCCCTTCTCGAAGCTGTTCACCGTCAGGATCGCCGGCGTCTCCGCGGACACGGGCGGCGAGCACCGGAACTGCGGGTACTTCTCGCCCGCGCGGCAGCACTCGGAGCCGTGAAACTTCTTGCAGTTCCCGGCCTTGCCGTGGAGGACGCCGCTGGCTTTGCAGGTGCCCGAGGATGACCCTGGCTTCGGCTTGTGATGATGATGCTTGGTGGCTTCGGAGACGTGGGCGTGGAGTAGCAGCAGGACCTGCAAGAGGGCAAGCAGCAACGCTAGCAGCTTCATGTTGGCCATGCTTGCTTTCGGTTGCTAGCTGCTTAATTTGCTGACGAATTAATTCGGATTGCACTGGAGGACACTCTTGCTGGTGACTGTGGTCCATGGGACCGGGCTGCTTTATATATAGAGAGAGATCGGGGAACACCATCAATTGCTATGACGTTCCTTTTAATATTGGAGCAAGTATTATAGAAGCCTACAAGCCGGCTAAATGACGTGAAAAAGAGAAGAGAAGAGAAGAGAGAGATGAGAAGCGGACAGTAACCTTATAGCCGGCTTGAACAAAAGAACCAAGAAATCTGTGAGAGACAAGTGAGTCATATATTAATGGTAAAGTCTTAATCACTGTATGAGAAGCCTGAAGAGAAGGCTGAGGGCGTCTGCAATGGTAATAGCTGGTACTAGCTACATAGTCAGCTGATGTGGAGGTAAGAGATAAGAAAAAAGACTATTTTATACTACTAGGTGCACATACTTCTCTCACATATTCTTGGTCCATGTGAAATAGTTAAGCTATTTGCTTGTAGCCAGTGAGTACTCTCTTTTCTACTTTTTGCTTGCCATGTCATATCTATAGCTAGCTAAATAACTAGTTGTTGGGAACGTCTTAAAGATTCTATACAGCCAGCAGGTCGACTGTACTCTTATAACTGGATGCCCGTTGACACACCATATAAATTCCTTGGTTTTGCAACCCCTTTGTTGTTTGATTGGTTGGTTTACACTAGCTAGGTTGTGATTTTGGGCGGTGAAACAGTACGTACTTTGAACGGCTATGCATTGGTCAAGGCTATCTCATTTTTTTTTTGTCAATGCACGAGAAATATATTATTAATTGTTGAAACATACAATGAACAGTTTTTGTGTGTATGTGTGTTACTTCTGCATATTTGTCTGCTGCATTTGTTGTTCGTCCGGATTTTATTCTAACTCGAGTATGTACATTGTTTTATCCGCAAACAGAGATGAATTGAAGCTGCAGGTGCAACCGTACTACACACAAAACTGGTGCTGCGGCGAACATTGTTCAACACATCTCATGCATTGAAATCGCGTAGAAGAAGCTTCAGGAACGGTGGAGCTTACGATCTCTTGTCGTCGTTCGTGCTTCCATTAATTCCTAAAGGTAATGAATTCGCTGAAGCTACATCTATCATATTCACATCACACATCACAGTGTTGCAAAGCAACCACGTCGCTTTTCTTTGTCTGAATGGCCGGCCGAGTGAATGAGATTCCAAGGTACTATATATATATATATACGCTTTGATCGATCAAGACACACGTGAATCCAAGTACAATCCCTTATCTGTACGAGGGAGGATGTAGGAATCCAAGTTAGCCCATTTGTCTTCTTCTCCCCCAGCTCCTTCGCCGACCCGGCCGTAGCTGTCCCAAGTGTTCTCTTTGTTTTAATTTAATTTGTTGCTGTGGAAGTATCTATGGCAGTGTATGGCGTACCAATTAACCAAGGTAAATACCCGTGGAAGTCTCTATGGCACTGTATGGCGTAGCAATTAACCAAGGTAAATTATTACCTCGCTAGAAGGTTCAGGGAGATTTGGAGTTATTAGTGAGGGCGAGAGGCAACCAATCAGGGGCTGCAACAATTATTTGAGAAAAAAAATATAGCGTGGGCAAAAATGCATGAAGGAGATCTCAAGGTGCATGTAATTTTCATTAGCATTTAGTTACCTTGGTTTGCATATATACATTTAATTTTTTTTATGCATACACACTAGGTAAATCATATGGTAGTGTTGCTCAATTTCACTTTTACCTTTGAAACAAACCTGCATGGTTTACATTGCTTAGGAACACGACACATAGTTCATTTTCAATTGGTTCATCTATGCCAAAATCTAAATTGTAGATGCCTTACCCAAGTATCACCTACAAGCAAGTGATGTTCATATCAAGTGACATTATCTTTCAAGTGGTATTTTAACCTTAAAAGTCAATATGCATTTGTCTGCTAAAAATATTTCAAACATGTATGCACACTTTTCGTAGAGGTTATTCCACATATAAATGACCATAAAATTTGATCCTTCCTTGTACTACTAATGTCTTCCTTATTGGTGTTTGATTCAGGGGGAGAGATTTGTAGGACCAAAGGCAAACATAACCCATTATAAATGCTAAAATCATAAATTCAAAAAGTTTAAAGTTGTATTATTTGTGGGAGATTGTAAGGAAAATGAAGGCCACTAAAGGCTACAGCGAGCATCGGCCACAAAGAACAAGATTTTAGCTTCATCTTTAGGCAACTTCTAGTGGACAAAAATTGGCAAACAAATATATGCATTGGGCAATGGGAACCAATCCGTATACCACAGCCCAACATTAACGTCACATGGGGGTCGTTAAAAATACCAAAATAGTGTTGGGAGGTCGGACGTTAAAGATTAGTAACATTCGGTCCGTCGTTATATCTTATTTTTACAAAAGACTATTTGTCCGTCGTTATATCTTATTTTTACAAAAGACTATTTGTCGTTATTGCTATTTCACTTTACCGTTCGATGGTTTGTCGTTGTACGTCAGTTTTTGAGACCAACCAACCGTCCCTGCAAAATAATTGGGCTCGCGCGCTTGGCTGGCCCAGATCTTGCCTAAAGTTTTGGCAGCCCACTAGTGATAACCGAATCTTTTTGAACCAACCCTATCCCCTCCCTCACTCGACGCTCCCCTCACACCTGTGTGACTCGCCGCCGCCTTTTGCTGAACCCTAGCGACGCCGCCCTCCTGCTGCTCCTCCTCAACACCTCTGCCCCGTCGTCGTCGCCATCGTCGAGGAAACGAGGCACGTGACTCGTGCTCCTCTCCTTCCCTGGCATCCCCGCTCTTGCCATCATCAAGCACGCGCCCCTGCCGTCGTCAACAGAGCCCACACCCATCGTGTTGTGTCAGCGCTCGAGGAGACGAGCACCCACCCTCCTCAGTTCCTCGTCGTGTTCTTCACAAGCAATGAGTGCCCACCACCAGGTATGCACAACCCCATCTCTCCCTCATGTTGTTGCAATGTACCACTTGTACCTAACTCAACGGCCGATATAAGTTAATAAAATGCATCAGATAGTCTGTCGTTATATGTTTGACATAACGTTAGACGGTCGATCGTTAAAAGTTTATAACGACGCCAGTATCAACGACAGATACAAGTGTCACTATAGATTTAATTATAACGACTTATAACGACCCACTGGGCGACGCTAAATCTGGGTTGTGGTATAGTAATTAGGTTCATTACTATTCGATGATTTCATCAAGTATAGCAAACACTTGCAATGTCAAACGACAAAGACATGAACAAGACAGTTCAAGGACCCTGTTGACATCGGAAGTGATCCGAATCAAACACCAGCAGGGCTAGAACGCCCGAGGAGGTTGCGAACCAACCTGAGACAGCAAGAAACCTGGATAAACTAACGAAAACTGATCTAGAGACCGATTTAGATCAGTTTAGGGTTTAGTCCCTTGTGTTGATAACTCTAGAACTCCTCCCGGGAAGACCCGTCGGGGAGAAGCACGTAGAGGGTGTTCTAGGACCAACAAGGCCGCCTAGAACGCCGCTGAATCTCGCCGGGAGATGCGTCGAACAACAAGATAGAAAGGAAAAAGGGGTAAGGGGTATAGTAGATTGATTGTGATCGATTAGGGTTGGATGCCTCAATCGGCCATAATCCTCTCATATATATAGAGGTGTTGGTCTTATCCCAATAGAAAATATCTCCAGATACGATCTCCAAGTTTTCTATCCGGACTACATCAAAATATAGAATCCAAGAGTCCAATCCGGACTAGAAAGGTAAACCTGATTCAACCAATTCTCAAACTGACTAAACCGGTCTAAAGGACTTTGTATATCACACCGATTAATAGACCTTTATAACTCCATCGTAGAAAAAGACCCATAGATCGGTACTTAGATTGGTATTCATCACTATTCTAATACTTCCAACCAGTATTACCTGGTCAGAAATCACGTAACTGGTCGGAAGACACTTATGATGGATCAAGCGACCAGACCAATTTTACTTGGAATATTCAATTAATAAACACAAAATATTCGAAGATGAATTCAGCTCTAATATGTAACCCGAATATATCCTCCAACCTTTATTATGTGCTTATGACACTCTTGAGTGCCAATATATGCCCCTGTTTTTAGGTGATCTTTAGTAGAACCTAAAAACAGATCGAACAACAATGATGTCTAACTCATCGGTTATTCAGCAACATGCACATTATTTTTTGTTCTAAGGGCGATACATGTATCAGCCACTGTTTGAAAGGCACTCAGGTTTCTTGCCAAACACTTGGAAAATATTTTTTTCAAATACCTCCCGTTTATTGCTCTTGGGAGACTTTCACCTTGTAGCGTCTCTAGCATATATGCATTTCCGAATATTACCTTGATCACTTTATAAGGACCTCCCAACTTGGCGACCGTTTGCCAAACTTATTGCTCTTTGATCCAAGCGGCAATATAGTTTTCCATACTAATTCACCCACCTGAAATGATTTACTCTTTACTATCTTGTTGTAAGCTTTGGCAACTCGGGCTTTGTCTTTCTCCATCTCCTTGAGAGCCTTTAATCTTTTGCCGGTCACCTCATCAATGTTGTCCGTCATGGTGTCTTGATACATAACACCGGATAAATCATTTTGTTTAGCAAGCCTATATGCATCTAAATTTACTTCAACAGGCAACACTGCTTCTTGACCATATACTAGCTCAAAAGGAGTAACCTTCGTAGCACCATGTCTTGATATATGATGAGCCCATAGAGCTTCAGACACAAAATCTCATGCCACCTCCTGGGTTATCCTCAATCTTCTTCTGATAAGCTTGATCAAAAGTCTTATTACTAGACTCAGCTTGGCCATTAGCTTGAGCGTAATATGGAGATGAATTGAGCATCTTTATTTATATAATTCGGCAAAATTCCGCACCTCTTAGAGACAAAAGATGTTCTTGATCTGTGGTTAATGTTTGTGTAACACCTCTGGTGTTTAAGCATGTAATTAACTTGACATATCATCATTAGCATCATTAATCATCTTGATCATGATTTCATGTGTATGCATTTGCTTAGTGTATTATTTTATGTGATGTACCTCTATGCAAAAACCCTTATTAGCCCACTTCTTCCTATAGGGGCAAAATGGTAATTTCACCTCTGTGCCTAGTTCTATGTAATTCTTGTTCAAATTTAGTGCCCTGATGTTTTCTTGCTTTGATCAAAGTTCAAAAATCAGATTTGATTTGATTTTCCTTTTTCAAAACCCTAGAATCCCAAATCCTGGATTTATCCCCTTTTTGATAACTTTTTCAAAATTCAAAATTTTGAGTTGATTCAAAAAGCAAAGTTGTGAATCTGATCAAGAGAACAACTTTGGTATTTACAAATTTCAAAGTTTCTATATAAAAATTTGAAGTAATTTCAAATTCATTCAAATTCCAGTCTTGTCCCCTTTTCAGTTTTAAAAATTTATTCAAAAACTATTGAGTTTCAGAAAAAGTGTATATTAACAAAGTTATAGGTTTTGTCAAATGTAACAACTTTCATATATAAAGATTTTCAAGTTTCAGTTTGAAATCCAAAGTAATTTTGATTTGAATCAAATTTGAAAAGTGTTCCCTTTTCTGTTTTTGAATGTAGTTCAAAAACTATTTGGAATTTGAAAATGTTCATATTGACAAAGTTGTAGATCTCATTTTCTGAACAACTTTGGTATTTTGAGTTTTTGTCGCACAGTTCAAATTTTGAGATATTTTTGCAAAATACAGAGATCAGCCAAAAGTCAAACCCTAAGACCTAGCCTGTTCTTCTCCACCTACAGCTAGGGGGCCCCGGCCATGGCCGCGCGACAGCGCCGCCTGCGCCACGCGCGCCTGGCAGCCGCCACGCCGCCCCCGGCTTGTCGCCCGCGCCCGCGACATCTCTTTCGCACCGCACGCGCACAGTTGACCTCCACCCCGTCCCCCACTGTTTCCCGCGCGTCGCCGCCGCGTGGCCGTCGCCGGCGAACGCACGCCCGAGCCCCGGCTGCACGCCAGCTGATCCGCCAGAGCGCAATCGAGTGCGCACGCCCCCGCAAACCTTACCCGCTTAACCCCGAGGTCTCTACCGTCCCCTAGCCGCGGCTATATAAAGCCGCCGGAGCTCCGACCTCCGCACTCACCCCGCCGCCGTGGCCAGACCTCTCCAGACACTCCGTCGCTCCACCTCCTAGCTCAGAAGCTCCGCCTTGAGCTCGTGAAGCTTTCCGCCCTTCAATTTCACCTTCCCCGCCTCCGTTTGCCCGGCGTAACTCCATCTTCCCAATCTCCGACGGTACCCCGGTGAACTCGGGTTCGTCAAATACTTCCCCTCCGGTCACAGATACCTTCTCCCGACCCCCGTGTCGTGTTCCTCGGTTTTGCGCGACTCTAACCCGGCCCTTGCGGTCGCGTATGCTGCGCAGGACCGCCGGATTGCCGGAGCGCCGCCGCTGTCGTCTTCTCCCTCGAGCGTGTCGAGCCTCACCCTCGAGCACAAGCCGAGCCTCACCCTCGAACACAAGTCGAGCCTCACCCTCGAACACAGGTCGAGCCTCCTTCGAGAACGAGTCGAGCCTCACACTCGAGCCCTGCCTCCGACACGTGGTAGCATCCGAGCCTTCGGTCTCTGATTCCTCTCCGCTTCGCCCGAGCCAAGCCTCGGCGACGCATGCTCTCCGCTTCGCCCGAGTCAGGCCTCGGACGGAGGCTTACTCTCCGTCTCGCCCGAGCCTCCGGGCCAGGCCTCGGACGAGGCTGTCGCTCCCGTCTCAACCGAGCCCGTCTCGACCGAGCCCCGCGCGATTCGCCCGAGCCCCGCGATTCGCCGAGCCCGGCCTAGAAGGAGCACAGTGCTCTTTTCTTTTTTCTGAGAGATGTGAATAGTGTCTGTTTTCATCTTTTTGTATGATTTTCTGTGTGCATCCAAAATTCTGAAATTTGTGGAAGACTCTTTAGGTTCTGGAGTATTTTATAAAAATATGAAACTTGAGTTTTGTGCAAACAATTTGAAAATGTAAAATCCCTCTTTAATTAATAAAGGATGGTTTTGGATTTTTTTAGAAAAATAATTATAACTCCAAAAATCTTGAGACAAATTTTGTGAGCTTCTTATGCCATGTTTAGTCTCTGGTAAAATTTTGAAGTCTTTTGGAACAAGTTGATTTTGAGCTTTTATTTTAATTCTTGAATAGTGCCTTTTGTTAATTAAATGTCTGATTTTATTTGAGCACCTTAATGAACCTCCAAAATTATGAAATTTGTTTTGCCATCTATCTACACCATAATGAACTTAGGTGATTAATTGGTAATTTTGGAGCAACTTCATAAATGACCTTTTTAAATAAATTAAGAAAATAGAAAAAGTGGATTAGGGTTGGTAATAAGTGTTTGATGACGTGATCTTTGGATTGATTGATGTTCATAGACCCCTACCCTTTGGTCTATGATGTTTGTGATGCTATGTTTGTTGTTGATTGCTTAGGATAATTATAATAAGGGCTAGTTTAATCAATATTGCTTAAGAAGAGAAATGGTCACCTTTTTATGCTCAACCTAGATTCGATTATGCCTTGTTTAAGAGTAATCTAGAATCATAGTAGAATTGTCTTGCACCACAAGTCCATATCATCATTCTCATGTGCATGCATCATTGCATCCGTATAGTTGACGAAGAAGGACCTGAAGTCGAGGTAGCCACCGAAGGATCTGTTCCCGAGGCGACCCCGAGCTCCGGCACCTACACCACCCAACCCGCGTCTGCTCTTTTTGCCATCCAGGCAAGCCCCGGTGCATTTAACCCTTTCCTTGAATTTTATAAAATGTTTTCCTTAATGCTTTTGAGTTAAATTACTGCATTAGGTTTATAGGAGTTGTGTGCTATCCTAATTGATGCATTATCCACCTTGACACTGAAACACCCGATACCTGCTTTTCAAAAGTATTGAAAATGCTTAGCAATGCTTATTGAATTAGACCTTGCAATAAAAATGCCAATTTCAAAAGTGTGATCACTGAAAGAAACTTTATGGGAATTTGGCTTTACTCCCACTATTGGCTAAGTATCTGATCCGTACTTAGTCAATGGGAAGGAGAGGTTGTCCTTGCGTACGGTGCCGGTCATGTTGTAGTCCGGGACTCAACAGTTGACACGACCGGGAAAGGTTGAGTTGAAAAACCGACAGGACCTGTACTCTTGGGTTAGAGAGTCCCGAGGTGCTTGTCGCTGGCGGAAAAATGTAGGGACCATCCGTTATGGGGGCCTGCTGGTCAAGACTTGTAACTATTCACATACTACGGAAAGCTCTGGCTCCGAGAAATCCATTATTGGACCGACAACCGCGCACGGGAGTGGAGAGATGGCGGAAAGTAGCATGTACCCACGTGGGTTAGAGTCCCGGATTGGAGTGGGTGTACTTGTACTTCCGGGTGGCGTAGGACCGGGCCCAATCTGGAGGAATCGTGGTAGACGAGTTGGCATATCAAGCTTGGGTGCTACATATGCAGTGTGGATAGGGATCCTCAGCTGAGTATATTATTTATCCGGATTAACGTTGCTCCTCGGTTATGGAGACTTGGTCCACTGACTGTCAACGGGAGAGTGGTTCTCAACTAGGAATGTTTTGAAAGTAAAGTTGAATCATGAATGATGAAGAATTGAGGAATACTGAATCTTTCAAAATTAAAAGAAGGTTTACCAAAATGCTTTTCTGCAAATACTTGAACTTGCTTAAAGCCTTACCTTGCACTACCCTAAGAGCCTTTCATTCCTGAGTCTTCTCCCTTTTTCTTTAGTCGGGTTTAAGTCTTGTTGAGTACTTTTGTACTCGGGTTTTATTACCCATGTTGCAGTTTATGGCAGATTCCTCAGTATGCCTTGACCCCTGCTGTGTGACTGTGTTCAGGAAGAGGACAAGAGGCGAAGAGGCCGATTTGAGTGAATATTCACCCTCGGGGCTGGGTGAAGTATCTTACCTTCAGTTGTGTATAGTTCTCTGCAACCTCTCTCTATTTGGAAACTATGGTCTGTTAATAATTTCACTTTAATTTTATGTTGGAACCCTGGTTTGTGCAAAAAACTATTGTTATCTAAGTCTTCCGCTATTACTCCGATGTTGTCGGTGGTACGAAAAAAGGGGTACCCCCCAATCGACGCCAAATAACCTCCGTCTCGCCCGAGCCCTCCCAGCAAGGCCTCGGGCCGAACGCTCCGCCTCCGTCTCGCCCGAGCCCTCCCCCAGCAAGACCTCGGGCGAACGCTCCGTCCTCCGTCTCGCCCGAGCCCTCCCAGCGAGGCCTCGGGCGAACGCTCCGTCTCCGTCTCGCCCGAGCCCTCCCAGCGAGGCCTCGGGCGAAATCCGAGCCCTCCCAGCGAGGCCTCGGGCGAACGCTCCGTCTCCGTCTCGCCCGAGCCCTCCCAGCGAGGCCTCGGGCAAGCACGACCGCTCCCGTCTCGCTCGAGCCCTCCAAACCTCGGGCAAGCGCGCCTCCACACCTCGAGCCTTAATGCACGGACCTCGAGCTGTACAGTCAGCTGTACCAGCCCATACCACGCATTTAATGCCTTCACCTACTCCGGTCACGTCCACTAGTGCACGGCATGTACCACAGTGACCCGGTGTAAAGGTCAAGTCACGTTTTTCACACCAGCATGGGCGAAAGGGCAGGGCACCAGTGCAGCACTGTTCGGCCACGCCGGGCACTGTAACCCCTCGAGGCCGGCTACGCGCCCTCGAGCCCTGCACTGCAACCCCCGAGGCCGGTACGCGCCCACGAGCCCTGCACTGCAACCCCTCGAGGCCGGCTCCGCGCCACGAGCCCTGCACTGTAACACCTCGAGGCCGGCTCCGCGCCCCGCCCCTCGAGCCCCCGTGGCGCCACCTCGAAGACGGCTCCGCGCCCTTCGAGCCCTAACTACTTTCGTGCTATTGAAGGACAGGTACCCCAATACCCGAAGGGACCTCACCGCGTACTGTACATGCCGGGATGGGTGCTGTACGGCTCCCGCCTTGTCGCGCCACCACGTCCGCGCCCAGGATGGAAGCCACGACCAAGGACGCCTCAACAGCGACGGTCACATCAGCTCCAGTGGCCCGATAAGACAGGGTTCCTACCCTTCTCCGTATGGGGCACCATACGCCCCGATATCAGTAATACTTTTTGTAACCCTGGCCTCCCCTTGCTCTATAAAAGGGGACGCTAGGGCCCTCATTCAAGGGCGAGACCGCAACACACGAGTCCACGCACATACACGAGTCCGGACTCCGGTCCACGCTCATTGAGCTTGTATTTTCCCTGTACAAGCACTTAGGTGCAAGTAATACAAGAACATCCCCCCCGCTGGACGTAGGGCCTTCTTTGCCCGAACCAGGATAAATCCTTGTGTCCCTTGCATCACCATCCAGGAGAAGAGAAGCACGCGATCATATTACTCGTTGGTGTGATACCCCCGGGTACGAAACACCGACAGTTGGCGCGCCAGGTAGGGGACTTCGCGTGTCCGAGCCGTTTTCTCGTTGATTCTTGGATGGCTTCATCCCCTCTTCCGTTCTCGGCTGGTGCCATCGTCTGGTTCGGGAGCCTCGAGTTCCTGGCCACAGGCATCGACAACGAGCTGACTCTGCTCTCCACGGAGGGCCTGAGCGGAGGACGCGTCACGCCACCCCGCGCGGGGGGCGCGACGCGTCCCCCGCACCACCACGCGTCGCCACATCGCGAGCGGCGTCGTCGTCGTCACGCGTCATCGCCGGGCGGCGGTACCCGCGGCAAACTCCTGCGACCCTGTGGCTGGTGCAGGGTCCCCAAGGGGAAACCAGCCCGGCGTGCGGCCGGAAACCTCCAGGGCGCACCCACGCCCGCCGAGCGACTTCGCATTCGTCATACGTACGGACCAGGAACCAGGCCAGAGGCCTCCGAGCCGAGCGCCGCCGACGCCATTCAGCCTCCTCCCGCGCGGGTCGCGCCGCGCTTGGCGCCAGCGGCTCCCGGTCGGCCTCGACCGCTCAGCGGCTGTGCACGCCCACCGCCGCGACGGGCGCCATCAGGACCAGGCGATGGCGGACCGGGGGCAGCGTCCGGGCACGCTGCTGCAGGCCATGGCCAGCCTGGAGATCGTCGTCCACCCCGCGCGCGTCAACCGCGACTCTTTGCCAGCCTTCGAGCCACCTCGGCGATCCACCGTCGGAGAATGGCACCGCGAGCTGCGATCCCAGCATTTGCCAAGACAGCACGCCGTCGACGGCTCCGGCTCCGACGAATACGACTACCACGACCTCGACTTCTGGGATCCCACCAGGGAGTGCTTTCAACTCGAGGGGGTCGCGTGCGATACCGAGGACGAGGGCGATGACGGCAGACCAGCGCTCGATCGATCTAGAAGGCCCCAGCGACGTGGCCGCGGCAGGCGGGTCACGCGTTCAAGGAGGAGGGACGAACCTCTGGCATCAGCTATGTCACCTCGGCACGACGACGGCCGGGCGGCACAACTCGCGCAGGTGCAAGAGGCAATCACCAAAGCCGAGGAGGAACGGCGACACCTGCTGCAGCTCCGGCAAACCCTGATGCAGGAGCCACCCCAACCTCGAGGAGCCGGAGCTCGAGGCCGGGCCGGGCTCGAGAGGTCCACCGACGGATCCTCGAGGACGGGGCACCAGTGCGCCCCGAGGTATGTTTCCCACGAGCCGGCCAGAACGTGGGTGGCGGCGGCGATGATGCTCCGTGAACTACCCGCCGTCTCCAACCCCGACGCCAGGCGCATGCTCGGAGAAATGAAAAACCTCCTTGAGACAGCCGCGGTACAGCAGGCCGAGAGCTCGGCGTCGCGCCGACGCGAAGCAGCCTCGGGGAAACCAGCAGACACGCCCCGCGAAGCTCGCGAGGCTTCCGTCCACCAGCCGGACGCCTCTCGAGCCAGGCCAGTCCGCGAACGGATCGTCGACAACCGGCCGCCTCGAGACCCCAACGACGCCCGCAACGACATCAATCGGCGGCGCAAGGACAAGGGGGCCCAAGAGCGTGGCTATAGCGCCCATCGGGGGGGGGCGCTACGACAGCGACGAGGACCGGCAGGTCCTCGAGCCCCCGGGCCCCCGAGTCTTCAGCCGAGCCATCCGCAGCTCAACCCTCCCCGACCGCTTCCGACCGCCTACCAACATCGTGAAGTACGACGGGGAGGTCGAGCCCAAGCTCTGGCTCTCGGACTTCCGCCTCGGCTGTCAACTGGGCGGAGCAAAGAACGACGACCGCGTGATCATACGACAACTCCCACTCTACCTCTCGGACACCGCCCGCCGGTGGCTCGAGGGGCTCCCGCCGGATCGGATCCATGACTGGGCCGACCTAGTCAGGGTCTTCGATGGGAACTTCAAGGGGACCTGCGTGCGCCCAGGCAACCCTGGGACTTACGGCGTTGCAGACAGGCGGCGGACGAGCCCCTCCGCGACTTTGCTCGACGTTTCTCGAAACAGCGTCTCGAGCTCCCCCACGTACCTGACGAAGACGTCATCTCAGCATTCCTCGCGGGCACGACCTGCCAAAAGCTTGTTCATGAGCTAGGACGCTACCGTCCCGGGACGGTCGAGGACCTGATGGATCGCGTCACCAGCTTTGCTTCGGGCGACGAGGCAGTGGGGGCCTTCTTTGGCCGTTCCACGGACAAAGGCAAGGCGGTGATCGTACCGGAGGGCTCCAACAAGGGGACGACGCCAAGAAGAACGACAACATTGACAGCAACAAAAGGAGGAAAAAAACAAGCGCAAAGGCCAGAAGGCGAAGCGTGGCGCCGATGACGACGACGACAAAGAAGTGCTCGCGGGCGCCCTCGAGCCTAAGAAGCCCCGAGGCCCCCCGACGGGGCTGTTTTCGACCAGATGCTCGAGGACCCCTGCACCTTCCACAGAGGCCCCGTAAACCACAAGTTGAAAGACTGCCGACTGTTGAAGGGCTACTACTCCAAGCTCGGTGATAAGAGGGAAGACGCGCCTAAGGGAAAGGATACCGATCAACGCGGCGGCCGGAAGGCAGATGGCGACTTCCCCCCGGTGCGCGATTGCTACATGATCTACGGGGGACCGACCGTCGGGCTCTCAGCTCGAGAAAGAAAGAAGGAGCGCCGGGAAATCTTTTCGCTTGGCCACGACGCCCCCCGGTATCTTGACTGGTCCGATGCGCCAATCACGTTCGACCGTGACGACCATCCGGACCAGGTCATAAACCCGGGGGCTTACCCCCTCGTCGTCGACCCCGTCATAGTCGACGTTCGGTTCTCCAAGGTGTTGATGGATGGGGGCTCGAGCCTCAACATCATATACCTCGAGACCCTCGACCTCCTGGGGATTTCAGAAGGACAGCTCCGACCCAGTGTCGGGGGGTTCCACGGAGTGGTGCCGGGAAAGAAGGCCCACCCCCTCGGACGCATCGATTTACCGGTCTGCTTCGGCACGCCGGCAAACTTCCGACAGGAAACGCTCACCTTCGAGGTGGTCGGCTTCCAAGGGACCTACCACGCCATCATCGGCCGGCCAGGCTACGCCAAGTTCATGGCGATTCCTAACTACACGTACTTGAAGCTCAAGATGCCGGGGCCGAAAGGAGTCATCACCGTTGACACCTCCTACGAGCACGCATACCACTGCGACGTGGAGTGCGTAGAGCGGGGGGAGGCCAACGTCCACCTCGACTCGCTCGAGGCCTTGGCAGCTCTGGCCACCGAGGGGGCCCCAGAAAGCAAAGCGTCACGCCGGCACCTTCGAGCCAGCCGAGCACACCAAGCAAATACCCGTCGACCCGACCTCAGCCAATGGCAAGACGCTGACCATCAGCACCAGCCTCGAGCCCAAATAGGAAGCAGTGCTCGTCGACTTTCTCCGCGCGAACATCGACATGTTTGCGTGGAACCCCTCGGACATGCCGGGCATACCGAGGGAAGTCGCCGAGCACGCCTTGGAGATCCAGGCCGGGTCCAGACCGGTAAAGCAACGCCTACGCCGCTTCGACGAGGAAAGCGCAGGATCATCGGCGAGGAGGAGTGCACAAGCTTTTGGCGCGGATTCATCAAGGAGGTATTTTACCCAGAGTGGCTAGCTAATCCTGTACTAGTTAGGAAAAAGAATGGAAAAATGCGGATGTGTGTAGCATTACACTGGTCTGAATAAAGCATGTCCAAAATTCCATTTCCTTTACCTAGAAGTTGACCAGATTGTCGATTCCACTGCTGGGTGCGAAGTGCGTTCATTCCTTGATGCGTATTCCGGCTACCACCAAATTAGGATGAGAAAATCCGATGAGCTCGCGACCTCTTTTATCACGCCATTTGGTATGTACTGCTATTTTACGATGCCTTCGGCCTTCGAAACGCCGGGGCAACATACCACGATGTATGCCAGCACATCTTTGGCGAGCACATAGGCAAAACCGTCGAGTCCTACGTCGATGACCTCGTGGTTAAAACTAAGAAGTCGGGAACCTCATCAGTAACCTCGAGACCACGTTCGAGTGCCTCCCCGGCCAAGAATGTGAAGCTCAACCCCGAGAAATGTGTCTTTGGTGTGCCTCGAGGCATGCTACTTGGCTACAATCGTCTCGCACGGGGGGATCGAAGCAAACCCTGAAAAAATCTCAGCGGTCACGAGGATGGGCCCGATTCGTGACCTCAAGGGCGTACAGAAGGTAACAGGCTGCCTAGCCGCTCTCAGCAGATTCATCTCGAAGCTGGGAGAAAGCACTACCCCTCTACCGCCTGCTAAAAAAGACGGCGCACTTTGCGTGGACCACCGAAGCGCGAGGAGCCTTGACCAAGTTGAAGGGATTGCTGACTTCTGCGCCGGTTCTCGTGCCTCCGCAACCGGCCCAGGACGGTGATTCCCCCGAACCTCTCCTCCTCTATGTGGCCGCAACCACTCAGTGGTCAGCGCGTCATAGTCGTCGAGAGGCACGAGGAGGTCATGCATTGCCAGTCCAACGGTCAGTGTACTTTCACCAGTGAGGTGCTCTCCGAGGCCAAGGTCCGGTACCCGCACATCCAAAAGCTGCTCTACGGCATCATCGTCACGAGGCGCAAGCTCCAGCACTACTACTTCCTCGCTCATCCCGTAACGGTGGTGTCATCCTCCCTCCCCCTTGGAGAGATCGTCAACAATCGGGAGGCCACAGGGCGCATCGCCAAGTGGTCCGCCGAACTGATGGGGGAGACCATCACCTATGCCCCGCGAAAGGCCATCAAATCGCAGCATTGGCGGACTTCGTCGCGGAATGGACCGACACTCAGCTTCCCGCCGGCGCAGATTCAAGCCGAACTCTGGACCATGTACTTCGATGGATCCCTCACGAAGACGGGGGCAGGAGCAGGCCTGCTCTTCATCTCGCCCCTCGGAGTACACATGCGCTACCTGCTACGCCTGCACTTCCCCCGCCTCCAACACGTCGCCGAGTACGAGGCCCTCGTCAATGGGCTGCGTATCGCCCTCGAGCTCGGGGTCCGACGCCTCGACGCCCGAGGAGACTCGCGCTCGTCGTCAACAAGTTATGAAGGCCTCATGCTGCGTCGACCCCAAGATGGAGGCGTACTGCGGGGAGGTGCGCAAGCTAGAAGACAGTTTTACGGCCTCGAGCTCAACCACGTAGCTCGGAAGTACAACGAAGCCGCAGACGAGCTGGCAAAATTGGCGTCACACAACGCAGCACGGTACCGCCAGACGTCTTCTCGAGGGACGTCTTCGAGCCATCCGTCGAGATCGACCCAGGGGCTGGGACATCGCCCACCCCTCGAGCTAGGCACGGGGGCTCGAGATTCGACGCCACCCCCTCGAGAAGGACCCCTCGACGTCCGCAGAAGCGATGCAGGTCGACACACACACCCTCCCCGTCGTCACGGCCCCTTGACTGGCGGACGCCCTACCTCGACTACCTGACACAAGGCGAACTACCAGAAGACAAGACGGAGGCCCGACGCATCGCCCGGAGAGCCAGACCTACGTCATCTACGGCGACGAACGAGAGCTGTACCGACGAAGCCCGACCGGGATCCTTCAACGCTGCATCCCACTCGAGGAAGGGCGCAAGCTCCTCGACGATATGCACTCGGGGGCTGCGGCCACCACGCAGCGCCGAGGGCCCTGGTTGGGAACGCCTTCCGCCAAGGCTTCTATTGGCCGACCGCCATTGGGGACGCCAAGCGTTTGGTCCAAGCGTGCCATGGATGTCAATTTTACGCCAAGCAAACGCACCAGCCCGCACACGCCCTCCAAATGATCCCAATCACTTGGCCATTTGCCGTATGGGGGCTCGACCCTCGTGGGTCCCCTCAAAGGACAAATGGAGGGTACACACACATGCTCGTGGCCGTCGACAAGTTCACCAAGTGGATCGAGGTAACCGATAAGAGACCCCACCTCCGAGAGGGCTGTCGCGTTCATCGCCAACATCATGTATCGGTTTGGGGTGCCTAATGTCATCATCACCGACAACGGCACCCATTTACAGGCAAAAGTTTCACCAATTCTGCGATGACAACAACATTCGCGTACCTGGGCCCTCGGTCGCCTACCACCAATGCAATGGGCAGGTCGAGCGTGCCAACGGCATGATACTCCATGGGCTAAAGCCAAGGCTGTTCAAGACCCTCAAAGACTTCGGAAAGGGGTGGGCTACGGAACTCCCTTCGGTGCTGTGGGCCTCAGGACTACGCCGAGTCGAGCCACGGGTTCACTCCGTTTTTCCTAACCTACGGCGCCGAGGCCGTCTTACCTACGGACCTCGAGTACGGCTCACCTCGACTTCGAGCCTACAACGAGCAAACCAGTGACGAAAGGCTCGCCAATGCCAAGGACCAGCTCGAGGAGGCCCGAGACGTGGCGCTCATCAACTCTGCACGCTACAGCAAACACTTCGATGCTACCACGACAGGCACGTGCGCAAAAGGGACCTGGTGGTGGGGACCTCGTGCTTCGACGGCTGCAAGATAATCGAGGGCGCCATAAACTCCACCCCTCCGGGAAGGCCCATACACCGTGGCCGAAGAGCTCAAGCCAGCACTACAAGCTCTACGACGACCCAAGGCAGGGTCCTGGCGAACGCGTGGAACATATCTCAGCTACGTCGCTTCTACCCTTAAAGGCCTCGAGGCCTCGTTCATTTTATCACTTTGTACAAACATGTCAAAATGAATGAACAAACTCGTACATTATCGTTTATATTGCTTCGCATCTTAGGTGCCTCGACCCTGCTCTGCTCAGGGTCAAGCCTCCCTCGGGGGCTGGCGGGGGCCCCTCCCCCAGACTCCGGAAAAAATTAGCGTTTTTCTTTTCAAAGTTTGACCCTCGTCTCGACTCACGCCTCGAACGAACTAGCACCTAAATCCTAAAGTGCCTCGACCCCAAGGTCGGGGGGCGTCGACGTAGACGGCCGCCTACGCCCCCCGGCTACGGTACCCTACCTACGCCTCCCCTCGAGGGGCTCGCGACGTACTAAAGGAACACAGACTAAGTTAGCAGAAGCTCGAGCTCATGACAAAGAGAAGCGGTCGAACACATTTGAAAAGAAAACAACTCTTTCCATAGACAAATCACGTATACGTTCGGATCTCGACTTATCCTCGTTTATCTCACAAAATTCTTACAAGGGCCTCGACGCCCAAATTTGGCACGCAGGCCTCAATCCTCGTCCGTGCGGTACTCCTCCCCGAGGTCCACGACGGCAGGCTCGACCTCGACGCCCGAGCTCGAAGGAGGAGGGCTCCCGACACCGCTGCTGGCGTCAGGAGGCAGCACGTCCTCCTCGAAGATCTTCGCAAGCGACGCCCCCGGCCTCTCCATCTTCTCCAAAATTTTGTCAACTCGGCGGTTGTTCCATTCCTCATCCTTCCCCTCGATCTCGATGAAGCCATTCGCGACAACATGGACCGGGGAAGCGGAAACCGGAACGAACAACCGCGTGTCTGCTTGACACCGTGATGGGAGGCTTGCCGGACGCGGTCCCGAGCGGCTGCGTCGAAGAAGCATAAGGCGTCGACCAAGGCGTCGCCTCGAGCCATCGCGCCTTCTGCCGCAGCTACCGCAGGAGCACCCCACATGGGACGAGCCGGTCGAGGGAGGTGCGAGCCCGCTCCGCCACCATCGTCTCGTCTTGGAGTTGGTCCAAGAGAGCCTGTTTCGTCTCACGGAGCTCCTCGACCGTCTTCTCGACCCCTGCGCAATAAACAAGGAAGAGTGAGACGACGGCATAACGAAAAACTTCGAAACCCAAACAAAAACAAGATGTAAGCCTCACCATCGCAGTGCTGCCCCAGTGCGGCGAGGTCGTTGGTCAGGCCCTCGGCACGCTGCTCCAGCCTGCGCTTCTCGGCCAGCGTGAGGAGCTTCTCGGACCTAAGGCCCTCGATCAGCCGCCCGCCCACCACCAGGGCCAGATCCTTGCGGATCACCTCCTGCCGCTCCGCCGCCCCCTCGGCAGCTCGGGCGGTGGCGGCGCCACTCTCGGCGTCTTCGGCCTCTTTTTTGGCCGCCTCCGCTGCGGTCCGGCAGCGGCGGCCACGCCACGGGCGTCAGCAGCCTCCTGCTTCGCCGCCTCGGCTTCAGCCCGGGCAGAGGTGGCCTCGCTTCGAGCATCCGCGGCCTCCTTCCTCGACGCTTCGAGAGCGGCGGCGGCCTCCTCCCTGGATCGGGCGACCTCACCTCGAGCCGTCTTGACCTCCGCCTCCGCCGCGTTTAAGCCGGCTCGCCATCTGGGCGTTCCGGCTCAGCTCCGCGCGGAGATCTCGAAGCTCCCGCCTCGGCCCGCTCGAAGGCGGCTGACACCTGTGCGGATCGGCTCGCCTCTCGGAGCAGGACCGCTCCGCCTCCGCCATAAGTGCGGCCACCTCCCGGAAGATGGACCGCACCTCGCGCGGTGCCCCCCGCTGGGGCCGCTGCTCGACGGGAACCACAGCAAGGGGCGGGCTCAGTGGGACGGGAAACGGCCATATCGGCCGGTCGAGCTCGATGTCGGACAGACCCTCATCCACCTCGAGCTGCCCCGACAGCGACCCGCCGCTCGACGGCACGGGCCCCGGCTCCCTCCGTCCCTCCGCCGGCGCCTCCTGTGGCGGATCGGTCGACGGAAGGCTCGACCCAGGGCCCTCTTCTCTGGCCGGGCCCTCCGGCGCCTCGTCGGCGCTAGCCGTCACGACGGGCGCCTCCCCCGTCATCGAGCCCGCGGCGAGGAGCGGCCCCTGCTCCAGCTCGTTCAGGAGGTCCTCCACTGTCGGCTCCTTCTCTCGCCGATGCTCTCCCCCCTTTCCCTCCTCCGCAGCCCGGCCCGTGCTGGTCGGAGCCCAAAGGGCGCAGTCTCCTCAGCCCCGGACGCCGGGGGGCCGTGCTCGCCCAGGCGCTTCCCCCGGAACAGCCGTCGTGGTGAGGGGAAGGATGGCGCTCCCAGTTGGCACCATCGCGGGAGGAGGAGGAGGGGGAGGAGGCAGCGCTTCGGCGGACACGGCGGTGGCAGGCTCGATGCCATGAGCAGAGGCCCCTGCAGTAAGATATAACAACGGTGTCAGAATTAGGAAGGATGCCTCGAGCCCTGTGGTCGATGGCGACGGCCTCACCAAAATTCGCGACGACCAGTCGGCCCCCTCGAGCCATGGCAGCTCGAGCCTTCTCTAGCCAGCCAAGCGGCTTCTCTAGCCGAGGAAGGAGCCATACCTCGAGGTGCCTGTGCCTCGATGGGGCCCGAGGTCTTGGCCCTCTTGGACGAGGCGAGGTCCACCTCCTGATAGGAGCGCTTCCCCCTGAGAAACAGAGAGAGCGTATGTCATCAAAAAGTAAAAAGGTAAAGCCTCACTACCGACGAGGTCCAAGGAAGCTACTCACCCGAAGCGGCGGCTGGGCTTCTTCTTCCCGAGTCGCCGGACCCACTCGGGGGCTGCGAGCCCACCCCACGGCTCGAGCCCTGCGCCTGGGCCGTCTCCGCAGGGCTGGGATGGGGGGAGGGCTCCCGACGCCTGCCATGGCTCGACCTTGAGGGAGAGCTCTCCTTCCGCCCCACCTCGCGGGAGGGCGACCGCACCACCTTCGTGCTGATGTCATGGCGATCGCTCCGACGCGGGCTCCGGGACCCGCTCCGACGCCCGCGCTGGTGGTCGCGCCCTCCCGCGTCCGCCTCCCGCCCGCCCTGGTCGGTGCGGCGATGACTCCGGGGACGCTCGCGCCCCTGGTCACGAGAGGCTCGGGGACTCCCTCCCCACGCTCATGATGGCGCGGGCTCAACGCCCCTTCTTGGCGCCCACTCCTCCGCGGGCTCGACGGCGCCCTTGACGGCTCGCGGGGGTCGGGCCCCGAACCCTTCTCGACCTGTCGACCGCCCCTCTCGAGGCCCGCCCCCTCTCGAGACCCCCCGTCTGGGCTGACGCGGGGGCGGCCTCCGCTGGCGCAGTGGCGGAGGCGCTCCGGGTCCAGGGCTTCCTTGCGAGTGGAGGCACGTCCGGCGCGGAGCTCGACGGACCTCGGGCCCCCGACGAGGCAGGGATCGGCGCCGTCTTCCGCGGCTGCGTCCCGCGTGCCCCTTTTGTCGTGACCTCCAGCGTACCCCCCTGCACAGAGGAGTGGTCAGCCCTGCCGTCGAAGAGCCCCGCGCGCATCAAGCGCGCATCCATCCCCTCGTCGTCGTCCCCCTCCTCGTCACTACTCTCCTCCTCCGAGCTCGAGGAGCTCAGCTCGGGGGACCCGTCCCCAGGCTGACGGTTGCGACGGCCCTCGCCAGTCTCTGCTCCCGAGCTAAGCGACGCAAGTTTTTATCTTTCTCTTTCTTCTTTTTTGCATCCTTGTTCTCCTTGTCCTTTTGAGCAGAGAGGCGCCTCACCTGAGCATCCGCGGCGTCTTCCCTCACCGGGGGCCTCGACGCGCGACAAGTAAACGCCCCTGAAGAAAGGAGAAGCATGAGGAGACAAACCACAAGACCGATGCAAACGGATCGAAGGAGGAAAAAGGGGGAGGAGGTTCGAGATAGCTCGACTCGAGGGAAGCTTACCAGGTCGAGACACCCCTCGTCGGGCGCCATCGCAACCAGGTGGGAGAGTTCAGGGGTGAACGTCCCCTGGATCGTAATCGACACCCGGGAGACGCCCTCGTTCAGGACAGCCTCTCTTCGGCCATCCTCGAACGGTTGAGCGCCTCGAGCTGAGCCTGCGGGCCCATCTCGTGCATAAGAAGGGGCGGTCCGCCAGCGGAAGAACTCTTCGCTGATGGAACGCCCAATGACCGCTTGCACGGTCAGCTTCTTCTCGTCCACCAGCGTCTTCATCATCTCCATCAACGGGACCAGGTGGCGTTGCCTGTCCGCCGCAACACCCCAGGTCCACTTCTCCGGGCGTTGAGTGAGGACCCGGCCTGTACTGCGGGAAGGCCACCTTCGTTCCGAAGGTAGAACCAATGGTCGTCCCACCGGCCTGGTTGGAAGAAAGCTTGTACCGTAGGTACTCGCGGGGGACATTGGCCGACGAGGTCCCCGCCCTCGCAGTAATGGCAAGGGAGCCCACTCGCACGAGCCGCCTCCCGCTGGGCTTCAGGGACTTGATGAAGAGCTCGCCCCGGAGAGATGGACGAACATCTCCCAGTGCGGCTCCATCTTCAGATACCCTCGCACACCGCGGCGAATATGGCGGCGTGCGAGATGGAGTTGGGGGAGAAGTGTTGAAGCTCCACCTCGAAATGGTGGGTCAGCCCTCGCAGGAAGCGGCTCGGAGGGACGCCGAGCCCCATGCGGTGGTAGCGCGTGAAGCTCACCACATACCCCTCCGGCGGGTGCGGCTCCCGGTGCTCCGCTGACGGGATGACCCACCATGCGGGCCCCTCCTCCGGATTGGGGCGCAGGAGCCCCTGGGCCACCAGCGAGTCCATCTCACTCTGCGTCACCTTCGACGGGCTCCAGTCCTCGGCCGGCGATATCTGTGTCTGGGCGGCCATGACGGTGGCGCGGCGCAGATCCGAGCAGCGACGGGCGGCGGCTAGCTCGAAGGGGAGGGCGGGTTAAGGCAGCAGCGGCGGTGAAGGCAAAGGCAAAGTAAAGGGTTCTCTTCCCTCTTTTCGATATTTATAGGGAGAGATCCAAAGGGACGGGATCTCCCACGACGTAAAAAGGTAACAGAATGCATTCAATGCGCCTACCTAACCGCGTCTCGAGCCGGGTGCAGGTCACACGCGTTACCTCTCATCTCCATTCGTCCACTGCCCGGGCCCGCCACGACCGTCGCTCCGGCTTCGCGCCGTCGCCCTCCCCGACAGTTTCCGCCTAAAAAGGCGCGCCCAATGGGCAGAAGAATTCCAGACGACGGAGGCTTCTTCACAAAGGTAAAAACGGGCCCCGGCCCTAAGTCTCGAAGCAGCGAAGGCTGGCCCTCGAAAAGGGTTCGACAGCCGGCTTCGAGCACCCGAGTCAGGGACACCAAGGGGCGCCACTCGCGCATTACTCGAGGGCCGAACCCTCGAGGCCTCTCACGTGTATCCAAGGCAGGGAGCTCGACGTGCAGTGAGATCCCCTCGGAGGGAGGCATCGAGCCACCGGGTCCTATCGAATGGACCCGGCACTCCTGCAGACTGAGCCCCCATGCTATATGAGACCGCCTCCGGGCCACAGTCGACCCTAACGAACGGGGCACGAGCTCTCACTTGGATTCCCCGTTACTAGCTCACCGGGAACCTCGATACTCGCCCACTCGGGTAGTACGAGCATCCCACCTCGCATCCGATCGAAAGGACTCGCGGGATGACAAGCCAGGGCAGTCGGCATGCCGGACAGCTCGAGGAGCCGGCCAGTCGGTTCAGCCTGGCACCCCTCGACGAAAGAGGGTCTAAAAACTCGGACAGTTACGACTAATCTCTTTCTTTTTGTCTGAACATGGGATTTTCAGGCCTCGGGGGAACGCTCGACCTCCTTCTCACCCGAGCCCTCGAGACCAGGCCCAGGACGAACGCTTGCTCTCCATCTCGTCCGAGCCCTCCGAGCCAAGCCTCGGACGGAGTCCCCCACGACAAAGGAAAGGTTGCTTCGAACATTTCAATATTATTACCAAACCACATTTCGAGCCTGTTGACAGGTACACACGGCGCCGCGATCTGCGCGTCCTGACGATATCCGCCTAACAGGCGCATCCGCCGGGCAGAAGGCTCCCAACCGACGAAGGATTCTTCGGAAAGTCCACAAGGGAGTGCTAACCACTCCCCCATGGCCTCGGGGGCTACACCCGCGGGTGTCGCTCGCACGACACCCACGAAATCAAATCGACGAGACCCTCGAGACCAGTCAGCTACCCATCGAGATCCCGACCTGGAGCCCCTGCTCGAGTGCAAGCACTCAAACAAGGGCTCGGGGGCTACTGTCGGTGGTACGAAAAAGGGTACCCCCAATCGACGCAAATACCTCCGTCTCGCCCGAGCCCTCCCAGCAAGGCCTCGGGCGAACGCTCCGCCTCCGTCTCACCCGAGCCCTCCCAGCAAGACCTCGGGCGAACGCTCCGTCTCCGTCTCGCCCGAGCCCTCCAGCGAGGCCTCGGGCGAACGCTCCGTCTCCATCTCGCCTCGCCCGCCCTCCCAGCGAGGCCTCGGGCGAAATCCGAGCCCTCCCAGCGAGGCCTCGGGCGAACGCTCCGTCTCCGTCTCGCCCGAGCCCTCCCAGCGAGGCCTCGGGCAAGCACGACCGCTCCCCGTCTCGCTCGAGCCCTCCAAACCTCGGGCAAGCGCGCCTCCACACCTCGAGCCTTAATGCACGGACCTCGAGCTGTACAGTCAGCTGTACCAGCCCATACCACGCATTTAATGCCTTCACCTACTCCGGTCACGTCCACTAGTGCACGGCATGTACCACACAGTGACCCGGTGTAAAGGTCAAGTCACGTTTTCACCACCAGCATGAGCGAAAGGGCACCAGTGCAGCACTGTTCGGCCACGCCGGCACTGTAACCCCTCGAGGCCGGCTACGCCCCCTCGAGCCCTGCACTGCAACCCCTCGAGGCCGGCTACGCGCCCCACGAGCCCTGCACTGCAACCCCTCGAGGCCGGCTCCGCGCCCCACGAGCCCTGCACTGTAACACCTCGAGGCCGGCTCCGCGCCCCTCGAGCCCCAGTGGCGCCACCTCGAAGACGGCTCCGCGCCCTTCGAGCCCTAACTACTTTCGTGCTATTGAAGGACAGGTACCCCAATACCCGAAGGGACCTCACCGCGTACTGTACATGCCGGGATGGGTGCTGTACGGCTCCCGCCTTGTCGCGCCACCACGTCCGCGCCCAGGATGGAAGCCACGACCCAAGGACGCCTCAACAGCGACGGTCACATCAGCTCCAGTGGCCCCGATAAGACAGGGTTCCTACCCTTATCCGTATAGGGCACCATACGCCCCGATATCAGTAATACCTTTTTGTAACCCTGGCCTCCCCTTGCTCTATAAAAGGGGACGCTAGGGCCCTCATTCAAGGGCGAGACCCGCAACACACGAGTCCACGCACATACACGAGTCCGGACTCCGGTCCACGCTCATTGAGCTTGTATTTTCCCCTGTACAAGCACTTAGGTGCAAGTAATACAAGAACATCCCCCCCGCTGGACGTAGGGCCTTTCTTTGCCCGAACCAGGATAAATCCTTGTGTCTTCTTGCATCACCATCCAGGAAGAGAAGCACGCGATCATATTACTCGTTGGTGTGATACCCCCGGGTACGAAACACCCGACAGATGTTATTTTCAAAATGTTCAAGGATTGTAACTGAATTGTGAGATGATCCTGCGGACTTCGGGCACTGATGTAGCCCAGTAGCGGAACCGGTCTTAACTCTTGGCTGTACGGATCGACTGTCAGCGTGACGGTGATCAGTGGGCCATGGGATTAGGGCCGTTACGTTACAGAGTGGTATCGTAGCATCTCACTATGACGTTGCAATCTTTTTGCGAACTTCAAAATGTTTTTAACAAAAACTAAACTTGACTATTTTGAGTCCAAATTGCTTCTCTCATCTCATCTTGTCCTTTGCAACTAGTAGCAAGACACTTGTATAAGCCCTATGTACCTTACCTTAGTAGTTGCTTGCCTTGTTCCGTAGGAACGATTCATGCATCATGTCATAATCACTTAAGTTAACTTCCTCTCTAAGTTCGTTGGGGTAGTATGCCTTTACCTTTTTCTTGCTAGCCTTTCTCATCTATAACCTCTTGTCCAGATATGGCCATCATCAAGCGGACTGCCCGCAAGTCGACTGGACCAAACGGTGTGCCGCGTCACCAGCTGGCGCCACGCACCGGAGAAGAGACTGGAGAATCCTCCAATGGTCGTCGCTTTCCCCGCCGCACCCGCAAGCAGCTGAAGGAGGAAATCAAGAATCTGAAGGCTGAATGGAGAACATGGAGCATGACTTCTACCTTTCCCGAATGGAGTTTTATGAGGCACGAGCTTCCCTGGAGCAGGCCAACCGGAACACGATTCGCGCTATCGAGCAGCGCAATGATGCTTGGACCCGCGGGGATGTCCACAGAGCCCAGCTCCATGGATGCGCATACACCGCCCCAGATCGAGCAGTACAATGATATGCTTCATGAGGAAGTGCATCAGCTGCATTATCAACTCCATCCCTTGGTACCCCCGGGTTATGGAGACCCCGAAGACGGAGTCGTGGAGGAACCTGAAATGGAACACGAGCCCGATCGAATGAGGAAGTGGAACCTGCTGGAGATGCCCCCACGTTGAAGATGAAGATGAGGAGGAAGAGCCTGAGCTTAATCGAGGATGATGATGGTGATGAAGAGTTGATCTTCATCGATGACGACTAGACTCCTTGTGTCTGTACCATCTGCTTACCTAAAACCTTAGACTAGGTTTTGGGGGCGTTAGTCTGTCTGTTGCCAAGTCTGGCCTGTATCTTTCCTTTCGTACCTTTTTCCTTATCAGTCTGTTGTCATCTTATCAAGCCAGCTATCTTTGTATCAGTGAAGTTGTCAATCGTCGTTTCAGAACCTTTGTCCATATATGCTGAGTTCCGAGTTGCTTATACAGATGCCTGTGAACACCCGTACCGGAGCCGGAGGTTCTGATGATGCCAACATCCCAAACCCTCCACCTGTACCAGCTACCCTAGCAGATGCCATTGCAGCCTTGGCCGCCGCTGCCATCTGATGGCTCAAATCAAGGGCAGCAGAACAACGGCAACCGTGGTCGCCGCAACAACCAAGAGACAACCTATGTGGAATTCACTGAAACACGACCACCGGTCTTCACAAAGGCCGATGAACCTCTCGAGGCTGACGACTGGTTACGCACCATGGAACAGAAGTTCATCTAACTGCACTGCACGGAGATCCAGAAGCCTCGGTTCGCTTCTCAGCAGCTCCGTGGTCCTGCAAGTGCCTGGTACGCCAACCTGTTGGCGGCCCAGCCGGAAGGTCATCAGCTGACATGGGAAGAGTTCCGCACCGCTTTCAGAGCACATCACATCCCTTCGGGATTGATGAAAATGAAGTTGGATCAGTTCTTGGCCCTGCAACAGAAAGATTCCACCGTCATGCAGTACGTGGGACAATTCAACCACCTCAGCCAGTATGCCCTCCGACTATGTCAACACAGAGGAAAAGAAGAGAGATTGTTTTCTCAGGGGTCTGCACCCTAAGATTCGCAGAGGTCTGTCCAACAACCTAAACGGATCCTACCATGATGTCGTTGACCGTGCTGTTGCCTTCGAGGAAAGCAACCGCCAGTATCAGGAAGAGAAGAAGAAGAAAAGGCTGGGTCTAGCAGTCTCCAGCAACCATAAGCGCCCAAGAATCATCTACCACCCCAGCCACCACCAAAACCGTGCCCCATACCCCCATCAGCAAGTGGTCGTTCGTACGCGGCCACCACCCACAATGCCAACCAGCAAAGTGCCACTCAGCCGAACGCCCCCGGTGTTCGTGTCACCACCCCACAAACAGCTTACAACCATCCATGCTACAACTGTGGCCAAGTTGGTCACTGGTCTCGAGAGTGCCCAAAACCCAAGAAGAATGCCCAGCATGCACAGAAAGGCCCTGGAGGATCACAGCAGCAGCACCGTGCACCGCAGCAGCACGTCCAGAAGGGCAAGCTTGTCAGGAAGCACAGGCAAGTCTACTTCACCACCACCGTCAGTAACATCCCAGAAGGAGAGCCCGTCATGCTCGTAGGTTCCCTGTTGCCAATCATCCTGCAGTCGTCTTGTTTGATTCTGGTGCATCGCATTCCTTCATCAGTCGCACTTTGTCATCAAGCATGAGTTGCCCATGGGGAGTTAAAAGAAAGTTTCTGCATACTTTCGCGCCTGGAGGGCGGATAAATACTAAGGAAGTGGTCCGCAGTATACCAGTAATGTTGGGGGAACATGTCTTTCTACCACCATGATAGTACTAGCGCGATCAAGAGATAGATGTCATCTTAGGCATGAATTGGATGTGTCAGTATAAAGCCATGATAGACATCTGAATAGAGTTTGGGAGAGTGGATATTCCTAACAGTACCGCCAAACTCCTTCCCAGCTTCCTATGCCTTCAAAACCAGCTACCACACAGCTAAATGCTACCTATGATCAAGGGATCCGAGACATCCCTGTAGTCTGTGAGTTCCCTGATGTTTTTCCTGAAGATTTACCTGGTCTGCCTCCCGACCGTGATGTTGAGTTTGCTATAGAGCTAAAGCCCGCGACTGCTCCTATATCCCCGTAGAGGCTTATCGCATGCCTCCCAGAGAGTTGGCAGAGCTGAAGATCCAATTGCAAGAACTATTGGATAAGGGTCTCATTCGCCCAAGTTTCATCTCCTTGGGGCTGTCCTGCTATCTTTGTGAAGAAAAGGACAAAAGCCTTCGTCTGTGCGTTGACTATCGCCCGCTCAACGAGGTCACCATCAAAAATAAATATCCCTTGCCTCGCATTGATCTTCTGTTTGACCAGTTATCTGGAGCCAAGTGTTTTCCAAGATCGACCTCAGATCTGGCTATCACCAAATAAAAATTCGTCCCGAAGATATTCCCAAAACACTTTCACCACCAGATACGGCCTATATGAGTACTTGGTCATGTCTTTTGGCTTGACCATGCCCCCGCTCATTTCATGTATCTCATGAACTCTGTGTTCATGCCAGAGCTCGATAAATTTGTAGTCGTGTTCATTGACGACATCCTTGTTTATTCAAGAACTCCTGAGGATCATGCCAAGCATCTTCGTGTCGTTCTCTCTCGTCTCAGAGATCACCAGCTGTATGCCAAGTTCAGTAAATGTGAATTTTGGCTAGATCGAATTCAATTCCTTGGTCATGTCCCTGTCCGCTGAAGGTGTGTCAGTTGACCCTGAAAAAGTGGCAGATATCTTGGATTGGAAGCCACCTACCCACTGTCCGCGAAGTTCGCAGCTTCATGGGAATGGCTGGATACTATCGTCGTTTCATCCCAGACTTCTCCAGAGTTGCCAAGCCTATCACAGAGTTGTTGAAGAATTCCGTGGATTTTGTTTGGTCAACAGCCTGTGAGCAAGCTTTTCAAGCCTTGAAGAAACTACTAACTACATCACCAGTCCTAGCTCAACCAGACATCGAGAAACCCTTTGATGTATACTGTGATGCATCTGGTACTGGGTTAGGCTGTGTTTTGATGCAAGAAGGTCGAGTGATCGCTTATGCCTCACGGCAGCTTAGGCGACATGAGGAGAATTACCCAACCCATGACCTTGAGTTAGCAGCAGTGGTGCATGCTTTGAAGATATGGCGTCATTATCTGTTGGGCAGTACCTGCAATGTGTACACCGATCACAAGAGCCTGAAGTATATCTTCACCCAAGAAGAGCTGAACATGAGGCAGCGAAGATGGCTTGAGTTAATCAAGGATTATGATCTCGAAGTACATTACCATCCTGGTAAGGCAAATGTAGTTGCCGATGCCCTCAGTCGCAAGTCATACTGCAACTGTCTGACGACGAGCCCTATGATCTTTCCTTGTGCCATGCTCTTGAAAGGATGGGTATTGAGATAGTTCCGCAAGGAAGCCTGAGCAATGTCAGGATAGAACATCGGTCAAGGAGCAAGTCATCGCTGCACAGAAAGATAACCCTGGAATCAAGCACATCATCAAAAAGGTCCAGACCGGTAAGGCTGATTGTTTCAGGATCGATGATGTAATTTGTTGTGGTTCAAGAACCGTCTAGTAGTTCCCAAGGTGCCTGAGTTGAGACAGTTGATCCTTGACAGGCACACCTGTCTAGGTTTTCCATCCCCCCCCGGCAGCAACAAGATGTACCAGGATCTAAGGTAAGATTCTGGTGGACAAGATGAAGATTGAAATCGCTCGCTATGTCGCTCGCTGTGATACTTGTCAGAAAGTCAAAGCCGTGCACATGAAGCCTGGAGGAGAAATGCAGCCTTTATCTGTACCTGCCTGGAAGTGGGAAGATATCAGTATGGATTTTATCAATGGGCTACCCAAGACTCAGAAGGTTTTGATTCCATTTGGGTAATCGTGGACCGACTCACCAAACAAGCTCACTTTCTGCCAGTCAAGACCAGCTATGCCGTCCCCACGTATGCCGCCTTGTACAAGAACAACATAGTGAAGCTTCATGGAATACCCAAGACCATTATCTCAGATCGTGGTACTCAGTTTGTCGCAAAGTTCTGGAAAGCGTTCCATACCTCACTTGGAACCAAGCTCTTGCATAGTACAGCATATCATCCACAAACAGATGGACAAACTGAGCGAGTCAACCAAGTGTTAGAGGATATGTTGAGAGCATGTGTGCTCACCTTCGCAGATACTTGGGATGACTGTTTGCCCTTGGCAGAGTTCTCATATAATAACAGTTCAAGAAAGCATCAAAATGGCACCCTTTGAAGCACTGTACGGTCGTCGTTGTCGTACACCCCTCAGTTGGTCTGAGCCCGAGAAAGAGAATTCTTTGGAGTTGACCTGGTCAAAGATATGGAAGAGAAAGTCAAGCAGATACAAGAGAACATGAAGATTGCCCAATCCCGACAAAAGAGTTATGCTGACAAGAGACGTCGACCTCTGAAGTTTCAAGTTGGAGATTACGTATATCTCAAGGTCTCACCAACCAAAGGAGTCACCTCGTTTGGGGTCAAGGGAAAGTTAGCACCCCGCTACATTGGTCCGTTTGAGATTTTGGAATGTTGTGGCAAGGTAGCTTACAAGCTGAAGTTGCCCGATCATCTCTCTGCTCATCTGTCCACAATGTTTTCCATGTCTCCCAACTCAGAAGTGCCTCCGAGTACCAGAACATGTCGTGGAAGTTGAAGGGTGTCGAGCTAGAGCCTGATCTATCCTACTCGGAATATCCAGTTCGCGTGTTGGATCACAAAGATCGAGTTACTCGAAGAACTACCACAAGGTGGTACAAATCCAGTGGAACCAGCACTCTGAAGAAGAAGCTACTTGGGAATCTGAAGACTTCTTGGCAAAGAACTATCCCGACTTTCTCGAATCCCTGTCTATGTAAAGTTTTGCCTTTATCCCTTCTTTGTCCTTTCTTAAGACGCAGAATCTCGGGGCGAGATTTCTTTAAGGGGGGAAGGCTGTAACACCTCTGTGTTTAAGCATAATTAACTTGACATATCATCATTAGCATCATTAATCATCTTGATCATGATTTCATGTGTATGCATTTGCTTAGTGTATTATTTTATGTGATGTACCTCTATTGCAAAACCCTTATTAGCCCACTTCTTCCTATAGGGGCAAAATGGTAATTTCACCTCTGTGCCTAGTTCTATGTAATTCTTGTTCAAATTTAGTGCCCTGATGTTTCTTGCTTTGATCAAAGTTCAAAAATCAGATTTGATTTGATTTTCCTTTTTCAAAACCCTAGAACCCAAATCCTGGATTTATCCCCTTTTTGATAACTTTTTCAAAATTCAAAATTTTGAGTTGATTCAAAAGCAAGTTGTGAATCTGATCAAGAGGAACAACTTTGGTATTTACAAATTTCAAAGTTTCTATATAAAATTTGAAGTAATTTCAAATTCATTCAAATTCCAGTCTTGTCCCCTTTTCGTTTTTAAAAATTTATTCAAAAACTATTGAGTTTCAGAAAAAGTGTATATTAGCAAAGTTATAGGTTTTGTCAAATGTAACAACTTTCATATATAAAGATTTTCAAGTTTCAGTTTGAAATCCAAAGTAATTTTGATTTGAATCAAATTTGAAAAGTGTTCCCTTTTCTGTTTTTGAATGTAGTTCAAAAACTATTTGGAATTTGAAAATGTTCATATTGACAAAGTTGTAGATCTCATTTTTCTGAACAACTTTGGTATTTTGAGTTTTTGTCGCACAGTTCAAATTTTGGGATATTTTTGCAAAATACAGAGATCAGCCAAAAGTCAAACCCTAAGACCTACCTGTTCATCTTCCACCTACAGCTAGGGGGCCCTGCCATGGCCGCGCGACAGCGCCGCCTGCGCCACGCGCGCCTGGCAGCCGCACGCCGCCCCCGGCTTGTCGCCCGCGCCCGCGACATCTCTTTCGCACCCGCACGCGCACAGTTGACCTCCACCCCCGTCCCCCACTGTTTCCCCGCGCGCTCGCCCGCGTGCGCCGTCGCCGGCGAACGCAGCCCGAGCCCCGGCTGCACGCCAGCTGATCCGCCAGAGCGCAATCGAGTGCGCACGCCCCGCAAACCTTACCCGCTTAACCCCGAGGTCTCTACCGTCCCCTAGCCGCGGCTATATAAGCCGCCGGAGCCCGACCTCCCACTCGCACCACCCCCGCCGCCGTGGCCAGACCTCTCCAGACACTCCGCCGCTCCACCTCCTAGCTCAGAAGCTCCGCCTTGAGCTCGTGAAGCTTTCCCACCTTCAATTTCACCTTCCCCGCCTCCGTTTGCCCGGCGTAACTCCATCTTCCCAATCTCCGCGGTACCCCGTGAAAACTCGGGTTCGTCAATACTTCCCCTCCGGTCACAGATACCTCTCCTCCCGACCCCGTGTCGTGTTCCTCGTTTTTGCGCGACTCTAACCCGGCCTTGCGGTCGCGTATGCTGCGCAGGACCGCCGGATCGCCGGAGCGCCGCCGCTGTCGTCTTCTCTCCTCGAGCGTGTCGAGCCTCACCCTCGAGCACAAGCCGAGGCTCACCCTCGAACACAAGTCGAGCCTCACCCTCGAACACAAGTCGAGCCTCACCTTCGAGAACGAGTCGAGCCTCACCCTCGAGCCCTGCCTCCTCCGACACGTGTAAGCATCCGAGCCTTCGGTCTCTGATTCCTCTCCGCTTCGCCCGAGCCCAAGCCTCGGCGACGCATGCTCTCCGCTTCGCCCGAGTCAGGCCTCGGACGGAGGCTTACTTCTCCGTCTCGCCCGAGGCCTCCGGGCAGGCCTCGGACGAGGCGTGTCGCTCCCGTCTCAACCGAGCCCGTCTCGACCGAGCCCCGCGCGATTCGCCCGAGCCCGCGATTCGCCGAGCCCGGCCTAGAAGAGCACAGTGCTCTTTTCTTTTTTCTGAGAGATGTGAATAGTGTTCTGTTTTCATCTTTTTGTATGATTTTCTGTGTGCATCCAAAATTCTGAATTTTTGTGGAAGACTCTTTAGGTTCTGGAGTATTTTATAAAATATGAAACTTGAGTTTTGTGCAAAAATTTGAAAATGTAAAATCCCTCTTTTAATTAATAAATGGATGGTTTTGGATTTTTTAGAAAATAATTTATAACTCCAAAATCTTGAGACAAATTTTTGTGAGCTTCTTATGCCATGTTTAGTCTCTGGTAAAATTTTGAAGTCTTTTGGAACAAGTTGATTTTTGAGCTTTTATTTTAATTCTTGAATAGTGCCTTTTGTTAATTAAATGTCTGATTTTATTTGAGCACCTTAATGACCTCCAAAATTATGAAATTTGTTTTGCCATCTATCTACACCATAATGAACTTATGTGATTAATTTGGTAATTTTTGGAGCAACTTCATAAATGACCTTTTAAATAAATTAAGAAAATAGAAAGATGGATTAGGGTTGGTAAAGTGTTTGATGACGTGATCTTTGGATTGATTGATGTTCATAGACCCCTACCCTTTGGTCTATGTTTTTGTGATGCTATGTTTGGTTGATGCTTAGGATAATTATAATAAGGGCTAGTTTAATAATATTGCTTAAGGAAGAAATGGTCACCTTTTATGGTCAACCTAGATTTCGATTATGCCTTGTTTAAGAGTAATCTAGAATCAGTAGAAATTGTCTTGCACCACAAGTCCATATCATCATTCTCATGTGCATGCATCATTGCATCCGTATAGTTGACGAAGAAGGACCTGAAGTCGAGGTAGCCACCGAGGATCTGTTCCCGAGGCGACCCCGAGCTCCGGCACCTACACCACCAACCCCGAGTCTGCTCTTTTTGCCATCCAAGGCAAGCCCCGGTGCATTTAACCCTTTCCTTGAATTTTATAAATGTTTTCCTTAATGCTTTTGAGTTAAATTACTGCATTAGGTTTATAGGAGTTGTGTGCTATCCTAATTGATGCATTATCCACCTTGACCACTGAAACACCCGATACCTGCTTTTCAAAAGTATTTGAAAAATGCTTAGCAATGCTTATTGAATTAGACTTTGCAATAAAAATGCCAATTTCAAAAGTGTGATCACTGAAAGAAACTTTATGGAATTTGGCTTTACTCCCACTATTGGCTAAGTATCTGATCCGTACTTAGTCAATGGGAAGGAGAGGTTGTCCTTGCGTACGGTGCCGTCATGTTGTAGTCCGGGACTCAACAGTTGACACCGACCGGGACAGGGTTGAAAAACCGACAGGACCTGTACTCTTGGGTTAGAGTCCCGAGGTGCTTGTCGCTGGCGGAAAAATGTAGGGACCATCCGTATGGGGGCCTGCTGGTCAAGACTTGTAACTATTCACATACTACGGAAAGCTCTGGCTCCAAGAAATCCATTTTGGACCGACAACCGCGCACTGGGAGTGGAGAGATGGCGGAAGTAGCATGTACCCACGTGGGTTAGAGTCCCGGATTGGAGTGGTGTACTGTACTTCCGGTGGCGTAGGACCGGGCCCAATCTTGGAGGAATCGTGGTAGACGAGTTGGCATATGCAAGCTTGGGTGCTACATATGCAGTGTGGATAGGGATCCTCAGCTGAGTATATTTATCCGGATTAACGTTGCTCCTCGGTTATGGAGACTTGGTCCACTGACTGTCAACGGAGAGTGGTTCTCAACTAGGAATGTTTTGAAATGTAAAGTGAATCATGAATGATGAAGAATTGAGGAATACTGAATCTTTCAAAATAAAATAAGGTTTACAAAAATGCTTTTCTGCAAAATACTTGAACTTGCTTAAAGCCTTACCTTGACTACCCTAAGCCTTTCATTCCTGAGTCTTCTCCCTTTTTCTTAGTCGGGTAAGTCTTGTTTACTTTTGTACTCAGGTTTTATTACCCATGTTGCAGGTATGGCAGATTCCTCAGTATGCCTTGGACCCTGCTGTGTGACTGTTTGTTCAGGAAGAGGCCGAAGAGGCCGATGAGTGAATATTCACCCTCGGGCTGGGTGAAGTATCTTTACCTTCAGTTGTTGTCATATGCTTCTCTGCTCTCTGCCACCTCTATCTATTTGAACTATGGTCTGTATAATTTCACTTTAATTTTATGTTGAACCCTGGTTTGTAAAACTATTGTTATCTAAGTCTTCCGCTATTTACTCCGATGTTATTTGTCAAAATGTTCAAGAGATTGTAACTGAATTGTGAGATGATCCTGCGGACTTCGGGCACTGATGTAGCCCAGTAGCGGAACCGGTCTTAATCTCTTGGCTGTACGGATCGACTGTCAGCGGTTGACGGTGATCAGTGGGCCATGGGATTAGGGCCGTTACGTTACAGTTTGAGGGATGTCGAATCTATGTATAATATGCTCAGTAATGAACTCAATTACCTCTTTATGTGTCATATTCTTCAAAGGTACTGCTTCGGTCCACTTAATGAAGTAATCAGTAGCGACTAGAACAAAGCGATGTCCTTTTGAAGATGGGGGATGAATTTGGCCAATGAAGTCTAGCCCCCAACCACAAAAAGGCCACGGTTTGATAATAGGATGAAGCATAGCAATAGGTGCAAGCTGTATATTTCTAAACCATTGACACTCTTCACATCCTTTGTAGTAACGAAACAATCGACCATCATAGTAGCCATAAAAAAACCGGCTCTACGCAGCAACCACTTCATTTTCGGGGCCGATTGATGTGTACCACAAATACCTTCATGAACCTCTCTCATAGCCGTTCTTGCTTGATCAGATCCCAAACACTTAAGCAGTAAATCTTCGGCGGTCCTCCGATAAAGCTCATCATTGTGTAATACATATTTGAATGCACTCTGTCGAATACTCTGATCAACTCTAGTATTTGGATCACGAAGATATTTCAACAGGGGAGTCCTCCAATCTTCTAAATCGATCTCGTTTTCCTTAACAATTGACTCAGACCAATTTAGAAATTTCACAGACGAAACAACTGGACCAATCGTTCGAAGATCGACTAGGTTAATCGGACGAATTGGCTGGTTTAATCCACAATAAAACTGGTCGGCCAAGCCACTTAACCAAGTATATGTAAAACTAACCTGGTCATCTGGACAGATCGACTGAATTGGTTCAAAATCAGTCTGATTGGCCAGACGAGCCGATTGAACCGATTCCTTGTGACCAGTACACAAAATTTCTTAACACTGATGCATCGGCTTCTCTTTTATATGAAAGTTACGCCTACTAACGCTATAAACGGATGCTTGCTGAGCTAGCATGTTAGCTTTATATTTTTTATGCCTTGGTATATGCCGAATTTAAAATTCGGTAAAGTAAGCGATTACAACAAGGCACATATTAAGATAAACATTCAGCGACCCTTCTAGACATTGAAACTCATTAGCAACTTGTTGCACTAGTAATAAGGAATCGTCATAAGCCTCAACATGTCTAGCTCTCATGGAACACAATATTTTCAAACCAAATAATAGAGCTTCATATTCGGCTTGATTATTAGTGCAAAAATAATCTAATCGGCTTAACATTTCAAATTCAGCGCCATTAGGAGAAATAATGACTACAACACCAACACCTTGGCCATCTTTACAAATCGATCCATCGAAATAAAGTTTCATGGCATAAATGTAAGATAACTGATCTCATTTTTCTAAATTAATATCATGCTCAACAATGAAATCAGTAAGAACTTGACCCTTTAATGCTTTTAATGGTTCATAAGTCAAGTCATATTCAATTAATGCGTACGCCCATTTGCCTATCCTTCACTAAGGATTGGCCGATATAACATGTGTTTAATCACATCAGCCTGACATGCAACAACACATGTACTAGATAATAAATAATGTCTCAGCTTAGCACAAGTATAGTACAAGATAACATAATTTTCTCAATATGGACGTACCTTGTCTCGGGATCAAGAAGACGACGACCAATATAAGCGACCACATATTCTTTACCTTTGTCTTTGCGTCAAAATAGCTCCAATAATTTTCTCTTCGGCAGCAATATATAATCTGAAAGGAACTCCTCTCCTAGGTGCTCGAAGATTGGTGGAGACGACAAATATTCCTTTATCTTCTCAAATGCCTTTTGTTGCTCTGGCCCCCCAAGTGAATTCAGATTCATTTTTTAACTTCAAGATGGGGTAAAAGGAATAATCTTCGCAGACAAGTTTGCAATAAATCTTCTCAATAGTTCACCTTTCCTAGGAACTTTTTGCAAGTCCTTCTTGCATGTAGGCGCCTGAACTTTCTTAATCTTTTATATTATTTTAGGATCAATCTCTATGCCCTTATCATGAATAATAAATCCTAAGAATTTTCCAGCCGACCACACCAAAAGCATATTTCAATGGGTTCATCTTTAATCCATAGCGGCGCATCCTTTCAAACGCAAGACGTAAATCGGCTAAATGAGACACATGAGCACGCCGATTTGATCACAATATCATCAATATATACTTCCATGATTACACCCAATTAAATCATGAAGATCAAATTCATAGCACGTTGATAGGTAGCACCTGCATTCTTCAAACTGAATGTCATCACAATCCACTCAAAGAGAGCAACAAACCCAGGACAAATGAAAGCCTTTTAAATATGTCTTCTTTGGCCATAAATATCTGATTATAACCAGTGTTGCCATCAAGAAAGCTAACAATCTGGTGTCCTGAAGCATCATTGATAAGCATATCGGCTATGGGCATAGGATACTCATCTTTGGGAGTAGCCCTATTTATGTCTCTAAAATCAATTCAGACTCTGATCTTACCAGTGTCCTTTTCTCAATAAGCACAATATTAGAGACCCATTCTGCATACCTGCATGGCTGAATAAACCCTGCTTGTAATAATCGATTAATTTCTTCTTTAATCTGATCATATATTGTAGAGTTAAAACCGCGAGGATACTGTTTGAAAGGTCTGAACCCCGGTTTAATGGGGAGCCGATGTTCAACAAGTTCTTGGCTCAATCCAGGCATCTCCATATAATTCCATGCAAAGCAATCAATATACTCTTTCAAAAGCGCGACCAACTCCAGTTTATAATCGGCTTCTAAGTTCTGATTTACAAATGTTGGTCTAGGTATGGAACTATCCTCAATATCGACTTGTTTTAAGGGGTCGGTCGACGTGAAACCTTGGCCCAACTTATTGAGCTCATCAAAATCATCAATAGCCTCACAAGCATCGGTCTTGGAAGTCCGATATTGTTCAACATGATGTTTTAAACACTCAATATTAGCATCCATTAAGTTACATGATAATGTTGAACCGATTGTCATCGGCTTCAAAGATACCGGTACAAAACCCTTCTTTAGTAACACTAATAAATTGAAAATTAGAAAGGTCCCGACCAGACAAACATGCAATAGTATCATGCCCCCCGAGCAAAGGAGCATCGACCGCAACAACATAGGCCGATGAATCTGAGTGCACAATTTCTACATCGTTGCCCACCCATTGAATGAGAAACTGATGAAGACAAGAAGGAATGCACCGATTAGCATGAATCCAATCACGCCCAAGTATAAGGTTATAGCTACCTTGTATTTCAGCGACAACGAAAGCAGTAGCCAAAGTCTTGCTCCCAATAGTAAGCTCTATGGATGCAACTCCTTTGGCTGGGATAGGATCTCCTCCTCCAACTTCAGTAATAGTCATGTTGGTCTTGACCAGCTCTTCATCAATGCCACCAAGCTTTTGGTAAAGCAAATATGACATCAGGTTCACAATGGCTCCGCTGTCGACCAACATCCGTGGAACCGTGTACCATTGATATGGCCTTTTAAATGCAATAGCTTGAGATGGTTGACGGAGTCCTCTGGCTTCTGAAATACAGCATTCTGCGTAGCGAAGTTGAACTCCGTTGCCTTCGAATCATCAACGATCACATAGTAATCAACAGATAAATAAACTACGTTAACCTCCGCCCTTTCTGGAGAAGGTTCATAGTCTACCATCTCCTCATCTCGTCCTTCAGGTAATTCTTCACCGGTAGCGGCAACACCAGCGGAGGAAACAAGATCATTAGGATACACATCAGCTCCTACTAGAACATCAGGAACCGATTCAGTCAGCTCGGAGCCTGGTCAGGCCGGCTCATCTCTCAATTTAGTAGTGGCCAACTTAGCCTGCTCGAGTTCTGAACTGGTCGACGCATAACCTGACCTGGTCGGATTGGTATCCGACCTGATCGGCTCTGAAGACGATCTAACAGGTTCGTTATCCAGACTGGCCGGCTCGGGATCCGACCTGTTTGGTTCCATAATTGTCGAAGTCGGCTTTCGATTAAAAGCCGACTCTTCACCTCCTCGCTTGCCTTGAGGAACATGGATGTGTTGAGTTAATATTCTGTCTTCCCTCATTTTCTCAAGCTGCTCTCGCCTTTGCTTGTTACAGCGAGCCCTCTGCAACTTCCTCCGTTGAGTTTTACTCAGGCCAGGAGGACACCACCTAGGCTGAGTATACCTGGGATCACGCTCAACAGCTTTTCTTCCTCTACTCCAGCTGAAACATCTTGAACATCTTGAACCTTTGCTGGAGTGAGTTCCGCGATCACCATCGGCTCAGTTTCATCAACAACGGAAGCCTCCATAGAACCGATCGTGATTGTGGGGATAGGATCAGATTTGGTCGGGGAAGCAACGGGAGCATGTTGTACCCTCTTAGGCACATAGATTTGTCGTACCTGTGCCTTCCATGTCTCTTGAGCAGTCCAAGTTCTTGACATGATCAACCGATTCTGCTTTATACTAGAGCTCAGTTGACCAGCTAATCGATCGAATACTGATACCCTCAGGGGTTGACTAACAGGAGCTCCCCAACCTTGTTGGTAATACATGGGTGCTGTCATGGGGTAAGGTACCCACACTCCTCGAGGGCCCCATTGTGGAGGTGACGAGATAGGAAGATCCTACTAAGGTCTATAGGGCACAGTTCTCGGCGCCGGGGATGCTACTTGAGCCACCACCCGCTGCTTAGACTTTCCATCCTCTCGCTTCGGAGGAGTAGATTCTCTTTTTTTAATGTCCAATTCTGAGAATTGGCCTTTTGTTGCTTGTATTTATCCATGAGTTTATTGAAAGTGCATGGCTCCCTAACAACCTTCCCCTTATTCTTCTCCACATTAGTTTTCCAGGTACCAACTTTGGGTTTCTGTGGGACAAATGTACGTAAAACATGCACTCCAGAAGGGGTAGTGCTGCTGGAACCAGTTAACCCGACTGTGGTTGTTGGCTTTTCTTTTTTAGTCGAACCGGAAGGGGCCAGACTGGTCTGGTCGGTCCTTCGATCCGATTGAGCCAGGTGTTCTGAAGAAAGACCAGATTGGTCAGCTTGAGAGCCTGACCTGGTCGGTCTCTGCTGCGCTGCCCTGGTCTCAAACCACCTTTGCTTGTTCAGGTGTTTCACCGATCCGGCAGTAATTGTGAGCTTATTTTTGCCATCATCACCCTTCTCGAGCACCACCTTGCGCCCTGAATTATCAGTATTCGGTGCAACCCGGGAATCGCCGATAATGACATTCTTACCCTTAGTTGTATCGGCCTGCTCTGGACGAATTAAAATAGCAGGATTCCCTCCTTCCACCATATGGACTGGAAGGGGTAGTAATCGACTTGTATCTCAGTAAGACTCAATCGTCCTTCATTAAGGGCCGATTGGACCTGTCGACGGAAAACATTACAGTCATTAGTGGCATGAGAAAAAGAATTATGATATTTACAATAAGCCCTTCTCTTTATCTCGTCAGGTGATGGCAATGTATAATTAACTTTAAGATAACCAAATTTAAGCAATTCATCAAGATTCAGTCACATTTAGAGAAATCAAAGGTAATTTCACTTCCTCACCCCAATTTTATGAATCGGTTTGAGAGAAGGAAATGTGACTAGTTTATTTTGCGCTGGCCATAAAAACTCAGCAGCATAGCAATCTTTAGACTCATCGTCCGAACTATCGGAATATATTTCAACAAGATGCACGTTCGGTCGATGAGATTGTGTGAGGATCAGGGGTTCTTTAAGGCACACAGTTCAATTGATACCCTTTTACAAAAGTTGATTTACATTAAAAAACTCATAATACTCCAATTTATCTTTGATCTCATGACATAATCCAGCAACACATAGATCTATTAGGTCTCCGTCGGAGATCATTACATGGAAACATCGGCTCGTAATTTCTTCAAAACGCTTAAAGAAATCAACTACAGGCTCACTACGCCCTTGTCGAACCGACGCAAGATGTGACAGTCTAGTTTCTTGGACTCAATCATAAAAGTGATTGTGAAATTTTTCTTCTAATTCGGCCCAAGAACTAATAGAACATGATGGTAGTGATGTAAACCAAGCAAAAGGTCTACCAGTAAGAGATAAAGGAAAATGTCGCACATTCATAAAATCTAGGGTACTAGCTTCGCGCCCATCTGTGCAAGGAACATACTAACATGTTCCATGGTTGATTTACTACCATCACCACTAAATTTATAAAATTCTGTTACCCTCCAACCATCAGGTGCTTTCATAAAATCAAAGTGTGGCGGGTTTGGTTTAAAGTAGGTAGTCCTACTAGGTTTGATTTGAACTCCCAAGGTAGTCTTGAGAGATCTAGTTATTTCCTCTTTGAACCGATTTAAGGCTCGACCAAAATCGGTTGCGGTGGGGTTAGGAGCGTCGTCGGGTATGAGAATCTGACTTGGAGACTTCGGTGGATTGGGTAATACAACACCCTGCCCCCCTGAAGTTCTATTCATCGTCGCTCCCTGGTCGGTCCGTGCAGTCTGACCAGGATTAGGGTGGATATTATTGGTATGTGTCGATGTACTAATTCCACCATGACTAGTTCTACCAGTTTCATTTGCCGATGATCCTGATTGTAATTGGTTGAAATTGGTGTGTGAGGTTTGGCCTTCAAAGAAATTAAAAGGCATGCCGAACTATGGCTATTCGGCTGGACGATCTTGTTCGACAGTTTTACCCTCTAACTTATCCATGCGAGTGCTAAGTAATTTAAATGAATGTTGGATGGTATTAGTAAGATTTTTTGTGGCACCCTCTAGCATTGCTGAATAATTTGCATGGGTAAGGTAGGAATCGTCATGTACCTCGGTGTTTACCTTCTCAGTAGTATCCTCAACAGTTTTGGTTGATGCAGTAGGAACTATCTTGCTAAAGTCTGGCTCCTTGTCCTTAGTAACTCTGTCGCGCCGATCCTTCGAACAACTTTCTAGGAAAGCCTTCAAGACGGCGTCGAGCTTGGCATGTGCTTGCTGCTTCAGTTCATCGGGAAGTTCATCGATACCCGAAGGACGGATGATGTTGTCCTTGTCCGTGGTACCATCTTTACCACCCATCTTGGTAGTAGATGAGATCTGATTATGCTCGATCTTCCCCATCGGAGTCGCCAAAAAGTGTGTTGACGTTGGAAGTGATCCGAATCAAACACCAGCAGCGTTAGAAGTGATTCGAATCAAACACCAGCAGGGCTAGAACGCCCAAGGAGGTTGCGAACCAACCTGAGACAGCAAGGAACCTGGCTAAACTAACAAAAACCAATCTATAGACGGGTTTAGATCAGTTTAGGGTTTAGTCCCTTGTGTTGATAACTCTAGAACTCCTCCCGGGAAGACCCGTCAGGGAGAACCATGTAGAGGTTGTTCTAGGACCAGCAATGTGACACCCTAGTGTCAAGCACTGCATTAAGGCACTGCATTTAGCTACTAAAGAAACATAAGCAATGCATTGCATCATTTCATGAGCATGAGAGTGTTTTGTCTTTTGTTTATTTAATTGGATTTGGATTTCTATTGGACTTGGTTGTTTGAGTGGATTTCTGTTTTGGCAAAGAGTTTTATAAAATAGAGAATCTTGAGTAGAGTGCTTTTCATGTTGGAGTTTTGACCTAGTTCAGATTAGTTTGTAAATAAAAATAAGTCAAAACAAAATGGTTTATACTTTAAAATTGGCTTTGTTTATGTGGAGGATTTAAAAATGGTTTTCAGAAAAAGTGTCCTATATGAAAGTCGTAGAGAAAATTATTTCGAGAAACTTTTATATTTGGGTCAAAACCTAGTTTGGAGTTTTTGAAACTGTTTTTGAGTGGTCAAAGTTTGAAAAGTATTTGGAAAAAGAAAAAAAGAAAACGATTCCTTCCACGCCCCACCTTTCGGCCCAACTCGCGTGCGCCGGCCCGCTCCCGCGCTCGCCCGCGCACCCCGCGCCGCTCGCCAGCGCTCGCCCGCGTGCCGCGCGCGCCGCGCGCTGCTGCCGCTGACATGCCGCGCCGTACGTCGGCCGCAACCGCCACGTGGCCGCCGCTTTCTGCCGAGGATCTTCGTCGGCCACTCCTCGCTCGATCCCCTCTCACCCGAGCACGCAAGCTATCTCCCCCGGCCACTCTCCGCTCGCCTCGCCTGCCGCACCCGCTCGCCGTGCACGACATCACCACGCTGCCTCGCCGACCGCGCCGCCGTGGCCCCGCCACGACCACCGGTCAAGCCGATCAAAACCCCGAGCACCTCTTCACTCCCTCGCTCTCCCGCACACACTCTCCCAATCTCGCTCGCACTCTCCTCCCCTCGCCACCAAGCCAGAGCAAGCGCTCGGCTCGCTCTCGCCGCGACCTCCACCGCAACCTTCCCTCTCCGTTCTGACCTCGTCGGAGCACCTCCCTTTGATTCCCTCCGTACACCGCTCCGCCTACACCGTGCACGCGCCGTGCGCACGTTGTCGTCCCCGACCGAGCCCCTTCGCCGCCGAAGGACGAAGCGCCTCTTTCGGTCCGTCAGTCGCCACCGCCGAGCCGCAACGCCGTTCTTCCCCAACCCGAGCTCCACCGACTCTTCTTCTTCATCTTCGAGCTTCACCAAGCCAAGGCAAGGTGAGAACACCACCTAGCTTCAACGCTACCGCTCTCTCCCACATCTTTTTCCCCGGCCGAACGCCATGGCCGCCCGCCGCGGACCTCGCTCGTGGCCAAGCTCCTCTGGAGCCACCCGAGCCAAACCAACCCCGTAGCTTTGCTCCTTAGGGTTCTCTCGAGCTTTTGCCTCCTCCAATTTCTCCGGCCGCCGCCGGAAACGGCGTAGCCGCGCGTTGCCGCCATCACCGTGCGCCGCCACTCGCCGCCGGCATGCTCCAGCCGTGCGCTAGCCAAACCACCTACACCACTCGATGCGCCTCGTCGAGACGAGTTCGCAAGCCTAGCTTAACCGCCGGCGACCTCACCGTCGACGAGGAATCGGCGGTCAAACCTCTCCCCTGTTTCCGTCTCGCCCGAGCCCTCGAGCCAGGCCTCGGACGGGCGTGTATGTTTCCGTCTCGCCCGAGCCCTCGAGCCAGGCCTCGGACGGGCGTTTGTTTTCCCGTCTCGCCCGAGCCCTCGAGCCAGGCCTCGGACGGGCGTTTGTTTTCCCGTCTCGCCCGAGCCCTCGAGCCAGGCCTCGGACGGGCGATTGCTTCCCGTCTCGCCCGAGCCCTCGAGCCAGGCCTCGGACGGACTAGTTGTCCGTCTCGCCCGAACTCGGCCTCGAGCGAACCCTCGGCCGCTGTCACGATTCGAGCCAGGCCTCGAGCGAGCACACACCTTTCCGTGCGCCGAGTGTTATCCAGAAAACGTTTTCCAAAATGTTTTTCTTCTTCCCGTAAATGCTTGTTTATTTTGTAGATCCTGTTTTGTTAGTCCAAATGGAGTGCTTCCAGTTTTGCTAGTTTGTTTATGAGTAGATCTACCCTGGAAAAATATAAAAGTATTTTTGGTAGGAGTTAATTTTACTGTTTTCTTTTATTTCAGTTTATATGCTTTTGCTAAGATAAATGGTTATATATGTTTTCTGGTTGAGATAATTCCTGTAAAATTTTGTGTAAGTTTATTATCCTGTTTTATACATGTGAAAAATATTTAATGCACTGTTTATGTATAAAAAGTTTCTGTTATGGTTAAAAGTCCTTTTTGGCTGATTTCTTTGAATAAAGGTTAAGGTGTTTTATATGTCGAGATAAAATGTGGGAAAATTGGTATAAGTCTCTGTTTATGATGTCCAAGCTAAGAAAAATGTAAGCATGACCTGTTATGTGAAGAAATCTGAAGTTGTTTTGCAAATGTGCTTTTCTGTGTTTTCCTTTGGAAATTCATGTAAGAAATAATATAATATTTCTGTTCATGGAACTTTCTTGACAAGCATAAAATGTGAAATAGAATCTGGGAAAAATATGAAATAGAGTGGTGCACCCTTTTACAGTAGGGTTGTAGTTCAAAGTACCTTTTTGGGCAGTTGCTTGTTATTTTTATATCTGCAGTTCTGTATTTTATTTTTGGCTGAAATTTGTTCAGTGGAGTCCAGCAACTGTTGTGTGCCTGCTGGAATTTTTGTGGATTTTTCTGAGTCCAGAAAAGTGCACTTGCAGTTCAAACCTAAGTTTCTTTTGAATTATTTATTAATCATCGCATACAATAGGATCGACCCCTCCGGAGCCCGACCAGGAGCCAGAGACAAACGCCGAGCAGCAGATTCCGGAGCTCCAGCAAGCCGAGGAAGTCGACCCCGCCAGCGACACTAACTTGCCCGAGTGCCCTTCCCACGAGGCCTCGGTCTTCACCCAAGGCAAGCCCCGGAGCATATTAAGCCTCCTATCTTTTGCAATTAATATTACTTGAGTCCTTTTATATTGTGATGCATTAGGTTTAGGAATTGGAATGAATCCTACTTGCTGCATTACCATTCCTTGGTTATTGATTAATATCTACCTTGTTATCCTGTTATTTAATTACAATGTAGAATTGCTTAGCCTGCTTAATAAAAGTGGTAGTTAAGGATGTTTCCGTAATACCCGGATGGGTATTTACCGGATCACGGTTGGCTATATTTGCTATCGTGGAAAAGAACCTGAGTAGTAATGAAATACGGTCAACGGGATGACAGGGCACAAGTTCGGAAACTTGGGGCAGTCCATCCGTTGGATCATGTAGGTTTGTATCGATGTTGGCCCTCGTTCATTTTTGAACGCGCCCTTTTACTTAGGGATATGTCGGTGCTGTAATCATCGACCCCAAAGCCGGTTAGAAGCTGTTCGGGCCGGTCTCAACCCGTGTCGTGCCCTCTAGTATGGAAATTGCGATCTGCCGCGTGAGGCCATCGCCAGGTTCCAATTGGGCGGTCCGTGCTTGAACCGCGGCGATTACCACCACGAACAAGCGTCGAGCGGTTGCCCAATGCATGGACCCGACGGGGAAAGTGTGGGCTGGTATTAAAGGTCTTTCATCAGCCGATTTGGAATTCGATTCGAGTCGCCGTCTCCCCCGGTTAGTGGGAAACTATGGCGAGCTTCACCACGATACAACTCCATGTAATGAATAAAGGTTCAACTACAATGTGGATAAGTCAACTGGATATGGTTATATTATTGAGTGGTAGATTCAAGTGAGTGCTCTAGTACAGGTGAAAAACCTAGAATTAAGGAATAGGTCTAAAAATGGCAGCTCATCTTTATCACTGATACTTCCTATCTGAACTTGAGCTTCTCGCAACTAAAAGATCCCAGCTCCACCCAAAAAGGCCTTGCATGTCCTTGGTGTCTTTATTTTCAGTTGGACGGGTAAGTCTAGCTGAGTACATTCCAGTACTCAGGGTTTATCCCATTTGTTGCAGATGGCCAGGTCTACTTCGGCTATTGTAAGCACTGCCTCTACCCAGTGGAAGGTGATGAGGAGTAGGCCCAGGGCAGGGTCGTCCAGAAGCTTTCCCCTTTTCTTTTGCTGGACCAAGACTACTAGTGGCACATTATCTTAAAAAGGGAGGAGTGAGTTGTGTCGAGTGGATTTATCAAAACAATGTTTTATTTGGACCACATGTGTGGTGGTCGTGCTTTAAACTATTTCAGCTTCCGCACTTTTAAACCCGGTATTGTAATAACTCCGTTTTAAATTCGCACTCTGATCTTTTAAATTCGGTTTCGTTTTCGTTATGATGTATCTTTACGAATGTAATCCTTGAACGATGCGATCCTGTATGATGTATGGTGTTAGAAATCCTTCGAGATTTCCAGACTACCGGGGTTGTATGGGTTCAAGTATCAGTCGAAGTCAGACGGATTTGGCTAAGATAATACTTGAGCTTTTATAATCAGGACGGTTCCGCCACAAGCAAGACCGCCTAGAACGCCGTCGAATCTCGCCGGGAGATGCGTCGAACAGCAAGATAGAAAGGAAAATGGGGTAAGGGGTATAGTAGATTGATTTTGATTGATTAGGATTGGATGCCTCAATCGGCCATAATCCTCTCATATATATAGAGGGGGTTGGTCTTATCCCATTAGGAAACATCTCCAGATACGATCTCCAAGTTTCCTATCCGGACTCCATCAAAATATGGAATCCAAGAGTCCAATCTGGACTAGAAAAGGTAAACCTGATTCGACCGATTCTCAAACCGACTAAACCGGTCTAAAGGACTTTGTATATCACACCGATTAATAGACCTTTATAATTCCAGCGTAGAAAAAGACCCTTAGGTTGGTACTTAGATTGGTATTCATCACTATTCCAATACTTCTGACCAATATTACCTGGTCGTAAATCACGTAACTGGTCGGAAGACACTTATGATGGATCAAGCGACCAGACCAATTTTTCTTGGAATATTCAACTTAATAAATACAAAATATTTGAAGATGAATTCGGCTTCAATATGTAACCCGGATATATCCTCCAACCTTTATTATGTGCTTATGACACTTTTGAGTGTGAACAGACCCAAATCAATCTAGGCCGCAAAAAATGATGATGAGAAACCAGTTTTAAACATCATCAAATGCTACCATTTCGATTTTGCTAAGGACTAATATATTGGTACACATTAGTTGTCTTATAGGTAGTCTAATGCAAAGCCATGTAGAAATTTCGATGATATGGAGAGATAACGACGTGAGAGAATAAGGTTGTTGTTTTGCCAAACAACCACCTAATAAACTGAATTTTATGATGACAAGCCTATCTAACACCATTACATGAGTTATGATTGTCATGCAACTCATAAAATTCATTTCGTTCTATGCACAATTTTTGAATTGTGAGTTCGTATGAGATGAATAAAAAGGACAAGTCACTATTTAAGTTGTCTATTAAGGTAACTCATGATTACGTTTAGCAATGGGAAGGCTAGCAGACAATTTAGCGGCCCTAGAAGCGGTGGAGGCGGTCGGACCAAGTCCAGGGGTGCGTCGCCATGGCCATGGCGGTTGCGGCAAGGCAGTGAGCGGTAGAGACAAAGGGACTGCTGGAGGAAGAAGAATCGTAGTACCATGCGGGCGGGAGGAAAAAGAGGCAACGTGTGCACGAGCTATGACGAAGTGGCGACTCATCGGAACGACCATCAAAGTCGATGAATCACACCTGTCTCCCGCGAGCACGCCAACGTAGGGGACTGGGGCGTGACATTGGGGTTGAGGGGGGAGGCGGCAACAAACCCTTGCAAGGCAATGAAAGCCAATGACGTTGACGCATGTGCGGCCAGAGGGGGCAGGGTGACGGGGGCTCCTCCATGGTGCGACGCGACAAGGATCCACCCTCCATGTGCTCCATAGCAACAACGACCGAGAGGGGCCGACGTCCGTAGGGGAGGCGAAAGCATTGGAATAGAAGGCCCCGGGAGGGGGGTGACTTTAATTAGCGGTCTCCGATGAGGACGGATGTAGGGAGTGCAGCTCATATCGACACCAAACACAATCATTGTAAAATCCTTGCTTCGTCCATTTTTGTTTTTGCCCTGTTCGTCTGATATATTTTCAGTTGATTCAACAGTATTCTGTGAGAGAGAATAAACCAAAACAAGCTTGTGTTTTTGACTGATTCAATAGTATTTTCTGAGAGAGAATAAACCAAAACAAGTTGAAACAAGCTCATTTTGATTTATTCGCTCTCACAGAATACTATTGAATCAACCAAAAACATATCAACCGGTCTTTGTACATAGATGGCATAATATGGATCAGAGGCCTCTCATATTGACTTCATCACTGACCTGCGGATACATGGGTGTATGCCGAGTCTCGAGTGATGAGTGATTGTCAATGGGTGTGATGTGCATGTTCTTTGGCTTGTGTTGTGCAGGTGTCGAGCACGGAGACAGTGATCGAAGGCAAGGTGAAGGTCAAGTAGAGACATGCCGTGCCGACGGACCGAGAGCGGTGAAGGGCGGACGTGAGGCTTGGACTGAGGGACTGGTGGCCTGAGGATCAGCTGTGGTGGCTGATAGCCTGGGACAGCGACGAGCGAAGACTTGCAGGACATGGTGTTGCTCGGGTCGAGGACCTAGGGACATGTGTCAGTGGACGGGGTGCACGGGCGGTGCATCCCCTCTATGGCTCGGTTTGGTGGTTGAGCCATAGAAAAACCACCGGTGGACGGTTTCCAGGTTTGGGCCACAAAACCTGGGTGTTGCGGGTTTGCCGAGTTTGGGCCACAAAACTCGGGCTGAGGACGGTTTCTAGGTTTGGGCCTCAAAACCTGGGCGCTGGCGGGTTTCTGAGTTTGGGCCACAAAACTCAGGCGATGGACGGCTGGTTTCCCGATTTGGGCCTCAAAACTGGGGTTTGGTCGTGAAGGCTGGTTTCCCGGTTTGGGCCTCAAAACCGGGGGCGAGGTCCGTGAAAAGGACGAGCAGAGCGTTGACGGCACGTGGCGGCAATCAGTGAGGTTGCGTCGAGGCAACGCTACCAGTTGTGCGGGCGTGGCCATCAGATCAGCACCTACTTCGAGTTGGTCCAGAATAACCCTAGGGTTTAGCTGGTTCGCTCTGTAATTAGTTAGGGGTAGAGTGGGAATTAGAATTAGGATAAGTAGGGGGAGACACCCACCTCCCAAATCATCTCAGTCATTTGCTCTTTGCCTTCTAGGGTTTTCCTGCTCTCCCAATCCTCTGCTGTAGCAACTGAGATCCGTAGAGAATCATACCTCTGTGTTCATGAGATTTTGAGGAAGTGAGACCGTAATCTCACTATTGTAGCGTGTGGTAGCCACACGGTTGCAGATCAATGTCTTGAATCGCGTTTTGACTTTGTTCTTCGTGTTCTTCGTTTCTCCGCGATTTTCCCGTCACTCGATCTCCCTCTCTACTGCGTCTTTTTGAAATCCACTTGAATCAACTTGTTCTTTATTGTGAGGAGATCATTTCCACCGAAGGAATTCATCTAACTCCTCACGAACAAGTAGATCGGGTCGATTCAATTTTCATGGCGCTTTTTCGGTTCATCTTCCCCTTCGATTTCCCGTTGTTTGAGTTGAGTTGAGCAGATGATTTCTTGGGGATAGTCTCCTAACTACCTTGTGATCATCTTCTCCAAGTTTGGAAACAAGGGATTTTGATTTGGATCGGATTTGGGGAGATTTGAGTTGAGGGCGACCGAAATCGCCCTCACTGGATGGTCGCGGACAGTCCGCCGCACACCCCGCGGACACTCCGCGTGTCGGGGACTCGGCCAGATCAGTGGCCGCGAGTCTCTGCTGTTGGTGTCCAGGTTGACCGGCGGACAGTCCGCTGTTGCAACCCGCAGACAGTTTGGGACTGTCCAGAGCTGTTTTAGCAGAGGTGTTGTTTTGCTCTTTTGGCCTGCGGACAGTCCGCCGCTGGTTCCTGGACAGTCCGCCGTTGGGCAGACAGTTCGCCGCCGTACTCGCGGACAGTCCGGGACTTCGCAGACTTGTGCTCTTCAGTGCTGTTGGTCTCTTGGCTTTTTGATTTGGTTTTCGGACTTCTCGTTTGTCCCTTGAGTTAACCAAGGAACCTTTCTAAGTATCTTTGCTACTTGTTAGCATAGGTATTTGGAGATTTCTCGACGTAGCCTTCCATCTACGTTCGGGAGTCAGTTTTTAGGGGTCAAACTAGAGCCGATGCTTTTGGTGTTTGGTTCGCTCTTGCTTTGTGGTGCCTCGCTGTGATCCGAGGGATCATCCACCCTCTTCCATGGGTCGTGGACATCACGTTTTGGTAAAAGATTTCGGGGGTTGATTTTTGGGACTAAGGCCGAAGTTTCGAGAGAAATTTTTTAAGCTCCCATTCACCCCCCCTCTGGTCGCCTTGCTTTTGCATTCTCGGTCCTTCAATTGGTATCAGAGCAAGTTAAGGATCTTCCACCTTAGCCGGTTCCAGATCCACAGAAGGCGACATGGATCGCGGTGTGGGCAAACCGCCGTTCTTTGATGGGACGAACTATGCGTATTGGAAGATACGCATGTCGGCCTATCTTTAGAGTTTGGGTGCTTCCATTTGAGATATTTGCAACTCTGCAGATTACGTGGTCTTGGCTGCTCGTGTGACTCAGCATCAGATCGATGAGCACGATGCCAATAGTCGAGCCCGTAATGCTCTTTTCTCATGTGTGAGCATGACGGAGTTTGATCGCGCTTCTCACCTCGCTACGGCTCGGGAGATTTGGGCTACCCTCATGCGTTTCCATGAGGGAACCACTCAAGTCAAAACCCGTCTCTACGAGTCGCACAAGCGAGAGTATGAGAACTTTTGACAAATGCCTAGCGAGAGCATAGAGAGTTTATTCGCTCGCTTTCAGGTGATTGTCAACAGGATGAGGGCTAACAAGGAGCTGTTGCCTTTCGATGATCATGAGAGGGCTTTGAAGCTTTTACACACTCTCGATCGATCGGTGTGGGATTCCAAGGTTCAGGCGATCATCGAATCGCCTAACTATGAGACCCTCACGTGCGACGAGCTCTTCACTAAGCTCAAGTCCAGTGAGATTGATGCCATGGCGAGGGCTTCTTATGAAAATCCTTCTAGCCCGTCGATGGCTTTGCTTTCTAGCTCTTCTGCTAACCCCTCTGGAGGCTTTGCACTTTCCTCTCCTCTTTCTGTCACAGAGGAGCAGCTGGAGTTCATGGGGGATGACGAGTTGGCCTTGCTTGCCAACCGGTTCTCGCGGTTCCACACCAACCGCATGAACCGTCGCCGCGGAGGAGGACGCTCTGGATGCTTTGAGTGCGGTGACCCCGACCACTTCATCGCCAACTGTCCCAAGAAGAACAAGCAAGCATTTGGGAAGGGCGATCATGGGCACAAGTACGACTCCGGCAAGCGCAAGGAGAAGTACGTCCCCGCGAAGCACAAGCGGAAGGGTGGCTTCAACAAGGAGTACATCAAGAAGAAGTACTTGGAGAAGGCCCAGGCTGAGCAGCGTGCTTTCTTCGCCACGCTCAGCGACGTTGATGACTCGGATGATGACTCCGGTTCCTCAAGCAACGATGAGTCCGAGAAGAAGAAGAAGATCGAGAAAAAGCTGAACGACCTCTGCTTCTTCGCCGACAACGAGGGCTTTTGCACCATGGCCCTCGGCAAGGAGGTCGACAGCTAGCTGGAGGAGACCCCTCGGAATGACGACGACGACGACGACACCTCCCAGGTATCTCAGACCCCCGACGAGCTTTCCGCTGAGGTCGAGAAACTTACTGCCTCCCTTCTAAGTCAAGATAAACTGCTTAGGCGTGCTGCTAGAGAGCGGAAGGAGTTTAGGCAGAAGTGGGAGGATACAGTGAAGGAACTTGAATCTGTCAAGTCCACCGTTGTTGTGTCTAAAGAGGACGAGTGTGAGATGTGCTCCAAGCACATGACTGACCTTCTGTTGGCACAAAATGCGTCGCACCGTGCCTCACACACAGCAAGCCAAAAAGCGTGGCTTCAATCCGGTGCTCGGACGGTTTGAAATCCGGAGACATGCCAGTCGGTTTGACCTGAAAACCAACAAGGGATAAAACTGTGAGAATAAAACTGGAACATGCCGGATGAGACCAGACAGTTCCATATTTACGACCCTAAAGCCACTCACAATGACATATAGCTATAGAAGCTATCTGTCAATAAGTTTTAAAGATCATTCGGCTAACTCTAAATATGAACATATGTAAACAATTGGTTATCGAATGCACATACGTAAAAAGACATGCTTGAACAAGAGATAGATTATAAAATAACGTGTAACCAAGCTCAGCAAACCAGCCGAGTTGGGGTCCATGAAGAAGGAATATGCAAACAAAAAACGATCAAACCAATCTAAAACCTGCATCTGCCGCACGATACCTAGTTTTATCAAAGCTTAAGCATAATTGACATGTATGAACCCGCAACACGTAACAATCTAGATTAGAAATTAATTTGGCCATCATGGTTATGCGATTATTGGAAAAAACAAGTAAACAACTTGCAAAGCAAGGCCGAACAAAGTCAATCTCGATTGGGCAAAAGCGTGTTGCAAAACTAATTAAATAAATTATGCAACACATGGTAACTTAATGAATCTATTAGATCTTGCCGAATCTGATAGAGCCGATAACTATCTCGCTTTTGCTAAACGTTTCAAGCAAATGCCTGCCACACGGTATTTACTCATAAGCATAGCATAAGCAAAGACTTCTTGATTGTCGACATAGATCCGCCGCACGATCTTTGTAAACAAACAAGACTACTTGCATCACATCTAAATCCACCGCATGATACTAGACATGATAACAAGGTTGTCGGGACTTACGGAGGTCGACGGATCGATGATTCCTCTCGAAGAACTCGACGACATGACAAAGGACTCGAAGATGGCACGAGGCCGATTTGTATTGATATGGTTGTGAACAGTTTTACAATGGCCGGGGGTTTATATTTATACCCTGGACGAAAAACGAGTCATGGAAGACTACGATTTACATAATGAAAACTTGGAAAATATGAGTCCTATTCCCATTTTCTTCTCGGCGTTTTCCATTATCACGTGCCTCCTCGTGCAAGCCGGCTTCACTTGCCGTATTTGCTTTCCGAATAGAGTCAGTGCCTTACAAGATAGCCGACCGCACAAACACTTGCCGAAACTCTGAGAACTAACCGACCGCTTGGTCGTTTACCGAATGCCCATTTCACTGCCGGCTGGGTCCACTTGTCATTTTCTTGGTCCACCTGATCAACCGATCTTCCTTGATTCTGCCGATTCCTCAAATCGCAGCTATCTCTAGTAAAATTCGGTCCATCTCCTTCTTAATCCAAATTTTGGTGTAAACACATGCCCCCTAATTTTGGGATAAATATTTATTCCAAAATTCCTTTCTCCCGCACTATTGACGTGGAACCTCTGGAAGCATCTACTCTTTTGGAAATTTCGCGTGCCATAATTGCCTTACCTGTCGATTCATTTCCCGATGCACCCTTTGGGGTCTTTTTAAGTCATCGATCACTTCGTTTCGGCCTACTCCTTCAAACTCCCCTGTTTCAATAAAAAAAACAAGAAAACCCGTTCTTCCTCTTATCATCACCCAATCCAACCTAGAAGATGTCTTTCGTGACGAGCAGACATAGCTCCGAGCTTGGCGTCTCTAGCACTTCTAGGAAGAGGTTGCTCTCTTCCACTTTGTCTCAAAATGAGGCATATGTTCTCACCTTGTTATTTTTTTTCAGGAGGGTCAATGATGATTTCTCCGAAGATTTGACTCAACAGATCATAGACCTTCAGCTTGATCTGGAGGAGAAGAATCAGGAAATTTCTCAAGTTTCCTGGGAGCGCGACGTCGCTCAGAATCGGGCCGCCGGTGAATATTTTCATCATTTCTGTTTTTGCTTCCCCCCTCTTTCTTTTACTCACTCTTCTCTCTTTTAGCTCTAGGGGCAAAACTCCATGCTCTTGAAGCTGCCGTCACCAAGCTTGCCGTCACGGCCAACGCAGCAGGCACGACAGCCTTGGATCGGGTGAACGAGGTTAACCGAATCCCCCCGACATCTCCAGGGCCGGCATGGGATATGGCGCAACGCTTGCCTTCAACGCTGTACGGATTCACTCCGACGCCGATTATCGCAGATTCGATGTCTGTGAGCGGGGGCTGGAATATAAAGTAGTACATTCTGTGGATGATATGAAAGAAGCTGGAACAGATCTGGCTGATTCCTTCGACCATGATCTCCCGATTAGTCATAGGATAGAGTGGACGAACTGATTCTTCACTGTAATCTTGTACCCGCTTCTTGTAAATAAAAGTCCTTCTGTTTGACCCTTGAAATCAATCTGTGACTGATCCTTCGAGATCAATGTGTGTTTTGCTTCGTGCATTAATCACTGACTTCTATTTTTGCTCTTAAAGGTGATGTATATCACATCTGCTTACTTGCTGACAGTCATGTCAGTCATCTCTGTTTCGCAGGCGATCGTTGTAATTGGCTATTTTTAGATCTAGTGTTCCGGATCCTTTTAATTTTCCAATCCACAACGATGTTAGGATAGTACCCCTTAAGGAATCTTTTCCTTTTCCTGAAGACTTCTTCATTAAAATTCCATTGCTTTGAAAAATATGATCCTCCCCACTTCGAAGACCACTTGCCGAACTTACTGTTTTCGGTATCAATCGGTAATATGGGTTTCCAAACAATCAACCGAAACCGAACTCTTCATGCGGCAACAATTCTTAGCCGAATCGGCTTTCTGATTCTGGGGCCATGATTTCCTTAAGTCAGCAAAAATCTGGCCCGGCCCAACAATGGCTCATAAATCGTGAAAAACCCTACTTCGACGTTTGGCTTCCCGAAGTGCAAGCCACGATTCCATAAATATGACCCTACGTAGGCCATTATCTTCAGCTCCAATCGAACAGTTTGACTTACAATATCTCCATTCTCCGGCTCCTAACTCAAACCAGAGAAAAAACCTTCGCCTATATTTTCACCAATAGCAGACAACGGTGACCACAGCGAACGCCCTGCTGAAGCAGAAGGAAGCCGAGCACCGACTCATCAGCGTTATGGGTAAAAAATTAGCCTCTTGCCCCCTTGCGGTAGTCCTTTCCTGATCATCTGTTCCTGATTCACTACTCATCTTCTTTCTAGGATGAGGGTTTTCTCCAGTCAAACCCAGATTCCTTTCCCCAAAACAGCAACTCCACCGAACTTCCCCATTCCTTCTTCTGGGTCACCAAATTCCTCTGAGCCTAATGATTCACTTCGGTACGCCCGTTTGAACACTCTCCAGTACCGCAAAAAGAGGGATAAGGCGTAGAAAGATCTGGAGGACGCATCCAGGAGGTACAGCGTTGAGGAAATCGAATGGGAAGACCAACGGAAGCAGCTTTGTAACGCCATTATCGGTTTGTCATCTATCAATCATTCCATCTTCTTTCGGCCTTTCTCTGTATCACAAACTCATTCTTTTCTCTTCCAGCTCTTTCTGCGGAGAATGACCGTCTGAAGGTGGCGACGAACAGAGTTGCTGACAAGGTGAATGCCCACGGGGACTCAGCCGAAGCGCATCTTGACGCTACAGACGGCTGCATAGATCAGGCCGTCATCCAAGGTGTGTACCTTGGAGTCTTCCCTGGGCTAGCAGCGATGAGCTCTTGGACCAACGACGACTACCCCTTCCAACCGGTCGGCTTTGCAAGCGGACGCCCAGATGAAACCGAAGGTATTGAAGATCATCTTGAAGTTTATGGTGATCATGCCGCTGCTCTGGCCGGAGTCACCAACCCGCAGTCCGTTCTGAACAGATTATTCCAGGAGTAGCTTGTACCAGGACAGATCTGTAAATGAATAATCGAAGTTGTTTTCTCTGAATAATGTCTATCTGCATCTCCTGATTATCTCAGTGATTCTCCCGATTACAATATTTCCTCAGAAAAATGCTTCCCGAACGTATGACGTCATCTTAGCCGACTAGATCTCATCTTGATATGTCAAATCACTCGACATCTTATTTACTGCGCTTCACCTTTCTCTCCTCCCGATAAACCTGCTAATTTGAAAAACGCTAAGGCCACCAAGACTATGAACAGTTTTTGCACTAAAGGTGACACATGTCATGTCGGCTATTCTCTAAACTCTTGGAGTATTTTTCTACTAAAGGCGATGCTTTACATCGGCTATTTTTGCACAAAAATATCCTTGAATCCTGCTCATGTAGCGACTTCCATACTGAGATGAAACTTCTTAAGAAATCTCCCAATAAAGTCGAATGCCTTGTCCTTCATTCCGATCGGCAGCACAGCCTTCCAAACTAAATCTCTTTCCACAAAGTGTTTTTACTGCCTTTGCCAATTCATACCTTGAACAAAAACTCCGACAATGCTAAAATTTACTTACCGAGCCTTTCATTCGGAATAGGCATTGACAACATATGCTTTATCACGTCAAATTCAGAAATTTTTACGCATTTGGCAATTAATAAGTAGTGTCGAAGCTTGGTATAGGAGTAGTACACACATAAATAAAGATTCTCTGTAGCCGAATACCTCGTCTCTGGGTCTAACAACTTTCGGCTAAGGTAAGCTATTACACTTTCCATCAAGTTTTTTGTATAAGGGCCGATCCTACTGTTAGGCTATCGGCCGTCATGTACAACTTAAAACAATTACCAAACTATGGAGGTATCAGCACTGGTGGTGTCTTCATGTACTTTTTAATTTCATCAAAAGTTCTCTGTTGTACGTCACTCTATATGAATTTTTGACCTTTCTTGAGCTTCAGCAACGGAGAAAAAGGCAAAACTCTTTCAGAAGATTTATCAATTTCAATCTGTATTCTGGATCCAGATTTGTACTGACACATATCGGTCTTGTTTTGGTTTCATTGTCAATATTTACTTCTTCTAACTTATCAGCCGATACGAAACCTTGTCCCAACTCTTCTCCATTACCATCAATCGGACTATTAATTCAAAAATTGCTCTGAGAGCCGATTGCTTGAATCGGCTGTTGGTCCTTGTCGAAAACATTTACAGGACCTTCTTTCCAAACTCTTCCGGAGAAGCACTCGACACCATCATACTCCCAGTAAACGGGTTCTGCAGTAGCAACACTCACCGAATCATCAGCATGGACAACTTCAATGTCATCTCCAATCCACTGGATGAGGATTTGATGCATAGTTGACGGAACGCAACAATTTGCATGTATCCAATCCCTTCCTAAGAGCAAGCTATATGCCCCCTTGCCATCGATGACGAAGAAGGTAGTAATCAAAGTTTTTGACCCGATCGTCAACTCAATGTGAACCGCTCCTCGAGTATCAGAAGAATTACCAGCAAAGTCCCTCAACACCATGTCAGTCTTCAATAATTCCTCACTTGCCATCCCAAGTTTCCTGAAGGTAGTATATGGCATGATATTTATGGCAGCTCCCCCATCAATAAACATCTTGGTTAACGGCTTGCCATCAACATACCCCTTCATATAAAGTGGCTTCAAGTGTCGATGTCTAGCTGGCTTATCAAAGACTGCCTGTTGAGCCAGAACGAGCTGAGCCATCAAATCTTGGTATTCATCTTCGTCAAAATCTGAATACACTTCTTCTTGGACATCTTGATCTCCGGGGGCTATGAATTCTGATGGGAGAAAGAATGTCATGCATGCATCAGCCGAATGATCACCCTCATCAGGCTTTTCTTTAGGACGCCAAATTTGCTTTGTTTTGGCGCCTGCTTGTGCTAATTCGCTATTCCTTAGGCGCTGCACTCTCCTTTTCTGGCTCTTTCTTAATCCCGGTGGGCACCACTGTCCTCTCTGCCAAACATATTCACGGTACTCCTCTTCTTCAGCGCGAGCCCAACCTTGATCGGCAAATCTTCTCCCTTGCCGATTCTCAGAATTACCTATTTTTAAGTGTTGATCGTCCTCAGGGAGTCGCATCCCAAGCCTTTCATGGACCGAATGGCGGTTGACTCGAGACTGCCTGTACCCAAAATATTGATCACTGCATTCAGGGCAGTTGTTCTTAGCAGGCAGCTTCAAGCCTTCATTCCAACAATATTTGAAAAATGAGCACTCCCAATGAGATTGCTCTTGCTCTCTCATATATTCTCGTTCTTCCCGGTATATCTCCTCTTCGTACCTCTGTTTCTTTTCTATGAACTTTTGTTCTTCATAAAATTTTTGCTTCTGGTACCGTTCTTGCTCCTGACGCCATTTGTTCAACAAAATGCGTGTCGTGACCCTGGGCCTGGAAGCTTCACCCCTTTCAGTTCGGCTATTCTGGAAACAAACTCGTCGCCGAAGTTCTTCATTTGTGATCTGCCGATCGGGGTCAACAGCACCGGTCTTTCTCGCTCTATCAGAGGTTAACACCTTCATCTTGCTTTTGCCTCTGGGGTCATCTGCATTAACCATGTTAACTGAGAAAGATACATTATTCTGTCCGAAAGGGCTACCATCTATTTTCATCTTTCCATCGAACTTCAAATGCCCTTCTTGGATGGCCTTCTGGATCCACACTCTAAACACTCGACAATCATTAATAGAGTGAGATCTGGTGTTATGGAAACCACAATACTTCTTGTCTTTAGCTCCTTCAGGGTGCAACATGGGATGGCCTTCCAGTAGCTTGACGCGTCCCTCTTTCACCAGCAATTCAAATAGCTTATCCGATTTGGAAACATCAAAGTCGTAGGTCCCCTTTTGCTGTCTCGGCCATCGCTGATTGACTTGAGTCGGCTCTTTAGTCCAGACCAGCTCTGCTGCAGCTATCTCATCTTCATCATCATACTCCATTGCTTCCTCTAAGAAAGCCTGATACATTTCACTAGCCACATCGTCTTTCTGGAACTGGTTGTTTCTCCTAAACCCCTGAGCCTGACTATTCATCGTCGCCCATCGTTGTGACAACTGCCCAAGGTCATCAAATTCCATGCCGAATAGCTTTTCTCTGATATTCGGCAACATGCCAGCTATAGCTATCCCCGACAATTGATCATCTGGCAAATTCAATGAATAGCAGAGATTTTTAGTCTCCCTGAACCTGCGCAAGTATTCTTGTGGCGTCTCATTAGCCCTCATTTTCAAACTCATGAGGTCGACCAACTTCTTCTCATTAGTGCCCGTAAAGAAATACGCATGGAATTTATGTTCTAATTCTGCCCATGTATTAATAGAATTTGCCGGCAGAGATGTGAACCATGAGAAAGTTGGTCCTGTTAACGACAGTGGGAAGTACCAAATTCTCCAAGCTTCATCTGCGGACGCCACTCCAAGTTGCATTAAGTAACGACTGATGTGTTCTATAGTACTGGTATCATCTTGGCCTGAGAACTTAGTAAGATCAGTGGGAGGTTTCACCCTGGGAGGAAGTGCCACTCGGTTGTACCATTCCGGGTAAGGAGATTTATAAGTGTAGGACTGACTCTTTGGCTTCAGGCCGAATTGATTTTGCATCATATCGGCCATCCTATGCATGATGAGGTCAACACTTGAATCTGGAGCCGCATGCGTTTGACCTCCAAGAAACGCCCCTGTTAAGTTTTTATAGCCTGGATTCGGGAAAGCATCAATCGCACTGTAGTCAACAAACTCTTGATATCCATCTCCATACATGTTCTTCTACAACCTATTTGTTGCTGGAGATACTCTGAAGGCAGATTGCGGGATGTTTCCCGTCGTGCCGAATGCGAGCTGGTCGTGAGTTGTGGGAGGTTGCTGCTCCTGGTGAAGGACCATCCCACCTTTGCTTGAACCAACCCCGCCGTCTTCAGCATTTTTTCTTTGATGTTGGGGTACGGGAAATAATAGTGGTCCTTGCATCGGGCCAGCAGCTTCCTCAAAACTTTTGTCAACCGTCGGGCCAAAAATACCAACCATGATGGCACGAAAGGTATTTAAGAAAGCTGATTGGTGATTTGTCATGGCCTCTGCTATAGCCTTGTACACTAGTTCAGATAATTTTTGAGCATCTTCCTCATCAGTACTATCAGATTGATGAGGAAGGAGAGTTCTTGGGAGTGACTGCTTCTGGAAAACTTTTTTGCTCTTGTTCTTCGAAAAGGACATCAAGCATTTGCGCTGAAACTCATCGCATGCTTGTTGTATTAAATTCTTCAATTCTGGTGGCAACTCATCCATGGTCACTTCCAGAATCTGGGTGTTGTCGAACTCAACCATCTTGGAATACAGCGTCCCACCGAGCGTGCCAAAAAGTGTGTTGGCACAAAATGCGTCACACCGTGCCTCACACACAGCAATCCGAAAAGCGTGGCTTCAATCGGGTGCCCGGATGGTTTAAAATCCGGAGACGTGCCAATCGGTTTGACCTGAAAACCAACAAGGGATAAAACTGTGAGAATAAAACTGGAACATGTCGGATGAGACCAGACAGTTCCATATTTACGGCCCTGAAGCCACTCACAACGACATATAGCTATAGAAGCTATCTGTCAACAAGTTTTAAAGATCATTCAGCTAACTCTAAACATGAACATATGTAAACAATTGGTTGCCGAATGTACATACGTAAAAAGACATGCTTGAACAAGAGATAGATTATAAAATAACGTGTAACCAAGCTCAGCAAACCAGCCGAGTTGGGGTCCATGAAGAAGGAACATGCAAACAAAAAACGATCAAACCAATCTAAAACCTGCATCTGCCCCACGATACCTAGTTTTATCAAAGCTTAAGCGTAATTGACATGTATGAACCCGCAACACGTAACAATCTAGATTAGAAATTAATTTGGCCATCATGGTTATGCGATTATTGGAAAAAAACAACTAAACAACTTGCAAAGCAAGGCCGAACAAAGTCAATCTAGATTGGGCAAAAGAGTGTTGCAAAACAAATTAAATAAATTATGCAACACATGGTAACTTAATGAATCTATTAGATCTTGCCGAATCTGATAGAGCCGATAACTATCTCGCTTTTGCTAAACGTATCAAGCAAACGCCGGCCGCACGGTATTTACTCATAAGCATAGCATAAGCAAAGACTTCTTGATTGTCGACATAGATCCGCCGCACGATCTTTGTAAACAAACAAGACTACTTGCATCACATCTAAATCCACTGCATGATACTAGACATGATAACAAGGTTGTCGGGACTTACGGAGGTCGACGGATCGATGATTCCTCTCGAAGAACTCGACGACACGACAAAGGACTCGAAGATGGCACGGGGCCGATTTGTATTGATATGGTTGTGAACAGTTTTACAATGGCCGGGGGTTTATATTTATACCCTGGACGAAAAACGAGTCCTGGAAGACTATGATTTACATAATGAAAACTTGGAAAATATGAGTCCTATTCCCATTTTCTTCTCGGCATTTTCCATTATCACGTGCCTCCTCGTGCAAGCCGGCTTCACTTGCCGTATTTGCTTTCCGAATAGAGTTATTGCCTTACAAGATAGCCGACCGCACAAACACTTGCCGAAACTCCGAGAACTAACCGACCGCTTGGTCGTTTACCGAATGCCTATCTCACTGCCGGCTGGGTCCACTTGTCATTTTCTTGGTCCAACTGATCAACCGATCTTCCTTGATTCTGCCGATTCCTCAAATCGCAGCTATCTCTAGTAAAATTCGGTCCATCTCCTTCTTAATCCAAATTTTGTGTAAACACCTTCTCACTTTGAGGGGGAAGTATGTTGCTTTGGTTGGAGAGATGGATGAGCTGAAGGCTAGACCGGGGTTGCTGGGTGCGTGCAAGTCTTGTGCAGGCTTACAATCTGAGTTGGGAGAGAAGAATGCCAAAATTGTGTCTCTTGAGAAGGCCAGCTCGGGTAGCACTTGTGTGTCTAGGTGTGTTTTGTGTGAGGGTTTGGAGATGGAGATTGTGAATGTGCAGCATGACAAGATGCAAACCGAGGAAGAAAACACATACCTTCGGACCATCTTGTCATGAGTGTCTTGTGGTGAGCCGCAGCTTGGGATGATGATCTCCCAATTCAAGCGTGCTGCTGGAGGTCCAGGTGTAGGCTTTGCTCAGGGTGTTGATTGTGCTTCGTCTTTTGGTAAGATTGGAGAGTCAAGTGGTCTTAATCCGAGTGAGAAGCCCAACTCCACCACTACTCCCAAACTGACCAAGATTCCACCCAAAGAGCCTCTAAAGCCTAACACCAAGGATGGGGTGTTTGTTGAACCTCCGAGAGCTCCACCCAAGAAACAAACATGGGCTCCAAAACCAAACCACCTCAAGAACAAGCTAGACACAATGCCACCTATCCAGGAGGAGCTCATGCCACAGAAGGGCAAAGTGATCCACACCCACTACCGTGAGTACCAACAACCCCCTATGAGAGCGGTGAGGTATCATTGTGAGCACTGTGGGAGAGATGGACACTTGAGGGAGTTTTGCTTTCGGCGCGAGAGAGAGGAGCGTCGTGCAAAGGAGATGAACAACACGGACATGTACCATTCTTTCCATGATGTACATGTGTCGAATGTTCAAAGGCGTGATGCTAGGCCTAGAGGTCCAATGCCTCAAGTTCCTAGGCCTAAGCCGCGAGGACGACGTGCCCGGCGGGAGCCTACAGTTGTAGGCTATGGACCCCGTGACGGTGGCTTTGTAGTTGAGTGGTACCCCCCACCGCGTTTTGAGTATCGCGATGGATGCTCTTCCCTTAGCGGACCACGTTTTCCTATACGTGGCGATCGCTTTCCCCGTAGGCGTGCTAGGAATGGTTTTTCTACTAACCGTTCTTTTGAGCAGCCGACCCAACACTGGTATAATTCCCATTTTACTTACCCCAGTGTTGGACCGTATGCTCACCCTATGTCTTTTTATTGATGTAGGTAAAACAATTGGAGGACATTTGGTTGGTGGATTCCGGTTGTTTGAGGCACATGACCGGAAATGCCAAGTGGTTCTCCAGTCTTAGTCCTGTTGCCGGAAAGGAATTTATCACCTTCGGCGACAATAGCAAAGGTAAAGTGTTGTCTCGTGGGTCTGTGCGAGTTAATGAGTACTTTGTGTTGCGCAATGTTGCTCTTGTTTCTAACTTGCATTTTAACCTTCTTTCTGTTTCACAACTTTTTGATGATGACTATGAGATTCGTTTTAAGCTGAATCTCAGTCGCATTTTAGATCCTCAGGGCAATCTTGTGTGTTTGATTTCGCCCTTTGGGAAAGTCTTTCGTGCGAATTTCTCAGAGTCGTTTGGAATTTCTCATTGTCTTTTGGTTGGACCTTCCTCCTCTGATCTTTGGAAGTGGCATAGGAGACTCGGTCACTTGAGCTTCGACTTGCTTGCAAGGCTTAGTTCACTTGGCCTAATCTGAGGATTGCCCAAGTTGTCCATGGAGAAGGATCGTGTTTGCCATTATTGTAGACATGGGAAGATGGTTGCCGCTCCCCACCATCCTGTGAACCAAGTCATGACTAAGCGCCCTGGAGAGCTTTTACACATGGACCTTGTTGGTCCGGCTCGGGTGAGCTCGGTTGGGGGGAAGTGGTATGTACTTGTTGTGGTTGACGATTTCTCGAGATATTCGTGGGTTTTCTTCTTAGCTGAGAAAACTAAGACTTTCTCTTTTGCTCGCAATCTGATTTTGCGTCTTCAGAATGAGTTCCCTATGAACTCAATGCGAGCTATTAGGAGTGATAATGGTTCCGAGTTTAAGAACCCGGATTTTGAGAAGTTTTGTAACTCTTTGGGTTTAGAGCATCAGTTTTCTTGCCCCTACACACCGCCTCAGAATGGTGTTGTAGAGAGGAAGAATCGGACCCTTGTAGAGATGGCCAGGACGATGCTCGATGAGCATAGGACTCCTAGGCGATATTGAGCCGAAGCCATGAGCACTGCATGCTATATTTCCAATCGCATTTTTCTCCGAGCTTTCTTGAAAAAGACTTCTTATGAGTTGCGTTTTGGAAAACAGCCCAAGGTGAGTTATTTTAGAGTTTTTGGTTGCCACTGTTTTATACTCAAGAAAGGCAACCTGGACAAATTTGAGTCTCGCTCTTCTGATGGTGTATTTTTGGGTAATGGCACTCATACTCGTGCATATCGTGTACTTAACCTTGATACTAACCGAGTCATGGAGACATCCGATGTCGCCTTCGACGAGACCATGGTTTGTCCTTCTTCTCGTTTTGAGCGTGCAGGTGATCATGAGGTTGGCGAGCCTTTTTTTGATGACGAGGATGAGGGTGCTGAAGGGATGGATGATCCAGCACCACCTCCACCTGCTGTGCTGCAAGCATCGGCTTCTACTACGACGACTCACAGCCCCAATCCCTCTTCGTCGTCTACTTGGGGGCTGTGGGATTCGCCACCTCGGGTTGTACCTTTTGTACCCAAGGAGGCACCAGCTGCTGTTGAGGGGGAGATTTCTTCAGCTCGGGAGGCGCCACAACACATTCAGTGCCAACACCCGCCTCAACAGATGATCGACAGCATCGACGAACGTGTCACTCGGTCAAGGTCACAACAAATCTCTCACTTTGCTCATTCTGCATTTGTTGCTGATTTTGAACCCCGAGATGTTGGACACGCTTTATCTGATCCTGATTGGGTTAATGCCATGCATGAGGAGTTAGAAAATTTTTAAAGAAATCGGGTTTGGGTTTTGGTTCCACCTCCTCCTGAGTGTCACCCTATTGGTACAAAATGGGTTTTCAAAAACAAACAAGGAGAGGATGGCCACATTGTGAGAAACAAGGCCAGACTTGTAGCCCAGGGGTATAGTCAGAAGGAGGGGATAGACTATGAGGAGACTTTTGCTCCTGTAGCTCGTTTGGAGGCGGTTAGGATACTCTTGGCTTTTGCTGCATCCAAAGGGTTTAAACTTTTTCAAATGGATGTCAAGAGTGCCTTCCTAAACGGCTACATAGAAGAAGAGGTGTATGTGAAACAACCCCCCGGTTTTGAAAATCCCAAGTTTCCAAACCATGTTTTTAAACTTCACAAAGCCTTGTATGGTTTGAAACAAGCCCCTAGAGCCTGGTATGATAGGTTGAAAACTTTTTTGCTTGCTAAGGGTTTTAAAATGGGATGTGTTGATAAAACGCTCTTTCTCCTCAAGCAAGGCAATGACACTCTCTTAGTCCAGATTTACGTGGATGATATCATTTTCGGTGGTTCTTCTCACGCTTTGGTTGCCAAGTTTGCAGATCTTATGATTAGGGAGTTTGAGATGATCATGATGGGTGAGTTGACATTCTTCCTCGGGTTGCAAATCAAGCAATCCCGAGAAGGGACGTTTGTGCACCAGGGCAAGTATACCAAGGACATCTTGAAGAAGTTCGATATGGGTGAGGCCAAGCCTCTTCCAACACCCATGTCAACCACGACAGCCCTGGATGCGGACAAGGATGGAGAAGTTGTGCACCAGAAGGAGTACCGGAGTATGATCGGGTCGCTGCTGTACCTGACGGTGACACGCCCAGACATTCAGTTCGCGGTGTGTCTTTGCGCACGATTTCAGTCAAGCGCATTATGAGGTACTTATGCTTCACACCTGAGTTTGGGATTTGGTACTCTGCTTCCTCCACCCTTTCCCTTTGTGGTTACTCGGATGCTGATTTTGCTAGGTGCCGACTTGATCACAAGTTCACTTCTGGGACTTGTCAGTTTATTAGTTCTTCTCTTGTATCTTGGTCTTCTCGCAAGCAGTCTAGTGTCACCCAGTCTACCACAGAGGCTGAGTATGTTGCTACGGCTAGCTGCTATTCTCAGTTGCTTTGGATGATGGCCACTTTGCGTGATTTTGGTCTGAGCTTTTCTCGCGTCCCTTTGCTTTGTGACAGCACGAGTGCTATTAGCGTTGCTAAGAACCCCGTGCTGCATTCTAAGACCAAACACATTGATGTGCGCTTTCATTTTCTGCGAGACCATTATGAGAAGGGTGATATCGACCTTCGCCATGTCGATACTCATCATCAGTTGGCTCATATTTTTACCAAGCCTTTGGACCAATCAACCTTTGCTAGGTTGAGAGGTGAGCTTGGTGTGTGTTTCCCCTTTTAGATGGGGAAACATTTTGGTTACTGTATCATAGACTGACTCTCTTTTTCTTTCGTTTTGTTTTCATTTCTGATAAGTTAGTCTTTGCATTTCATCATGCATTTTTGCATTTCGAGCTTCATGTATATAATCTTTAGATTGTGATTATGCTCTATCTAGTATGCTCCGATGCTATATGATGATATTTATAGCTTATGCTCTTTCTGATCACTGATACATGTTATGAGCTGAGCTATTTTATACATGGTGAATATGCTTAATGAACATAAAACTTGAAACTATTCACCATTGAGATATGCAACTAGCATGTGTAGAATGTGTTGAATTCACTTGTGCTTTTCATATATGCTAGGTTGCTATATCTCTAGTTCTGAGTCATTCACTTGCTTGGTATGTTCATATTCTGTCATAAAATTTGAACCAAGTTTTAAAGTGAATTGAAAAGATCGAGATGGGATTGCTTGTCAACACATCACGGTATCGAGACTGTTTCTCATTGTACTTTGAGTTAAACTTGAGCCGTATAGTGTATGACCGAAACCGACGCTTTAAGCTTCTGATTGCTTCTGCATAGGCTTAGCTCGGTTGAAAAGTTAGGCAATGACAAGCCTTCAACCTCTCGCAATCACATGTTGAATTTAGAACTTGTGAAATTTCACCGTTGCAACTCCGATTAAAATCTGAAATCACAAGTATATGTTTCATTCTGTAGCATGATGATTGAACTGTGCTAGGGGTAGTTCATCTTGTATACATGTTTAGCACTTGTTTGACTTCCTGTCTATACATGTTTAGTGCTATTTTGATGGTGAATACTTTTTTGCCTAAAACTACTCACTTTGCTCATATGTTCATATTTCGTATTTGGTGATCAGTTTGAGCCTTTGCTGGCATGTATGCTTATTGTTGAGTCATTGGAATTATACTTTGTAGAGCATCGTTTCATTCTATTGACTATATTCCTGAAGCTGCTAACTTGTATTTTTGACATATGCATTTGGAAGGGAGAAGTTTGCCTGATAGTGCATTCTCAACTAAGGGGGAGAAATTTGTCAAATCATAAGGGGGAGTTTGTGCACTATTGGAGGGGGAGTTTGCTCATTTTGTTTGGTGAATTTTCAATTGGTTTGAAGCCTTTTCCAATTGGTTCGGAGCATTTTTGGTAGCTAGTTGTGTTGAGCCTTTGCCTCTCTCTTGAGGGACTAGCGACTTTGCCTATATGCTCTTCACTTGGTATCGAGCTCTTTTGCCTTTCAGTTGGCATTCCGTCAGTGGGTATCGAGCTTTCTCGCTAGCGGTGTTGCGCCCGTTCTGCCTCTTCTTGAGGGCTAGCTCTATTTTGCTTGATTTTCAACTGATATTTCAATTGGTATCGAGCTTTATTACTTTTAATTGGTGTCGAGCTTTCTTGCTAGCGGTGTTGAGCCTGTTCTACCTCTTCTTGAGGGCTAGCTTTGCTTTGCTTGGTTGCGGCGAGCCGTTGCCCATGTCTTTGGGGACCAAGTTGTTTTGCTCTTTCACTTGACCTTCTTCTGGCTTTGTTGCGCTTTTGGGTCATTTGAACAAGTTCTCTACTTCTCCTTCTTCCTTCTTCTTCAACTTCATTATGATTTGTGTTGGTAGTTGACAATGCACTCATCAAGGGGGAGATTGCGGATACATGGGTGTATGCCGAGTCTCGAGTGATGAGTGATTGTCAACGGGTGTGATGCGCATGTTCTTTGGCTTGTGTTATGCAGGTGTCGAGCACGGAGACAGTGATCGAAGGCAAGGTGAAGGTCAAGTAGAGACGTGCCATGCCGACGGACCGAGAGCGGTGAAAGGCAGACGTGAGGCTTGGACGGAGGGACTGGTGGCCTGAGGATTAGCTGTGGTGGCTGACAGCCTGGGACAGCGACGAGCGAAGACTTGCGGGACATGGTGTTGCTCGGGTCGAGGACCTGGGGACATGTGTCGGTGGACGGGGTGCACGGGCGGTGCACCCCCTCTACAGCTCGGTTTGGTGGTTGAGCCACAGAAAAACCACCGGTGGATGGTTTCCAGGTTTGGGCCACAAAACCTGGGTGCAGTGGGTTTGCTGAGTTTGGGCCACAAAACTCGGGCTGAGGACGGTTTCCAGGTTTGGCCTCAAAACCTGGGCGCTGGCGGGTTTCTGAGTTTGGGCCACAAAACTCAGGCGATGGACGGCTGGTTTCCTGGTTTGGGCCTCAAAACCGAGGGTTGGTCGTGAAGGCTGGTTTCCCAGTTTGGGCCTCAAAACCGGGGGCGAGGTCCGTGAAAAGGACGAGCTGAGCGGTGGCGGCACGTGGCGGCAATCGGTGAGGTTGCGTCGAGGCAACGCTACCAGTTGTGCGGGCGCGGCCATCGGATCAGCACCTACTTCGAGTTGGTCCAGAATAACCCTAGGGTTTAGCTGGTTCACTCTGTAATTAGTTAGGGGTAGAGTGGGAATTAGAATTAGGATAAGTAGGGGGAGACACCCACCTCCCAAATCATCTCAGTCATTTGCTCTTTGCCTTCTAGGGTTTTCCTGCTCTCCCAATCCTCTGCTGTAGCAACTGAGATCCGTAGAGAATCATACCTCTGTGTTCATGAGATTTTGAGGAAGTGAGACCGTAATCTCACTGTTGTAGCGTGTGGTAGCCACATGGTTGCAGATCGATGTCTTGAATCGCGTTTTGACTTTGTTCTTCGTGTTCTTCGTTTCTCCGCGATTTTCCCGTCACTCGATCTCTCTCTCTACTGCGTCTTTTTGAAATCCACTTGAATCAACTTGTTATTTATAGTGAGGAGATCATTTCCACTAAATGAATTCATCTAAATCCTCACGAACAAGTAGATCGGGTCGATTCAATTTTCGTGGCGCTTTTCGGTTCATACACTTTCCCCTTCGATTTCCCGTTGTTTGAGTTGAGTTGAGCGGATGATTTCTTGGGGATAGTCTCCTAACTATCTCGTGATCATCTTCTCCAAGTTTGGAAACAAGGGATTTTGATTTGGATCGGATTTGGGGAGATTTGAGTTGAGGGCGACCGAAATTGCCCTCACTGAGTGGTCGCGGACAGTCCGCGCGTCGAGGACTCAGCCAGATTAGTGGCCGCGAGTCTCTGCTGTTGGTGTCCAGGTTGACCGGCGGACAGTCCGCCGTTGCAACCCGCGGACAGTCTGGGACTGTCCAGAGCTGTTTCAGCAGAGGTGCTGTTTTGCTCTTTTGGCCTGCGGACAGTCCGCCGCTGGTTCCTGGACAGTCCGCCGTTGGGCAGACAGTCCGCCGCCGTACTCGCGGACAGTCCGGGACTTCGCAGACTTGTGCTCTTCAGTGCTGTTGGTCTCTCGGCTTTTCGATTTGGTTTTCGGACTTCTCGTTTGTCCCTTAAGTTAACCAAGGAACCTTTCTAAGTATCTTTGCTACTTCTTAGCATAGGTATTTGGAGATTTCTCGATGTAGCCTTCCATCTATGTTCGGGAGTCAGTTTTTAGGGGTCAAACTAGAGCCGATGCTTTTGGTGTTTGGTTCGCTCTTACTTTGTGGTGCCTCGCTGTGATCCTAGGGATCATCCACCCTCTTCCAAGGGTCATGAGCATCACGTTTTGGTAAAAAGCTTTCGGGGGTTGATTTTTGGGACAAAGGCCGAAGTTTTGAGATAAATTTTTTAAGCTCTCGTTCACCCCCCCTCTGGTCGCCTTGCTTTTGCATTCTCGGTCCTTCATGATCGACGTTCCTTTCTGAGTTTTGGATGGGCAAAGCCCTCTGTGTGCTAGTGAATGCCGATTGTACTAATACTAGTATCAGGGCGCACAACTTTGCGCGCCCATGCATTTTTACGGTTGTATATTTAGAGGATCGAGCTATGAATATAATTTCTTGGATGACGTTTAGAGGATCGAGCTATGAATATAATTTCTTGGATGGCGTTGAAATAACAAAGGCATGATGTTGATCTATAATATCTATATATAATACTGCAGCATATGAATCATAAAAAGTCTGGTAGTACTATGTGGTTTTATAGCCACAAGAAACATGTTGGATTAACAGTACCATATTGGTCCATATATGTTACAGGACATATATTTTACATGACATAGAGTAGTTGTTTGTATACAATACTTCACGGTCTAGGAGCTATTCAAAAAGCGTTTTGACAACACTTTTAAGCCGGTAAAACACATGCATTTACATTTACAGATAGTCGTCGAGAAAGCACAATTAGTTTTATGTAGCAGTAGTGTGCGATGATTATGTTGATGTCCGTCTTCGATCTGATTCTCATCTATGGCTCTCGTTGTCTGAATCTTTTTTAGCATAGCTGTCAGAGGAGTCTGCATTGATATTATGTATATGATAAATTAGAAGTAGAATTGGTGGTTTGTTGTTTTTAGAACTTTCCAATTATTTTGTGCAAGAGTTAAAACAGTTTGTGCAAGAGTTTTAAGTAGAATGCAAGAATTCTAAGTGCAGAGTAAACGTCGGGAAACAATAACATGCTGGACAAATTAATATCAAACCCTATATGTGCAATACTGTAGGTAAATGCAAATATGTAATCTCTCTGTAAGTCAAAAGGTAACATGGTAATTTTAATTATATATTGGACCATTCAGTGAGGTAGCTAAACTGAAATCATGGCACATAGAGATAAATTTATATCATCAGTAAAGTATGTATCAAAGTAACTATTTCTAGGAAATAAAATGGAGTATGCTCACCCTAGGGGAACAAATTAGGATGCAAGTACTGTTAGATAAACTTGCAAAATTAAAAGGTGAAGTGCATCTGCAGCTAAAGTTCCCACCAAAAGGTAACATGGTGATTTTAATTATATTGAACCGTTCAGTAAGGAAACTATACTGAGTTCATGGCATGTGGACATAAATTTAGATCATCAGTAAAGCACACATCAAAGTAACCACTCATTCGGAGCTCTTTTGTAAATCGCAGTAAAGTTATTTCGGTGATTCGCGAATATGTATTTTTTTAGCCTTCGGCATATGTGTTGACGTCAAAATGCATTTTTGCTAAAAAAACGGAGAGAAAAATAAAATCTTGTAGGGGTTAGTCTGTGCAATTTACCTAATAGATAGGTCATCCAATCCACCACCTTTGACTATACATCACAATCCTGCAGCTAGGGTAGGTTGCTTTTCTCCAGCAGTCGGCCATCATTTGGCAGTGATATATAAAGATCTATATTTACCTACTGAAATCAGCAAATAATCGATGACCATTAATCAATGAATTAAACAAAGAAATAAACTAGCGAAATCTCTGGAATTTACCTCATAGATCAACCAATCGACCACTTATGCTTATAAATCATTATCTTGCATGTAGGGTAGTTTGTTCTTCTCACAACAATTGGCCATCATTTGACAGTGCTATATATGGATCTGTATTTACCTATTCAAATCAGAAAATAAACAACAGGCCGAAAATCAATGAATCAAACAAGCAAATAAACTGGAGAATCGAGAAATGATGTAGCCACTAAATCATAGGAATGATAATCAACAATGCAGACAACACCATGTAAAATCACATAAATTAGCCTAAATTTAAGAAAATAATCCAGCTATGAATGTTGTTAGCTATACAGAAAAATGAGAAGACTGGTACTAGAACTCAGTAGGGGGCATCTGCCCAAGCATGCTGGAACCCATTTCTTTCCTTCATTTTTTAATCCACCTAGATGGTAACATGTACAATTAAAATCACAGAACATATGAGACCCTATGTACCGAAGCACAAGGACATCTGATAATGGATATCTATCTTTGAAGACCCGTTTCTAAGCTCATGTAGCTAAGGAGTAGTTAAAGAAACCTGGTCATAGAAAAGGTCAAAGTAGAACTTCGTTGGCTGATGTGAACCTAGAGAGGAAAAAAGCTAAAATAACAATGCAATTTTCTTATCTTTATATAATCATCTATATCATTAAGCAGCTTTGTCCAATAACTTGTATATTTTGACTGATATATGTAATGTGCAAAAGTTATAGACATGAAAAATGATGGGTGCACTTCTATTCCTAGTCCCATCATAAAATTTTGGCGAATTTTGCTATAGGAGACTAATAATTTTTGAAATTGGTTGTGGGACACTGTATTTGCTGTAGGACACCGCCTAGTGTCCCACAACAAAGAAAATAGTGTCCCACAACAAAGAAAAATTGTTTCAGTGTCCCACAACTAATTTTTCATATGTGGAGTGTCCTGTAGCAAATTTTTCTTAAAATTTTATAGCAACGAGAAAAAACTCATAGTATTTGTTGTTAAGTTTCAGTTCTTGATCTTACACAGCCTACATTATTCCTAATTTGAGCGAGTCCAACTTACCACAGCCAGGGCCACATGTAGTGCAAGCACAAGAATATAAATATTCGGAAAACAGAGAACCGAGAAAAAATATAACTCACAAAGTATTGTTGTTGAAAAGGAACCTGAACTGACAATAGCAGATTAACCAAGAGGCGCATATTAACTATGAAAACGTTGATTTGATCTGAATGTGGCACTGTTAATATTGAGCCCTCCATCAGTGATAGACTCGGAGACCCCGTACAAGCTTACACAGATTATGGTGAAAGAGAAACAGAGGCATCCCTTTCCTGATATGACTGATAAAGGATTGATGCTCCAAGGGTAGACACAAAATGGCTGCTTGGAAACATTGCTCCATTGTGAGGGTGTCTGGACATGAAGATAGGTACTGCCATCATGCCTAATTGACAACACAAGGCCCTCATGTCTTATTCCGACGGACCCTGCACACACACACAATGGTGAAAATAAGTGAGAATATCTGAAATTAAAAGAAAGAACTTACTGAACAACATATCAAAATCAGATCTTACTTTATACAGAACTGGAGGCGTACACACTACAGGATTCACAAAACCTGCTGAACAACATAATATAAACATGGCATGAGCCTCACTTGATGGAGACATATTCAGCCTCTCTATAATATTCTGTCTTGAAAAGGTAAATGAAAATTTCACATGCTTCCTATTGTATAGGTCCATATTATCTTTGAGTTACATGCATAAGGAGACGCCAAGTATGCATGCATCTGTGCATCCATTGGCGGACTTGATTTCTTCACCCATGTAGCTAATGAGGGCATATACTCTCTCCATATTGAAAAAGATGATGTTTTGGACAAGGTTTGTGTCAAACATTGGGAATATAAATCATAAATAACTTTTAAATTATTGAGTTTAGAGATGTAAAAATCATATAAATAAATTTGTCTTGAAAAGTACTTTCATAAAAATATACATATACCACTTTCCAATAAATATTTTTAAAGAAACAAGTGGTCAAAGTGATATTTTCAAGACCGTGTCGCTGTCTGAAATGTCAAGTTTTATAATATGGAGGGAGTATGCATATGTGCAGCTATTGGTGGACTTGTTTTCTTTCCCCATGCAGCTGATGAGGGCATATATGCATCTGTGCAGCTATATATTGGTGGACTTGATTTCTTTCCCCATGCAGCTGATGAGGGCATATATGCATCTGTGTTAGAGCAAGTATATTGTTACACGTTAGTTGTCTCTACATCGTCTCATGCAGTGCCATGTAGGATTTTTGTTGATGTGGAAGAAAGAGAGAAGCGAAAGAGGAAGAGGTCGTTGTTTCGCGAAACAACCACCTCATGAGCTAAAATTTAGGACTATGAGACAACTATTTTACCATTGTATGAGTTGTTGTTGTCATGCAACTCACAATTTATTTTTATTCTATCCATAAATTAAGGAATCATGAGTTGCTACGAGACAACTTAAAAAACAAACTATTGTACATGTCGTCTACTAAATCATCTTAAAATTACGTGACACTATATAAGACTACCTATGAGATAAGATAAGACCAATGTACTCGCCCTTATCAGTGGACTTGATTTATTTCCTCATGCAGTTGACGAGGGCGATGCGGGTCGAGGGCACGTGGCTGGCAGCATGGACGGGACCGTCGGCAAGTGACGCGGCACGTAGAGGGCACGCTATACGTTGGAGGACACGATATGCACGCGAAACATGCGTGCAGTGGGGAAGAGCCAACAGCCGGGCAGAGTGCGCATGTAGATTAGCGGGTACGAGCTCAGAATGAGTCAAGCAGTTAAGCAGTATAGATTTAATTTTGGAATCCGGATGAGTGGACCGTGGACGGGCCGTGTCCGGACGGACGGGCGCCCGTAGCCGGGCAAGCCAAGAGCATCTCCAAGGGTTTTGCATTTGAGTAATTTGCTAAAAAGCTTCAAAAGAGCTATCCAACGGTTTTGCATTTTTACTTTGCAATTTGGGCAACTTGGCAAATGAGGGAGCAAACTTGGCAAAAATGCCAAGCCGTGCACGACTTTGCAAACCCCATCGCGCGAGCAAAGTCGCGCGCGAGGAAAGCGCGCGCACCTGGAGACCTTCTATTTTTATCCTTTGCCAAGTCCAAATGCCAATTCCTGATCTATTTTTATCCTTTGCATTTTGTTATGGGAGTTTGCAAATACCAACAAATGCCAAGTCAATTTGCCAAAGCCCTTGGAGATGCTCTAAATCGCGAAGGTTCATTAGAATCAGGCGAACTATCGGACAGACTCTAACGCTTTTTATTTTTGGAAAACGAAACTTCCCAAATTTTTACAATTCTGTCATGCGCACAAGGCCTCCGTCATTTGTTTTCACGTGTTGCCCAACTTGCATGCGCCCACTACCCCTGGAGTCACTACACCATGACTCACTTTTCCCTACAATTATGTGTTAGGAAATCTAGGTTTTTGGCAACAAATTATGTGTTGGCAAAGGTACCCTTTGCCCACTTTAAAAAGTGTCGGCAAAGATAGGTTGTGTTATAGTGAGTGTACCAGTATGCTCTAAATAACACATGCTTAAAAAAAGGAAAATATTTATTTAAAATGTTAACTTCATAACAGTGTATCCATTTTTAATTCTGTTTGCACCGTATATTCTACGTGATGAGATGAACAAAACTAGACTACACTTGCATATATTTTGAAGAATTTTATTGTAGTAGCAAACTATGTATATTAACTTATAATACATAAATTATAACATATAACTTATGTCAAAACTTGAAAACATCAAAATTAAACTTGGAAACATAAAAAGTATGAAACACAACTTATGCACAAAAGTTGTTAAACACAAAGAAATAAATTATCTTGTAACTTATGTCAAAACTTAGAAACACAAAAAATTATTAAACACAGAGGAACAAATTAACATATAATTTGTACTAAAAATTAAAAACACAAGTTATGAAACACACAACTATGTACAAAAAGTTATCAAACACGACCTGTGTATAAACACAATTTATATAAATAAGTTATTCAATACAACTTAGATGTACAAATTAGTATCATAACATGTTAGTAGATATGTTGGTAGCAGATATAAAAGGAAAATCACAGACTACTATTAAATATAAAAAGAGAAAAAAAAGGAAAGTAAAGTAATTAAAAAATAACAAAGTTAAATAGAAAATAGAAAAGAACAAACTATTATACACTAGCTACGTGAATGACTCATGGACACAATGTTAAAAGAATATAAATGAATTAACATATAACTTATACTAAAACTTGAACACAAAAGTTATGAAACATATCTTATATACTAAAAGTTATCTGAACAACATGTGTACGTAGGTTAATCTACATAATTTATGTATATAAGTTATTTTATATAACTTAGATGTATAATGTAGTATCATAATATATTAGCAGATACGTTGGTACCATAAAACTACTATAAAAAATAAGAAAAATAAGAAAAATATTAAAAGTAAAATTTTAAATAAAAATAGAAATAGAAAAAAAAACTATTATACGCTAGCTACGTGAATGACTTATGGGCATGTTGTTGAAAGAATATAAAAGAAGGAAAAGTAGATCCTGTATAAACCGCCACACGCGTAGACCGCTAATAACTCTTTCATGCATGTGATCTATGGGTGGCGAGCAACCCGGTTTTGCCACAACCGGGTGTGGCCGCCCCCTATCCAACGGTTTGCAAACATCCTCGGTTGGGTGGCGAGTCCACTTGCGGGTGTCGGAGAGCAGAATCGTCCGCTCCAATTGAATCCGAGCGAACGAACGCCAAATTGAATTTTGGGTCGTACACTACAGGAAACGCAAGATTCGCCGAGTGCCTGGAACTTTGCCGAGTGCCAAATTTCAGGCACTCGGCAAAGAGCCTCTTTGCCGAGTGCCGGAAATCTGGCACTCGGAAAAGCCTAAGCACAAGGCAAAGGCTGCTTTGCCGAGTGCCCGACACTCGGCAAAGAAAAGCACTAGGCAAAGGAACCTCTTTGCCGAGTGTCGTACACTCGGCACAGATGTAACACCCTGATTTAATTTTTTCCCCAATTTAATAAAAGGAATTAGAAATTAAATAGGTTGGCTAGTTTATTAGAGGAGGAAAATAAAATTTATTTATCATTTTTCTGTTGCATTCATGCCATTGCATATTTTATTGAGTGGAAAACAAATTTATTAAACCCGTATAGGGCGAATCGGATTTATTCTATTTAGAAAAGCAATAAAGGACTTATAAAAGTCTTCCAAAACCAAACTCAACTTTATATTTCTAAAACCCTAGGGAAAAAGTTTTCAAAACTCTTCGGATTTATTTGATTTCGAACTATTTTGAAATTGGATTTAGAAATGATTTTGCAAATGAGTTTAAACAGAAAATCAAAAGGAAGGCAACTTGGCTTGGGCCCCAAACCTCAAATCCTTCCCATCCGGCCGGCCCACTCCCTGCGAACACCAACCCTCTCCCCTCGCTGCGCGCAGCTGCAGCGCCGCCGTGGCCTCTCTCTGCCTCGCTGACAACCGGGCCACTATCAGCTGAGTCGTGTCCCCTTCGTCCAACACGCCAACAAACTCCCCACCGATCTCTCTCCCGCGCGCCGTCCTCATCCCTCCGCACGAGCCGCGCCACCGCTCGCCCCTAGCTCCTCCGCCCTTCTCGGCCTCGCCAGAGAGAGCGGATCGCGCCGCCACCGCCTACAAGAAGCACCCAGCCTCGTGTTTCGGCCCTCCTTTTCCCACTCGAGCGCTACCCAGATACACCTCCGCCGCCCTAGCCATCGCGGGGCTCTGTCGAGCTCTCTACCGCACCGGAGGAGACCCCCACTGATCCCCCTCCGACTTCCATCGAACCCGTCCGAGCACTCCGCGTCCGGGAGCCCCATCTTCGGTGAAATTCGGCACCGGAGAGCGACTTCGTCGGCTTCGCCGGAGCACCGAGCGCCGCCACCGCCATCGCCAGTAGCCGAGCACGGCCAGTCGCCTCCGTTCGCCTTCAACCTACGGGAGGAGTCTCTGGACATCGCTCCATCTACACCACCGCCACCCCGCCCTACTCCGAGTTCTTCCCGCACCGCAACGCCGCCATCGGATCTCACCGGAGAAGACCGATCCTCTCCACCACGGTTTCTTCCCCTTCGGTCATCCTCCGTCCCCGAGAACGCATCGACCGAATCCGCGGTGAGCCCCTCCGTCTCTCCAAGTCTCCATGCCCTCGCCTAGTCCCATCGTGCACCTAGGACTAGGAGCCGGTCTGTCACAGCGCCGCCGCGTCAGCGGTGCTCTGCAATGGCGCCGCCGTATAGGGCCACAGGGCGCCGCCGTCTAAAATGCCGCCGCACGGCCCATGGCCCCGCCGTGTTCCCAGCACCGACGGCGAGCAGACCCTCCCTCCCTCTCCTTTGAAAACAGGCCACCGAGAGTTACACACTTACTCCAACAGTTACACGGTGAGCTCGTCCATCAATCCGGCTAGCTTTTATCATCAGTGGAGTCCTCTAGCTAGAGTTCAGATGTGCGCTGGTGAACTGCCGTGGAGCCATGCATGGAGCTCGGTTGACCAGAAGCAAGCAATCGGCCGTGATCTATATGCTCTTATTAGCTTGATGACACAATCATGATGTCACCCACATATTATGGCCGTTTTCCTTTATAAAAACAAATCTAGAAATACAACTCAAATACTTCTTCAGCATAGACATGGTTCATGGCGGACCGCACTAACAACCCCTCTCTGGTCCACGGTTCATGGACTCAGACCGCAGCACAGTGTACACAACTTTATAATCTAGCCCTTCGCCTTTTCATAAATCAACCCGCACTCCACCGGAGCTATTCACTAAGTCTTTCTTTTCTTTCGATCAAGCCCTTGCATTTCATCCAAATTGAGGCCGGGTCCAGACCCCTTTTTATTTCAGATTTGATTTAATTAAATTGTGAAATTGAGTTCGAAGTATTTACAGTTTTGCCACTCAGATTCAAATGCTCATAACTTTTGCGTTTTAACTCCGATTCGACCCATTTAACTTGCGTTAGTTTCATAATTTCATTCTCTACGCAGTAGATCCATTAGTTTACTGTTTCTATACAGTTTGGTGTATTGTTATTTATTTTATTGTATTGTGTCATGTATGTTGATTGGGCCAGAGAGTGCGGAGTTCGAGGACGCTCCAGATTTTCCTTGTGATCCAGTTGATTCGATCCAGCCCGCAGGCAAGTGTCCTTGAACATCTTGCACCTACTTAATTTTACTTTTGGTACTAGAGTAGTTAGATCTTGTAGATGCATGCTTGTCATTAATTTGAATCCCATGTTATGGTTTACTAGAATTTGTACATATTATCCTTGTCGCCTGTTTTGGGATGTTCGGGTAGGTGTCTTGCTTAGCCCTGCAGTCATGGTTGGGATGAGAGTTAAAATGTTTATAATCTTGATTAATGAACTATGAAACGAATGTGGACATGGTAATTTTGCAGTAACATGGTTATTAGGTAAATCCGGCAGGATGGACCTGTATTGGTGGTTTTGTGCCATGGGACTCGGCAGCTGCTTTTGGTTTTTGGTTCTGGGCGAGTGCTAGATTTATCCTGCCTGGATCCCTAGGACCCGGTTCTTGGACAAGTAACCCGGCAAAACAGCGCAACCATGAGATCTGGATGGGCTGGTTTGTTTTAGTGGCTCACACGGGGGGGCCCACACGGGGTTTGTTTTAGTGGCTCACGAGGGGGCCCTGGGGGTCGTAGACCTTTGTACGGGGTGAAACCTTAGAGGTACGTGTGGAACGGACTTGGAGGGGGCTTTGTAAAGGCGTTGCAGTGCAACCCGCTATGCACCTCGGCAGTGTTTAGCGTGACGGGAACTGCACGACTCATGGGTAACGATGTGCAACCTCTGCAGAGTGTAAAACTGATATATCAGCCGTGCTCACGGTCACGAGCGGGCTTGGACTTCTTTGATATTAGTTGGTTACTGGTTGGTTTTGGGTTCGGGTCATCTGATGGACTTCAGGTGCGGTTGCCTGATAGACTTCAGGTGTTGGTTGCTCGGTGTGACTCCGAGTGTGGCTTGCTCGGTGCGACTCCGAGTGTTGTTACTTTTCTACAGTATCTGTGGCTATAACCTAGTAAATAGGTGCATAGGATTAATAGGATTAATAGGGTGTGTCGCTTTAGGCGCTTGAGTCAAACAAAGTCAGCCTACCTTTGTTATAAGCCTCATAAGCATATATTTTCCACACTTGCGGAGTACATTTCGATGTACTCACCCTTCCTCTTTGTCCCCCCTGCTACCCCACCCAGACGCTGGAGACTACGCGTACGAGGAGCAGGAGTATCCAGAAGACGGAGGCTACGACCCTGACGACCTGTACTAGGATGATGCTACCCCCGGTCGACCTTTCTGTGGAGTGGAGTCCAGATCTTCCGCATCGACACCAGAGTTTATTTTAGAGTTAGACTGAGAGTCTGTACTTTTCTTTTGGACCCGAGGGTCATTTTTGTAATAATGTACGATATATTAATAAAGTATTGTTTTGATATTTACTATGATGTGGATATATGTATGAAAATTGATCCTGACATACATATATTGTGCTCCAATTTTGTTCTTAAAATTGGGGTGTCACAACAGATGAGCACTCGGCAAAGCGTGCCGGACCAGACGGCATCCACGGCCGTTCGCTTTGCCGAGTGTCCGCCGTCTGACACTCGGCAAAGAGGGTGTGGCCCCGTTGTTTGACACGTGGGCTGTTCTTTGCCGAGTGCCACGTGGCTGGCACTCGGCAAAGAGGGGATCTTCGCCGAGTGCCGGCCACGTGGCACTCGGCAAAGCACGTGGGTTGTTCTTTGCCGAGTGCCACCTGGCTGGCACTCGGCGAAGATCCCCTCTTTGCCGAGTGCCAGCCACGTGACACTCGACAAAGTTTTTTTTGGATTTTAGACACCAATTTTTTTGTGGATCATCCCCATAGTACTATGGCCAACATGTTCAAATTTGACAATTTTTCAAAGATTTTTGTTATATTTTTTGACTTTCTTTTATTTTCTTGAATTTTCCCGAAAGACGCAAGTTTGAACTGCGGGTGCATCGAATAATGGATTTTGATGATTTGAAAATTGTTAATGTTGTTCTTGAGTGTATGTTGAGGCCAAATCCAAAAACTGACCCTAGGTTTCGATCAACGTGCTCACGGAGCAATGCCTCCAAATTACGTGCGGGCGGTTTTTTAATTATAGAAAATGCAAATGAATTTCGAAAATCGCGAAACTTGGCGAGATGTTGTTACATCATATGCGTATGCCGAGAAAAAAATTTGAGAAAGTTTCGAGCAAGTTGTCACGTACGATGCTTACAAACCTGCACGAGCTCCTCCGTCCCCATACGACCTCGGCAGCCGACCTCACAGCAGATGATGGCAGCACTTCAGGTAATTACTTGTTCTATTCGTCGTTCATTGCTTTTACACATGTACCTTGTCTTTGCATTGTTTAAACCTTACGGGACGAATTTTGCAGGCCTAGATGCAGGCCCAGGCGGACCAGATGCAGAGGTTGCAGGCCATGCACGAGGCCGAGGTGGCGGCCCATCGTCGCGACTTACTAGCCGTCCAGCAGCGGGAGACGCAGAGGACGCAGGATATAGCTAACTTCTTTGGGAGCCTGAACATCCCGGGTGTTGTCGTGCCTCCCTCGCTGCTCACTCCTTTTGTGCCTCCTGTTACTCCTTCGACAGACACTCCGGTGAGTATATATGGTTGTTTATATTTCTTTAACTTTTACGGCCGTCCTCCAGGTGCTAACGAATTTGCTTCTCCTTTGTGCACTCACAGTCGGAGGGTTCGGCACCGACTCCTCAACCTGGCGTTCCTCCGCACACTCTGCACATCACTGGTGGCCCTCCTCCGCAGCCTGGGTGGCTCCCTGGTGGCCCTCCTCCGCCCTATGGGTGGCCAGGTTACCTTCCTGGCCAGTCGGGGTACACCGGGTGGCCATCTGGACCTCCGCCGCCCGCGTGGCAAGGTTGACAAGGTGGTCCTTCGGGCGGGTCGTGGGACGCGTGGCAAGGTGGGGGTTCTTCACAATCTGAGCACCAAGGTGAGCAGTGAGGGCCGACTTAGATTTGTCATGGACTTGTGAGATGGATGTGATGGACTTGTGAACTTGTGATGAACTTGTAATAAACTTGTGACCTTGTGATGCATGGAGACTGAACGTGTGATATTCGTCTGAAATGGATATGCATGTAATATATGGATGTGTGATATATATGCATGTGATATTTGTCTGAAATGGAATATGGATGTGTGATATGTTTTCTGTGTCGGGAAATGAAAACAGAAAAAAATTCCATTTTTCCTAGCTTTGCCGAGTGCCACACTCGGCAAAGAGGTCATGGCACTCGGCAAAGCTGGGCAAATTTTCCCCAGCTCGGCCTCTTTGCCGAGTGCCTTGACCATGACACTTGGCAAAGAGGCCCTCTTCGCCGAGTGCCGGCCTACGTGGTACTCGTCAAAGAAGCCCTCTTCACCGAGTGCCAGCCACGTGGCACTCTGCGAAGGACCCCCTTTGCCGAGTGTCGGCCCACGTGGCACTCGGCAAAGAGGGCCCTCTTTGCCGAGTGTCGGCCCACGTGGCACTCGGCAAAGAGGCCGTCAAGTGACGGCTCCCGTTTGCTTCGCCGAGTGCTGACCTGGCACTCGGCGAAGCCTTTGCCGAGTGCCCGATATTTGGCACTCGACAAAGATATCGTTGCCGACAATTTCTTCGCCGAGTGCGGTTCGCCGAGTGCGGGAAGCCTTCGCCGAGTACGAGGGGCCCTTCGCCGAGTGCAGCCAGCACTCGGCAAAGCCGGCGTTCCCTGTAGCCAGTATTATCGTTTATACTATTACTTGAAAATCATAGAAGCGCGCTTTCTTTTCTAGTCCTCATAAAAAACGTCGCCTGGCTGCTGTCGGCAATTCGCATCTGCTGCGTGTCCGTTTTCTTCAAACTGACTCCGGCTCGGACTACACGCTTATTCCCATGCGAATTCGGTCTCATATTTCTTTTAGCATGTTATTTAAATCGAAGGCGTTGCGACGAGCGTAGCAAGACAGGACTCTGCGTGCTCTGGTACTCATCCTAGATCGATCGACCAAAGGAGATCCGTAAAGACATGGATGCGGCCTCGAGAAGCACGGCCGGCAAGCGAATGAAGAGCGACCTGAGCACCTGTCCATCACTGCCCGACGAGATCGTGGAGGACATCCTCTCCCGCTTGCCGGCGAAGTCGCTCCGGCGCTTCCAGTGCGTGTCGCGGTGGTTCCAGGCGACGGTGGCGTCGCCCGTGTTTCAGGACGCCCACTACCAGCGAAACGAAGGCAAGCGCAGCAGGCTGTTCGTCAGGCCGCCGTCCAGGCACCGAGAGCCCCTGTACGCCTGGCAGCCCATCAGTGGGGGCGGGGCGGCGGCGCCGGCGCCGGCGCCGGCGGTAGTAGAGGAGATCATGAGCAGCAGCCATCTGCCGCAAGGGTCCATCTTCCCGGTCGCCACCAAGTCGTGCCGTGGCCTCCTTCTCTTGAGCTGCCTGGAGTACCATACGCACTATGTCTGGACCCCTTCCACCCGTGAGATGCTGACTCTGCCGGACAGGATACCCCTGAGGGCAGTCCGGACGGCCTCCAGTCGCCGGCCGTTCTTCGTGTCCTACGGCTTGGGTTACTGCTCTGCCACGCGGCGGCACAAAGTAGTGCGCATGTATTGCATCGGCGAGACGGCGACGACGACGACCACCACCACCATGGGCCACCGCCCACGGTCTGCGAGGTCTTCACTCTCGCCGAGTCCGCCGCGGGCTGGAGGAGGCCTGCTGCCGCCGCCGCCAGTACAAGGCCGTCGTCCCAGCAGCAGCAGCATTATTACTATCCCCGAGACAACTGGCGGCAGGGAGCTGTGTTCTGCAACGGCACTCTATACTTCCTCCAAAGAGACGGGAACATCGCTACCTTCAACGTGTCTGACGAGACTTTTGGCATGCTACTGAAGCCTCCTCCGGAGCCGGAGCTACAGTCTTGTTCTGACTTTGAGATAACAGAGCTGGGTGGCTGCTTGTGTGTCTACACTTTCTTCACACCGCGGTGGAGCCCCCCGCCGTTCCAGGACCAGGAGTCGTCTGCAAACACTTGCGCCATCTGGCTGCTGAGACAAGAAACCGGCGGAGGCGGCTGGGAGAAGATCTGTTCCTTCGACTGGGGGAGCATGCTGCTCCAAGCTGAGCATGCACACCTGACGTCGTCGCCTTGGATCGGCCCGCTCCACATGTACAGTAGCAGCAGCAGCGATGGTAACAACAACAGCCAGATGAAGATCATGTTCGCCACGGGTTACGCCGATGTATTCGTCGTCGACCCTAGCCGCACCGGGAGCCTGGAGATTCTCTTCTCACCGTCAGCAGAGGACACAGCCATCATCGGCGGCGGCTTCGAACGCCGCGCCATCGGCCAGCTCCCTACCGTGGGGCTGTTTGAGGAGAGCCTCGCCACGGTGGGCGGCGGCGCAGGCGAGAGTGAAAGGAACCTCTTGTCGTCACCGTCGGTGCAAGCCTGGTCAGAGGTCCTCTCGCGGCTCCCGTCACGAACGGTTGGGAGCCTGAGCCAAGTATGCAGGGGCTGGCGTGCCATGATAAAGGCTGGGCGCTTTCTAGACGCACGTCTGCGCAACGCAAACGACGACGTACGTAGAAGACCTGATGAGATGATGATGTTCTTTGGTGGCAAGCCCTATGGGTTCACGCCTGCTAAGGACTTGATCATCAACAATAATAATACTAGTACACGAAGAATACCACCACCACCTCTAATGGACGACGGTTCAAACGTCGTCTGCTCCAAGCCCTGCCATGGCCTCAACGCCGGGAGCTTCCCCTACTTTGATTTTGTGTGCAATCCCGCCACGGGCTACTTCAAGGCGTTGCCACTCGACCGCAGCGGGGACTTGAAAGGACTGTCCTTGTATGAGTTCCTCACGAAAGTGCCGTCGCACTCGCACGCAGGTGATGATGCCATGCTCGCCGGTCGCCTTGGCCTAGGGTACGAGCAAGAGACGTCACGGCATGTGCTGGTGCGCCTTGCTGAGTGCAAGGGGAGCGGCGACGACATGGCGACGGCAAGCAGCTGGCACGACGACGGCTACAGCAGACTGGAATGCAAGATGAGGTACGTCGAAGACATGTTCTGGGTCAAGGCAGACCCTCCACCGAGACCCATAGGCAGCAAGCCTCCTGCTTATGTGAACGGCAAGCTGTACTGGATGGCAGACCTCGAACACAAGAAGTTGCAAGGTCGTCGTCAAGAGATCGTCGTGCTCGACATCAGCGAGCGCAGATTTGAGGTCCTGCAAGGGCCACCATGCGACCATCATGACCACATTATGTCTATTTGTGAGCTCCAACAGGTGATCTGTGTGGCAGCATGCTCATCACGCCACAGCACGGACAGCGTCGTCTTGATGATATGGGCTTTGGATGATGACAGGCGGGGTTCATGGTTCGCAAAGTACCGTATAGAGCTGGGGAGGCACCGGCCAGAGTACTCGCCGGAGCTGGTGACTCCGCTTGCCGTTAACCCTGTCGATGGGAGGATTTTGCTGAGCACGGGAAGGGCGCTGGGCTACTATGATCCCAATACAACGGAGTTGGAGACCATTTACCGTTTGGGGAGACACACTACAGGAAGGAAGTTTCTTCCAGTTTTGTTCCAAGAAAGCTTGATCAACCCGCATGATCCGATGGTCTAAGTCACATCTTTCTAGCTCTTAGTCTGCCTGTCAGCTACTGAATCGATCGTATTGCACCTGAAATCAATAATATACTGCCTTAAGAACCACTGGTACTACTAATAATATATCCAGTAGCTTCAGATTTATCTCATCGTTGCTTGCTATGCACATGTTGTTGCCTTTTTTTTTAATGGACAAATTGTGTTTCTGCCCTCGTTTTAACTTCCAACTGCACGGTTGCCCCTTCTTTCTAGAGTTTGTGGATTTGCCCTCGTTCTGTCAAATGCAATGTTCCGTTTGTTACCCCTGCCTTATCTCTTACTCATCTGTTCGTTCTTATCCGTATGTAGACCATAATAGTCGCACGGAACTTGGTGCGGGCGGACGAGCAGGCCGACCGACGCAAGGGCGTCGTGAGGGCCCACGCGAGGGCGTCTGGCCGGTGGCAACGCGAGCAGGGCGGCTGGCCTACGGTCAGGTGAGCCGGGCAGCGACCGGCACGGGCGAGCGCCTACGCGAGGGCGGGGCGACGAGCAGGCCGGGCGGCGCAAGCGCCTGCGCAACGGCGGCCGGACGACGCAACAACGAGTTGGGCGGCCAGCACGGACAAACGAGACTGGCGGGCAGCGTGGGCGGAGAAGGCGGACGGGCGGCCGACGGTGACTGTCTGTGCGCACAGCGGCACAGGAGAGAAGTCTGCGCAAGTGCGCGCGAGCACGGACGACGAGCTGCTTAAGCGGGCGATTCACATGGGGAGTCGTTGGTTGCACGAGCGGGTGGCACGACAACAAAGCTTTGGCGAGCAACACAACGGTCTTCTCCGGCGATGGTGGAATTGCTTCCTTGAGAGATTGTGTAAGCCCTTCAGTCTTGTTATTTATGTGGAGTGTATTGCTATTTTTAGGAGATTTAGGATAGCTTACTGCAAATCATACAATATGATTTCTAGACGTTCGTTGGAGGATGCTTCTATTGAGATTAGAACTGATGATGAGCTTTTAGAATGGTTTGGACTGAACCAAGGAAATGGAACAATGCACATTGATGCCCAGATCAATGAGTTTGGCGGTACACTGCAGTTCTCACCCACGGAATGCAAGAAGCCCAATAGGCAAGACAGACATGTCGATGAAGAGGCCGTTGGAGATGATGAGGAGGGAAAATATTCTGACACTGAATCACTTGCTGCACTTAGTGACAGTAGCTATGACAGTGACTTAGCTGCATCTTCTTACTCTGATTTCTCTGATCCTGAGTATGAACCTGATGATGAAATAGTTGAAGAGGATAATGAAGATGATATCCCAAATCACATCAGAAGTGGAGGTGTTTCAAGGCTTGATGCTTTGTTCGACGCTTAAACACCCATCTTGACAATTAGTGCCATTATTTTGGTCTTAAGATGTGATCTAGACATGCCATATTGACATATAGTGCCGTTATTTTGGTCTTGACATGTGATCTGACATGTCATATTGGCATATAGTCACGTTATTTTGGTCTGATGTGATTTGGACATGTAAACCATTCTATATGTGATTTGGGCATGTTCACCATGCACGTATATGATGCTTAAATATGATCTGGACCTCTAGTCTATTACTTACTATGTGATGCAAAATAGATAATGCTTAATAATGGATTGCAGTGCCTTTGTGCCAAGGACAAATATGTATTTGTATACTCATACACACACAGGTTAGTCCTAGTTAACAGAACATGGGCAGTGTAAACATTCAAACCCCCCAAAATGAGGGTAAATATGTAAACTCATAAAAAAGAGAGGCAAGCGTGCAATTAGAGGTCAAAATGAGGGCAGAAATGCAATTGACCCTTTTTTAATTGCGTGCTAGGGCGCTCCTCAGAGCAAAAAGACGGACCTTACCTTGGCCCCAGTAGTCAGTCCACTACTAGAGGATGGGGCTTTAGCCCCGGTTTCCCAACCGGGGCTAGCACTCCGGGACTAAAGGTCCCAGAGTGCTTTCAACCGGCGCTAAAGGTTCTTATGAAAAAATAAATAAATGTGCGTTTGTGAGATTCAAACTCAGCACCTCTTGCCTCAGACACGCTTACCAACTGAGCTACACAACTCACGTGAAATAGTTCTGGACGTTTTACTTTTGAATTTACTCGTGAAGTACCTTTAGTCCCGGTTGGTAACACCAATCGAGACTAAAAGGACCTTTAGTCTCGGTTGGTAACACCAAGCGTGGCTAAAAGGTCACCTTTTAATCCCGGTTGGTACGTTGGTTTTACCAACCGGAACTAAAGGTTTTTAGTCCCGGACACAATTTTTTTTACCGAAACTAAAGCCTAGTTAATAGATCGTCTAAAGACATGTTCTCTGGTAGTCACAGTAGGTGTGTAAAAAAGGAAAACTAACCTATCAGATTCCTGGGACGCCATTGTACTGCGCATGCACTCGCACGTCTCCTAGTCTTCGCTCAGCACAGCACTCGAGTTTCTCCGTCAAGGCCGGTCCCGCAATCCACATGTGCCACACTCGATCCGGCGTCCCGGCGATCCTACAATTCGATCTGCAGGCTGCGATATTGTGGAGTGCGGAGGGCAGAGTGCGGCGTCCGGCGTCGGACACCCGGCGCCTGACTGCCTGAGGCCATCCGCCCCTGCCTACGCCTACCCCCCCCGACCTGCGGCTATGCCTTGGCCCCTGCCGGCTGCTGTTCCTACCGGCCTGCTTTTCAGCCGTTGAGCAGCCGCCGCTAGCAGACTGCATAGTGCAAATGTGAGACGACGTCCGACGAGCGAGGCCGGGGTGCGTGCTTGCTTGCTTCTTCCTCGGGCAGCCTGCGCCATCTACGTCCTGCCCCCAACGCCCCTGCAGCTAGCACTCACCAGTCTTCTGTCTCGGTGCTATCAGGTTTGCATTATATTCTATGTCAGTGTACGTGCTGAATCATCAAAGTTTATTTCTAAAAGACGAATCTTGCGTACTATACAAAATTACTTGTCTATAATGAGGGTTATATTTTGGACGATTATGTACACACATTATCTGTGACGGATATTTTTTTCTATGTAGATGAAGATTCATATAAGAAAGCTACGGATAAACAAGTCACATAAGTAAAATTTTGAGTTTTTTTATAGCTATATTTCAATGATAAAAAAGTCACATAAGTAATATTTTGAGTTTGTTTTATAGCTATATTTCAAACTATTTGTATTTCATTTGAATTATTTATTTTATTTATATCACAATTTGTTGTAGTTTTCTAGCTTATTTTTTTGAATTCAAAGCTTATTATTTTATTTAATGCATATGGTTTCATCGAATCAGGATATGGTTTTATGATTTTATTGTATTTGATAAACAAAAAGCTTTATTTGACATACCCTGTGTTAAAATCCTAGATCCGCCACTGCTTCTCGCTGGACTGTTTTTCCACCATGCAAAGCCCCACCCCGATGCTTCCCACTCCTGTGGGAGGAGTGGCTAGCTTGACGACTTGATCTGTAGATGGGATCACGTCGATCGACGTGAGAAATTTTAACTCTAGCGCCGCCGCTAGAGGACCAGAAAACCCTAGGATAGGGGATTTTTTATTGGTTGCATAGTGCCCGATGTTATACATGCTTGATTCTACCTTGCTCCAACCGAAAATTGAGAAGGCAACAAGCGCTTCCACCCGAAAGATCAACAGGCAATGCTGAGGAGTGGAATTGATGAAATGAACTGCACATCATCAGATAAAAAAAAGAAGACCGCAATCCCGGGGATAAGTAATTGATGAAAGGTTTAATATAACTTTACCGTTTCTAAAAACACACCATTAGTATTTAATAAACTATGTTATTGCTATTGAAACTGTACAAATACTTTGTGATATACCATTGTTTATGGTTGGAGACGATTTAGGTCCGCTGACGACAGACGTACGAAAAGGTAACATATATATGTGTGGATAAGATTTGCCTCATTTCTCTTCTACTCCCTCCGTCTCTTTTTAAGTGTCGTCCGGAAAGCGTGTCTGTAAGGAAAACATAAATTTCTAGAGACACTTGTTTAGAGACGGAGGGAGTATCTCACACTCTCCCGGACTCTCTATCTTGTCTATCTCTTGTCGTCGGCCACATCCTCGTCCGGCGGTGCACCCTGGCAGTGCAGCTATCACTACTGGAGATTCTTGCTTTGCCGAGTGCTTGTAGCACTCGGCAAAGGCCGTCCGACGCTCGGCGTAGGCTATGCCGAGGGCTGCTCTCGGCATAGGACTCTCGGCAAAAATCCTCTCGGCAAAGGAGCCTTTGCCGAGGGCCATTTATCGGGCTCTCGGCAAACTTTTCGCCGAGGGTTCCGTGTAGCCCTCGGCAAAAAAGTAGTCGTTAACGGCGCTCTCTACTGACGGTCACTTTGCCGAGGGCTAACCTGGCCCTCGGCAAAGGCTATATTTTGCCGAGAGTCCGGCTCTCGGCAAAGCTATATTTTTTTTATTTTTTTATTTCCTGTGCCGACGGTTAACTAGGGTCCGCTCTCGGCAAAGAAATTTCTAATGATTTTTTTGCGGCCTCTTCGCCGAGGGCTCTATCATCTGACTCTCGGCAAAGTCCTTGAAATTGCGTTCAACATTCCCAGCTTTGCCGAGGGCTATGACCATAACCCTCGGCAAAACTGGGGACATTGTTTTCTGGTCCAGCTTTGCCGAGGGTTATGGTCATAGCCCTCGGCGAAGAGGCCCTTTGCCGAGAGCAACCCTCGGCAAAGGAGCAATTTTTTTATTTTTTTCTGTTTTTCCTTTTCTCTCCCACACTACCAAACATATATATATCACATTCATCACATATCACATATATATCACATTTCACATCACAAAACATATATATATATCATGAAAGTTCACATCACATAGTTCAATAACATATACGTCCGCGAATCTAGTTCACATCACATAGTTCAACAACATATTCGTCCTCGAATCTAGTTCACATCACATAACTTCAGTGACACACGATAGTCCAACGTACTACACCCCGGCCAACCAGGCCACCCCTGAGAGGGGCCGCCTGGTTCACCCCCGGTCTGGTTCCATCGGTGGTTGTTCGAACCTTGTGACGGAGGAGGCTGCAAAAGGTCATGTCAGACAAGGAAATGAAATAAATGAAACACTGAAGTATTGATACTCACAGGAGCAGCTCCGGGGTCCTGAGACGGCGGTGGAGGAGCCATGAGCGTCTGCGGCACGGCCATGCCCTGGGAGGCCATGAAGGCGATGAGGTCCGCCATCTGCTTAGCTTGAGCCTCCATCTGGGCCGACATCTGTGACCGCATCTGGAACTCGGACACCTGGCGCTCCTGCCTTTCTCTTTCCAGGCGGGCCTGCGATAATACAAAGTGAATGTTAGAACAATGCAAACATTTAAAGATCAATGTACGATGAGTAAAATAGAAATAACCTCGAGCTCGGCGACCCGCGACTGCGCAGGCGACGGGCGTGGGCGTATGGGGACGCTCCCGCTCGTGCTCTGTGCTCGGAGCTGGGACAGAGTGGGAGTGGAGGCCGTGTCGATGACGCCGTCGCCAAGCCAGAACCGCCCGTGCTTCTTCCCTCCTCCAATCCTCATGACGATGCTCCCGTCCAGGTCCGCGGTGGCGGGATCAAAGTCATCCCCATGGACCGTCCTTGCCGCCTCTGAGTAGTCAGTGAGGCGGGAGTGGACGCTGGAGTTGGTGTACGCGTCGGCGGGATCGTCGGGGTTGTAGGAGGTCTCCGCTGCCGTGGCCTTGCCCTTGTGGGACATGGCGTATGCCGCCACCGTGCCGCAAGGCTGGCCACCGTGTGCCTCCGACTGCGAGGAAGACAACAAGATGATTAGCAATCAGGCAACATTTGATCGAGGAATTGATAAAGTCTTTCACGTACCCAAGCTTGTGCGTACTCGGCGAGGTTGCGGTTGCCCTGGTGGTGTGGTACACCTGGCATCTGCAGACGCGCCTCCCGGGCCTCGGCGTGGTGGGCCGCCCACTCTTCGGATAGCCACCGGTCCACGATCATCTCCCAGCACTCGGGAAACGACTGGCACCATTGGGGGATCATCTGCACATCATCAAGTATTTCACGTCTAAGCGTCAGATGAAAAGTACCAAAGCTTAATCTCAAAAGAAAACACTTACCTGCAAGAACTGCGCCCGGCCCAGCGTCATGCCTCTCGCCTGGGCCTTCGTCACCCTCGTGGCCAAGACCGTGGCGTTGTAGGTGATGATGGCCTGCAGTCTCGCCTCGTAGATCATGTCGGTGACGAGCTTCCTACAGGCCCGGGTAGCCGTCACCTCCGCCACTGCCTCCTTCCCCGGCTCGCACTTGAAGTAGTTCTGCATACAGACACAATACGAGGCGAGACAGTAATTAAAGAAAAAATATGATGAATTTGATATTGTTTGACGAAGACTTACCCACAGCTCCGCTCTAACCCGCGCCGCCTTGTTGGGGAAGTCTGGGTCTGGGGCGACGCTGTAGTGGTCAAAGGTGTAGGCCGGCTCGTGCCTCCCGGCATACTGTACTATGCCGGGGTAGTGCTCGCGGCACAGGAGACCCAGGATGCCGTTGGGTTTGCGGCCTTTAGGCCCCACAAAGTCCCATCCCCTGCACAAGTGATTAAAAAAGATTATTAGCTTCTATTTCTATTTTGAATCTCATCGTACGAACAGGTAGTTAGAACATGTACCTTTGTCCGATGGGCGTGATCACTGGGCGTCGGGCACGTGCCGGCAACGCCGGGAGGCTGGCGGGGCCTCTCAAGTAGGGCGTGGACACCCCTGAGGCACCCGAACCCTCGTCCGCCTCGTCCTCCTCCTGCTCGTCCTCCTCCTCTGCCTCCTCGGCCAATGGTGCCTCCTCCGCCGCTGGGCCTCGGGCGTGGCCGGCACCTCCTCCTCGACCTCCTCCTCTCCTCCTCCTGTGGAGACGGCTCCCTCCGGCGGCGGCCACTCCTCGTCGAGGGCACGTCGGACTGCGAGGCCCGGTACAACCAACTCAACCGCCTCTGACGTCCTCCCGGCATCTTGCCTCGACCTCCTGCATTTAAAAAGAACAAGCAATGTTGTATTAGAAATAACATAACCAAATATGTGCAATATAAATAAAACAATAGATCCTAAAAATATAACATAATATTACATGTATTAGAAATAATCTGGATCATCCGGATTAGCCGGAGCATGAGTCTCCTCATCACTGTCAACCATGTCTAAGTACTCCTCAGTATCCGAAGACAGGTCATCGTCTTCATTTGCTTGGCCTAAACGGAATCGTTCTAGCATTTCTATGTCCTTCTCATTTACCACCTCATCCCCAGCGTCCTCGTCATCATTCTCTACTTCCATTTCCATCGCTTCGGTTAAGTCTATCGTGAACGTCCCTTGCAACCCAGATTCTTGAAAGAACTCACCGTCATATGTGTTTGTGTTAAAGTTATAATCCTCATCATTGGGGAGAGGTAGTTTACCATGTGGTGATATCTTGTGCACAATATACCAACCCAAGAGATGCTCTTTGCTTTTGCACGCGTATGGCGTGTAATAAACCTGCGTGGCCTGTTGAGCCACAATATACACATCGGAGCCTGGATAGACAGAATCCTGTCGAATTTCGGCTAGCCCAAGATTAGGTGTCAGCCTCGTTCTTCCAGGATCAAACCAATGGCATTTGAACATGACAGGATTCAAAGGCTTTTCACCATGAAATGAAAGTTCGTATATTTCTTCAATTCTTCCATAGTAGTCACGGTTGTCATTGCCTGGAGTACAAACTCCGCTATTGTGGTTTTTCGATTGGGCCGACTCTGCTCGTAGCTTGATGTGTGGAAGCGAAATCCATTCACGTCATAACCGTTAAATGACTTGACCCTACGGTCAAAGCCTTTTGCAACCTGTCTCAGCTCTTGACTCATAGACGCATCGGTTTGAGCCTGCAAGGTGGCGCAAGATATATCGTTATACGGTCAGAACGTAAGAGCAAGTTGGAACGTTAGACTAAGTACGACCTACTGTTGGACGGTACCTTCTGTCGAAACCAAGAAATGAAATCAGGCCTCCCTTGCCCGCACCATTTGCAATTAGGGTTTCAGCTGCCGCATCAGAAAGAGGCCTTGGTCCATTCGAGAACAAATGAAGAAATTCACTGTACGAAGCAAAAAGAATGGTGTTGGAAAGTGACGACGAATTGGATGAAGATAGATAACAACTTACCCCATGTACGGATCCAGCTCATCAAGGTTGGTAAGCACGTATAGCATGATCTTTCGCCACTCTTCATAGTTCAACTGCTTAACTGTGGATCCACTTGCCGTGCCGAGTTGGCCTCGAAAAAGGCTAAGAGTCGATTCATTTTCTCCAGCATTGTAACGAGGGGGTGGATTATGCACGCTAGGAAGGTTCTCAGAGTAGTATTCTTCAGTGAAGTTGGACACCTCCTCCAGAATGGATGCCTCTGCAATGGAAGCCTCAATTTTGGCTTTGTTTCTACATTTCTTGCGAAGAGTCTTCATATTTCTCTCGACTGGAAAGCACCAACGCCATTGCACAGGCCCTCCCATTCGAACCTCATTTGGGAGGTGTACGATCAAATGAAGCATCGGAGTGAAGAAGCCTGGTGGAAAGATCTTCTCCAGCTTACAGAGCAACACAGGTGCAGCTTTCTCCAAGTCATCAACGACGGACCGAGATATCTCCTTGGCACATAGCTGGCGGAAGAAATAGCTCAACTCTGCCAGGACAACCCACATAGGCTCAGGAAGATAGCCTCGAACCATCGCCGGAAGAAGCCGTTCGATCCATACGTGGAAGTCATGACTCTTCATCCCTAGGACTCGCAGAGTAGATAAGTTGACTCCTCTCGTTAGATTCGCTGCATATCCATCAGGGAATGTCAATGTCTGGATCCACTGAAGTATTTCTTTCCTTTGTGGCCTGCCCAAGACGAAATCGACCTTGGGCCGTGTCCATCTCCTGCCGGGCTGAGGAGGCAGCATCTCTTGCTTTGGTCTATCGCACAACAGTGCCAGGTCTAGTCTAGCCTTAGGGTTGTCCTTAGACTTTTCAGTGTCCATGAGTGTTCCCCAAAGCGACTCAGCGATGTTCTTTTCAGTGTGCATTACATCAATGTTATGTGGCAGAAGAAGATCGTCATAATAAGGGAGTCTTTCCAAGCCTGACTTATGAGTCCACATATGCTCCTGACCATACCCCGCAAAACGACCGTCTGTTTCGTTGAACTGGAGAGCATCTATCTGAGCATGAACCTCGGCACCGGTCAGCAACCGAGGTGGAGGATCTCTCACCACGACACCTTTGGTAAAGTTCTTGGTGTCCCGTCTAAAAGGATGGTCAAGAGGTAGGAATTGTCGATGTTGGTCGAACGCCGAATACTTGCCACCCTTCTTCAACCAGATAAATCTCGTAGCTGTCTTACAAACCGGGCATGAGAACTTGCCATGGACACACCAGGCACAGAATATCCCATATGCCAGGTAGTCATGCAGTGAGTACTGGTACCAGATGTGCATTGTGAAGTTAGACCTTGAAGCTCGGTCGTATGTCAATACCCCTTCATTCCAAGCAGTTTCCAATTCATCAATCAGAGGCTCCATGTACACACCCATGTTATTCCCCGGGTGTCCAGGAATTATCAACGACAAGAAGACAGTATGACGTTGAAATAGGACGCCGGGGGGGAGATTGAGGGGGATAACGAAGACGGGCCAACACGTGTACGGGACAGCCATGAGTCCATAGGGATTGAAACCGTCCGTTGCAAACGCAACACGAACATTACGAGCCTCTCTAGCTTTGTCATGATGGATGCGGTCGAAGTGGGCCCATGCTTCACCATCGGCGGGATGTACCAACTTCTCAGGATTGTATCGGGTACCCTGTTTGTGCCATGTCATCTGTTTCGCGGATTCCTCGGTCATGTAGAGACGTTGGATCCTCGGTGTGAACGGCAGGTAACGCAGGACTTTCATGGGGATAGAAAGCTGCCTCTTCGGGCCTTCACCATCGTCTACCTCCATGTATCTCGACGCTTTACACTTCGGACAGTAACCTGCATCCGTGAGATCTTTCCTGAAGAGGACGCACCCATTTGGACAAGCATGTATCTGCTCATACGGCATCTTCAGTGCACGAAGCAGTTTCTGTGACTCGTACAGGCTCTTTGGCAATATGTGGCCGTCCGGAAGCATGCTACCAAATAGGGCCAACATACCATCGAACGCATCTCGACTCAGGTTGAACTGGGACTTGAACCCCATCACACGGCCAATGGCATCCAGTTGAGAAACCGTTGTCCGATCGTGAAGGGGTTTCTGTGCCGAAGACATCATCTCGTAAAACGCCTTTGCGGTCTTCTCCATCTCCTCCTCCGTACGTCCTTCAGCGTACTGTGCTTCTTGGAAGTCATCTAACATGTCTGCTACCCCCGCATCAGCATCAAAGTCCTCCAGACGTGGTCGCACTGCCTCCGCTCTCAAACGATGTGCTTCACCATGGTAGATCCACCGGGTGTAGTCCGGCGTGAATCCATTGTTCACAAGATGTTTAGCCATGTTCTCCTTGTCTTGCCTTCTCCGGTTCCCACATCTGCTGCATGGGCACAACACTTTGATCTCTCCTCGCCGAGCCGCGCCAAATGCATTGTTCACGAAAGCATCTGTCTTGCGCAACCATTCATCGGTGAAATCACTTCTGCTTCTACGGCCCGAGTACATCCACTGACGGTCATCCATCCTACTGTCATGCATCCGAGTACTTACATATCTACCTCCGAGTACTTCCATCCTACTATCATCTAATAGGTGAGGATAGGTCCTAATCCCACCCGCGGATACGTACATGAGGCCAGTTCCCATTGTCTGCCCCGAGCCGAGACAGAATTTCGGCAGCACCTCCCCGATGTTCTCAAGATACACGTCCCTGTAGGGAGAGTGTGTATCCGGAGAACAACAGGGAGGTGATGCGAAACTCCATCTCGAATCGGGGCAGACCATGGGAACTAGCCTCATCGACGCATCTGCGGGCTGTCCAAGTAACGTGGACAATCCAAAACAGATACGGTTATCGATATGCAGAGACCTGCATACCTCCAGCCGTATCTCTTTCGGACGGGAGACACCTAACTGGGTTCAATGACCTAAGACCCTTTTCTGGGAGGACGTTGTTATTTATACCTAGGGTGCCGGTGGAGTCAGGCTAGCGGCGCAGTGGCGAGTCGGTGCAGTGGCGAGGCGAAGCGGTGCAGGCAGACCCGCGACGACGACGAAGACGATCGAGGTCGCCGAGGATCTCCGGCTTGGCCCCGACAGGTCCTCCTCCTACAGAAAAGACAAAAATATAGTATCCATTAGAAATTTCGGCAGAACCTCCCCTGTACGGTGAGGTTTCGAAACCTGCAAGAAACAACGGCACGATGGCCGACATCCACATATATGTCAAGGCACGATGGCCGACATCAACATACATTAACAAGCACCCCACTACTACTAAATAATACTCGATCGCCGCATACATGAACCACAAAGAACCAAATTAAAGCCTAGCATATCATCTGATGACTGCTTACAACCATCCGCCATACACATAGTGAGGGAAATACTGAATTAGAATTTCTAAGTATCCCGTCAACTGCGAAGGAAGGGAAGGGTATACCTTTGCCGGAGCGGTCGGTGACGGCTGTGGGGACGACGCGAGGTGGGCGCAGGACTGGTCCGGGGCAAGCTCCTCCTCCCTCCTCCACCGGATCTTGGACGGCCGGGGCGAGCTCCTCCTCCCCTCTTCTTCCACCTCCTACTCTCCTTCTCCTCCACCTACTCCCCCCTCTCCCCCTCTCGGCCTCCTCTCCAACCGGCCAGGCGGGCGGCGGAGCGGCGGCGCGGGCCGGCTGCGCGGCCGTGGCGTGGCCGGGCGGGGCCGGCCAGGGCCGGGGGCGCTCGCGGGGCGGGGGCGTGGCCGGGCGGTGCCGTTGCGGGGGCGGGCGGCCGCGCGCCGGCGGGGCGGGGGCGTGGCCGGGCGGGCGGCGGCGCGTCGCGGGCGGGGCGCGCGGGGGCGGCGCCCGCCTCGGCGCGCTGCTCGGGGGCTGCGGCGCTCTTGCGGCAGCACGTCGGAAGGAGGCCGGCGGATCCGCCGCGCGCAGGGAGGCGCCGCGGTGGACGGCGGCGGCGTCGCGCGGCGGAGGGGGCGCGCTCTGCGCTGGCGGCGGCCTCGCTTCGGCGCGCGGCGGGCTCTTCGGCCGCGCGGCTTAGGCGCCGGGGAGGGACGGGCGGGGAGGAGGCGTTCGGCGCGACGGCGGGGGCAGGGACGGCCGCGGCCGCGCGGCGGGGCGGCGGCGCGCTGGGCGGGGCGGCCGCGCGGGCAGGGGGGGCCGGCGGGGAGGGGACGGCGGGGAGGCGCGGCGGCGGCGCGACGGCGGAGGCGGAGGCGCGACGGCGTGTGTGTTTTGTGGTTGTGTGTGCGTGGCGGGCCGCCGCGGCGCCGTTTTATTTTTTCACTGGTTCGCTTCTTTGCCGAGAGCCAGATCAGGTGGCTCTCGGCAAAGAGGAAACCTTTGCCGAGAGCCACGTGATCTGGCTCTCGGCAAAGTTTTTTTTTTATTTTTTTTTGGTAAATTCTATGCCGAGAGCCCTGGCCCTGGCTCTCGGCATAGGTGCCCTTTGCCGAGGGCTTTAGGAAGCTCTCGGCAAAGCATATTATTTTTTTTTTGTTTTTTGCTCCCAATTTTTCCTGTGGCCTTGCTACAGTACTACAAGCCAAGATTTCAAATTTGAAGTGTTTTCCATAAATCTTGCTATATTTCGCGCATTTTTTTTAATTTGATGATTTTTTCCGCGGGACGCACGTTTGAACTGCAGGTGCATGAAATAATGAAACTCAGCGATTCGAAAAATGGTATTCATTCTTCAGAGGGTATTTCGACACCGTATCCAGGGACAGGTGCGGAGACTCGACCGTCTCGTGCACGAGAAACGGCGACCAAGTTGCGTGATATTGGATTTAAAATTATTAAAAATACAAACGAAGTCAGAAAATCATGAAAATGGACGAGTGACCTTGACATCGCATGTAGAGGCTATGAAAAAATTTGGGAATGTTTGGAGCAAGTGGTGACGCAAGATGGTTAAAACCCTGAGATCATCGCATATCATCACATGTGACATCTTGCGGAGATCTCAGGGTTTTAACCATCTTGCGTCACCACTTGCTCCAAACATTCCCAAATTTTTTTCATAGCCTCTACATGCGATGTCAAGGTCACTCGTCCATTTTCATGATTTTCTGACTTCGTTTGTATTTTTAATAATTTTAAATCCAATATCACGCAACTTGGTCGCCGTTTCTCGTGCACGAGACGGTCGAGTCTCCGCACCTGTCCCTGGATACGGTGTCGAAATACCCTCTGAAGAATGAATACCATTTTTCGAATCGCTGAGTTTCATTATTTCATGCACCTGCAGTTCAAACGTGCGTCCCGCGGAAAAATCATCAAATTAAAAAAATGCGCGAAATATAGCAAGATTTATGGAAAACACTTCAAATTTGAAATCTTGGCTTGTAGTACTGTAGCAAGGCCACAGGAAAAATTGGGAGCAAAAAAACAAAAAAAAATAATATGCTTTGCCGAGAGCTTCCTAAAGCCCTCGGCAAAGGGCACCTATGCAGAGCCAGGGCCAGGGCTCTCGGCATAGAATTTACCAAAAAAAAAATTCAACCCTGTGCCGAGAGCCTAACAGAGGGCTCTCGGCAAAGGTAACGGCGCAGGGGGAGCCGTTCGCGAGGGTTCCGTTTGCCGACGGAATTCTACGCCGAGGGTTCGGCTCTCGGCATAGGGTCCCTTTGCCGAGAGCCTGACTTCGCCGAGAGTCGGACCCTCGGCGTAGGAATCGTCGCCGAGTTTCTTATGGTGCCGAGGGCTGGCTCTCGGCAAAGAGCCCTTTGCCGAGTGCCCGTGTTTTAGCTCTCGGCAAAGAGCCGGACACTCGGCAAAGAGCCCGTCTCCGGTAGTGTATCGAACAACGCGCTAGCCCAGGAGACCCCGGTGCCGCGGCTACCCAGACCCAGCTGTGTGGTTCCCCAGCGGCACTCTCGACGCTATGGCCAGCCGAGGGCAATAGTCTTCTGTGCGACGGGTCCAGGGGCGATTTTATAACGCAGCTGTTGACCCAGGGGCGTGGCTTCATCGTTTGATGGAGGAGGCGTTGCCACCGGCTAGCTTCATGCGGGGGGTGATGAGTGTGGTGGCCCAAGAGGTACGTGGCCAACTGAGCACAACCATGGTAACATGCTGCTGAGGACTGAGACTGCTATGACAGCGCGTGAAGTAGACGTCCAATCCGCGCCTCATGCCGCCGGGCAGAGCAACGCCGCATTCCATACCGTCGGGAGAGGTCATGGCTAGCTCCTCGTTGGCGGTAAGGCCTACGTCCAACAAAAGCATATGATTGTCATATTGGGGCCACCTGTAAGTGAGATAGATTATTGGGAGGGGTAGTATTTTGGTCCATAGAAAAATACAAAATTGTATTAACCCTTGTGAAATGAATTCACAACGGGACAAAAGAAGCAAAAAGGTGAAATGAATTCACAACGGGACAAAAGAAGCAAAAGGTGGTGGTTCGATGAAGAGCAGAGCAGGGACGGAGCGAGCCACCCTCCGCGTACAGACCCGTCCGGATTTACGATCGTGACCGTCAACACCGGATAGCCTGCAGTGAGCCGAGGATGTCGGATCCAGTCTACGCTGCGTTGCGCTCCGGCGAGCCAGCACCTTTGCCCCCAAGCTTGGGATGACGTGGACCACCGCTACGAGGCCCGGCGAGGAGCATCTGGCTGGGCAGGTCGTTAAGCTGGTCGCGTCGTGCGAAATGCTCCGGTATGGTACTATACCAAACTGCGGACATCATATCGCGCGCAGCAGCCTCGCAGAGGTTCTGTTCTGCAGGCGAGGAGAAACGCGTATGCATGGGACTCCGAATCGGAGACGGTGATAACCAGCTGTCCTCACGCGCACGGTCCTCGTCCGTGCTACGCGGTGTCGTCGTGCGTGCGCCGTACGCGAAGACATATATATACGCTCGGCCTCGTCGTGCGGGGGGCTGCTCGGTTCGCCGGAGCCCGGAGCCCGGAGCCTGCGCGGTGCGGCACCGCGGTGTCACGCGGGCGGCCGATCAGCGCCAGCACGGCGGCCGAGGGCACGACGCCGTGCCATGTGCATGCGCCCACGGATACGAAAGGCGTTTGCACAGGTTGCAAAAGTTGCGTCGTACGTCTCCAGGTTAATTTGCTGATGACATACAGATGAATAATATTATTGCGTATGCCAGGGCTGTTAGTATTTGATCTCCCCTAGTTACTGGGCCCAACGGCCCAGATCTAACTTGATCCGCTCCTGATCGGGGAGCCCAACCCACTAATGGTTGGAGGGCCCCTGTCACACTGCGGGATATAAAGGGAGGTGGGGGCCAGGGCACTTAACACGAGGTTCGTCTGAGCCGCCAGAGACCCCACCGATATTCCCCAACCCTAATCCGATTAGGGTCTCGCAGCCAGTGACGGGAAGCACCTCCGCCGGCACTGTCTCGACCCCGACCGCGCGACCTTCACTGCACCGTGCTCTTCACCGCCCCGACTTCCTCGACTCCATGGCGGACGCCGGATCAAGCTCCAAGCCCACCGGAGATGGTCGATTCTCTAACCCTATTGTACTTTACTTTCACTGTCTTGCACATTAAGCATTTGTTCATCCACTGTTTAACCCTAATCCCGAGCCTATTAACACTAAGTGATCCGATTGGATCTTAACATTGGTATCAGAGGACTAAGACTCTAAGTAAATAGATCGGGATTTCTAGAAAACCACATCGGTTTTGGCCGCCGAGCGACATACCATGAGTATCGTCCCGGGCCAGGGGAGGGAACCGCATCCCCAACTCAGATCAGCGACCCAAATGGCGTTTCCCCAAACCCTAAGAACTCAGAAATCCGATCCGGTTCTGGATCGGGAGCAGAAAGGGGAAGAATCGATTTACCCTAACCCTAAGAATCAGAAAGGGGAAGAATCGGTTTCACCCAAATCCCTAACCCTAAGGATCAGAAGGGGAGAAGTGGTTTCGCCCAACCTACCTGAGATCAGACGGCGTGCTCCACCGCCGTCGTGCTCGCAACCCGCGGCGTGGCACAGGCAGCCGCCGGGTTCGTCCTAAGGGTGCCGACACGAAACCACTCGACGGCAACGCGCTCACCCAACGGGCGAGCGCGTGCACCGGCGAGGGCTCCGCGGCGGCACCAGCTCCTCTCCTGCGCCGTCGTCGTGTCCGGCGGCGGCGCCCCGTTTTCTTCTGCTCCGCGTAGAGAAGGCGAGAGGGAGAGGGAGAGAGAGCAAATGAGTTTAGGGTTTGGGGGAGGAGCCGCCGGGACCGGTTTTTGTTCGCGCGACATGCGCGCCTGGCCGTCCGATGGCGATGGACGGCCAGGGTTGGTTGGGCCCGATCTGGCCCATGCGGGCGTCCGCGCTCGCGCTGGCGAAGCGGGCCGCGACGGCCCAGGCGAAGGGGTCGCCTCCGTGCGCGCGCGAGGCAGGCCGTGGGCCGTTTTCCTCTCAGGTGGCCCTTAGAATTAAGAAAAGGTTTTCCAATTTCAGAGAAATTTTAAGTTAAAATCTCTGTAAATTTTGAACCAATGGAATAAAATTTTCAGAGAACATCAGAAAATAAGTATAAGTTTATTCAGTCACGTTTTTCCGCTGCAAAGTTTTTTTGTTCTTTAATTAAATTCGAACCAACGGGAGAATTTAATTGTTAGAACAATTATTAAAATAAGATATTCAGAAAATTTGTAATATTGTTATATTCTGACCAACGTTGATTATATCAATATTATAAATGTTTTAGCTTCATCAGTTTTATGCATTATTTTTTATTTTCTGCCAACGGTGATATAGAAAAAATGCAGAAGGAATTGTATGTTTTAATACTGACCAACGTTGTTTTAAAACATGCAATTTTTATGGATAAGATATTATTTGTGTTAAAGAATCTCACTATTCTGTCAATGGTTTTCAGGAATCAACTGGATCGCTCAGATTCCACCTCTGACTGGGAACAACTATAAGAAGTGGCGCGAGCAGCTTGAGTTAGCCTTGGTCATGACGAACAATGACCTTGCTCTCTCATCACCGTGTCCCGTTGCTCCAGAGGAGCCTGTGAGAGAGGACAATGAGGAAGATGCCGCTTTTGCGACACGCAAAAGGATCATGCTGATAAGAGGATGTCCTATGACCTTGAGAAAAGGCAATGGGACAGTTCCAATAAGAAATGTCTCACTTTAGCTAAGGCTACTATTTCAGAGCCTATCAGAGGGTCCATCCCAGAGACACCCACCATTGCTGAGTATTTAGATCATGTTAAGAATCAGTTCCATGCAACTACTAAGTCTCAGGCAAGTGCTCTTATCAAAGAGCTTTGCAATAAGAATACAATGGTGGTGGCGTTAGAGACCACATACTAAGAATGAGCACCATAGCTGCTAAGCTTGAGTCCATGAAAATTAAGTTACCTGATCCTTTTGTCATTCACATGATCTTTGCCTCACTGCCAAGTGAGTTTGACACTTTTAGTGTCAACTATGACATGTTGCCTGATGACTGGAACATGGACAAGCTCATTAGTATGTGCGTTCAAGAGGAAGAGCGCATTAAGGATTCACGTGGGGACTCTGCTCTCTATGTGAAGGATAATAAGAGAAAGTAGAAATTTATTTATAAGAAACTCTCCGCAGATGGGAAAAGGGAAAGTGGGATGGCAGCTCATCCTCTAATGCTAATGCCAGGAAAGGCACCTCAGTTCCAACCTCAGCCTCAGTTCCCTCCTCAGCCTCAGTTCCCTCCTCAGCCTCAGTTCCCAGCTCAGTCTCAGTCCCAGCAGGGAAAGAAGATCACTGTAGACAAAGATCAGTGCATGTATTGCAAGGAAAGGGCCATTGGATGAAAGATTGTCCTGGGTTCCTAAAGTTCCTGAGTAAGAATGGTGAGGATATATTACATTTGTAGATGAATCCTTGTTTCTAAGTTATGACAAATCCACATGGTGGGTTGATTCAGGTGCAACTACTCATGTTGCTAATTCTTTTCAGGGATTCGCTACGAGGAAGATCCTGCAAAGAGGAGAAAGAATCATTAAGGTGGCTAATGGAGTACAAGCCGACGTCCAAGCCATTGGAGACGTATCATTAGAATTAGTAAATGGTTTTGTACTTAGGCTTCATGATGTACTCTATGTTCCTTCTTTGCATCGAAACTTAATAAGTGTGTCTAAGTTAGATGATGATGGATTGGCTTGTCATTTTGGAGATGGCAAGTGTAAGATATTTTTTAATAATCAGTGTGTTGGTCTTGCCTTCCGACAAGACAAACTTTATTTGTTATCCATCTCTGAGAATGTTAATGTTATAAGTTCTGAGAATAAGATTGCTTCCTCGTCTATGAATGTAAGTAAAAAGCGTAAGAATATTCAGGTTGACTCTTCGAAATTGTGGCATTGTCGATTAGGCCACATTTCGAGGGGAGAATTGATAGATTAGTCAAGACTGAAATTCTTCCGCCATTACAACTATCAGAATTAGATCAATGTGTGATTGCATTAAAGGTAAGTATGTTAAGAAAATTAAGAAAATAAGAAAAAACGAAACTGCAGGGGGACTTTAGAAATAATCCACACCGACATATGTGGACCGTTTCCCGTCATGAGTGTGGATGGTTACGACTCGTTTATAACATTCACTGATGACTACTCACGTTATGGCTACATCTATCCGATTAAAGAAAGATCAGAAGCTTTAGATAAGTTTAAGATATTTAAGGCAGAAGTAGAAAATCAACACAATAAGAAAATTAAGATAGTAAGATCAGATCGTGGTGGAGAATACTATGGGCGACATACCCCGTATGGTCAAGTTCCAGGACCTTTTGCAAAGTTCCTTCAGGAGCATGGCATAGTTGCTCAGTATTCAATGCCAGGAGAACCTCAGCAAATGGAGTGGCTGAAAGAAGAAACCGTACCCTGATGGATATGGTAAGAAGCATGGTCAGTTACTCCACTTTACCGATAAGTCTGTGGATGGAGGCGTTAAAAACCGCCATTCATATCCTTAATCGTGTACCCAGTAAGTCGGTGCCTAAAACACCGTATGAGTTATGGACAGACAGAGTACCCTCACTTAAGCATTTAAGGGTGTGGGGCTGTCCAGCTGAGGCTAAAGTCTTTAACCCAAATTCAGGAAAATTAGATCCTAAGACTGTTAGTTGCCATTTTATTGGCTACCCAGACAGATCAAAAGGCTACCGCTTTTATTGCCCTGACAGGCATACAAAGTTTGTAGAGACAAGACATGCTGAGTTTTTAGAACATGATGTGATCAGGGGGAGCAAGGTGGTTCAAGAAGTTAACTTAGAGGAGAAACGGGTTCACGCCCCTACTCCAATGTTTCAGGAACCATACTTCATGCTACCTCCTGTTGTGTTGCTGTGCCAACAGTGTCAAGCACTGTAGTGTCAGTGCCTGTTGTTGAGCCTCCCTTGCCGACAGAAAATCTGGAACCTGTCCTTCAGGAGCCATTAGAACCACCTGTCGTGCATGGGGAAGAACAACAACAGCCCCAAATGGCGCCAAATAATGAGAACATTAGAAGGTCACATAGAGTTAGAAGATCAGCTATCTCAGATGATTATGAAGTCTATGAGGCCGAAGAGTTTCATATGGAGGATGATCCCACTACATATGAACAAGCCATGAGCAGCAAGCACTCAGATAAGTGGTTAGAAGCCATGAAAGATGAGCTAAGATCCATGGATTCCAACAATGTTTGGGATTTAGTGGAAATTCCTAAAGGAGCCAAAACAGTAGGCTGTAAATGGGTCTACAAAACCAAATGTGACTCCCAAGGGAACATTGAGAGATATAAGGCGCGACTTGTGGCAAAGGGTTTTACCCAAAGAGAAGGAATTGATTACAATGAGACTTTTTCTCCTGTCTCATGTAAGGATTCTTTTAGAATTATAATGGCGCTAGTGGCACATTATGACTTAGAGTTACATCAAATGGATGTTAAGACGGCATTCCTTAATGGGGATCTAGAAGAAGATGTTTACATGGCACAACCGAAAGGTTTTGTTGTGCAAGGAAAAGAAAAGATGGGATGTCGACTAAGAAAGTCCATTTATGGGTTAAAACAAGCTTCGAGACAGTGGTACTTGAAGTTTGATAACACCATAAACGTTTTGGGTTTAAGGCTAATGTTGAGGACAATTGTGTGTATGCAAAGTTTAAGAATAGTAAGTTCATCTTTTTGTTCTATATGTGGACGATATTTTGCTGGCAAGCAATGTCGGTCTGCTAAACAAAAGCTTGTCGGTCTGCTAATGGAAACAATTCTTGTCCTCGCATTTTGATATGAAGGACCTCGGTGAAGCCTCTTTTGTTCTGGGGATAGAGATTCACCGTGATAGAAGCAAAGGGGTATTAGGTTTGTCTCAGAATGCATACATAGATAAGATTCTTAAGAAGTATAGTATGCATAAATGCAGCCCATCACCTGCACCCATAGTCAAGGGCGATAAGTATGGGGAACATCAGTGTCCCAAGAATCAGATAGAGCTCGAGCAAATGAGATCAGTTCCTTATGCATCCGCTGTCGGAAGTTTACAATATGCTCAAATTTGTACTCGCCCTGACATAGCTTTTGTTACCGGGTTACTTGGCAGATATCAGAAAAATCCAGGCATAGAGCATTGGAAATTAGTAAAGAAAGTCTTGCGTTATTTGCAGGGCACAAAAGGCTTCATGCTAACCTATAAGAGATCAGATTCCCTTGAGATTGTAGGGTTCTCAGATTCAGATTATGCGGGGGAGGAAAGAAAATCCACTTCGGGTTATATTTTCACCCTTGCAGGTGGGGCTATATCGTGGAAAAGCTCCAAACAAACTCTCGTTACATCATCCACAATGTATGCGGAGTTTGTAGCATGTTATGAGGCCTCGGGGCAGGTGAACTGGCTTAAGAAGTTCTTACCCGGATTAGCAGTGGTAGACAGCATTCAGAAACCACTTAAGTTATACTGCGATAATAATCCTGCAGTTGAATATGCTCACAACAATAGGTCAAGTGGTGCTGCCAAACACATTGACATTAAGTACTATGTTGTGAAAGATAAAGTTCGGGATCATGTCATTAGTCTTGAGCATATAAGTACAGATAAGATGTTAGCGGATCCGTTGACAAAAGGCTTACCACCCAACGTGTTTAGAAGACACGTAGCCGGCATGGGGTTAAGGGAAAGCCTATGATTCCTGAACACTTAGGGCCCAAGTTAGAACTCTGTTTCAAATTAGAGAGATGTATTGTAGCCGTCAAGTCCAACGACGCATGGTTGTGACGACGAGACGTGCTCGACGCTTTTCTCTATAATGGAATAGAGCCATATAAGTTGAGTATTTAAGATAAGAATAAGATAAGTTATTAGGAGATCAAGGGGGAGAATGTTAGTATTTGATCTCCCCTAGTTACTGGGCCCAACGGCCCAGATCTAACTTGATCCGCTCCTGATCGGGGAGCCCAACCCACTAATGGTTGGAGGGCCCCTGTCACACTGCGGGATATAAAGGGAGGTGGGGGCCAGGGCACTTAACACGAGGTTCGTCTGAGCCGCCAGAGAACCCACCGATATTCCCCAACCCTAATCCGATCTAGGGTCTCGCAGCCAGTGACGGGAAGCACCTCCGCCGGCACTGTCTCGACCCCGACCGCGCGACCTTCACTGCACCGTGCTCTTCACCGCCCCGACTTCCTCGACTCCATGGCGGACGCCGGATCAAGCTCCAAGCCCACCGGAGATGGTCGATTCTCTAACCCTATTGTACTTTACTTTCACTGTCTTGCACATTAAGCATTTGTTCATCCACTGTTTAACCCTAATCCCGAGCCTATTAACACTAAGTGATCCGATTGGATCTTAACAAGGGCAGTTTTAATTTGTGTTGGTTTATCCGCCTATATATCCAGATCCATATACACTACACAGCAAATATATATTACCTGCCCAAACGTACGCGCACACGTCACTGCTCTTCGTTGACACATTTCTGCAAAGTGTACAATAAAAGTATCGATCAACCAGTAGCCTAGCAGCAAAGACGACGGCTATATATTGCTGTCTAAGACATCTCTCCAGCCTTTCCTCTACCACCAAATTTCCAGAAAACACGACCAATCTAATCTGGACGAAGTCCCAAGTCTATCATCATTTGACCAGATCAAACACTACATCACCTTCTTCAATCAATCGTTCAGGAAAATTCTCTGTTTTTTTTTAAAAGTCATCTCATCTTCTCTGTCGTCCCTGTTACGCTGTTCTTTCTCTTTTGTGTTTGTTGTTGGTTGTTGCTACGTACCCTAAATTTCTTCCCTATATTATATATAAAGCCGTACCTTAAGCGAAGCGACCATTAGTAGCCAATCCCAGAGCAAGAAGAAGTGCACAGCTGTATACCGACGGCACAAGAATGAAGCTTCACGTCGCCACGGTCGCTTCCCTCCTGGTCCTGGTGCTGGCTACGGCCGGCGCCGTCACGTTCGACGCGACGAACACCGCGTCCAACACCACCGGCGGCCAACGCTTCGACCAGGCCGTCGGCCTCGACTACGCGAAGCAGGTCCTCTCGGACGCGTCCGCCTTCGTCTGGAGCACCTTCAACCAGCCCAGCGCCGGCGACCGCAGGCCGGTCGAATCGGTCACCCTCGTCGTCGAGGACATCGGCGGCGTGGCCTTCACCGTCAGCAGCGACATCCACCTCAGCGCTAGCTACGTCGGCGGCTACAACTCCGGCGACGTCAAGACAGAGGTAATAATTAACGCCCAGCACCAGCGAAATCCATCAACCAGACGATGGCGCCTCATGTCATCTCTCTGTGCACCGTAGGTGACCGGGGTGCTGTACCACGAGGTGGTGCACGTGTGGCAGTGGGGGCTGCAGGACTACGGGGCGCACCCGGGGATCTTCGAGGGCATCGCCGACTACGTGCGGCTCAAGGCGGGGTACGCGCCGGCGCACTGGGTGCAGCCGGGGCAGGGGAGCAGCTGGGACAAAGGCTACGACGTCACGGCGAGGTTCCTCGACTACTGCGACTCGCTCAAGCCGGGCATCGTGGCCGTGCTCAACGCCAAGCTCAAGGACGGGTACAGCGAAGACTATTTCCTGCAGATTCTGGGTGAGAACGTGCAGCAGCTGTGGCAGGATTACAAGGCTAAGTACGGGAGCTGATCAAAGTCCTGTTGTGGCACCACTTCTCAGGCAGCAGCTTATATATGAGGGGGGGGGGGGGGGGGGGGGGTGTTGAAGAAGCAGCAAAAACGCCAATGTCTAGCTACCATGATGTCAAGATTGAATAAGGTGTTTGTTGAATGCCTTTCAAAACTCTTACCCAACACTACCACAAAATAATGTATTTTTTATTTTTGTATATAAGGAAAGTTTTTTTTGAAAGCACCATTTGGTGGTGCGGTAGAGGGATCGAACCCCCACTGGCCGGCTCTTCTCAAGACAATTACATTAACCATAAAATAATGTATTTTATCAAGGGAAGCAGCTATAAAACTGTTGGCCGTAAATATGGCGGGCCTAATGGTAGTCCACGTAGACTCATGACTACCTTAGAATTTGGGAGAATTAGGTGGAAGGCCTCGATAAAAACTTGGTTTAGGTATTAGGCCTTTTTATTTTCGAATTTGGGTGTAAGGTCCTGGAACAAAATTTTCTTAGGTGGAAGGCATTCCGTTCCGTTTATTTTCAACACTTGACGATGCTAAGTAAGGAATAAAAAGACGATTTTACCCCTGAGTCAAAAAATAAAAAATAGAATTCTGATTGTTTATAATATTTTGAGTATATGTATATACTTATATTATTCTTCGTAGTAAAAATAATTTATTTTTTCACTACGCAGAATAACATAAATATACTCAAAATATTATAATTAATCATAATTATTTTTTATTTTTTACTCAGGGGTAAAATCGTATTTTTATCCCCTACTTAACACCGTTAAATGTTGAAAATGGACGGAAGGCCTTTCACCTAAGAAAATTTTGTTTCAGGACCTTTCACCTAAATTCGAAAAACAAAAGGCATGATACGTAGACCGAGTTTTTTTCGAGACCTACTCCTCCGTAGAATTTGGTCTAAAAAAATTCTAGAACATCGTGCAGCCCACGAAATTTTGGTCTACCACCTTTGTCTACCTCCCAGGCCCGAGCGCCAGCCTCCCTTCCCTCTGGACGCTTACGAGTCGCGGTCTTTGTAGATCTATTATCTGTGAGTCTAGAATTGAATGAAATGTATTGTGATTTTTTAGGAAGTTGAGGCATTAAGAAATCAAATATAGCAGTTCTTTTATAGAAGCATGAAGCCAAAAAAATTACAACTTGTGCTCCACCAATTATAGATGTTGATGAAGAGTTGTCTATTCTTGTCGTAGAAGATCTTCTAATTATGAGTGGTGAAAGTGCTACCATAGTTGTGGATGAATGGACATAAACACCTACAGTAACAACTACAGACAGAACAAATGAAGCTCAAGAAGAAGAGGAAGAAGAGTTGCGTCCGGCTACTGATGTTGATTCCCTTGAGTATGACCCAGGTCTAAGGAGATCTATTTCAACCTTTGATGTGAATGAACAAGATTCTATTAGAACAAGGTACATTTTAAAAGGCCCATGTCATATTTACGCCTATAATTATCCATCAAGAAAATCTATGGTAAAGATCGACACTTTAGTTTTGTTTGGTTCCAGAAGTACCATTGGATTAAATATAGTGTAGAGAAGGATGCATCATATTGTTTCTATTGTTATTTGTAGCACCCGGTTTTCAACAACAAAATCAGATACGCCATATGTGTGCCTAGGAAGTCCACACATACAACCACAGAAGGAAAGAATATCAAAAACAATGTTCAAGATATCGAAAACAACACTTACATCAAAGTTAAGCGGAACAGATACTAATCTTCTCTTCAGACTTCATTCTTCACAGGGACAGTTGACTGGGGGTAACATACGCCTAGCACTTCTATCAGTAGTCTGGAACTCATCTGTGTCTTTACCACGCTTCCGCTGCGCAACTCTGATGGAGACTAGGGTGTGGTGGAAATAGCAAGGGTGAGCACATGTCGTACTCAGCAAATATAACACGGGGTTATGCAGCTCAAAAAGGCTTGACACTGATTTACTGCGATTAGCACTTTTAGTTGGTCATCAAGATTTTAGATCTAAGTAGTCATCTTGTGCTTGCAAACCCAATTATACCACATGAATAATAACATGAGCAACATCATCAGAACCACAGATATGATAGTAACGTGAATAAAAGTAAATTTCGTTTAAGTAATTAGCCTGTGAGTTTTCCGGGCCGCTTGTGACCGTGAGCACGGCTGATATATCAGTTTTAATACTCTGCAGAGTTTGTACAACTTTACCCGTGAGCCGTGATCCCCATGTGCCAGAGGTTGCAACTCCCATATCACCTCTTCCAAGGAGGTGCGGCAGGGTACACTATGAGGTCTTTCGAAGTTCCCCTAACAAGATAGTGGCCACTAGGTTTCCAATCGGCAAGCAGACATGGGAACCCCCTTTCCGATGGCACATTCCCTCACGGCTATACACATGAGACCAGAGGTTGTCCTATATCCGTCTTGTCAAGCCCCTTTTGTGCCCTTTTGAGTAACCACCATCAAGCAAGGAGAGATCCTCGAACCAACTAAAACTAGAGCCATGTAGCCATCACGGTTGTACTGTATGTCCCAGCTTTTGCCGACAAAAGATCATTTAGGGAGGGCCAAGAGCACGAAGGCTCCCACGCTCGGGTTCACATTACCGAGAACAAGATAAGATCAGAAGTTGCGCATATCATTAGTCATTTTATTAGATCTTGTTCGTAGGTTTACAGCACTAGCAGATCTACCCATATGCACATATTCCACGGTAACAAGGTACAGGTTGAACATCTAGGTAATTCCTATGGTTATCATTTGACACATGCACATGATTGTAGATTAAGTGCGTAGGTAACAAGGATGATCCCATGTTATGCTTGCCTGTTACACTTGACCAATTTCTCACATCATCACCTCTGGGTCATCACCTTCTGATCTTCAGCGCGCACAACTGGTTGTCGTCTACTCGTAGCAAGCACCACACATAGGCAACATACAACAGACAACAAAGAGAGCTAAGAACAACACAAGACCAAGACAAAACAACGTACTAAAAGAGAGCTGGCACTACGGTCGCGGGATCGCACGAAACGATTAAAACAGAGCTACTGCTGAAGACACGTGTACCGAAAATTTTATATTATAAAAGGAAAAACTACCGACTTGTTTATTTTAATTAAATAAGACCATGACAAGATATTAATTCAGATTAGACAAAACATATTTTAACTATAAAATCGGGTTAGACTAATCATATTTTATTCACAAATATTGTCATATAATTTATCAAGTTAAACCTTATAGTAAAAGAAAATAAGAACATGTGAGAGTATCTAAACGTATTTTATATGACAACGGTTAGCCTAATAAAATTATAAATTAAAAGCATATTTATATTAGTAACTAATTATGTTAACATTTGTGTATAAAATATCGAAGTATAAAACCTATATTGATTTAAATTATAAATCGATTGCAGGTTTATTAATCAATTTAATGTTTAACTATATATGAAAAATCATGTGACATGAAAGACTTAACACTACCGCGCAGATCATGACGACACGAAACTAATACAACTGGAACAGATTAAAACAAAGATTAGAGGATTAAACAGCGGGAGATATAGGTACCAGTGGCAAATCTGTAATTATGATCATCTTGCACCTTGGTTCACCTGCTTTCTTCACGTGAACAGCCATGGTGGCTGACTGCTGCTGTTGCACGCCAGGGTGGGGAGGGATTGGACCTTGGCCTGCCGGTGGCAGCACCATGGCACTGCGGCGCGCTGGCGCCCATGGATTGCAGGCCTGCGTGGCTGGTGCTTGCTGGGCAGAGCCTGTGCAGACGGCTGCTCTACCGAACGGCGTAGCAGAAGGCAGCACGGACGCCACGGGACGGGGGTCGGGCGAGGGACGCGCAGGGGCCGGGGTGGCGGCACAGGTCAGGGTCTGCGGCCTGAGGAGCAGCGCACCCGTGGCCAGAAACACCGTAACGGTACCTGCAATGGTGGAGTTCGCCGGAAAACATCGCCGGAAATGAAGAAACGAAAGGGAAACGGTCAAACGGTGATGGATTTGTATAAATGAGGACATGACGGCGTAGAGATTGACCAGAGCTAACTCGTGGTTATCTCTAAATTCACCGGGGATGCCGGAGATGGCCGGAAACGCTCACTGGAGTTAGATGCAAAACTTCGACTTTATCTGGGTTGATGGGAGTTGCGACTGTGAAAAAGGGTCGTACTTTCGGAACCCTCGCGACGAGACGACACAGGCATGTATATATATTTAGGGTTTGAATAGTTTGAAAAACGGGATATTTTATTAATTTCGGGATTAAAATAATTCCACAAAAAGTCCAGAATTGTTATTTAAGCCACGAAAAATAATCCGATGGCTCCGAAAATTCTAGGAAAATTCTCAGACACTTTGAAATATAATGAACCCAAATAAAGTATTTGAAGCTCATAAAAAGATATTTTGGAACATCAAAAAGATAGATTTTGCTCACAGAAGAATTGAAAATGATCCCGAAAAAGCTAGAAAAATTCCCAGAAATTATAGCGATATGATGATGGATGATGGACTTAAGAAGTGATTTGGGACATAAGAAAAAGGATTTTGAAAAAAATCCCACAGGAGAATGGAGCTCGGAACGATAAATTTATTTGGAAAAGACATAAATGAACCAAATATAGATAGACGGCCTAACAAACGTGTTTTGAAACTCTACCGACTCACAACAGAAGGTCAAGCCACAACAACCATCACATCAAACATAACCCGTCAAATTAGTTTAGAGAATGTGTAAATTTTTGATTTGCTAAAACTAAAAGTGGCACTAGCTCCAGCTAAACTTGATCAATTTTATACAAATATTAAAATCATTTATTTTATTTAGTGTTTTCTACTCACAACCCAAAATCAGAAATTTTGGGTGTGACAAACTACCCCACTTAACATGAATCTCGTCCCGAGATTCGGAGAGACTAGGGAGAAAGATAAAACTGATCTTCAAGTTGTCACGATGTCTTGATATGAGATTGAGGAACAATGAGACATGAACCGATGATAGCCAAATGAAGGCTAGAAAGATAAAGATTGATCTTTAGTTCTTCTTGTGTCAAAACTTGACACTCAAGGCTTGTTGTTGGTTATAGTAGGCGCTACTGAAAGGGTCGAGATGGCGGACTAGAGGGGTGAATAGTCCTTTTAAAAACTTAATCGCAGCGGAGCGGCTAACCGAAACAAATATGGAATTAAAACTATCGGTCTAGCCAAGACTACACCCCTCTACCTATACTCTATGACACCTTACAAAAAGATCCTAATCAATGCAAATAAGGTGTCGGGCTAGCTAGAGCTCACCTAACCAATTCTAGAAGCAAGTCACACAAGCCTATGCACTAGTACTTCAAGCACGGGGGAGCTCCTATGCAATCTAGCAAGCAAAGCACAAAGCCTAAGCTCACTAGCAATGCTCAATAACAAGGCTACACAAGCCAAATTGAGAGCTCAACTTAGCTACACAAACTAAGCAACTAAACACTAGCACAAGAATAAATATTGCCAATACAAGCTAGTGTAAACAACAGGCAGTCGGTACTACCGGGCTGCTATCCGGTACTACCGACACCGGTACTACCGGGCTGTTAGGCCGGTACTACCGAGCATCTGCAGGAAGCTACGAAATCGAAGTGGGTGAGATACCAACTCAGATCTAGCAATTACCACACTTCCCTAGATGATGTTAGATGACGGTTGTAGCTTCCCAAGACTTGATTCCTGCCAAATGGTAGATCGAGTCTTCCACCTAAGATAGAGAGGGGGAAGGAAGAACACGAAGACACAACCCAAAGCGTAATATGCAAGAAACAAAGAACAATAAGAGCAACAAGGGACGGGGACACAAGATTTTATCCCGAGGTTCACTTGGTTGCCACCAAGCTAGTCCCCGTTGAAGCAAGCCCAAGGTTGCCGCCGATCCTCTCGCTAGTGGTGACACTAAGCCAACCTCTCCACGATGGAGTGCTCACCAAAGCTCTAGCTTTGATCTGGTCGGACCACTTGACGCTCTTCACGCCTCTTTCACTAGAGTTGCTCTTCGCGATCTCCCGCGGGGCGAGCACAATGCCCCTCACAAATCTTCTCCGAGCCACGCATAATCTTCACGCGGGCTTCACGACGGAGACGAGCACCAAGCCGTCTAGGAGGTGGCAACCTCCAGAGTAATAAGCACCACGGCTTTGCAACTCGAACACCTAGTGCCACTCGATGCTATCTCTCAAAGCAACGCACTAGGATCGCTCTCTCACCCATCGGATAAGCACTAAAGCATATGTGTGTCAGGGGACGCTAGCACATCCACACAAGCCACCAAGGCTATGGAGTGCTTAGCCAACTTGACCAACCAGCCCAAGGCCGGTCCTAACGACTATATATAGCCCCAAGGGCCAACTAGCCGTTATGCCCCTTCACTGGCATTCTGCGCTACAGTCGGTAGTACCGACCCCCTGGGCGGTAAGTACCGACTACGTTAGATCTAGCCGTTACACACTGCGCGTTGACCAAACGAACAACCGACCCCTGGTCGGTACCTCCGACGGTCGTAGTAAACCGGCCCTATGGCGGTACTACCGACAGGCCAAACCTGGGGACTACACAGAGAGCCCCGAACTCCTTCACCTTCGGAACTTCCAACGGTCGGTAGTACCGGCCCTATGGCGGTACTACCACAGGCCAACATTGGATTACACAGGAGAGCATCCAAACTCCCTCCTGACCTCGGTACCACCGATGGTCGGTAGTACCGGCCTATAGCGGTACTACCGACAGGTCAATCTAGGACTACATAGAGAGCTCCCAGAACTCCAGGCCTCGGACCATCAACGGTCGGTAGTACCGGCGGCCCTTATGGCGGTACTACCGACAGGCCAAAACTGGCCACTTCCAGAGAGCCTCCAAACTCCTCACACCTCGAAACCTCCAACGGTCGGTACTACCGACCCTATGGTGGTACAACCGCCAGGCCATTTCAGACTCAACACAAAGAAGGTTGCACGCAGCATCCTTGGGCGGTACTACCGACCCCCCTGGGCGGTACTACCGACCACACTCAGAAAACTTCCTTTTCTTCTCTGTGTTGATCCAAATCAACTCCAACAACTTCTCCTTTGTAAATGTGCCAACACAACCAAGTGTACATCACCATGTGCATGTGTGTTAGCATTTTCACAATCATTTTCAAAGGATTTTCTCTTTCACTCATAACGCCACTTGATCTTAGTAACATCGCAAAATTAGATCGCTCAAGTGGCACTAGATGACCGATATGCAAACAAGTTTGCTCCTCTTAATAGTACGCCCATCTATCCTAAACCCGGTCATAATCTTCTCTACACACCCATGACCGGTGAAATGAAATGCCCTATAAGTATACCTTTGCCTTGCGCATTCCATTCCATCTCCTCCATGTGTTGATGCAACACATGCACCAACCTCTTCATCAAATGATATGATCCACTTCATATCATCACATGGCCTCCATAGTCCATCGATCTTGACATCACTTGCTCTTCACCATCGCTTTGGTCCCTCGGCGCCGAGTCTTGCTTAAGCCTCCCGACACTCGGTACCAACGGCTTCAAAGCCTCCAACTTGCCCTTCACCTTCGCCACCGGTCCATCAAGCCAAGTCTTGCCTTGATCTTCACCATCTTAGCCACATGACCACATGTCATGTTTCATGTGCATTAAGCTCCTTCTTCACATGTGTGAGCCTTGCAACATCTTCCAAGCCATTTCTACTCTATGGCATATGTTGCTCACACATGATCACATGTGGACTAATCACCTGTATAATTCACTTCAACCACATATTAGTCCACCTAAGTTGTCACTCAATTACCAAAACCAAACAAGGACCTTTCAATCTCCCCCTTTTTGGTAATTGATGACAACTCTGCAAAGATATGGAAATTATGCTTATTCCAAGCTAGCATTTCACAAGAATGTAAATTGCTAACTTGGTTTGGATTCATGTTGCTTGCCCAAGCTATTTTACCATGTGTAAAGGATTTTGGACAAGTAGCACAAATCCGAATTGGTAGTATTAGCTCCCCCTACATATGTGCTAGAGTGTTTGGAAATGAAACTTGCACATATGCATAGATATTGAAGTGTGGGAGAGTAATTACTACCAAAATGTGCTAAGGTGTATAGAATAACCTTTGAAGCGTGTTATCGATGAAGTTCATAGTTGTACACCTTCCTTAGCACAATGAGTAGCTAGACATCATAAAAACTACAAAAAACCCCGTGAGATCAATTTTAAAAGCAAGGGTCTAGTTTTGCATGAAAAGCACAAGTCTAGCTATCAACCTATGCATGCTAGTTATCAAATCATCAATTAAACCCTATAACTAGCATACACCACACAAGCATGCATATAAGATTTAAAAGCTTATGCATTGCAAGCAAGCACATGATTATGTACATATCAGATGCAACAACCAAGTTCATGAGCTTGCTCCCCCTACTTGTGTGCTCAAAAATCATTTTTATTTTATCTTTACATTCATTATCCCCCTTTCATTTTTATCTTTGTCTCTCCCCCTTTAATTTTATCTTTGTTACACTTTCTCCCCCTTTGTCATCTATTTCCATAAAAGGTTTGCATAAAGGAGGTTCAAATTGTTAAGAGAGAGATGTTTGTTTCATTTTATTTGTGGTTCAACCTAGATCATTTGCATGAAACATTCAACACGGTTTGCTCTAGAGTAAGCTTCTTCACACATTTTGCAATGGTTATCTTACTCACATTGGTTAAAGTTTCCATTGCTCATTCTCTAGATTAAACACTAGGATTGCAAGCCCATAAACATGTTATATGTTACCACTAGATCATGTAAAGCATAGAAGCAATAGTGACATCATATAAGCATCAAAACATTTGATTTTCATGGATGCTCCTAGATAGTATCACAAGGATGTCTATATGCTCTAATCAAGTCCTAAGCCTAGTATGAATGCATATGACAAACAATGATACCTTGCTATCTTGGAGTAGAGGTTAGTCATTTGATTCCAACTCCGAAAATAGCAATGTGAAGTCCATGGTGAAGACCAATAGATACCAACCTCTTCATCAAATGATATGATCCACTTCATATCATCACATGGCCTCCATAGTCCATCGATCTTGACATCACTTGCTCTTCACCATCGCTTTGGTCCCTCGGCGCCAAGTCTTGCTTAAGCCTCCCGACACTCGGTACCAACGGCTTCAAAGCCTCCAACTCGCCCTTCACCTTCGCAACCGGTCCATCAAGCCAAGTCTTGCCTTGATCTTCACCATCTTAGCCACATGACCACATGTCATGTTTCATGCGCATTAAGCTCCTTCTTCACATGTGTGAGCCTTGCAACATCTTCCAAGCCATTTCTACTTTATGGCATATGTTGCTCACACATGATCACATGTGGACTAATCACTTGTGTAATTCACTTCAACCACATATTAGTCCACCTAAGTTGTCACTCAATTACCAAAACCAAACAAGGACCTTTCAGCTACCCCACTTAACATGAGCTCTGCTCATCTTCAAAACTTGATCCTTAGCGCCTTCTTCGGAACTCAAAGATGGAGATGACACATAGGCAACACACCAAACAAGACAAGCACAAATCACAACAGCGATACTACACGTGCTTCTGTTCAACTGGTGGACATCCTAATGGGTAGATATAGATGATGAAGGGCCATCGAGATTTTAACCAAGATGATTTCAAAATTTTATTAAAGCAAAATAAAATAAAAATTCAAAGAGATCAGAAACTAATAGCTCAAAGGTAGCTATCAAGGAAAGGAGGTAATTGGACAAGGATTAGGAAACAGTCAATTCAAAGGACAAGGTGGTAGAAAACGTTTTATAGCAAAACAAACTTGAAAAGGCGACCAGTGCTACTAGGCATACGTCCTACAGTCAACATTGCTCTGATACCAATATGTAGCACCCGGTTTTAAAGAACAAAACCAGATACGCCATATGTGTGCCCAGGAAGTCCACACATACAACCACAGAAGAAAAAAATATCAAAAACAATGTTCTAGATATCGAAAACAACACTTACATCAAAGTTAAGCGGAAGAGATACTAATCTTCTCTTCAGACTTCATTCTTCAAAGGGACAGTTGACTGAGGGTAACATACGCCTAGCACTTCTGTCAGTACTCTGGAACTCATCTGTGTCTTTACCACGCTTCCGCTGCGCAACTCTGATGGAGACTAGGGTGTGGTGGAAATAGCAAGGGTGAGCACATGTCGTACTCAGCAAATATAACACGGGGTTATGCAGCTCAAAAAGGCTTGACACTGATTTACTGCGATTAGCACTTTTAGTTGGTCATCAAGATTTTAGATCTAAGTAGTCATCTTGTGCTTGCAAACCCAATTATACCACATGAATAATAACATGAGCAACATCATCAGAACCACAGATATGATAGTAACGTGAACAAAAGTAAATTTCGTTTAAGTAATTAGCCTGTGAGTTTTCCGGGCCGCTCGTGACCGTGAGCACGACTGATATATCAGTTTTAATACTCTGCAGAGTTTGTACAACTTTACCCGTGAGCCGTGATCCCCATGTGCCAGAGGTTGCAACTCCCATATCACCTCTTCCAAGGAGGTGCGACAGGGTACACTATGAGGTCTTTCGAAGTTTCCCTGACAAGATAGTGGCCACTAGGTTTCCAATCTGCAAGCAGACATGGGAACCCCCTTTCCGATGGCACATTCCCTCACGGCTATACACATGAGACCAGAGGCTGTCCTATATCCGTCTCGTCAAGCCCCTTTTGTGCCCTTTCGGGTAACCACCATCAAGCGAGGAGAGGTCCTCGAATCAACTAAAACCAGAGCCATGTAGCCCTCACGGTTGTACTGTATGTCCCAGCTTTTGCCGACAGAAGATCATTTAGGGAGGGCCAAGAGCACGAAGGCTCCCACGCCCGGGTTCACATTACCAAGAACAAGATATGATCAGAAGTTGCGCATATCATTAGTCATTTTATTAGATCTTGTTCGTAGGTTTACAGCACTAGCAGATCTACCCATATGCACATATTCCACGGTAACAAGGTACAGGTTGAACATCTAGGTAATTCCTATGGTTATCATTTGACACATGCACATGATTTATAGATTAAATTGCGTAGGTAACAAGGATGATCCCATGTTATGCTTGCCTGTTACACTGGACCAATTCTCACATCATCACCCCTGGGTCATCACCTTCTGATCTTCAGCGCGCACAACTGGTCATCGTCTACTCGTAGCAAGCACCACACATAAGCAAACATACAAACAGACAACAAAAAGAGAGCTAAGAACAACACAAGACCAAGACAAAACAACGTACTAAAAGAGAGCTCGCACTACGGTCGCGGGATCGCACGAAACGATTAAAACAGAGCTACTGCTGAAAGACACGTCTACCGAGAATTTTATATTTTAAAAGGAAAAACTACCGACTTGTTTTATTTTAATTAAATAAGACCATGACAAGATATTAATTCAGATTAGACAAAACATATTTTAACTATAAAATCGGGTTAGACTAATCATATTTTATTCACAAATATTGTCATATAATTTAATCAAGTTAAACTTTATAGTAAAAGAAAATAAGAACATGTGAGAGTATCTAAACGTATTTTATATGACAATGGTTAGCCTAATAAAATTATAAATTAAAAGCATATTTATATTAGTAACTAATCATGTTAACATTTGTGTATAAAATATCGAAGTATAAAACCTATATTGATTTTAATTATAAATCGATTGTAGGTTTATTAATCAATTTAATGTTTAACTATATATGAACATTTATGTATAAAATATCGAAGTATAAAACCTATATTGGTTTTAATTATAAATCGATTGTAGGTTTATTAATCAATTTAATGTTTAACTATATATGAAAAATCATGTGACATGAAAGACGTTAACACTACCGCGCAGATCACGAAGACACGAAACTAACGCAACTGGAACAGATTAAAACAAAGATTAGAGGATTAAACAGCGGAGATATAGGTACCAGTGGCAAATCTGTAATTATGATCATCTTGCACCTTGGTTCACCTGCTTTCTTCACGTGAACAGCCATGGTGGCTGACTGCTGCTGTTGCACGCCAGGGTGGGGAGGGATTGGACCTTGGCCTGCCGGTGGCAGCACCATGGCACTGCGGCGCGCTGGCGCCCATGGATTGCAGGCCTGCGTGGCTTGCTGGGCAGAGCCCGTGCAGCCGGCTGCTCTACCGAACGGGCATAGCAGAAGGCAGCAGGGACATAACGTGTTTTGAAACTCTACCGACTCACAACAGAAGGTCAAGCCACAACCAACCATTACATCAAACATAACCCGTCAAATTAGTTTAGAGAAATATGTAAATTTTTGATTTGCTAAAACTAAAAGTGGCACTAGCTCCAACTAAACTTGATCAATTTTATACAAATATTAAAATCATTTATTTTATTTAGTGTTTTCTACTCACAACCCAAAATCAGAAATTTTGGGGTGTGACATTGTTTATTTGGTAAAGAAAGTGGAAAATTTATTACTGATGGTTGGTATAATTGGAATATGAGAACTGTATCACTTGACAAACATGAGTCTTCAACTTTACACAAGTTCTCTCAAGAGAATTATAGCTTATTTATGAAAAGGGTACAAATATTGATGTTGTCATTGAAAGGTGTTAGAAAAGGACCGAGTTGATTACAATGCTAGGTTGACTTATTTACTTAGATGTTTGAGGTTCCTTTTGCATTAAGGATTGACTTTGTTGTGGGCATGATGAAACTGAAGAATCTAACAATAGAGAGAATTTTCTTGAACTCTTGAATTGGCTTGCAAGAAATAATGAAGAAGTTAACAAAGTGGTTCTGAAAATGCCTCAGGTAATTGCAGTTTGACCTCCCCTCGCATATAAAAGCAAATTATTAGATGTTGCTCTAAGGAAACCACTAGATACATACTTGAAGAACTTGGGAATGGTTACTATGCAATTCTAGTCGATGAATGTAGTGATATATCACATAAAGAACAACTAGTTGTTCCGACAGTTGAGGTCTGATGGGTGGGAAGATTTCTTAGAAAAGGTTAAATCATTTTGCGTTAAATATTCTATTGATGTTCCTGCAATGGATAGCAAATATGAGCCTCGTGGAAGATCCCATCACTTTTATCCTATACAAACAATTGATGATCATTGTAGAAGAGAAGTGCATATTGGTATTGTTGATAGGATTCATCAAGAGCTTGAAAATAGGTTTGATGAGGTTAGTAGGGAGTTGCTTATTTGTATGTCAGCATTGAATCCCTCTAAATTCATTTGCCTCGTTTGATGCTCAGAAAATCCTTAAGCTTGCAACTTTTTATCCCAAAGATTTTTCAAGTTCTGATTTGACAATACTTGAAATTTATCTTGGCACATATATTAAAGATGTCAAGATGGATGATAGATTTGAAGGACCGAACAACCTCGGTGAGCTCTCTAACAAGCTTGTTTCCACTTTTATGGTTTGGTATACTTAGTCCTTAAATTGGCATTGATCTTACCGGTGGCGACAACAAGTGTTGAAAGAGTATTTTCTACCTTGTGTTTAGTGAAGAATAAGGTGAGAATGAAATAGTACAAGTGACAGGTTATTCAATGGTTGTTTGGTTACCTTTATTGAGCGTGATATTCTCCATTGTATGTGAGGATGACATAGTTCATGCTTTCATGGCAATGAGAAAGCGCAAAGCAAAAGCCTTGAACTAGAACTTGTATTGTAGTCTTTTATTTATGTAAGACCTTATGTATAATCTATTTGTATAAGTTTTAGACCTATTTATGTAAGTTTTGAACCTTTTAATAGTATTATTGTAATTTGGTTAATTTATACCGAACTTTTTCTTTAGATTTTGTTATATTGTACATTAAATTTTTTGATTAGAACTACCCTTGTTTCAAATCCTAGGTCCGCCACGAGCCATAATATAGTTCATACACATGGCCTACCCATTATAGTAAGTGCAGGTATTATATTCATTTTTTAGCAAGAATGCTAATCAATGTTTCTTTTTGGCGGAGAGAGATGACATCGTAGCCGAAACTAGTAACGACTGGCGCGGCTATGACGAGATACTGATCACGATTTTATGAAAAAAGATAAATCATGCCTAGATATATGCATTTAGGTATTGTATACATTCAGAAAAGAGCAAAATGTCTTCATCTCAGTAAAAAGAGCAATGTATTCATCTTAAAAAACACATTTCCATCTATAGTCCTCTAAGGCACAAACACTACATATTTTGCATATCTTCTCTGTACATGAAATACATCTTGGTTCAATCTAAATGGCTTGCATCTTGCACAGTAAAAAAAAGGAAAACATGTGTCATAAATTTGTTGTTGGATGAAGATAAAAATGATGCATATGTTAAAAAAAAATAAAAGGTAAACCTTATGTTGCCTATTTGAGAAGACATTATTATCTAAAAGTAATCGATTATTGCTTAATTGAGGTGTGTATGTTGCCTAAATTAGTATAGTTCTTAATGCCTTGTTTTAAAAACATAAATATCATTGTACTAACATGTTGTCTTTTTATTGTAGGTGACGAATAGCGCAAGGCTTATGGACTTGAATAACCCTCCACAAGAATTTGACTATGATTTCCTATATACAATGTTTCAACAGGCAACACATGCGAAGCTGATCCAATATTTTGCACTCAAAAACTACCAAACCAAGATGTGCCTAATGTGCCTGAAATCTAGTTATCACTAGAAGAAATAAGGATAGAAGATGTTAGTTCTTGGAGCCTTTATTGATGATGAGAAGGTTACAAGTGGTAATGTTACAGTGGATTATATTTTCTTAGGCAATTTAATTGTTATTCATTAGGCAACAATATCTTTCTGCATAGACAATTTATGTATTCTATAAAGAAAGTATAGTGTTTGTGTTTATTTGCAACCTATAGCCTAACCCTCCACCTCCACTCCTGGTTTATTTGCAAAAAAACATAACCAGAGGCAAGGTGATGATGCCAAAATAACTATTTTTGTGTAAAAACAGAGGAAATATTTCAAAGAAGGTTGCTATGGTACATATACACATTATAGAGCAAACATTGTCAGAACCTAAACATAAGATTTTTTTAATGTTGCAGCATAAGAATTAATTACAAGAAAACATTACAAAACTCACTCATAATTATTTAACAAACTAAAACATTAAGATTGACTTTGTTCTAAAATGCAGTCTCCTTGTAAATCTGCAATAGCAGGTTAGATTGACTATTTATAAGCATATTATTATCCACCAAATGACACTTAAATTAATCCCTCCGTCCTTGAATACATCGATTCCCAAAATCTGTGCCGGTCAAACTTTTTAAAGTTTGACCAATTTTATAGAAAAAAAAGTAAAAGTATCTATGATATAAAACAAACATATTATAAAACATATTCTATGATGTATCTAATGATACTAATTTGATATCATACATCTTGAAGTATTATTCTAGAAATTTGGTCAAAGTTTAAAAAATTGGACTTATGACAACTCTAGGAATCTATTTATTCAGGGACTGAGGGAGTATTTAACAAATGACACTTAAATTATCTAAGAAAATGGTTAAGTTTCTTTTGCTTGTGCAGTCATACCTTGTTTTTGCCATTGGACGTTGATGCACACAGGTTGAAACCTCTGCCTTCTAGACTGAAAGGACCGAATCAGCCTAGAGGGGGGGTGAATAGGTGATTTTTGACTATCTGAAACTTCACAAACTATAAGATGTAGCTAGATAGCAACCGGAGAGGCCGGTTTGTTTGGGTAGGTACTACCGGGTGTGAAACACCGGTACTACCAACACAAACAAACGGCACAACCGGGATCCTAAAAGAAACTACAAATCCGATGAATGTAAGCTATGAAGATAATACAAGATTCTAGCCCACTTTCCTAAGAATGATAGATGGTAAATCTATTCTCACCAAACCTTGGTTGCTCCCCTTGATGTAGATCGAGCCTTCCCAACCTAAGAAAGAGATAGGGATAGGAAGAACACGAATAACACAATAACAAGTGAAGTAGAGAAAATAGGGACAACAACAACAAGCACACGGGACACGCGATTTATCCCGAGGTTCGGCCAATCCACTAAGGAGTGCCTACTTCCTCGTTGTTGAGGTGACCACAAAGGTCGGAGTCTATTTCACCTCCTCGCCTCACTCAAGCAACCACAAAGGCTACGAGAGTATCTCTACTAGAAATCTCAGGGTAATACAAACGCTTCGGGGAGCCCTCACAAGTAAATCAATACGGGCTACCACGAAGAACACCTAACCGGCTAGAGCTCAAAGAGCTCAAGAGTAAAAGACACAAACCAAGCCGGCTAGATGGAAACCAAGTGCTCAAGTCGGAGATCGATGCTTCCCACTCTCGAATCTCACTTCCCTAGCTCAAATCTCGCAAGGGAATGAATCTAGGAGCAAAGGGGGAGAGAGAGGGGAGGAGTCAATGCTTGGAGAGTGTTTGTCCAAAGTTAGGTCAACAATAAGTGTGTGGAATGAGTGGGTAACCGTGGAAAGAGAAGAGAGGAAGCATTTATACTCCCTCAGTCCCGAGGCTGGTCGGTACCACCGACCACCCCTGGCCGGTACCACCGACCAGTTCACAACGGTCGAAAGAATCTAGATCTGACCAAACAAGCAACCACCGTCCTCACGTCGGTACCACCGTACCGAGGTTATGGCGGTACTACCGCCAGGCCAAATTGGCTGCGAACAGAGAGCCCCACGAGAAGGGACTTGGTCCCTCGGAAACTACCGACCAGGGTCGGTACCTCCGAGGTCGGTGGTACCGAGGTTATGGCGGTACCACCGCCAGGCCATTTTCAATTCTACACAGGGAGCTCTGCAAACTTTGTTACTACCGGCCTTGCGTCGGTACCACCGCGGGCGGTAGTACCGAGGTTATGGCAGTACTACCGCTAGGCCAAATATCAGCACGGACAGGGAGCCTTGCAAACTTGGAAACTACCGGCCATAGGTCGGTACCACCGCGGGCGGTAGTACCGAGGTTATGGCGGTACTACCGCCAGGCCAAATCGAAATCTATATAGAGAGCTTCGCAACACTAGGTTACTACCGACCAGGGTCGGTACCACCGAGGCCGGTAGTACCGAGGTTATAGCGGTACTACCGCCAGGTCATTTTTGACCAACACAGAGAGGGTGTTTGAGCGCTGCGCAGAGAAGCTGTGGTCGGTACCACCGACCACCCATGGTCGGTACCACCGACAACATAAGTTTAACCTCTATGTGTTCGTGATTGTGCGGTGTCTCTCAAGCGAACTATAGGTTAGTCGATTTGAGCACTTTTCTCCACATCTAGCCAACCTACTTTGTGTCCCTCTTCATAGTCTGGCTTACCTATAACTCAAGTTTAAAATTGAAATTTTAAACTACCACTTGAGCTAGGCATCTTTATGTCCAAATGTATCCTACGTGCTTTGTTCACGAGATTTCAACGTTTCAAATCTTTCAAGGGACTAACACCTGCATACATGCTTTTATAATTCGGTTAGCCCCTAATTTGATTGTCATTAATTAGCCAAAACCCACATTGGGGGCGAATGCACTTTCAAACTCCCCCTTTTTGGTAATTGATGACAACCAACTTAGGCTTACAATTAGGGATAGAAAGAATTGAAGCTTTTGAATTCCAAAATTTAGTTGAAGCTCCCCCTTAGTGTATGCTTTGGATATGAACTTCAAACCTTGATTAAAAACAAGGTTTCATACATAAGAACAAGAGCTCCCCCTAAATTTTGCAATCCGTGGGGTGCCTAAGAGTGTGTGACAACATCATTTATATCTATTTGAGATGCATAAGCGACATGACATGGTGATTCACATAACAATGTAATAAGAAAACGAATGGCTATGGAAGAGAGAAAAGGACTCAAATCACATAGCCATATCGAAAACAATAATCACCATGACAAGAGCATCAAAATTGAGGATGAACCATACATGAATATAACAATAAGCATAAAAGTTTACATCCTCAATCATAAATAAAATGTAGCATACCACTCTTAGTTCTCAAAGATTACCCTCTCTCTCTCACAGCTATTACAACAAGATAAGCCTAACACTCCCCCTTTGGCATCAAAAACCAAAACGGGTAGGCCAAGATAAGCAAAGAGCTAGTAATAGCTACTGGAAGATCCATCATGATAAGAACCCCCGAAGAGAGAGGAGTAGGCACTCTCACCAACATCACCACCAGGGAAGGATGAAGGAGCAGAAGAATCAGGTGGTGGTGTAGAGTCGCGAGGGCCACCACTCCCAGCTGGATCAGCTTCGGGGCCAGCAAAGCCCATGTACGAGCCGCCACCACCACCCTGATATGATGTAGAGCCGCCAGCAAAGGACGGACTCATACCATAATCAGGGTAGTAGGAAGCAGGCTGGTACTAAGGTGGTGGCGGAGGATAGAACTGATGGGGCGGATACAACATGGAGCTGTAAAAACCAGCCTCACCACCACCTAGATACTGGGGCTGCTGGTGGGGCTGCTGGCTGGTGCTGGAAACCACCACCATCATCATCATCGTCGTCGCCGCGCCGGGCCTAAGCATCGTACTCAGCAACGGATCTGGATGTGGACGGACCGGAGAGCGCGGAGGAAGACCGAGATGCTGACGCACCTCCTGCTGATGTCGCTCGTCGCGATCGGCCCGATAGCACATCCACTCAAAGATCTTGCCAAGGGCGGAGCGAAGACCGCCACTCCTATGCCTCTCACGACGCGGAGGAGGAGCGGTAGCATGGGGGACATCTCCACCCACCCGGCTGAGCCTCGCCAGGCGCTGCTACTTGCTGCTGTTGGAACCTCACCGCCTTCATCAACCTTTTCTTTGTCCTTAGAAGGGGCCGAAGTGAACTTGCGAACACTGTACTCCTTCATGGTGCGATCATACTCGAAGGTGGCGCCAACCACATGCTCAATGATATGCATAAGGTATGGAGCATAGGGAAGGGCCTTGTGGGGATCATTGTACACATCTGAGATTTTCTGCCAAAGAAAATGAGAGATGCTAAAGCGTCCATTTGGCAGAGCAAAGTGGACTAGGACCTTGGCAGCATCATCTCTGAGGTTGTCTTGATCTCCAATCTTTGGATCCAGAGTCAGGCGCATTATGTTATTAAGGACATAGTAGGCGGGCTTCAGGCCAGGGACCTTGAAGTTCGCCACTGCACCATCCAAGTAGACACCTGAGTTCTGCAGCTGCTTAGTGTACATACCCCCTCCATACATCTCTGAAAGGCGAGGGGCATTTCTGTCCACATGGTCAAAGCCCAACAGCCGAGCAAATGTGACGAAGTTGCACCGGTAATGGACCCCTTGGGTCATCCAGTGCAGCACGCGAGCCTCCTGATTAATGAACAAAGTTGCCCAGAACTGGCAAAGAATCTCCTGGTTGAAGCTGCGCTCGCCAAAGATCAGCCCCCAAAAACTCTCCACTCCTCTAGCCTTTGCACCAAGGCCTGAATGTCCTCAGAATCTTTGTCGGTCAGAGAGGAGATTACCAGCCTCTTATGTGGAAAGAGAGGAGGATGTCCCCTTAGAACAGAAACCCTTCCAGCACACTGACATATAGAAAATCTTGGCTGGAACCTGGACCAGAACCTCCTATCCACAGAAGCATCTCTAACAAACAGATATGGGTTCTCCTCACGCTTGCCTCCTCATCAATTCCAATTACCCGCGCTTTCTATCAGAGTAGTCCACGAGATCTCCAAGGAGAGTGAGAGGGACGACGGTCATGATGGCTTCGGCTTCAGGGTGCATCTCAAAAACCCGGTTGATAAGCATCAACCCTGAAGTCAAAGGGGTGATGCCGGTCCAACGTGAGGATCGATGGAGCGACCCTCACGATCAGGACCAGCCGCTGAAGGCACTCCACCCACAACGACGCTGTGCAGTGCATCCGGGTGGAACCAGCCGACAGGGGGCGGAGAGGAGAAGGCGGAGAGGGCGGAGGAGGTGGAGAAAGCAGCATGCCCACTGCCACGGGCACGACCGCTTCCACTCCCCCTGGCACTCTCCATGCTGCGACGTGCTCCTTGGCCCTCGGACGAGCGTCCACGGACCGGACGGGGAAGATCCTCCATACTCCCGCCGGCGGACCGAGCACGGCGCAAAGGATTGCGCCGCTGTGGCCCACCGAGCTGCACATCACCTTGCTCAAAGGCAGCATACTCCTCATCTTCATCATCACTAGGGACACGAGCATGAGAGGGCCTCCGGCTCATCTATAAAAAGATAGCAATGAAAGGACAAAGGACCAAAGTGAGACAAAAGAGATGGCCGGACTACTTCAACGGATGTAGCAAAGATAACGATCGAAATCGGGGAGGAGAACGGCTCGCTGCGCGCGGGCGGTACTACCGACCCCAGGGGGCGGTACTACCGACCGCACAGCAGCGTGCGGTTTCCATCAATCCAATCTACCAAATCTCTATGAACTTGCTAACCATACATCCTAGAGGCATCTATACACTAGATAGAACAATCCTACCAAAGGAATCGACCTAGAACAAGGTACATTGAGAGATCGGGCAAGAACACCCTAGTACCTTGCTACTCGTGGAGAAGAGGCCGAAAATCCAATGGAGGAAGAACTTCGGGCTTCAACAACACCACCAAGACGATCTCCAACCTTCCAAGCACCTTTCCACCGGAGGGATTGAGATTTGGGTGGAGGAGGAGGGAGATCGGAGAGGAGGAACGGAGGCGGCGGCGCACGGGCTCGAGCGGCGGCTGAAGGAGGCAGGGGGCGGCCCGGTCAAAACAGTTTGACTAGGGTTGAAAATGATTCACCGCGCTCCTTTTTATACTCGGGTCAAACCCGGTCGGTGGTACCGCCCATAGGGTCGGTACTACCGACGTCGGTACTACCGCCCCTATAGCGGTACCACCGACAGTACAAAAATGGAGGAAACAGAGAGGGATTCCAAGAGAGCCTTGTGTGGTATACTACACACACTTCACATATGTCCAGATTTCATATAACCAGTACATTGCCATGGACATACGTGAAGCATGCAAAATAGATTTTGAAATCACACACAATATTTTGTCAAAGCATTTGACTAGGTCTCTAGGTGAAAACAAATATGTGCAAGACATCAAGCCACGTTACGAGAATCAATGATATTTAGTTCACTCCTCAAAGCACAAAATCTTGATTCATCTAAAGGCTTTGTGAAGATATCGGCTAGTTGCTTTTCGGTGCTCACATGGCGTATTGCGATATCTCCTTTGGCTTCATGGTCTCTCAAGAAATGGTGTCGGATGTCTATATGTTTTGTGCGAGAATGGTTTACGGGATTGTTGGCTAGCTTGATAGCACTCTCATTGTCACACAAAAGTGGAATTTTGTTTTCCTCACATCCGAAGTCTTTTAGTGTTTGCTTCATCCAAAGTAGTTGAGCACAGCATGCGCCGGCCGCCACATACTCGGCTTCGGCGGTGGATAGGGCAACACTATTTTATTTCTTAGAACTCCATGACACCAAAGACCTCCCAATAAATTGGCAAGTCCCGGTAGTGCTCTTTCGGTCTACCTTGCAACCGACATAGTCCGAATCGGAATAGCCAAGTATTTCGAAAGTGGAGCCCTTGGGATACCACAAGCCAAGATTCGGAGTGTGCACTAAGTAACGAAAGATTCTCTTAACGGCCATAATATTACATTCTTTCGGATTAGCTTGAAACCTTGCACACATGCACACACTAAGCATGATATCGGGCCTAGATGCACAAAGGTAAAGTAATGAACCGATCATAGAGCGATATACCTTTTGGTCCACTGACTTACCATCCACATTTAGATCAAGATGTCCATTGGTATGCATAGGGGTCTTGATGGGTTTGGCCTTGTCCATCTCAAACTTCTTTAGCATGTCTCTTGTATACTTGGTTTGACTGATGAACGTGCCATCCTTGAGTTGCTTGATTTGGAATCCAAGAAAGTACTTCAACTCACCCATCATGGACATCTCGAACCTTTTAGTCATGATCCTACTAAATTCCTCACAAAAAGCCACATTAGTACTACCAAATATTATGTCATCGACATATATTTGGCACACAAAGATATCATTATCGACTTTGCGAGTAAATAAAGTAGCATTGGCCCTTCCTATCTCAAAACCCTTTTTGAGTAGGAAGTCCTTAAGACAATCATACCAAGCTCTAGGGGCTTGTTTGAGCCCATAGAGCGCCTTGTCGAGCTTGTAGACGTGGTTGGGAAACTTTGGGTCCTCGAAGCCCGGTGGTTGCTCCACATAGACCAATTCGGAGAGGGGGCCGTTGAGGAATGCACTTTTCACGTCCATTTGATATAGCTTGAAATCATGGTGAGTAGCAAAGGCAAGTAATATACGAATTGACTCGAGCCTAGCTACAGGTGCATAGGTTTCCCCAAAATCCAAACCTTCGATTTGAGTGAAACCTTGAGCCACCAATCGTGCTTTGTTCCTTGTCACCACGCCATGCTCGTCTTGCTTGTTGCGGAAAACCCATTTGGTTCCTATCACATTTTGCTTGGGCCTTTCCACCAAGGACCAGACTTCATTCCTGGTGAAGTTGTTTCAGCTCTTCTTGCATAGCCATCACCCAGTCCGGATCGTCAAGTGCTTCTTCCACCCTTTGGTTTGTTACCGGTTAGAAGCTCATATGGTGTCTTCCCTCTTAGCTTGTGAAGGTACAGGCGGTTGATTGCATGACACGCCGTGTTCATTGCCTCCGCCCAAATGTTGTCAACGGGATGATCCCGTTGAACTAAATGATGAACTCTTGGATGTGGCACAAGTGATCTCCGTTGGATGGGTCCATCTTCATCATATGCGTTGATGTCCCCATCTTCTTGTCGGACTTCATGTTGAGCTTGTGTTTGATCATCAACTTGATGTATCACTTGATCATCACCCACACTACCACCATTCGGATTTGCGGAAACTTCATCATGCGCATTTGGATGCACATGATGGACATGAGAATCTTGTGGAGTGTGTGATAGATCATCTTCTTCATCTTGTATTTCAACGGGCCTCACATCACCGGTTGCAAGCTTCTGATAGCTTCGGGGAGGCCATCATTACCTACAAGCTCATTATTGACTTGCTCCTTTTGGGAGCCGTCAGATTCATCAAAAGTCACGTCTACCGTTAACTCAATAGTGCCGGTGGCATTATTGAATACACGGTAGCCATGTTCGTTAGTACCATAACCAAGTAGAAAGCCTTCGTGTACCTTAGGTGCAAACTTTGAACTTTTGGCTCTCTTGTTAAGTATGAAACACTTGCAGCAAAAACTCGAAGTAATGCACCTTCGATTTGTTACCGGTTAGAAGCTCATATGGCGTCTTCCCTCTTAGCTTGTGAAGGTAGAGGCGGTTGATTGCATGACACGCTGTGTTCATTGCCTCCGCCCAAAAGCCATGGGAAGTCTTGTACTCATCCAACATAGATCTTGCGGCTTCAACAAGAGTTCTATTCTTCCTTTCCACAACCCCATTTTTGTTGTGGGGTGTATGGAACGGAGAACTCATGCTTGATTCCTTCTTCATCAAGATACTCTTCTATGTTGGTGTTCCTAAACTCGGTCCCATTATCGCTTCTCACTTTCTTGATCTTGATGTCAACTCATTTGTGCTCTTCTAGCAACTTCTTGAAGATGCCTTGCGTTTCACTTTTATCTGCTAAAAGAACACCCAAGTGAAACGAGAATAGTCATCAACAATAACGAAACCGTTTTTGTACCCCGCCGATGCTTTGGTAAGCAACGGGTCCGATGAGGTCCATATGCAATAGCTCCAATGGTCTTGTGGTCGACACAATGTTCTTGATTGGATGCTTTGCTCCAACTTGCTTTCCGGCTTGGCACGCACTGCAAATCCTATCTTTCTCAAAAAACATTTGTTAGTCCAAGGATGTGCCCTTCTCTTTGAAGTTGGGCCAAGTTCCTCATCCCAACATGAGCTAGTCGGCGATGCCAAAGCCAACCCATGCTAGATTTTGCCATTAGACATGTTGTAGGTTCTACCTTACTAGTTGAAAAGTCAACTAGGTAAAGTTTTCCCTTCAACACGCCTTTAAATAAATGCAGAGGAATCCCTTCTTCTAGAGACGGTCATACCCTTATCCGTAAAGAGACAATCGTAACCCATTTCACAAAGTTGAGAAACGGATAACAAGTTGTAACTCAACGAATGCACAAGTAATACATTAGATATGGAATTGTCAGTTGAGATAGCAATTTTACCCAACCAAGCACTTCTCCTTTACCATTGTCACCAAACACAATGTTGTTGCATGAGTCGTTGCTTGGTTGGAAGGAGGAGAACATATCTTTTGCCCCGGTCATATGATTGGTGCATCCACTATCCATACCCAACTTGACCCACCGGAGGCATATTCCTACAAAACAAGTTATGTTCTAGATTTAGGTACCCAAACGAGATTGGGTCCTTGGGGGTTAGTCACATAAGCTTTTGGTACCCAAACATTTCTCATAATTTCCCTCTTCTTGAGGGCACCAACATACTTGACAACTATTTTGCCATCATCACCCCAACAACACAAATAATCACATGTATAGCTTCTTGATATGGGCTTTTGTTGCTTGGGGGCCTCCACTTGCTTCTACCTTGTTGATCTTACCATTAGCAAGTGGAGCCTTTGGATTGGCAATCTTGTTGGCCTTGTTCATTAGGTCAAAGAGAGGAACCCCTTTGTTAAAGTTAACAAAAGGTACCCCATTGACCATCTTCCTACCATTGGCCTTACCACCATACCTATTGTACCCAATTCCATCCTTGATGGATGGGTGTCTTGCGGTCTTGAGGATATCTTTTGGTTGTTGCACCTTACACTTGCAACCATTCCTCAAGATCATGTTCAACCTATGAATTTCCTTGTCTTTCTCTCTAGCTCAACAAGGTTAGTTGCACAAGCATTTAAATCAATTTTATAGCATCTTTTGCAACCATTACTAGTTGAGGCATTAGAGTTGTCGGAGTCCTTAGGAGTAGTTGAAGAGGTACTACTCCAAAGAGTGTTGTAGCTTAGTTCAAGAGTTTGATATTTTCTTGAAAGCTTGTGAGGCTTTCTCTGAACCAATCTAGCTTCATTCTTTAGTTTAGCAATTGAGTCATTGCTCGCGGAACACTCCTTAGCCAACTTCTTGTTAGAGTCATTGGCTAAAGATAGTTCCACGGTCAATTTCTCAACCTTCACTTCTCCTCGGCAGAGAGGCTTCCAATGCACGGTTCTTTTCTCTCTCTCTTGAGAAATCAAGTCCCCTTGCATAGCAAGACTCTCATTCCGACTCTCTAATTTAGTAGCAATTTATAATTTTAGTTCCACCTTTCTTGCTAAATTTTCTAATTATGCTAAGCTCAAATTCATCTATTTCATCATCACTACATTCATCACTAGAACAAGTAGGAGAGTTGGATAATACCTTCTCATTCTTGGACATGAAGCAAGAATGAGTGAAGTCATCCTCGTCGTCGGAGAGGTTCTCGAACAAGCGTGACGAAGTTGTCGATGTAGCCATGTTGGAGAAGAGGCTTGGAGAAGAGGTCTTGTGTATGGCGATGTTGGCCGCTCCCTTCTCCTTCTCCTTGCTCTTGTTCTTCTCTTCATCACTTGAGTCATCTTCCGAGAACCACTCCTCACCAAGATGAGCTTCACCACCTCTTCTTCTTCTATGCTTCTTGTCATCACTCTTGCTATACTTGTTCTTGTTCTTCTTTTGTGGACAATCGGCAATGAAATGATCATCCGCTCCATACTCATAGCAATTCCTCTTCTTTGACTTCTTGAAGTAACCACCTTTGCCCTTCTTGTGCATCTTCTTCTCATGAATCTTCTAAAGTTCTTCACAATAAGGGCCAACTCATCATCGGAGTCTTCACTTCCTTCGCTTGAAGAGTCATCTCGGGCCTTGCTTCCTTCTTCTTGATTAGCCTTGAGGGCTACCACCTTCTTGTGGCTTGCCTCTTGATCTTCTATATCTTCATCATCCAAGACTTCATGATGCTTTATCTTGGCAAGCATCTCATGAGGTCCCATGCTCTCATAGTTAGGTCTCTCCATGATGATTGATGCAAGGTTCTTGTTCCTCTTTCTATATGCTCTTAATATCTTTCTTCCAACTGAGTAGTCATCCCACTTTGTGTCTCCGAGAGCTCTAATCTGATTGACCAATGTCATGAATCTATCAAACATTTGTTGAGTGGTCTCACTTTTCTTGATTGCAAAGTTCTCAATCTTTCCATGAAGAAGCTCTATGTTGCACTTCCTCACACTCGCATCACCCTCATATGATATCCTGAGGGTATCCAAATCTTCTTGGCATTCTCCATTCCATGTACCTTGTTGCTTTCTTCAGGCTTAAGGCATGATAGGATCAATGATGCGACTTGAACATTTTGTTGAAACTCAACACATCATTGTCGGTGAACTCTTGACCTTCAACATGACTTGGTCCATTGTCAACAATCTCCCAAACTCTTGCGGCAAGAAGGTGTAGCTTCATCTTGTGTGCCCAATCATTGTAGTTGATTCCATCAAAGGCGGGTGGTTTGCCTAGATTGACGCTAGGCAATTGCATGACCTTGCCCATATGGCTATAGTCATATGGCACTCTAGTGAACTCGGTGTCTTTCTTGCCTTTCTCTTCATTTTCCTTCTTCTTGTCATCGCTTCCGGATGATTTGGCTTTGTTGTCCAAAGCTCACCTCAAACTCTCCATCTCATCTTCATGCTTCTTTGCTTGATCTTGAATTACCTGAGTAGTAACCTTCTTGACAATCTCATCAACTTGTTCTTGACTTATGGTAAACATGATTCTCCCTTATGCGGTGAAGCGCTAACACAAGGGTTAGGCTCTGATACCAATTGAAAGGACCGAATCAGCCTAGAGGGGGGTGAATAGGTGATTTTTGACTATCTGAAACTTCACAAACTATAAGATGTAGTTAGATAGCAACCGGAGAGGCCGGTTTGTTTGGGTAGGTACTACCGGGTGTGAAACACCGGTACTACCAACACAAACAAACGGCACAACCGGGATCCTAAAAGAAACTACAAATCCGATGAATGTAAGCTATGAAGATAATACAAGATTCTAGCCCACTTTCCTAAGAATGATAGATGGTAAATCTATTCTCACCAAACCTTGGTTGCTCCCCTTGATGTAATCGAGCCTTCCCAACCTAAGAAAGAGATAGGGATAGGAAGAACACGAATAACACAAACAAGTGAAGTGGAGAAAATAGGGACAACAACAACAAGCACACGGGACACGCGATTTATCCCGAGGTTCGGCCAATCCACTAAGGAGTGCCTACTTCCTCGTTGTTGAGGTGACCACAAAGGTCGGAGTCTATTTCACCTCCTCGCCTCACTCAAGCAACCACAAAGGCTATGAGAGTATCTCTACTAGAAATCTCAGGGTAATACAAACGCTTCGGGGAGCCCTCACAAGTAAATCAATACGGGCTACCACGAAGAACACCTAACCGGCTAGAGCTCAAAGAGCTCAAGAGTAAAAGACACAAACCAAGCCGGCTAGATGGAAACCAAGTGCTCAAGTTGGAGATCGATGCTTCCCACTCTCGAATCTCACTTCCCTAGCTCAAATCTCGCAAGGGAATGAATCTAGGAGCAAAGGGGGAGAGAGAGGGGAGGAGTCAATGCTTGGAGAGTGTTTGTCCAAAGTTAGGTCAGCAATAAGTGTGTGGAATGAGTGGGTAACCGTGGAAAGAGAAGAGAGGAAGCATTTATACTCCCTCAGTCCCGAGGCTGGTCGGTACCACCGACCACCCCTGGCCTGTACCACCGACCAGTTCACAACGGTCGAAAGAATCTAGATCTGACCAAACAAGCAACCACCGTCCTCACGTCGGTACCACCGTACCGAGGTTATGGCGGTACTACCGTCAGGCCAAATTGGCCGCGAACAGAGAGCCCCACGAGAAGGGACTTGGTCCCTCGGAAACTACCGACCAGGGTCGATACCTCCGAGGTCGGTGGTACCGAGGTTATGGCGGTACCACCGCCAGGCCATTTTCAATTCTACACAGGGAGCTCTGCAAACTTGGTTACTACCTTGGCCTTGCGTCGGTACCACCACCGGGCGGTAGTACCGAGGTTATGGCGGTACTACCGCCAGGCCAAATATCAGCGCGGACAGAGAGCCTTGCAAACTTGGAAACTACCGGCCATAGGTCGGTACCACCGCGGGCGGTAGTACCGAGGTTATGGCGGTACTACCGCCAGGCCAAATCGAAATCTACACAGAGAGCTTCGCAACACTAGGTTACTACCCGACCAGGGTCGGTACCACCGAGGCCGGTAGTACCGAGGTTATAGCGGTACTACCGCCAGGTCATTTTTGACCAACACAGAGAGGGTGTTTGAGCGCTGCGCAGAGAAGCTGTGGTCGGTACCACCGACCACCCATGGTCGGTACCACCGACAACATAAGTTTAACCTCTATGTGTTCGTGATTGTGCGGTGTCTCTCAAGCGAACTATAGGTTAGTCGATTTGAGCACTTTTCTCCACATCTAGTCAACCTACTTTGTGACCCTCTTCATAGTCCGGCTTACCTATAACTCAAGTTTAAAATTGAAATTTTAAACTACCACTTGAGCTAGGCATCTTTATGTCCAAATGTATCCTACGTGCTTTGTTCACGAGATTTCAACGTTTCAAATCTTTCAAGGGACTAACACCTGCATACATGCTTTTATAAATCGGTTAGCCCCTAATTTGATTGTCATTAATTAGCCAAAACCCACATGGGGGCGAATGCATTTCATTTCAGACATTGTGTGAAGAATTATTCATGTAAATGTATGCAAAAATAGTTATCGTTATATTTGTATGAGCATAAAATGCAATAAATATTGAAGGAAACATTTAGATCTAGACAACTATCCCTATGATTCAACTAGTCCTATATATATATATAAGCACAAAACTAGAACGACATTTTAAAAAGCACATGTGCACATTTTTCCAATCATAATAAAAAATGATTTAGATGAATTGTGGTGTGTTAATCAAAATATCTATGTCAACAATTTATGTATTCTGAAAATATAATGTATGTGTTCATTTGGAACTCACATTATCCCCCGTTTATGTCAAAAAAAAATATAGAGCTATATTTTCACTACTCTATGGTAGCTATCATGAACTTAAAAACTATAGCGAGAACGAACACCTATGGCAATGGGACAGGCAGTGCCAGGAAAACTGCGGCCTCATCGAGGGCATCGCCGACTACGTGCGGCTCAAGACGGGCTACGCGTTGGGGCACTGGGTGAATCCGGGGGCAGTGAGATAGGTGGGATCAGGGGTACGATGTCACGGCGAGGTTCCTCGACTACTGCGACTCACTCAAGCCGGGCTTTGTAGCCATGCTCAACGCCAAGCTAAAGGATGGGTACAGCCAAGGGTGGATCTTAAGGGGGGGCTAGGGGGCTCTAGCCGCCCTCTATAGTTGGTATATCAATATAAAAATATAGATGATGAGGGAGAAAACTGGTGGAGGAATGAAGGAAAAATAAAAAAATAGAGTAAGAAGAAGAGATCAGCCTCCTTCGATCCTGTTCTGCATCTGTCACTGGGTACGACGAAGACTATTTCCTGCACATTCTGGAGAACGTAGCGCTAAGTAGGACTGATCATCCTGGTCACTGGCACAGCAGCAAGCAGTCAGTGTGTATGGGCTATCAAAGTCCAGCACCACTGTCTCCCAATCACGTTATTATTATGATAAACACAAAACGCCAATGTCTAGCATGCCGCATGCACGATGTCAAGGTTGAATAATAAGTTGTTTGTTGAATGCCTTTCGCTTTCATAACTCTCAGGGCTTGTTCGGTTCGCGAAATATGTGGTGAAAAGTTACTGTAGCACTTTCGTTGTTATTTGACAAACTTTGTCCAAACATTGACCAACTAGAATCAAAAGATTCGTCTCGACATGAGCAGACCAAAAGTACAATTAGTTATTTTTTTACCTACATTTAATGCTCCATGCATGCGTGTAAAGATTCGATGTCACTGTTACTATGCAAAATATTTTGGCAAATATGGGGAACTGAACATGGCCTTACTCATGGCTATCATCAGCCTCTACATGTATGGATACAATGTATGACAGTATATTTAGTTTTATAATTAGTCTATTTTTAATGGGAGCGTATGCTATGCAAACCAACTAGCTATGCAAACTATAAAACTCTCATCAAGTCCACACAAATCTAATCCAATGCCTTCAGATGAAGGTGGGTTAATTTAACACTTAAACCCTCCCACCAATCCCATCTAATCTTTTTTTTTCAAAACACTCCAGGCAGCAAACAAACACCGTTTCTCCCCGTGAAACTTTTACCGCGACATTTTTTTCGCGACTTTTTTTCCGGTGCCCTAAAATCACTTCCCGAAAACTACGACCAAAACCATGATGCCCACGACCCTTGTAAGAGGGTTGATGATCCCTAGGATCACAGCGAGGCACCACAAAGCGATAACAAACCAAACACAAAAAGCTCCGGCACAAGTTCGACCCTTAAGAACCGAGTCCCGAACGTAGATAGATGGCTACGTCGAGAAATCCCTAAATACCGATGCTAACAAGTAGCAAAGATACCTAGAGAGGTTCCTTGGTCAACTACAGGGCCAAACGAGAAGTCCAAAAACCAAGCGAGGAAGTCGGGAGAGCAAACGCACAAAACCTGAAGCTTCAGGCGATTCCCGGACTGTCCGGGCCTGGAGTCCCGGACTGTCCGCCCCTACTGTGGACTGTCCGCGACTTGGTGGCGGACTGTCCGCCGACCGAATGGACCAAACAACAACCTTGCTGAAAGTCCCCTGGTCGGCTTCCGGACTGTCCGCGAGTTAGACCGGTGGACTGTCCGCAGGTCACTACGGACCAAACCAGCCGAGCCGCGCAGCCACTGAACAGGCTGGAGCCCGACCCCCGGACTGTCCGCGCCCCTAGTGGCGGACTGTCCGCGGATGAACAGAGAGGGCGATTTTGATCGCCCCTCCCACGAATCCTCTCAAAACCGAATCAAAACTCAATCCCACGTTCCCAAACTTGGAGAAGATGATCACGAGGTAGTTAGGAGACTATCCCCAAGAAATCATCCGCTCAAATCAACTCAACCACTGGGAAATCGAAAGGGGAGAGAATGATCGAAAAAAAGAAACGCCACGAAAACAAAATCAACCCGATCTACTTGTTCGTGAGGAGTTAGATGAATTCCTTTGGTCGAAATGACCTCCTCAATATAAAGAACAAGTTGATTCAAACGGATTTCGCAAAGACGCACTAGAGAGGGAGATCGAGTGACGGGAAAATCGCGGAGAAACGAAGAACGCGAAGAACACGAACCAAAACGCGAATCAAGTCATCGATCTGCAACCGTGTGGCTACCACACGCTACAATAGTGAGGTTACGGCCTCACTTCCTCAAAATCTCCAGTACACAGAGGTATGGTTCTCTGCGGATCTCAGCTAGCTACAGCAGGGATTGGGAGAGCAGGAAACCCTAGAAGCAAAGAGCCAATGACTGAGATAGATGGGGAGGTGGGTGTCTCCCCCTACTTATCCTAATTCTAACTATTCCTAATTCCCACTCTACCCCTAACTACTTACAGAGCGAACCAGCTAAATCCTAAGGTTATTCTGGACCAACTCGATGGTAGGTGGATCCGACGGCCACGCCCGCACAACTCGTAGCGTTGCCTCGACGCAACCTCCCGATTGCCGCCACGTGCCGCCACCGCTCTGCGTTCTTTTCCTGGACGTCGCACCCCCGGTTTTGAGGCCCAAACCGGGAAACCAGCCTTCACGACCAACCCCGGTTTTGAGGCCCAAACCGGGAAACCAGCCCACGTAGCCTGAGTTTTGTGGCCCAAACTCAGCAAACCCGCAACACCCAGGTTTTGAGGCCCAAACCTGGAAACCGTCCTCAGCCCGAGTTTTGTGGCCAAACTCGGTAACCATCAGCGCCCAGGGTTTGAGGCCCAAACCTGGAAACCGTCCACTCGATGGTTTTTCTCTGGCTCTACCCAAAACCGAAGCTGTAGAGGGGATGCACCACCCGTGCACCCCGTCCACCGACACGTGTCCCCAGGTCCTCGACCCGAGCAACACCATGTCCCGCAAGTCTTCGCTCGTCGCTGTCCCAGGCTGCAAGCCACCACAGCTGATCCTCGGGCCACCGGTCCCTCAGTCCAAGCCTCACGTCCGCCCTTCGCCACTCTCGGTCCCTCGGCACGACACGTCTCTACTTGACCTTCACCTTGCCTCTGATCACTGCATCCGTGCTCGACACCTACACAACACAAGCCAAAGAACATGCGCATCATCCCAGTTGACAATCACTCATCACTCAGAGACTCGGCATACACCCATGTATCCGCAAGGACGACGGTCTAGCACCTTACTAGTAAACTCGGAGAAGGTTGCGGCTTAGGTGTGCTTGGTTGTTCAAGGTGGGCTCCAATTCCAGCGTCGACCGCGTCAATCGTGATGATGGCGTGGTCATCGGTGACGATGGGATGACTAGCGACCTGACACTTGGTGGCAGCGGCAGCAGTCGTCTCCGTGGAGACAAGGGGGGTCTCCATGGTCGCCGACGTCGAGTGGTGATCGAATGTCGCGGGGTCTCCTGTGGTTGGCCTTGGCGAAGTCCACCATGGACTCCAGCGGGAGGGTGAGCGTCGGCTGACCTTGCCGGCCGTCCATCTTGAGGGTTGTGGCCGTCGAGGCCCAGCGGTAGGATGGGCGGCGGCGGTCCATGTGGAGGTGCCAGACCGTCGTCCTTGGCTTTCTCCATGGGGCGGCGGCGGCGGCGTCAGAACAAGGCGCCGGGAAAAAAAGTCGCGCAAAAAAGTCACCAAAAAAAATGTCGCGGTAAAAGTTTCACGGGGAGAAACGGTGTTTGTTTGCTGCCTAGGGTGTTTTGAAAAAAAGATTAGATGGGATTGGTGGGAGGGTTTAAGTGTTAAATTAACCCACCTTCATCTGAAGCCATTGAATTAGATTCGTGTGGACTTGATGAGAGTTTTCATAGTTTGCATAGCTAGTTGGTTTGCATAACATACGTTCCCATTTTTAATAGACTAAATTGGGGATACATTGTATGAATACATCCGACGTCACAAATTTTAGTCTTGGATCCAAATATCTCCGTATCAGATAGATTATCTCTTGTCAAAAAACATCCTTCAAAGACGTACAGTAGGAGAGATACTACTATGCTTTTAATTTCCAAATACTTTTTTCGATATTGGATTGGGAATCTTACTGCATCAACACTATATAGTGTAATTTTATTGAGAATTATGTTTGGCACAAGGTTCTAGCTTGGGAAACACATCCATTTGCTCTCAAGCCAATACAATGTTTGCAATGAGTGGAAAACATCATTCCAAAATGCTAACTTAGGTCCTTTATTTGAGTTCTTTGCACCACAAGAGATTTTGGGTTAGGTAAAGACTTCTGACGAGCCAATGACATGACTTTGTCTAACAATGTCGTACAAATAATTCTCGCAGTCGAAGTAACCATGATTTTGTGATCCCAGAGTATCACTCCTACAGTACTACTCCCTCCGTCCCTGAAAGAATCAATTTTTAGAGTTGTCTTAAGTCAAACTTTTTAAACTTTGACCAATTTTTTTTAGAAAAAACTATCAAGATTGATGGTACCAAATTCATATCATTAGATACATCATAGAATATATTTTCATAATATGTCTATTTTATATCATAGATGTTATTATTTTTTTCTATAAAGTTAGAGGAATTCGTTTTTCAGGGACAGAGGGAGTAGTTTACAATCCATCGTATAAGGCCATCCGCAATGGTTATCAAATAGCTAGCTAGAAATAATTCTATTGACTCTCAATAACACTTTACAAATAGCTAGCGAGATGACGCATAAAAATAATATAAAGTAGCACTCTTATTGGCTATCGATGAGAGAGATCAAATAGCTAGCGACTTTCCAATAGCTAGCTATTTGATATATCTTCTCGATAGCCAATAAGAGTGCTACTTTTGTAAGTTGCGTCATCAAAATAGTACTCCCTCCATATAGGAAAAAAATAACGTTTAGGACAGCATTTAGCATACCAAGGAGTGATTAATTAGAGGACAATGTGTTTGCCCCTATTAAATGATTGTGGGGTGCACTTCATACAAGAAAGTTACAAAGCTTAGATGGCTAGCGCGTTGAAGTTTAATTCTGTGGGCTGAGTTTGATTCCTCATAGCTGCAGTTTTTTTTTTTGCTGTATTCCTCATTTTGCATGGCGATGAGCGTATTTTGCATGGAAGTTGGAGCAGGCGCGCTGCCGCTCGTTTTTCGTTTTGGCTGGATGGGCTTCGCGCGTGTTTTTTTTTGGCTGCCGCTCATTTTTCGTTTTGGCGGCTTGGCTAGATGCCTAGATAAGGATGGCAACGGGTCGGGTAAGGTGCGGGTAGATCATTTACCCGCCCGCGATTATACCCGCGACCCTTACTTTTACCCGCCCGCGAGCATGCCCGCGGGTAAGATTTCGTACTCATACCCGTGCCCGGCGGGTATCGGGTATTCGTCGGGTCTAACTAAAAGAGATCAAATAATAAAATCACAGTGATATGAATCGATAAATTCATAGTTAAACAACACACAAATATGTAAATCTCACTTTTAGTTCAATATGACAATAAATGGAAGCTCACAAGCCACGATAGATCATAGTTTATTCATAATTCAAACATTCATGCTCATACAAATGACATAAAAAAAATTACACGAACTACAATAATAAATTAATAACTCACATAATCACTTTTATTTAGCCATCTATAAAAAAATATCATCTTTACTACTCAATATGCTATGTATATGATACAATTTTATATTAAATGAGGTAGTCAATATGATATTTATATAACATAAATGACAAATATTTATATATATTCTCAAATTGCGGGTATCCATCGGGTACCCACGGGTAAAAGATTATACCTGCACCCTACCCGCATATTTGCGGGTACCCGACCCTCATGTACCCGCGGGTAAACTTTCATGCCCATACCCACACCCATCGGGTACGAAACCCGCGGGTATTCGCACCCGCGGGTAAGATTGCCATCCTTGTGCCTAGATGGGCTTAGCTGCCGACGTTTGGGTTACTCATTTTCTATTTAAGCGACGAGTTGCTGTCTTTTCTTGTTTATTTTAGTAGTACTACTCTGTACACTGACCCATCTCCTCTTCAAGCTTAGACATGGCCGATTCATTTCCTACTACTATGTTTGATCTCAACGAGCCTGTAGATGACGACGGTGACGCTGCGTTTCATCTGGACGAGCCCCCGCTGGAGCATGGCAACGAGCCTGTAGATGACGACGGTGACGCTGCGTTTCATCTGGACGAGCCCCCGCTGGAGCATGGCAACGGTATGCACTTCTTCATTCATATATTGTGCATGAACCGTGCTACCTTTTCCTCTCAATCATTTTCTTATAACTGTGCTATCTTTTCCTCTCAATCATTTTTGACAGGATTTGATTTGAACTTGCCACTAGATGAATATGATGCTGTAGATTTCGATTTTGTAGAGAACCTGTCAGGTAATAAGTAATTGTTTGATAAAATATTTTTGTTTGTAAGTAATGGCTATTATTTTTAGTGCTTTCGATATTTTGCATGGAAACACTTCTTCCTATATTGTGCATGAACTGTGCTATCTTTTTTGTAGATAATGCTTTCGATGCTCCCGTTCAAGCTAGGCAACGAAGCAAAGATATGCCCGAAGAAGTTAGAAAACAAGTTTTTCAAGCTTTGTTGACAAGAAGCAAGAATGGAAAGCTAGGCAAGAACGATACGACAGTTGTTGCTGCTCAGTTCGGTGTACACATTCGTGCAGTTCAACGTCTGTGGAAGCAAGGTAAAATATCACTTGCAAATAACATTCCAGTTGACCTTGGTAGCCGTAAGAGGGGTAGAGTTGGTCGTAAGGCATCTCCTGTTGATTTGGAACAATTGCGTAGCATTCCTCTCAAGGATAGAATGACCATCGAAGATGTCTGTGCCAAACTTAACATGAGCAAATGGAACATTCAAAAGTATTTGAAAAAGGTTTGCTTAGGCGCCACTCTAGTTCCATTAAACCGTATCTCACTGAAGCTAACAAGAGGTCTAGGTTAAAGTGGTGTGTTGACATGATTAGGAGGGATTTGCTTGCTGATCCAAGGTTTAAGGATTTATATGACTTTGTGTTTATTGATGAAAAATGGTTCTACCTCTATCAAAATCTGAAAAATATTATTTGCTACCCGATGAAGATGAACCCCATCGGACTTGTAAGAACAAAAATTACATCCCAAGGCTCATGTTCCTGTGTGTTGTTGCTCGACCAAGGTTCAAGGATGGGGAATGTATTTTTTATGGTAGAATTGGTTGTTTTCCACTTGTTCGATATGAACCGGCTATGAGAGGAAATGAGAGAACCGGCCGTGTCCGTGGTGACTTGGTAATGAAGCCCATAAGTTCGATCACAAGAGACGTCATTAGAGATTTCATGATGAACAAAGTGTTGCCTGCCATTCGAGCCAAATGGCCAAGAGAAGATGTTGGCAAACCAATCTTTATTCAACAAGATAATGCACCTACCCATTTGAAATTAGATGATCCAGATTTTTGTGAGGCTGCTAAGCAAGGAGGGTTTGGTATTCGTCTAATTTGTCAACCACCCAATTCCCCGGATTTCAACATTCTTGACTTGGGTTTTTTTCGAGCTATTCAAGCAATTCAATACAAGAAGGGTGCAAAACAATAGAAGCTCTAGTTCCAGCAGTGCAAGAGGTATTTTGATCAAATTGTTGACAAATGTTTCAATGTTTCATAAACTACAAATTTGTTTATTCATTCATTTGTTCCACACTTGTTTGTAGGCATTCATGGAGTATTCGGCAAACAAAGCTAACCGAATGTTTGTAACACTACAAAGTGTTTACATTGAAGCTATGAAGGTGAAAGGATGCAACAATTTCAAGATTCCTCACATGAATAAAGATGCACTAGAAAGAGAAGATGTGTTGCCAAGTTCTATCTCTTGTGAACCATCTTTGATACATGAAGCCGAAGCTACTCTTGCTGCATCAAACAGTTAGAATCATGCTAGTTAGCTTAGTGAGATAATCGTTGTAACATTGAAAACATGCTAGAAGCTACATGAAACCGAATGAGTATCTACCTTGAGCACGTGTGAAGGTCATCTTGCTTCTCGTTGATCCTGGAGAGGTAGCACGAGATGAGGCCATGGTGGAGTTGCCAGTGCGAGTGACGATGAGACCACGCACGCGAGGGCCGGCGAACGGAGCTGTGAGCGACGGTCATGAATCCAGCGCAATCTCGTCAGCGGCGGCGAGCGCGGCGAACAGTGAGCGGAGCACGGCGAGCGCAGCGAACGGCGACCGGAGCGCGACACGGCGATCGGAGCACAGCGAGTGGCGTTCGGTGCGGCGCAGAGGGACGGGTCGCGGTGAGGAGCTAGAGGGTCGTGGCGCCTTTAATCTACGAGAGCGGTACGGCGCAGATCGAGTTCCGAGAGTCGCGATAATCTACGAAGGCACAGGTATCGAACGGACAGGGGTAAAAGAGTCCACAGCGTCGGTCTTTCAACCTGGACGTCATTTTTTACAGAAACGTGGGGAGGCTCCAAAACGTCATTTTTTTATATATAGAGGGAGTATTTATTTATATGTCTCATCTACCTAGTTATTTGTAAGTTGTCATTGAAAGTCAATAGCATTCTTCCTAGAGACCAAATAGCTAGCGATTTGAACACCATTGCGGACGCCCTAAGCGCGGCCACAAAAGTCCAAGACGGTTTAAAATCCCAGAACAAAATCTCAAGACTGTGGCTTAATTGGTCCAAAGATTGTGTCGGTGCTGACGATAAATGTGTGGTTCTGGAACGGAAATATCCCGAACCGAACCGCGCCGTTTTCTAGATTTGACCCGAGCGAATTCGAATTTGCGGACAAAATATGGAAAGATAAATTCGAATTCGAAAACGGACTACAAAATTCGAAATCGGAACGGAATTCGGTTTGGGCCTTTTCCGATCGATTTCTATATTTCTATATTATATTCGGAGTGTATCATATTTATAATTCGGTTTGAACCGAATTTGGCCAGTACATAGTCGCAGTCGCAGACGCAGCAATAGCCACTCAATGGCCCAGCCCAAAACAAATAACCCTAATTTCTATCCTGTATTCTTGTTCCCTCCGGCCCCCTCCCTATTCCCTTCCCTGGCGGCTGCACTATCCTGCTCCCGTTCCCTCTCGACTCCGGGCGCCGCCCATCCCGACGCGAGACGCGCGGCCGTACTCCCGACGCCGCGCCTCCCACTCGCGACGCCGCCCCTTCTACGCCGCTCCTCATCTTCACCTTGCAGCGCCGCCGCCCCTCATCTTCACCGGCTAGCGCCGCCGCCCCTCATCTCCACCAGCCAGCGCCGCCGCCGCAGCGCCACCACTCCGGCCATCGATGGCACCCGGTGGAGGAGGGGTTCCTGCTCCTGGAACGAAGGGCAAGGGTAGCAAGACTAAGACCAAGAGCTTGCACGTCCTTCTTGCGCCACCGGCAGCTCCGACGGCAATGGCTTCTCCCTCTCCAGTGCCAGGTAGCCGTACTGGTTCATCTATTTGTAATGATTCATGTCTCTCCTAAGCAAGCACGGCCAATTCAGTTATTCATGTATGTATATGCTGCTCGTCAGGGAATAAATCTCATGCAATTTTAATCTTGAAGGATTACGTGCTTTAATTCAGTAACATATGATCCAATTTATATTCAGTGCCAGGTGTGACAAGAAGTACAGAGCTGAGGGCGTGTGTGAAACAACTGCATTCAAGAACCATATGAAGTCAAGACATAGTGTTATCAAGGGACAACAACAGCTTAATGTTGGTAAGACCTCTGGTTCTGTTCTGCCTTTCAAATATGACCCAGAAGCTAGTTTGAAGAAATTGAATTTGGCAATAACCATGCATGAATATCCTTTCAACATAGTTGAGCATGAGTATCTCGTTGATTTCATAAAATCTCTACGTCCTAGCTTTCCGATAAAATCCCGTGTCACTGTTAGAAAAGAAATAATGGACAAATATCTTGAAGAAAAGGAAACTTTGTATGCATACTTGAAAACTATGAAGTGCCGCTTTAGTGCAACAATGGATATGTGGACCTCATGCCAAAACAAAGGATACATGTGTGTTACAATTCATTGGATAGATGATAATTGGTGTATGCAAAGAGAATTATTGGTTTCTTCAATTTAAAAGGTAGGCATACTGGTGCAAAGTTGTCTCCGGCATTCACTAAAGTTATGGTTAAATGGTACATTGAAAATAGACTATTTGCTTTGACCTGGATAATGCTAGTTCAAATGAAGTGCCTGTCAATGATATAATTTCAGATCTGAAAGACAATGCTAATGGTTCACTAGTGTGTGTGATGGGATGTTTTTTCACGTTAGATGTGCTTGCCATATTCTCAATTTGGTTGCTAGAGATGGGCTGAAAGTGATTTCAGGAACACTCAAGAAGGTCAAATCACTTGTACTAGCTGTGAAAGGGTCTCCATTGCAGTGGGAAGAGCTTATGAAATGTGTCACCCAAGCTAAGTTGGATACAAAAAGGGGTATTCAAATGGATGTTTCAACCCGATGGAATTCTACTTATCTAATGTTGAGAGATGCCTTGTACTACAAGGATGCATTTATTAGGCTAAAGTCTGCAAATCGGCTTAGGTATGTTTTCTTGATCCTAGGTATTAGAAAAGGCTCATAGAGTATTACATGAAGAAGTTCCATGGGGTTCATTATGAAACGGAACTTGATGAGTTTATTAGTGTGGTAAAGAAACTATACAACTTTTATGTTACTACTACTGCATCATCAAAGGCAACTAGTGAAGTGGCTGGACCTGCAACTAGTAACACAGTTGATGTATTAATGGGAAATGTAGACCATGACCTAGAAGAATTCTTATATGATGCGAGTGAACATGTTGTGGCTGAGTCAAATGATCTGGAGAGGTATATGTTGGAACCCCTACTGAAAGTTGGTGGTGAGTTTGACATCTTAGCATGGTGGAAAAACAAGAGCGAAGAGTATCCTATTCTTACACAGATTGTTAGAGATGTAATGGTTGTACAAGTATCAACAGTTGCATCCGAGTCTGCTTTTAGTGCTGCGGGTCGTGTTGTTGATCCCTATCGTAGTCGTCTGGATCCCGAAATGGTACAGGCATTAATTTGCACAAAGGATTGGGTTGCTGCAGCAAATAAAGGTGCTCATTTTACCTGTTTTTATTTCAGTTACATACCTATAATTTCAGAAGAATAATACTTTGATATTTTTCCTTTGTATTTTTTTCAGATTGTAAGATGGTTGGAACAATTGTGAATGATCTTGAGGTTGATGCTTTAACTAATGATCTGGCTAGGCTGAAAATGGAGGTACTTTTATTGACTGATTGCTATGAAATATGCTAGTTACTACCCTACTACACATCATAATTCACTTTGCAAACTTGTAGGAAAATAAAAAGGAGGAGAGGACGCTGAGGAGGACAACGAGGTAGAAAAAGACATGGGAAGTGATCCTTACATCATGGATGATGCTAATGAACTGTAGACGGTCATGCCTTGTTAATTGCTTGGCATTCATCATCTGTTAATTGCTTGTTCTAGACTTGCGTTATGTAATTGGTCGTGCAGTTGTTTAATGCTATGCACTTGAACTAGATCATGCACTTCTTACTTGTGATTGTGAACTTGTTATGTATTTGGTCATGTACCTTTTTAATGTTATATGCATCATTCGTTGGGCGGTCCTCCGTATTATTTTTCGTATATCGACCGTGTTCGACATGATTCCGCTCGAATTGGTTCGTTTCCGTGTTCGGTAAGTTCGTTTTCGTTTTCGTGTCCGACTTGTTCGCTTTCGCTTTCGATTTCATATTTCAAATGTAGAATAGAAAACGGTAGAGGAGTTTTTCGACCGAGTTCGACCGCTTTCATCCTTGGATGCACTATTGATTGATACGTACAATCGGGTACGGGTCCTGCACGGACGGCTTGACTTCGATGTACACAAACTTTTCCAACCGGCAGGTCTGATCAACATACTGTACAGTTGAAATCAACATATTGAAGACTGAAGAACCATCAGTTTGTGGAAATGTTAATTCCCGTCGCCGTCTGCAACACGAAATGTTACTCGATCGTCACGGAGTCATGCATGCATTATTATCGACCTTGAAAAGACAGATCCCCAACATATTATATATGCTTATAAAATTTAAGCCATAGCTTATAGATAAAATAAACAAAAGCATATAACTACAAATGTCGTTGTGTCGTATATGATTATGCGAATTTTTTTTATTAATAACTTAATTAAATAAGATATTACAAAACAACACTGTTCAACTTTTTTTTTCAAAACTAACTCTTTTGCCAAGCGTTAGCCGCGCCATGCATGGCGGCGCGGCAAAAGCACCACCGTGGCACCTCCCGGCCACGCAGGTTCTGGTGGGGCCCGCTTGTCAGTTTGTCGCGCCAGGCGGCCTGGCGCGGTCAACGGCTTTGTCGCGCCAGGCGGCTTGGCGCGGCAAAGCCCATCTAGATCTAAGCGCACCGGCCTTCTTCCTCCTCTCCTCTGCCTGCTCGCCCGGCCGCCGCTTGCTCTCGCCGCCCACCCCCCGCCGGAGACCGCCGGACGCCGCCAGAGCTCCAGCCGGGCCTCAGCCGAGGTCCTCATCCACATTTGGCTGCCACAGCCACCTCCTCTCCAGTCCCCGCGCAGCCGGCCGGCCAGGCGAGCTCGCCGGCGGCCAGGCGAGGTCGTCGGCGGCCAGGCGGTGGCCGGGGGCCGGATCCGCCTCTCCCTCTCCCCAGCTCAAGCAGGCCAAGCTCAGGTTAGCTTTTTGACTTAGTTCATTAGAGTTTTTTTCGTTATTCTTTACAAGTTAGTTAGTTATTGAATTAGAAAATTGTTAGTGACTTTTGTTAGTTAGTTTATTGATTTAGGTTATGTTAGCTAGTTAGTGATTTAGGGTTAGTTAGTGACCTAGGTTAGTTAGTTTAGTGTTTTAGGTTATGTTAGTTAGTTAGTGAAATAGTTTAGTTATTTAGTTATCGAATTAGGTAAGTTAGTTTAGGTATTAGTTTAATTAGTTACTTAGTTAGGGTATTAGTGAATATTTGTTAGTTAGGGTTTTAGGGTATTTAGTTAAGGTATATGACGAAATATTACTGAAGACATGTTAGTGAAGCCAACTTAGTTAGTAGCTATGTCATTCGTTACTTTAGAGAAGACCATCACCTGACCTTAGTTGCACCATTTATTTTGTAGATGAACACTGTAGTCAGATTGTTTTATGGAGGCACAGTTAGTACACGAGATGAGTCGTTTGATGCAAACATGGAAGAAGAACTCGAAGTATTTGATGAGCGCCCTCCTTTTACGGAGCTTGTGTTGCGTCTGAAGGAGAAGTTTGATGGTGATTTGTCGTTGAAAGGGAGATTTGACAGTGGCAAGAGTAGGGCAAACTATGTGTTGATGCCCTTGTGCAATCAGGCCGATTGGGCAAAATACCAGAGGATTGTTATGACATCCAATTCGATCGTGGCTGAGATCGTGGTAGAGGATGGTTGGAGGAAGCAGGCAGAGGAAGGGGATGATGGCAACGAAGGTGAAGAACAGGAGGTAGGGGATGATGAGGATGGAGCTCCAATGAGTATGGATGTTGATGGTCAACGCACGCAGGAGACGGTCTATCCATCTGAAAATGCCCACGCTGACGTCAGCCAAATAAACAATGATTTTGATGTAGCCGACCTAGAGCGGCTCGAGCAGGAGGAGCAGGAGGCACAAATGTTTGAGGAACACTATGATTCAGATGATGATTCAGATTATGACGAAGAAGAGGACAGTTATCTTTCTGCTATGCCAGAACCGGTTCGTGCTATTCCACAACCAGTTCGTGCTATGCCACAACCGGTTCCTTAGAATATGCAGCCTCCAGGGAGACTAGTCACTGATATATACGAGGATCATACACCTTTTCACGCGTGGCAGCGTTTGAGCGATGCATAGTATTATGTTCTGCCTGATCCTTACACTGAGACAGAGCTGCAGCAATTGAGGTCGGTTCACATGCAATTTAGAGGTGTTCCCAGTTATAGGGATGTCAGTATGGTGGATCAGGCAGTTTGTGATACTGGGTTGAATTTGTGCAAGGCAACACTGCATAACCATAAAGATTGGATTCTTCAGAAGAGTATGATTTTGAACACTATGTCTGAGCTGAAGCTTTTCCTTCAGGACTATGCTGTGCATCATCATCGACCGTACACTGTCACCCATTCTGATATTAATTTGAGGTACCACGTGAAGTGTATGAGTAGAAGTTGTCCGTGGATGTTGAATGCTCGCAAGAGAACTGATGGCAAGTGGAGGATCAGTAAAGTAGTACAACTGCATACTTGTTTTACAAATAAGGGACAAGAAGAACATCCTCAGTTGACGGCAAGATACCTTGCACGACGCATTTGGGCATTTGTTGACGATGACGCCGACATATCTGTTTCAAAATTGATTATCTCCATATTTGGATTCACAGGCTATAAGGTGACTTATGGAAAGGCGTGGCGTGCAAAGCAGATTGCCCTTGCAATTCGTTGGGGTGGTTGGGATGAAGTGTACAACATGATTCCACAGATTTTGTGTGCAATGACACACTATAATCCTGGCCTGAAATGGTTTACACACATCAGTGGGCAGTATATAGACCGCAACAACGGCAAGGTTACACATGTCCTTCAACGTGTATTTTGGTCTTTTGCCCAAACAGAGCATGCGTACCAGTATTGTCGTCCAGTCATACTTGTGGACGGTACATTCTTGACCGGAGTGTACAAGGGTGTGTTGATGATGGCGGCGGCTGTTGATCCCGAGGACTAGATAGTTCCAATTGCTTTCGCTTTGGCTGAGGGGGGAACGTTGAGTCTTGGTCTTGGTTCATGGCCCTTCTACGGATACAAGTGTTAGGCCCTTCTCAGACAATATGTTTGATTTCGGATCGCATATGTCGGGTTGCTTTGTGCCGCAGAGGAGGAGATAGAGGGTTGTCCTCCTCTGGTGCACAGATGGTGCATGCGTCACTTTGCCGCCAATTTCTGGCGTCAGCAGAGAAAAAAGGAGGTTTGTGCCAAGGTGAAAGAGCTATGTTGTGTTAAAACTGAGCACAAGTTCAAGGAAACAATGGAAGAGTTGGACAAAACGTTAAACAGTGCTGGCAAGGCCTGGATCGATAGACAGATGGAACACAAGGACAAGTGGGCGCTTGCTTACGATGAGGGCGGTTTCCGGTTCGGTATAATGACCACCAACTCATCAGAGTCTTTCAACAAGATTGTTGACGTAAAATCTCGGTCGGTCACGCCAATACACTCGAGCACACGGTCCTCAGAGGGGTGCGGAGCAAGGTCCTGACCTCCTGAACCTTCAACGTATGGTGGAGCCGAATCTTAGTGAGATCGACTTCGAGTGTGCCAGTCAATTTGACCTGTAATTGACAAGGAGAAGAAAAGTCTGTCAAATTGTGGAACCTGCCAGTTTGGTGCCAGACAGTTCCAAATTATACGGCTCTGATATAGCCACTTGTCTTTAGGATTTTGACTACAAAGTCAACTCCCAGGAGATTGCATGAAAGGCATTGAAAAAGATGTAAAGCATAACGGCTATGGCATGTGTGAAAGAGTGTTTATAATAAAACAAACAGCCGATGAGCTTGAAAGATGTTAACAAATAAAGATCTATGTGTACATCTAAGCGATATAAAATCAACGTATCGACTAATTGCACGAACAATTCTATCCATTAACAATGGTGTCTCCATACAGCCATAATAACAAATAGATCGATAAAATAGCTTAAACATCAACAGTGGGGTGTCTCCATACAGCCTTAATGATGATCAAGCTAGATCGTGTCTCATGCAAAGAGTAGATCCGTTAATTCCAAGCCACTTAAAGGAACACATTATGAAGAAAGCATAACTAGATCGACTATTTTAGCCGATTCAAGGTCCATGAGGCACGAACAAGATCTACCGTCAAAACCATGATTTAATCTAAAATAAACAGACTTAATCTATCATATATATCAGTGGGGTTCGGAAATACAGCCGTGATAGACATGCTAGATCAAATCTATCTGCTCTCAGATCAGATCGTGGTTTTATCAGATATCTCAAACGCACAACATGTAACAACCAAGATTGACAAAATAGTCGATGAAAGGCTTGAATCGGCTATTTTTCTCTGTTGTGAGTGTATAAACCTCAAAACAGCCGAAATGAAGCATCTTTTAGGTTTGAGCCAATTTGTCAATCTTGATTGGGCAAGATGTTGTTTAAAACATAAAGAAACAAATTAAAACATAAAACAACATCGGTAACTTAATGAATCTACTAGCTTGCCAAACCAATAGAGCCGATAACTAGCCAAGATCAACTAAAGTAAGAGATTGATCAGAGTCAAGACAGTCTTACAAAATACGAGCTTAAGCCGATAACTAGCCATGCCATAGCTTTAACAAGAGTTTGGTCGATGCCAAATACAGCCTTATTACACGATGACATAAGCCATTGGTGAAACTTACAAGCAAACCGGAGGTCGGTCGATGCCGATGCAGCCCTGCCTGATTGAAGGTCTCGCCGAGATCTACGTTACTCCTACTCCTAGGGTTTTGGCCGAGGGCCGATGTATTGATTGATTGGATGTTGTTTTAAAAAATTCGGGTCTCTAGCTATTTATAACCCGGTCGACTCTTGCCCTAATACGAGTAGGTTAAAAAAGGTAAAATAAAAGACGACCCGAACTTGAACTCCTTGGTCGAGTCCGACACATCTTCGAAGCTCGTCGCGTTGGTCCACATGAATCCTTCTAGTTACGCTTGACCCGCACAAGCTTCTTTATTTTTAGGCCGATCCTTTTCCTTAATAAATCAGTCGTTTATGCTTACTAAATAATAATCTTCTCGGCCTAAAATCTGGTGTAAACACATGCCCCCCAATTTTGGGATGAAATTCATTTTATTCCAAAAATGTCATTTTCTTTCCCTTAGGATCCGATCAACTAACCTTTCTCTTAGCCGATCAGCCGAGTCTTCTTCCCAACCGTTATCGTTTTCTCCCAGGGCTACTCTCAAACCCTAACCTCCAAAGAAGTTCGCCGCCATTCGATTTTAAGCAAAAACCCTTTGAGAGCTCGAATTTGGTGTTTCCGCAAGTCAAATGGCAACCCAAGATTCCATCCCTGAGGTAAACTTCGGGTTTCTTATTACCCTCCTTTTCTGATGATTCTCTATTTTCTTATCCTCCCTCAATTTTGAATTTTCAGGCGCTTCATGACCAGATCCTAATCCCAATTCAAGACAGTCCGAGCGACTTCTTTCTCGGTCCAGTAGGCAATCTCGACCCTACTGAAGTCATTATTGCTGAGACACAGAGAGCCCCCTTCAAGAATTCAGATTTCGCTTCAAAGCATTGGGGCAAAACTCCTTTCAGGAACTGGTCATCGATTATTCCAGGCTGGAGAGACTGGCTGATCAAGGTAGAAGTCAAGAAAAAGTCAGATTGGGTTCTTCGCAGTCTAGATCAGTGCATCACTCTGTCCTTAGCCGACATGAAGAGGAACGAGCAAATGCTGAAAGTTGCCTGCTACTTATGGTCGGGTACTTTCAATACTTTCATGTTCAAACAAGGACCCATGACCCCCAATTTAGCCGATGTGCACATGTTGACCGGCTTAAATATCACTGGATCCATCAATCCTTATAGCTTTCAGATCAAACCTTCCATTAAGCTTGGAACCTAAAATCTGGTGGGTGGTCCAATTATATTGCTTCCTTCCTTCAACTCCACAGTCCAGTGTTTCAGAACGAGAGCACACCATCTTCTTGAACATGTGGCTGGAGAAATATTTATTCTGTGGGCAGAGCTGTGGTCCAACCTCCAACTTCCTGGCTCTGGCAGAAAAACTGCCTGTGACTTCAGACATACCCCTGGGAAAGTATCTTCTGGGTGCCCTGTTGAAGGGTCGAGATGGCGGACTAGAGGGGGGGTGAATAGTCCTTTCTAAAATTAAACGAACCGGCTAACCGAAACAAATGCGGAATTAACAACTATCGGTCTAGCCAAGACTACACCCCTCTATCTATACTCTCAAGCACCTTATAAAAGATCCTAAACAAGCAATAAAGGTGTCGGGCTAGCTAAAGCTCACCTAAACAATTCTAGCTTGCAAGGTTACACAAACCTAAGCAACTAGTACTCAATCAATCGGGGAGCACCAACACATGCCACTTAGCAAAAGCACAAAGCCTAAGCTCACTAGCAATGCTCAATAACAAGGCTACACAAGCCAAATTAGAGAGCTCAACTTAGCTACACAAACTAAGCAATGTGACTAGCAAGACTACAAGTCAACTAGTCACTCATGGGATCAACACTCTATGCTACACAAGCAAAGAATATAACTAGCAAGCTACACAAACTAACTAGGAGCACAAGAGCAATCTACACTAGCACAAGTATATGAACAAGTAAATACAAGCTAGTGAATGGAGTTTGCAAACCACCGAGAAGATGAACACGAAGTGGACACAGTGATTTTTCTCCCGAGGTTCACTTGGTTGCCACCAAGCTAGTCCCCGTTGTGTCGACCACACACTTTGGTAGTTCGGCGGCTAATAGGCACCACACCTAGCTCGACACTCGAGCGCCGCAAGAAACTCACCCACAAGTGAGGGTAACTCAATGACACGCTCTACTAGAGTTGCTCTTCGCGATCCCCGGGGGCGAGCACAATGCCCCTCACAATCCTTCTCCGGAGCCACGCACAATCTTCACGCGGGCTTCACGACGGAGACTCAATCACCAAGCCGTCTAGGAGGTGGCAACCTCCAAGAGTAACAAGCACCACCGGCTGCAACACGAACACCTAGTGCCACTCGATGCAATCTCTCAAAGCAACGCACTAGAATCGCTCACTCGCAATAGATTCGCACACTAGCAAGCAAAGCGAGTTAGAGGGCTCCTAAGCACTTCCTAACCATGGACACTAAGTCCTAGGGTGCTCAACCTTATCCAAGGACCGGCCACACCTCTATTTATAGAGGGGAGCACAAAACTAGCCGTTTTCCCCTTTTCCCAACTCCCACGGCACGGTCGGTACTACCGACCAAAGGGTCGGTACTACCGGCGGTCAAAATGACCGTTAGAATCGCCTTTCTAACACGGGCGGTAGTAGGGTCGACAGTAGGGTCGGTACTACCGCCCCTATAGCGGTACTACCGGTAGGCCAATCTAGATCTACACAGAACGCCCCCAAACTTCCTCCAAGCGTCGGTACTACTACCGACCGGGGGTCGGTACTACCGGGGTCGGTAGTACCGGCCCTATGGCGGTACTACCTCTAGGCCAAAAAATGGCCCCAACACAGAGAGCATGCGATCTGTTCGCAGAGGGGTCGGTAGTATCGGCCTTATGGCGGTACTACCTCTAGGCCAAAACATCTCTGCGCTAAAAACGGCCATAACTCTTGCTCCGAACTCCGATTTCGATGATCTTGGACATTTTTGGAAAGCTTGTTCAGAGGGCTACACAACCCACATGAATACAAGATCCAAAGCACAAAGGATTAGTACAGTTTTCCAATCCTAGATCCATCACTCCTCTTTTCCATCCAAGCTTTCTCCGAAACTTCTCCGAGTTGATCCAAATCAACTCCAACACCTTCTCCTTTGTAGATGTGCCAACACCACCAGTGGTACACCATCATGTGCATGTGTGTTAGCATTTTCACAATCATTTTTCAAAGGACCGGCCCTATGGCGGTACTACCTCTAGGCCAAAAATGGCCCAACACAGAGAGCATGCGATCTGTTCGCGGAGGGGTCGGTAGTTACGGCCTTATGGCGATACTACCTCTAGGCCAAAACTTCTCTTCTCCGCGCTAAAACGGCCATAAACTCTTAGCTCCGAACTCCGATTCGATAATCTTGGACATTTTTGGAAAGCTTGTTCAGAGGGCTACACAACCCACATGAATACAAGATCCAAAGCACAAGGATTAGTACAGTTTTCCAATCCAAGATCCTCGCTCCTCTTTTCCAACCAAAGCTTTCTCCGAAACCTCCTCCGAGTTGATCCAAATCACCTCCAACCACCTTCTCCTTTCAAATGTGCAACACCACCAGTGTTACACCATCATGGGCATGTGTGTTAGCATTTTTCAAATCATTTTTTCAAAGGATTTTCACTTGCTCTCACCACGCCACTCTCGATCCTAGCACATCGCCATGTTCGATCGCCTCAAGTGGCACTAGATGACCGATATGCAAACAAGTTTGCTCCTCTTGATAGTACGACCATGTATCCTAAACCCGGTCATAATCTTCTCTACACACCTATGACCGGTGAAATGAAATGCCCTATAAGTATACCTTTGCCTTGCGCATTCCATTCCATCTCCTCCAGTGTTGATGCAACACATGCACCAACCTATCATCAAATGATATGATCCACTTCATATCATCACATGACCTCCATGGTCCATCGATCTTGACCTCACTTGCTCTTCACCATTGCTTCGGTCCTTCGGCGCCAAGTCTTTGCTCAAGCCTCCTGACACTCGGTACCAATGGCTTCAAAGCCTCCAACTTGCCCTTCACCTTCGCAAGCAGTCCATCAAGCCAAGTCTTGCCTTGATCTTCACCATCTTAGCCACATGACTCCATGCCATGTCTCATATGCAATAAGCTCCTTCATTGCTCATTCATATGTGAACTAATTTCCTGTGTATCTCACATAAGCACATATTAGTTCACCTAGGTTGTCACTCAATTACCAAAACCAAACTAGGACCTTTCACCTGTATAGTATGTTGAATAAAACAGCTCAAAGTTTGATGGAAAATGAAGGCATCCCATCAATAACAGGTCCCTGGTGGTTGCTTCAACTCTGGCTTAACCTTCACCTTCACAGGTTGATAACCCCAGACTTGAGGACCTTGTCCTTCCCAAAACTATACCCAGACAGCCAAGAAAAGCTACTGGCCAATGATGCTAAAGTGAGAAGATGCACTTCATTTGGAGAAGTTGCTGCTATGATATTTGTCGATGAATCAGTTAGCTTCTTCTTTAAGATCTTTTACAAGGGATTCCCTGCTGCTATCTTCGACTGGTTTCAGTATCCAGATATCACAGATTTTGAGAACCCATACACCTTCAGGTTCCAAAGAGAATGTGATGATGAGGGTCTGGAGATCTTGTGTCAGATTATAAAACCTTGTCTCCTGCCAACTGAAATTAGGCATGGTAGAGAAAAACCTCCCATGTACTATGAATTCTATCATCCTGTCATGGCAGCCAAACAAATTGGTTTTGGTCAAGTGCCCCCAGCCCTATATTTTGCTGATAAACTCAGACCAAGGGAAGCAGTAGACTCTGCCTTAGAGTATAATAGAATACTCCAATTGGAACAATCTGTTTCCCTGAAGATGGTCAAGGAATGGAACTGCAGGCCTTTTTCTTCAGTTTCCTTTCAAGACTGGTGGCAACAGTGGAGTATTCATCTCTTTAGTGAAGTTGTGGCTACTTACTGTCTGAAGTTGGATTCAGACTTCCAGGCAACTGACGAGGTATAACTCAATTTGTCTTAAAATTTATATCTGTTTACCCCTGATATCATGTGCCAAATTTCTGCAGGATTTGGTCACCTTGAATCCTCCAAAAATAAATTATAACATATGGTGTCCAAACCCAAGGATTGGTTGTGATGCTCCCACCATCAAGACTCTGATGAAGAGCAAAGTTTCTGATGCCTTAGATGATCAGACCCTTAGCACCTTTATAAAGGAAGCTGGCTCCTTCAAGAAACAGAAAACTATCAAGCCAACTGCTAAGGTCGTATCCAAGAAGAAGAAGAAAGACACCTCCGACAGCAGCCAATCCTTGATAGAAAATGTCAACACAGAGGTAATAAAAATCTGCTCCTTCTTATTCTTATCACCAAGTCTGCGACTCTTTTATTTTTTAAATTTCTAGGAACAGGCTGGCACTCATAATATTGAGTTGCCTCAGGAGCAGGTGGATACTCAAAATATAGAGTCTGAAATACTTCCTCTTCCTGATATTGATCAAGAGTTTCCCCAACCAGGTATACTTTTTAGCTTATAGCTCCACTTTCCTCGGTGGATGTTCTTGAAAACTAATGAAAATTTTCCTTCAGATGTACTTCCTGAGCCTTCTCCAACCTTTCCTGAGCTTCAAATCAACCCATCTGATCAGGTACTCCAATCAACACTACTTCTCCTTTCAATAATTTCTTGCCTATAATTATCTTATTCATCTATCTGTTGTAGGAGCAAGGAGGACCCTCTTCCCCAATCATCCCTTTTGACTTAAAAGAATATATGGGTGAAGAAGAAGAACCTGTACCAGATCATTCCAAGAAACTTTCTGAAGAAACTAAGGCTCGGTTGCAACCATTACTCTCTCTTTTGGAGACTAATATAGCCGACCTAGTACATGATGCAAAAGGAATCAGAGACATCTTCGATTTGATCAAAGATGACATACCAGATGACCTCAACAAAGCTCTGACTCCTGTCGCTCATATAGAGTTTCTTCAGTTAGAATTCATGGAAGCTAAAACCAAACTCTCTGCATGTGAAGCCCAAGTGCACCTGCCAGCACACGAACAACGTTGCATTTTTGATATGGTTGCTGCAAAGGACACCATAGATCAAATAAATTCAGACTCCATTGTCCTCATCGGCAACCTATCCTCTTTAGAAGCCGAGAGGGATCACCTATTGAACAGGCTTCAAGTTATCGATGATCAGATCAAGCTGAAAAAAGAAAGACTGGAGAACGTTCATGTTGCTCTTCGTGAACAAAAGAATAAGATAGCACTTCTTCACAGCGAGCTTCAGGATGTTAAAGCCAGGAAGAAGCCAATCCCAGGTTCTATTGAAGAAGATCAGAAGAAGATAGCAAATATAGATGCTCTCTGCTTGAATGCCCTGAATGTGCTAAAATCTGTATTAAACATGTAATTCTATAATTCCTGACTCTCAACCCTTCCATTGAAAACATTCTTCATTGGTTGACTAGCGTCATGATACCCCTCTTTTTTTTATTTAACACTTGAAGCTCTACCAGCTATCTTTAGCCGATATTACCTTAGACGATTTAATATTTAGCCGATTAGTGCCAGAACGGCCCACTTAGTCGATTCACCTTAGGATCTGGATCTGAGGGTGCCCTCGAACCGACGCCTTTTCACCTTCTCGAGTCTTACTCATAAATACGAAACGTCGGCTTCTTGAATACACCACGCATTCATTGCTTTACTCTTCGGCCTTTCCTCTCCTCATCCACCGACTGCCTTTTCTTCCTCGGCGATCAAAGCAATGGCGGACAACCGCGGAAAATGCCCCGCGGAGGCATCGGAGTCCGTGGATGGCCCTCCGGCGACCCGCCGCCGTGTGCTCAGGTAATGATTTTTCTCTTTAGCGCCTCTTTGTGCTCCGAAATTTTTCATTTACCTGAGGAAAAACCCTAACCTTTCTGCAGTCCTCCTACTCTGGCAGACGACCAAGGCCCCAGCCAACCCCAATCGGGACACGGGTTGGCATTGGACGATGATGCATGGGCCTTCATCCGGGGTGTCGCCGACACCCGACGCCTCCTAGAGGAGGAGCATCGTCGAACCGCCCGCCTGGTGGAGGAGTGAGAGGTCCTCCGCGCACGCCTCAACAGTGCTCTTGAGCACTTAGAGGCGTCCGACACCAGGGTTGCTGGTACATTTTTCAAAATCTTCCAACTCATCATTTCAATTACCTTTGTATAACTGTACTAGTGAATCTGTTGGCAACTACTTGTTTAAATACTTAGCCGATTTGTTCTTTGATTTAATTGAATCGGCTATCCCTTTTAAACTTAGTCTCTTTTATCCAACTGTAGAACTCCAACAGCAACTCGACTGGCTCCCTAGGCGAGCTACGGCGATTGCTGACTTCGTGAACGCCCGGGGAGACAACCTGAGGACTCGCCTGGATGACGTCGGGACGCGCATCAGGGAGCTGGCCCTCCACGCTATCTGCCACGGTGCCACCTTCGCCCTTGCCGGAGCCGAACTCGGCGGTGCTAAAATCTCTGGGGAAGTTTCTCCCTCCTTCGTCGGTGCCAGGACGAGGGAAGACTTCAGGGTGCTGGTGGAGGAGTTCCAACCCCTGGGGCTTGCCGTGACGGAGGTATCGCACTTGGAGGACCTCCTGAACAGGCTTCATCTAGATTAGTCTGTGTTCTTAGTGTTTCTTTTGGTGTATCCATCCTGGTGGCCGAAAAAACTGAACAACAAGTCTGCCCCTGAATTGTCAGGCTAAATAATTTTGTTAAATATCGTTTGCCTGTCATTCCTTGCATTGTATTACTTGAGCTTTTCTTTTGATGAATGTTCTAAAGGCGATACTTCCTTAGTATCGGCTACCAATTAAAATCAAAAGATGATGCATACATATCGGCCATTTTTGTTCTAAAGGCGATACATTAGTATCGGCTATAAAATCAAGCAAATTGATCTTTCGTTCTAACTCCAAAAGAAATAATCTTGACACAACATCGGCTTTAGCTTATTGGCACCGATGCGAATCATTGTTAGCAAGTTAATCTGCCAGAACATTTTTGAAGCCGATTGCTTGGATCGGCTGTTGACTTTCATCAATTGTCTTGAGAAAGTCTTCTTCAAGAATCTTTCCAGAAAAGCACTCTAGGTTATCAAAGTTCCAAACATCAGGGTCTGAATAAGCAACACTAACAGTTGAATCGGCTGGTATCACTTCCACAGTGTCGCCGATCCACTGAATCACATTCTGATGCATGGTAGACGGAATGCAACAGTTGGCGTGAATCCAATCCCTTCCAAGAAGCACACTGTAGGATCCTTTTGCATCGACTACAAAGAAAGTAGTCGGCACACTTTTGTTGTCAATCGTTAACTCGACGCATATAGCACCTTTAGTAGCCGATACATTGCCAGCAAAATCAGTTAACCTCATATCGGTCTAAGTCAAGTTTTCAGTAGTCTTGCCAAGCTTTCTAAAAGTGGCGTGTGGCATCAAATTAACAGCTCCCCCTCCATCAACTAACATCCTATTCAAAGGCCTCCCATCAACAAACCCTTTTAGGTATAAAGCTTTCAAATGGGAATGTCTCTCAGGTTTTTGAAACGTGGCCTCTTCTGCTTGATAGATCCACTGAGCAACTGCTTCTTCATCATCAAATTCTTCTTCATGATCAGAGGATCTAAATTCAGCAGGTAACATGAACAGAGCAGCGATATTAGCCGATGACTCACCCTTATCGACTATCTGCTTTACTTTCCAGACTTTGGGTTTCTTCTTCTCGACTTCATCATTTCTCAACCTTTGAACCCGTCGCTTCTGGCTTTTGGTCTAGCCACCAGGACACCATTGCCCCTTTTGCCAAGGATGATCATGATCGGCTAACCTTACTCCAAGCCGATTATGAACATTTTCATTTTTTACGCACCAATCTGTCTTTTCAAACCTCAATCTTTCATGTACAGATCGGCAGTTGATCGGATTATGAACAGAGCAGCGATATACTTTACATCTTTCTCGGTACTTTTAGCCTTTGCCCAAGGCATGTACTCGTTGTTCTTCCAAGACCAATCTACAGCAGCCACTTCTTCATCATTTTATCTCCTGAATTATTGTCTTCATCTTCCAGGAAGAAATGGCTTTCTGCATTGTAGGCTTTCTTGGGTTTAAAGACTTGATTGTACCGATTTTGGGCGTCAATACTTGCTACCTTTTTAGCTAAATCGGTCATACTGTTACAACCAAAGCTGATTTTTCTCTGATAGCAGGTATCAATCCTTGAATTGCAATGCTAACTACCTCTAGGTCTGACAATGATAAGGAGTAGCATTGATTCTTCATCTCTCTAAATCTTTGGAGGTACTGGCATCCAGACTCATTATCTGTTTGCCTTGTATCGATCAAATCCACTAGGCCTTTCTCCAACTCCAAGGTTAAAGTATTTATGGAATTTATCTTACAAATCTTCCTAGCTCTGAATAGAATTGGGTGGCAGAGATGAAAACCATGAAAAAGCCGAACCAGAAAGAGAGAGAGGGAACATTTTGACTTTAAGTGCTTGTTCATCACCAATCTCTCCAAGCTGGACCAGAAAATGGGTTATGTGCTCCATGGTTGTCACTGAGCCGGTCCCCGTGAATTTAGTAAAATCAGGGATTCTATATCTTGGACGAAGAACAACCTGATCAAACCATTCTGGATATGGCTTTTTGTAGCCGGTCACTGTAGATTTTGGCGTCAAGCCAAATTGCTTCTGAACCAGATCAGTTACCCGACTCATCAGTTGATCAATTTGGTTTACCGGCTTTTGATAGCCGATGTTCTGCCCCCCGAAAGTGTTGCCATTATACCCCGGGTTCTCCTGAGCATCCAAGGTATAGAAATCTGAGATATAATGATATCCCTGAGGGATATCACCAGGTGCTACGCTCCCTTGATATGGTGGTGCATTGAAGTCTCTGGTGATGCGCCTTGCATGGGAATCTATTTTTGTAGCCGATGAGTACATGTTATTACTCACAATCGGCTATTGCACTGGCTGTGGTGTCATGCCCCCAGGGTTAATCATCATCTGGCTTCCATTGCCATTTGGACCATTGACCTGAGGTCCAGCAGAAGTTCTAGCTCCTTGATTGTTTCTCACGGTATATACCAGACCCCTTCTATCATCGCCTAAATTGAAGGCCTCTTTAATGGCATTTGAGAGACTGTTGAGGAATACTTCATTGTGATTCATCAGAGTTGTAGACATTGCTTTGCTGATCACTTCTTCCATGGCATTGTGTTGGACCTGAACCATCGGATCAACATGACCATCTAGAACCACTCTTGGTAGATGAGACTTTTGGATAATCTTCTTATCCCTGCTTTTATTGAAGCTCAACAGACACATATAACGATGTTGTTCAACAGTTTCTCCTATCAGACGTCGAAGTTCATCTGGAAGTTCTTCCATTGTTACCTTTATTACATCTTCGTTGTTGATTGTCATGATCAGACGATTGTGTCCCACCGGGCGTGTCAAAAGAATGTGTTGACGTAAAATCTCGGTCGGTCACGCCAACACACTCGAGCACACGGTCCTCAGAGGGGTGTGGAGAAAGGTCCTGACCTCTTGAACCTTCAACGTATGGTGGAGCCGAATCTTAGTGAGATCGACTTCGAGCGTGCCAGTCAATTTGACCTGTAATTGACAAGGAGAAGAAAAGTCTGTCAAATTGTGGAACCTGCCGGTTTGGTGCCAGACAGTTCCCAATTATACGGCTCTAATATAGCCACTTGTCTTTAGGATTTTGACTACAAAGTTAACTCCCAGGAGATTGCATGAAAAGCATTGAAAAAGATATAAAGCATAACGGCTATGACATGTGTAAAAGAGTGTTTATAATAAAACAAACAGCCGATGAGCTTGAAAGATGTTAACAAAATAAAGATCTATGTGTACATCTAAGCTATATAAAATCAACGTATTCTATCCATTAATAGTGGGGTGTCTCCATACAGCCATAATAACAAATAGATCGATAAAATAGCTTAAACATCAACAGTGGGGTGTCTCCATACAGCCTTAATGATGACCAAGCTAGATCGGTCTCATGCAAAGAGTAGATCCGTTAATTCCAAGCCACTTAAAGGAACACAATATGAAGAAAGCATAACTGGATTGGCTATTTTAGCCGATTCAGGGTCCATGAGGCACGAACAAGATCTACTCATCAAAACCATGATTTCATCTAAATAAACAGACTTAATCTATCATATATATCAGTGGGGTTCGGAAATACAGCCGTCATAGACATGCTAGATCAAATCTACCTGCTCTCATATCAGATCGTGGTTTTATCAGATATCTCGAACGCACAACATGTAACAACCAAGATTGACAAAATAGTCGATGAAAGGCTTGAATCGGCTATTTTTCTCTGTTGTGAGTGTATAAACCTCAAAACAGCCGAAACGAAGCATCTTTTAGGTTTGAGCCACTTTGTCAATCTTGATTGGGCAAGATGTTGTTTAAAACATAAAGAAACAAATTAAAACATAAAACAACATCGGTAACTTAATGAATCTACTAGTTTGCCAAACCAATAGAGCCGATAACTAGCCAAGATCAACTAAAGTAAGAGATTGATCAGAGTCAAGACAGTCTTACAAAAGACGAGCTTAAGTCGATAACTAGCCATGCCATAGCTTTAACAAGGGTTTGGTCAATGCCAAATACAGCCTTATTACACGATGACACAAGCCATTGGTGAAACTTACAAGCAAACCGGAGGTCGGTCGATGTCGATGCAGCCCTGCCTGATTGAAGGTCTCGCCGAGATCTACGTTACTCCTACTCCTAGGGTTTTGGCCGAGGGTCGATGTATTGATTGATTGGATATTGTTTTCCAAAATTCGGGTCTCTAGCTATTTATAACCCGGTCGACTCTTGCCCTAATACGAGTAGGTTAAAAAAAGGTAAAATAAAAGACGACCCGAACTTGAACTCCTTGGTCGAGTCCGACACGTCTTCGAAGCCCGTTGCGTTGGTCCACATGAATCCTTCTAGTTACGCTTGACCCACACAATCTCTGTTATTTTTAGGCCGATCATTTTCCTTAATAAATCAGCCGTTTATGCTTACTAAATAATAATCTTCTCGGCCCAAAATCTGGTGTAAACAAAGGTATTCACCGGTGTTAGAGCCTCGCCTATTTCTGGAATCGTTGAGTACTCGTTTCACAAGACGAACGAGTACTTCGTGAACAGGTGGTCCATTGCTCAAGACAACCTACAAACGGATTGTGAATTTGGAAAGGCGGGAAAGGAGCACATTCAGCAAAATGAGATCTGGGCAATGCAGCAAACTTGTGAGGCTTATGGACCAACCAGACAAATCTATAATGTTCGAGCAAAGGGTGGCACTACCTTGGGCGGGGAACGTTATGGTGGTTGCAACTACCGAGTCGATCTTGAAAGAGTGGAATGTAGTTGTAACGTGCCGCAAATAATGCATGCCCCTTGCTCTCACATGATTGCGTCCTGTAGAGCGCGCGGATATAACTACAAGGCCCTACCATATATGTCCGAGTACTATCGCCGGAGCAACACCGTTGCAATATGGCAGAGCAGCTTCGAGCCTTACCTTGATCCCACTCAATGGCCTCCATACCTGGGTAGAGGCTACATGCCTGATCCAGACCTACTCAAGGTAGGTAAGGGTAGGAGGAGGAAGAAGAGACTAAAGAGGTACATGGACAATATGGATAGGTATGGCGGGGGGACTTTGACCAGACACCTAGCACGAACCTCTGCTCTGTTTGCCACATGCCAGGACATAATGCAGCCTTCCATCGTAGACAAAGACAACAGGTGTACAACGACACAATTTGATTTGTCTTTCGGATCTGTTTATGCATATGTCTTTCATTTATTTTAATGATTTATTAATTGAGACGTTGTACTAACTTGTTACCATGTTTTGTCTAAACAGGGTGGCGAACCCTCAGGCGTACCCTCTCCTTGAGTCCTACTACGACGACGAGCACCGGGCGCACAGACTGACGGACTACGACCCTCCGGAGCGGTTGACGCTGCTTAGGCCACGCACCCACCTTTGGCACCGGTGGGACGAGCGCTACGCACCCATCCTATGGCGTGCTGGCTTCTTGGTGTTGGCCCGTGTCGCCAACCACGCGATGTGCCAGCTCGACCCGGCCCTCCTGACCGCGCTGCAGGACAGGTGGCGTCCCGAGACGCACACCTTCCACCTCGCCTGCGGGGAGCTGACAATGACGTTACAAGACGTGGCCAAGATTTTTGGGCTACGCCTGTCCGGGCTCCCCGTGATGGGGATTCTAGACTCCGACACGTGGATGACCACTGTTGAGCAGTTCTATGGCCGTAGGCCGCCCGACGACGCAGATGCCAGGAGGAACAAGTAAGCTAATATTTGTTTTCTAATTTCGTTGCATATGATTGGTACTATTATGTTCTAACTTGAACTTTTTTGCGAAACAAACACGAAGACTTCAGGGGTGCCCTCGTCGTGGCTCACTATGCCCCCCCCCCCCAACGCCCACCCACAGGTAGTCGAGAGGTTTGCCAGGGTGTGGCTGTGGCACTTTATTGGGGCCTTCCTGTTTTCCGACTCCTCGGGGAATATGATCAGTTGGATGTTTGTCCCCATCCTCGCACAGTCGTGGGAGAACATTGCTGGCTACAGCTGGGGGAGCGCTGTTCTTGCGTGGCTGTACAGACAGCTGTGCGAGGGGTGCCGGCGGTGGCAAGCGAGCTCTAGTTTGGGAGGGTGCTTGCCTGTGCTCCAAGTTTGGGCCTGGGAGCGCCTGCCTGTTGGTCGTCCCCATATTGCACAACAAGTGGTAAGTACATAGCTCTTTAGTTCATGTGCTTTACAAATTTAACATTAATTTAACCGATTCAAATTGGAATGCAGCACTAGCCGCACGACGACACCGGCCCCACTGCTATGTTCGTCTGGTCGACGGCAGAGCAAGTTAGAGGCAACCCCCAGTGCCGCTACAACCAGTACACGGACATGTTGGACGTCTTGACACAGCACCAGGTAAGTCCGGAACCAGTTCAATTTTTAATACTGACACATAAACATTAAAAACTATGTTTGTTCATTAAAAATAGGTCCGCTGGGAGCCTTGGGACCGGTACCACGATGTGTTCGACGTGGACACAGAGCTGGACCGTCTGGACTGGCGTTGCACTGCGCCTCTAATCTGCTTCTATGTGGTGGAAATGCATTTGCCGATCAGGGTGTTGCGTCAGTTCGGCGTACGACAGGAGTTCCCTCCTCCTCTGATGAGCACGGACCAGAGGTTGCACAAGTAAATATCGTCCACAATCATGTTCAATTACTCAAGTTAATTCTATCTTATGCTCTAACACTGACCTTCCTTTGCATTGCAGGGTGAAGCGCCAAACCAGGCGGAAGAATCCTGTGGATTGGCGCGCGGAGCACGCCGATCATTTCCTGAGTTGGATGAACAGGTTCCAGCAGGACGTTGATGACGGCGAGCCGTACGACCAGGGGGTCTTCGACCAGTACCTGCAGTGGCTGCACCGGAGCACCAGGTTGCACATTAAGCCACCGTACTACGAGATCACCGCTGAGGACGAGTCAGACGACGACGTGGACCCGTACGATGCTGTCACTAGGGTAGGGTTCACCCTGACAGAGCACCTCTACAGACCTACGTGGTAATATATCATGTCCTTGAACTTTTGTTTGTGTTTTTGTACTTAGTGGACTTACCCCCTCGACTTGTCTCGGCAGGCGTCGCAGCTGTCTCGGTACTCCGACGAGGCAGCACAGCTTATACACCACTCCAGCTCTACTGGGGACCATGGCCCGATCCAAGCTTTTTTGCAGGTATCATAACACATTCGAAGTGCCACTTGTAAATCTAAAGAAGTTATAAATTGTACTAATATATATTATTTTCTGATTTGTAGAAAATCAGGAAGGGCTGCAGGAAGCTGGCTCAGAAGCTAGGGTGCATGGACACAGCGTGGGCCCCACCGCACTTGCCTCAGCCTTCGAGCCCTTTGGTGTCCGACACTGTCCCAGCAGCAGCAGCAGCGTCGTCCGAGGCCCGGACGGGAGGCACTTCTGCAGATCCACGCGGAAAGAGCACCACTACAGAGGAGCAGCCCGAGGAGGAGGAGGAGGAGGAGGACGAGGAGCAGTACGTCGAGCGCACCACACCACCCTACACAGCTAGTGCAGGCTACATGACCCTCGGCCATAGCTTGCACTACGCTGGAGGGTCCTCCTCCAGAGGTGGACTGCACCACTCCATGGACGACACGGCGTGGCAGGTACCTGGTGCATACCAGTGCCCTAGTGGCTACTACACCGGTCCTGGCTGGTAGCCTTGGCCAGAGCAGAGCGCACCACAGGAGCTGGGGTACTCACACCTAGGTGGAGCTCCACTACCTACTCAGGAGGACGTGCAGGTACATAAGTTGGCATGTCTACATTTAAGTTGGCCAGATACATTTAAGTTGTTTGCTAACATTTATTTCGAATGTTGCAGGGACCTAGTCAGACGCAAGGGTCACCACGTCGGCTGCCACGCGCACGAGACCGCACGGACGTCATGTTCACGCCCAACATGGACCTGTCTCAGTCGAAGCGTCGGAGGCAGCCACGTCAGCCGTACACACCTAGTTAGGCTTAGTGTTAGATGATGTCTTTGTTAGATAACATGTTTGAGACCCCTATTATGTACTTTGGAGTGTTAGCCACTTTGTTACTATATCACCTGTATTACGTTTGAGTATATTTAAATTGTGTCAATATTTGGTTCGTTGTTATTGCAATCGCGAAAAATGACAACAAAAACAGATAAAACACACGCGAAACCTGGAGGCGCGGCTGACGCTTTTGCCGCGCCAGGCGGGGGTGGCGCCACCCCGGCTGGCGCGGCAAAAGCGTCAGCTGCGCCTCCAGGTTTGGCATGGCAAAAGCTGACATTTCGTTCAATGGCCTTTTCAGTGTGGTGTCCTGTCCTCATAAGTGCTCTGCAGTTTTGATTTCGATAGGCTTTTCAGTGTATAGGCTTTTCAGTATATAGGCTTTTCAGTGATTAGATTTTTCAGCGAATAGTCTTTCAGTTGCAATAACTATGCACTCACAATGCTGCTAAGATAATTCACAAGTTCCAAACCAGGGCTCCGCCTATATAAACCCATCGGAGCCTTGCATATTGAACAACTTCAGCAGAGCTTGCGAGGTTCGTAGTAGAGATGTCTGGTTCGTCCAAAGGTGGGAGAGGAAAGGGTGGGAGGAAGGGATCTCCCATTGTGTGGGAGGGCTCTCTTGGTCCTGATTCCTTCTTAGAGGCACTATATGAGTTTCCCGTTGAGAGCAAAAAGGATTTCACCAGGGAACGTCCTCTTAGGGGATACGATAACCGCCTAGAAGACTGGCCAAAATGCCGCCATGGTGAGGACTGTTTGGTGCAGATGCTCCACAACGACTTGGAGGCGGGGCGACGTTTCTTCAAATGCCTACGAGCATGGGTAACTTTATTTCATTGTTGTTGCTATGCCTCTCATATTTGCTAATACTTAGTCATTTTGTGAATGTCAGTCTTCTATTTCCGAAGAAAACCGCGGCTTCACCAAGTGGGTGGATCCTCCTCCAATATGGCCGCATCAGCAATACATCTATTATCTATAGGGTCGTATCGACGATCTTGAAAGAGAAGTTAAAAAGCATGCTCAAGGACTATGATGACGACGGCAGCGATGCAGGCGGTTCAGATGATGCAATATGCCTTGATCCATATTGCAACTGCCCGCATCACAAGAACAAGGGGCCGCCACCACCGCCGCCTCCACCACCACCACCGCAATGGGAGGCTATTGCGGAGAAGGGTCTACTCAGTTTGCTATGTGAGACCGCTTCTAGAACTACTAAGACCACTATGTGTGTGTTGTGTTGTGCCAATCAATTACCTAAGGCATGTTAGGATTAGTCTAGGACCTTTTAACCAAGTTACGGTAAAAGGTCCTCACATGTCATGTACTAGTTTGTTGTTCGTGTACTGGTTTGCTCTATTCTATTTCTCGTACTTTATCCCAGAAAAAATCGAGGACACATGAACTACCGCAAACAATACAACAACAAATAAAAAGTCGAACAAAGTGCAGTTCAAGACTACATTATCGAGGATCCGAAATAAATGGTACAGGAAAGTACAAGCGAACAGTACAATAGACTAACAAGTCCACCAAATGACAACAATGTTCATTACTCAATAATAACTACTGAACCTACCACACTACTGAGTGCAACGAGGCCACTTTCCCTTTCTCACAGCATCCAGATCCTGCTCCATGGCAGCCTTGGCACGGCGCACACGCTCAAGCCTCTTCTGCCTCTCCCCCTACACTTAGTTGCATCCCTCATTTTTTCCTCTTCCTCATGCTGCTTTTGTGTTGCCTCTTCTTTGCGTCTCTTCTCCAAACGCTCCTTGTCCTCCGCAGCCCACTTTTCATCATCTCTACGTGTTGCTTGTCCTCCGGCTTCATCTCAGTGTCGATCCACTGCTCGAAGTCACATAGTGGTGGAGGCTCCTGCAAAACACGGCTAAGTCAATTAAGTAATGAAATATAAATGATTTGGCATTCATGTTTAGAACAAGCCATCAGCTTCTCACCATCAATCCAATACGGATCTGTTTAGGTGTAGGATCAAAAGCATAATTCTCACACATCTAATACCTCTAACCGTATGTGTCCTCCTCATCAGATATTGTGACCTTACAATCATCACCGCAGTAGCACATGGGCACCGGAACACCACTAGACAATGGCAAACGGGCAAAGGCATTGCCCGTGAGCGGCTGCCTACAATCATCAACGCAATAGCAAATGAACGTAACACAAAATTACTTCATTTTAACCGATAAATAAATAAACAATGTACCGATCTTACCTTGCCTTACTAGCTTTGCCACGCCTCGGCATTCTAACAATAAAAAATATGTCAACATTAAACGGATATTCATGATTAATTCTAAATGTACATAATGTTCGAACAAATATTTTACAAATAAATGTACACAAATTGAACAAAATATTAAACAAAACACATATAAGAGGTGTAATACATGAACAAATCCATCATTAATTAACAACTAACATGAGGACAATTTCAAATTAAATAGTGTTTACAAACCCTAACTTAGACAAATATGGTTCAATCAAACACTACAAATATGGATAAAGAATAGGAACATAGATCAAACATACCGTGTATGTAGAGAGAACAAGTTGGATTGCAGGGAGATGAAGTGAGGAGGTAGATCGAATTGGAATTGGGAGGAGAAGAGAGGAAATGAAGGAGAGGAGCTGCTGGGTGCGGCGGCCAGATCTTAGAAATGGGCTTTGGGCCGCGCCAACCCACCTGGCGCGGCAAAGCCCTTGACCGTGCCAGGCCTCATGGCGCGGCAAACGCACTAGCCGCGTCAGCCCCGCCTGGCGTGGAAACTGACAAGCGGGGCCCCACCCGGGCCTGCGTGGCCGGGAGGTGCCACGGTGGGCGCTTTTGTCGCGCGCAATGCATGGCGCGGCTAACGCTTTTGCCGCGCCATGGGTTGATTTGAAAAAAAAATTGAACAGTGTTGTTTTTGTAATATCTTATTTAATTGGTTTATTAATAAAAAATTGATTATGCTTGGTTGTGTGACACTGGACACATTGGTTGACTCATTATTTCGGCAAACAGGCAACCCTTGTGGTTGTGGAGAAATATATAATGTGAATGTCCTAACAGCAAGAAAGTATATATTGCCTCATATATGGAGAAAAAAAGGACACATGGCTTTAATTTCTTCCACACCGGTTTCAGAAAAAAAAATCAACCAAACTGGAACAAGTCAAGTCAGTAGTCCTTTTGACCGGACCAAACCCTACGTAACGTAAGCTTCAATCTTTTTATACAAAAAAAACATATTATCACGACATCAGCATCGCAAAAAATAAATAAAAAAAATCTCATCACATTTTTACCTATATATAATATAAAACACCAACCACAGCAAGTAGCTAACCAACGCAGCAAGGAGAAGCACAAGCAGCTTCATCCAGCACAAGATGAACAAGCTTCAGGTCGCCACGGTGGCTTACTTCCTGGCGCTGGTCGCAACAACGGCCGGCGCCGTCACGTTCGATGCGACGAACACGGCGTCCAACACCCCCCGGCGGCCAGCGGTTCGACCAGGCCGTCGGCCTCGACTACGCCAAGCAGGTCCTCTCCGACGCGTCCACGTTCATCTGGAGCACCTTCAACCAGCCCAGCCCCGCCGACCGCAAGCCCGTCGACGCGGTGACCCTAGTCGTCGAGGACATCGACGGCGTGGCCTTCACGAGCGCCAACGGGATCCACCTCAGCGCCAAGTACGTCGGTGGCTACTCCGGCGATGTCAAGACCGAGGTAATTAAATGCATCAATATAGCTGCCCTGCCATATATAGCCATACTGACATACTGTGAGCTTGCTTTGTCATGAGGCGTCTCTGTGTCGTCTACTCGTCTTATATATAGGTCACCGGCGTGCTGTACCACGAGACGACGCACGTGTGGCAGTGGGGACGGGCAGGGCCAGGCGAACGGCGGCCTCATCGAGGGCATCGCCGACTACGTCCGGCTGAAGGCAGGGTACGCGCCGGGGCACTGGGTGAAGCCGGGGGAGGGAGACCACTGGGATCAGGGCTACGACGTCACGGCGAGGTTCCTTGACTACTGCGACTCGCTCAAGCCGGGCTTCGTCGCGCTGCTGAATGCCAAGATGAAGGACGGCTACACCGACGATTTCTTCGCCCAGATCCTGGGGAAGACCGTGCAGCAGCTGTGGCAGGACTACAAGGCCAAGTATGGGGGCTGAATGGCTGATGCAAATAGAGGGTGCGAAGTCAACACGTCAACAGGTGGTGCCAAGTCAACACATCAATGCGTTTAGTATGATACGGAGTATGACAGAATTCAATAAGGTGTTTGCACATCGTCTCAGGGTAGTGTTGCTTATGCAAACTGTTCAAAATAATGTATTGTTGACGTCTGCACTGTGTTTGGAAAATACCCCGGCCTCCATCCTAAAATAACTGTCATTTTGGGGTTTCGTGTCACAAGTTTGATTAGATTTGTGAAAAATACGTGCAACATTTGTATCTCTATAAATAAATTTGTTAAAGAACTAGATTCAAATATATTTTCAATGATACTAACTATGTACCATAGATATTAATATAAATATTAAGTTAAAGTTATTTTTTAGGAAGCGAGAACGATATAGCTATTTGGAACGGAGGGAGTAAAAATAAAGAAATAAAAAGATCAAATAATTAAAGTAGTTCGATAAGGTATGAGCATATGCATGATTTTCAGTGTCACTACAGGAAATACAGGCTTCATCGAGTGCCGGACGGCCAGCACTCGGCGAAGACTGAACACAAGGTAAAGCCTGCTTTTGTCGAGTGCCCGACACTCGGCAAAAAAAAAGCACTCGGCAAAGTCACTTCTTTGCCGAGTGTCGTAACACTCGGCATAGATGAGCACTCGGCAAAGTGTCGCGGACCAGACGGCATCCACTGCCGTTTGCTTTGCCGAGTGCCCGCCGTCTGGCACTCGGCGAAGAAACCCACTTCGCCGAGTGCCGGCCACGTGGCACTCGGCAAAGCGTGTGGCCCCGTTCTGTGACACGTGGGTGTTCTTTGCCGAGTGCCACGTGGTTGGCACTCAGCAAAGAGGGGATCTTCGCCGAGTGCCGGCCACGTGGCACTCGGCAAAGAGTGTGGCCCCGTTCTGTGACACGTGGGCTGTTCTTTGCCGAGTGTCACGTGGCTGGCACTCGGCGAAGATCCCCTCTTTGCCGAGCTGTCAGTCCACGTGGCACTCGGCAAAGTTTTTTTTTTTGGATTTTGGACTCGAAATTTTTTGTTGATCATCCCCACAGTACTACTGTCAACATGTTCGAATTTGACACTTTTTTCAAAGCTTTTTGTTATATTTTTTGACTTTCTTTTATTTTGTTGAATTTTCCCGAAAGACGCAAGTTTGAATTGCGGGTGCATCGAATAATGGATTTCAATGATTTGAAAATTGTTATTGTTGTTCTTGAGTGTATGTTGAGGCCAAATCCAAAAAATTACCCTAGGTTTCGATCAACGTGCTCACGGGGCAACGCCTCCAAATTACGTGCAGACGGTTTTTTAATTATAGAAAATGCAAATGAATTCCGAAAATCGCGAAACTTGGCGAGATGTTGTTACATCATATGCTGTATGCCGTGAAAAAAATTTGAGAAAGTTTCGAGCAAGTTGTCACGTACGATGCTTATGAACCAGACATCTCAGCATCCTCTCACATGTGATCACATGTTGAGATGTACTCGGTTTGTAAGCATCGTACGTGACAGCTAGCTCGAAACTTTCTCAAAATTTTTTCACGGCATACGCATATGATGTAACAACATCTCGCCTAAGTTTCGCGATTTTCGGAATTCATTTGCATTTTCTATAATTAAAAAACCGTCCGCACGTAATTTGGAGGCGTTGCCCCGTGAGCACGTTGATTGAAACCTAGGGTAAGTTTTTGGATTTGGCCTCAACATACACTCAAGAACAACAATAACAATTTTCAAATCATTGAAATCCATTATTCGATGCACCGCTAGTTCAAACTTGCGTCTTTCGGGAAAATTCAAGAAATAAAAGAAAGTCAAAAAATATAACAAAAAGCTTTGAAAAAGTGTCAAATTCGAACATGTTGACAGTGGTAGTGTGGAAGTGCCTCAAAAAAATTTGGTGTCAAAATTTCAAAAAAAAATAAAAACTTTGCCGAGTGTCAGCCCTGACACTCGGCAAAGAGCATCTTTGCTGAGTGCCATGCCAGCTGGCACTCGGCGAAGACCTGCCTGCTGGCCGTTGTATGTCTGACACTTGGCCCTCTTTGCCGAGTGCCAGCCGATCTGGCACTCGGCAAAGCCGTTCGAAATTAAAAAAAATATAAACACCCAGCCGCGCCACACACCCGCACACGCACCCACACCCACACACGCACCCGCCGCCCGCTGCCCGCCGTCGTGCCCCCCCCCGCCGCGCACGCCCCGGCCCCGCCCGCCGCCCCGCCGCGCCCCCGCCCGCCCCGCGCGCCCCCGCCCCGCCCCGCCGCGCCCCCCCCCCCGCGCTCCGGCCGCGCGCCCCGCACCCCGGCCCGGGCCCCGTGCCGAGAGGAGGAAGGAGAGGAGGAGGAGAGGAGAGGAGGAGGTGGAGGAGGAGAGGAGGAAGAGGAGGAGGAGGTGGAGGAGGAGAGGAGGAGAAGGAGGAGAAGAGTGGCCCCGTCGTCAAACCGCTTCTGTCGTCCCCGTGGCCATCGCCGAAGCTCGTTTTTGCTATTCTCGTCGCGAAGGTATGCCCTATGTAGTTAGTAAATACTTAGTAGTTAGTAGTTAGTAGTGTTAGTGTTAGTGTTAGTGTTAGTAGTAGTTATACTACATCGATACTGTTATCTGCATGGAAACAGAAGTAAAGTATATGGCTCATCTTGGTACTATTGTGATTGTTGGCCTTTGTGACTATGTCTGCTATACATGTGGTTGTTGGTCTTCGTGCCGACCTTTTCTGCAGGTTTTGGGAACCTCCCCGTGCAGGGGAGGTGCTGCCAAAATTTTTGGTCGAGACTAACCATATGCTTTTTTTGGCAGGAGGAGGACCCGTCGGAGGGACTCGGCGACCCCGATCGTCTTCGTCGGCGTTGCGGGTCTGCCTGCACCGCGTCGTGTCGCCACTGCCCCGACTCACCACTGCCCCGCTACCCTGACCTCACCGACACCTTAGGTATAACCCCTCTATCCGTATCCTTAGGTATCTGGTCTTTGGTCGCGTAACCTAGTTAGACGTCTCCCGATCGAAAGAGATACAGTCTTAGATATTTAGACCTTTGCATATCTGCGACCGTATCTCTTTCGGATTGTCCACATATTTTGGACAGCCCACGGATGCGTAGATGAGCTAGTTTCCATGTTCTGCTCCTGTCAAGTCAGAGTTTCGGCACCACCTCCTCGTTGTTCTCCGGATACACACTCTCCCTGCCAGGACGTGTATCGGGAGAACAGCGAGGAGGTGCTGCCGAAATTCTGTCTCGGGTAGGAGTAGAACATGGAAACTAACCCATCTGCGCATCCTCGGGATGGGATTAGGACCTATCCTTCACCTATTAGATGGTAGGAACGCCGTGTAGATGCAATTGCTGGTTTTGTTACTCGCTTACATATGTATATGGCAGAGGATGGATAACCGTGACTGGATGTACACGGGCCACGCAAGTAAGAGCATAGAATGGGTTACTAAGACCAATGCTTTCTTAGAGTATGTGTTTGGTCCGGCTGCTAAAGGGTCGAGTTGGATGTCGTGTCCCTGCAGCAAATGCGGGAACAAGAAAAGAAAATATAAGAATAACGTGGGGGTAGATCTTTACAAGTAAAGATTCGTTGAAAACTATACTTGTTGGGTCCACCATGGTGAAGCCGATCAGATTAGAGAGGAGGTGGTGAGACAACGCCTCGAGGAGTATGATGGAGATGTCGGGGTAGCAGACATGATGGGAGACTTTCAAGAGGCACAATTCGGTGAAGGATTGGAGGAGCCAGAGGACACTGCAAAGGCGTTCTACGACATGATGTCTTCGGCATAGAAGCCCTTTCATGAAAAGACAATGGTTTCACAACTGGATGCCATTGGACGGCTAATGGGGTTCAAGTCGCAGTATAGCTTGAGTCGAGACGCCTTCGATGGCATGTTGGCAATTTTGGGCACCCTGTTGCCGGAGGGTCACATTCTGCCAAAGAACACGTACGAGTCACAGAAACTTCTTCGTGCACTTAAGATGCCGTATGAGCATATCCATGCTTGTCGAAAAGGGTGCGTCCTATTCAGGAAAGATCACGAGAAAGCAACACACTGTCCAAAGTGCAAAGCCTCTAGGTATGTGGAGGTAGACCATGGAGATGGCAAGAAGGAACAACTTAATATCCCCGAGATGGTCCTACGGTACCTTCCTTTCATACCTAGGATCCAATGACTGTACATGACAGAGGACTCTGCGAAACAGATGACATGGCACAAGAATGGCAAAAGATACAATCCTGACAAGATGGTACACCCATCGGATGGTGAAGCATGGAAGCACTTCGATGCCATGCATCCTGGCAAAGCTATGGAGGCTCGAAATGTACGTGTGGCGCTGGCGACAGATGGGTTCAACCCGTATGGAATGATAGCGGCCCCGTACACTTGTTGGCCTGTGTTCGTGATCCCCCCTCAATCTCCCTCCCGGTGTTATGTTTGACCCTAAGAATGTATTCTTGTCGCTGATAATTCTTGGACACCCGGGAAACAATATGGGTGTGTTCATGGAGCCTTTGTTGGATGAATTGTTCGAAGCTTGGGAAAACCCGGTACTGACATATGACCGAGCAACAATGAAGAACTTCAAAATGCATGTGTGCTACCAGTACTCCCTGCATGACTTCCTGGCGTATTGCTTATTTAGCGCTTGGTGTGTTCACGGGAAGTTCTCATGCCCAATATGCAAGGCAGCTGTGAAGTTCACTTGGTTGAAGAAGGGAGGCAAGTATTCTTCATTCGACCAACATCGTCAATTCTTGCCTCTTGACCATGCGTTCAGACGTGACATCAAGCATTTCAGGAAAGGTGTTCAAGTCACCAACCCCATTCCTCAGTTCAAGAGCGGATCTGAGGTCCGTGCCGATATAGAGGCTCTAAAGTTTGATAAAGACAACGGTCGTTTTTTCGGGTACGGAGAGGAACACATGTGGACCCATATATCGGGCTTGACTAGACTCCCCTATTTCAATGACCTTCTTTGTCCGCACTACATCGATGTAATGCACACAGAAAAGATTATCGTTGAGGCACTCTTTGCAACACTCATGGACACAGAAAAGTCAAAGGACAATGTTAAGGCTAGACTGGACCTGCAAGAGATGTGCGATAGACCAAAGCTAGTGACGAAGGCGCCTGGTGCTGGGAAGAAATTGAAAAGAGGTCCGGCCGATTATATATTGAAAAGAGACCATAGGAAGAAAGTACTACAGTGGATCCAGGCGTTAAGGTTCCCTGATGGGTATGCGGCGAATCTGAGGAGGGGAGTGAACTTGTCTACTATGCGAGTGTTAGGGATGAAGAGTCATGACTACCACATATGGATCTAGCGGCTCCTTCCTGTGATGACCCGGGGATACCTCCCCGAGCCTGTGTGGCGCGTGCTGGCAGAGTTGAGCTATTTCTTTCGCTAGCTTTGTGCCAAGGAGCTATCTTATGACGTGATTGCTAACCTAGAGGAAGTGGCACCTGTGTTGATCTGCAAGTTGGAGATGATCTTTCCACTCAGCTTCTTCCTGCCGATGCAGCATCTGATTTTGCACCTACCGTACGAGGCACGGATGGGGGGCCGTGCAGTGCCATTGGTGCTTTCCAGTTGAGAGATGTCTAAAGGTTCTTCGGAAAAAGTGTAGAAATAAAGCTAAAATAGAGGCTTCTGTGGCAGAAGCATTTATTCTGAAGGAGGTGTCGAACTTCACAACAACATATTATAAGGATAACCTTCCTAGCGTGCACAATCCACCCTCTTGTTACAACGTCGACGAGAGTTTATCGAACCTCAGCCTTTTCAAAGACCAACTCGGAAGAGCAAGCGCATCAAGGACCAAGATGTTGCGGCATGATGAGTGGCACACTATCATGTTGTATGTGCTGTTGAACCTTGACGAAGTGACTCCTTATGTGCAATAAGTTCTCAATGAGCTTGTTACATGCGCCGTCACTATCTTCAATCTATTGATTCGACCTCCTTGTTTTTAAGGAATTTTATTGATGAATACTGGAGAGAGGATAGGGAACCTTCCTCTGAAGAACAAGACCATCTTCTTAAAAATGGTGTGCCCGATTTCATTTCGTGGTTTAGTACGAAGGTACCACCCAACTAACCTTGTATTTCATTTCATTTCTTGTTTCATTTCCTGAAACGATCTACCATGTCTCAACTTACAGGCCCGCATAGATGCGGAAATGATGGATGAGTTGAAACAGGTTGCCAATGGATTCGACTATAGAGTCAAGTCATTCACCGTTTATGATGTGAATGGCTATCGATTTCACACAAGCAGCTACGAGCAGAGTTGGCCCAATCGAAAGACCTCAAATACCGGAGTTCGTACGCCCGACACCGATGAGCGCGACTATTACGGCATAGTCGAAGAAATATATGAGCTCAACCTTGAGGGTACCAAAGCTATTAATCCGGTGGTATTCAAATGTCATTGGTTCGATCCTGATGTCACGAGAAGAGCCCCTGAGATTGGGCTAGTCGAAATTCGACAGGACGCCGTTTACAAGGGAGACGATGTCTATATTGTGGCTCAACAGGCCATACAAGTTTATTATCTCCCATGGGCGTGTCAAGAAGACGACAATCTTATGAGTTGGTACCTTGTGCAGTTAGTATCGCCACGCGGTAAAGCGCCTCTCCCAAACGATGATGACTACAACTTCGACCCAAACACATATAACGGAGAGTTCTTTCAACCTGAGGGGCTAGAAGGGAAGTTTGGCATTGACATTTTTGAGCTAATGGACATGGAAGAAGACGATGACAATGATATTGATGAGGACGAGGGTGATGAGGTGCACAATGCCAAGGACTTAAGAATGCTTGAGCGATTACAGTTTGGTGGTGACATTGATGAGGACGAGGGTGATGAGGATGATGGAGACGACGCCGATTGTTTCGACAATATTGACAGTGATGACGACACACGTGTGCCATGAGCCAACACACGAGGGGCACTAGCCACTGACAATCGCGGAGATAATTTTTAATTCATGTAATGCTATATTGTTATAATTATTTTGCAATTATGTTTCGTTCATTTTGTATCTCTTTATAAATACTTATCATTTATTTATGCTAATTGATTTTATCTTTGCAATGGCAGGCACTCGATAAAATGCCGGGCGGAAGGCGGCAACAGCGGCGGGTCAACTCGCGCTACCAGAGGTCCAGCTCACCACCCACCGTAGCCGAGGAGCCGTCGACGAGGAGGACGAGGACCGGCCGCCCCCGCGGACGTCCTAGGAGGGAGCCGACTCCCGACCCGGCGCAGACCTCCTCGAACCACGACCAGGGGGACGCCAGAGGGACGACCAGGAGGACGTCGGACGACGACACCACTTCCTCAGATTGCGCCAGGGGGACCTGGGGGACCAGGGGGATGAGATCGTAGGTGCCTCAGGAGGGGGTTCCACTTCCTCTGCTTCGAGCAGAGTCTACTTGCGCGGCCCCTCGCAGCTCCCGCAGCAGCGGATCGCACCTAGCCGCCGCCCGGTGATTCGACCTTATGGCGACAAGTAAGTTACCATTAATGTTTTCACTACTTGTTCACATGACATGTTCAAAATTGAACTTCCGACTAACAGTTGTTCTTAATGACTCATGCAGGAACTGGGAACTTGTGGCAGGGGGCAAGACACGCCATATCAATGGCACGTTAAGTCTTCTGATTCGGAAGAACTACCCTGGCTTGGTCACCTATGTCGGGGTTAGGTCACCGCCCTGGATGTGGGACCACTTCGGTGCTGCTGAGGACCCCACGTACACCACCGTTGCAGCGCGGATTAGGGCCGAGTTCTGGGTGAATCTTGCTCGCACAACATTTCTCAATGATACGTATTTGTCGGACGTTCTTGAAATAATGAAAGGGTACATGTTGTCTTTATGCAAGAGTACTTTGCATGCAAGGCGGGGAGAGAGGCCGAGGCGATGCACGTGCAGGACAGGGTCTGCAGGTCCCGGCTCGCGGATATGTACCACGAGGCGCGGATCCAGTGCGTCATCAACTACAACGCCGACGTGTTACGGACGGCGGTGAAGAAGACGGATGCTAGGCAGATTGTGCTGACCAGGGAGACCGACCTCACTAGGGAGTCGTACATCCAGGTACGTACAAAACAGTAATACTGATTGGTCCATCCATCACTTAGCAGCTCTTCTAACATATTAAATACTTATTGTCTTGCAGTTCTGTCCTGGTTGGTGCGCCAATCACCTAGACTGCTGGTTGGCCATTGTGGACAAGTGGAAATCGGATGAGTGGTACGAGAGGCACAGTGCCCGCCGAGACTGCCGCCTGCAGATGCCTGGGGTGCCACACCACCAAGGCAACCTTAGCCTCGCTGCGTACGCCGACAGATGGGTATGCTCTACTGATTTTTTTTATTCTAACACTCAATTACTCATTACTTGTAATCATCTGTGTTTTCCTCGCAGTCCCAGTCGCATGGTGGTGAGGAGTGCCTCCCTTTCAAGGTGTACCACTTGTCACACCAGGGCAAGGCGACTGCAGCGAGCACCCAGTACAACCCAAACGCCGGGCCCGAGGCGTTCACCAACACGAACGCCTACACCAAGGTCACCGAGTACACCACGGCGGCTCGCGAGCGCCATGGAGAGGACTTCGATCCGGCCATCCAGCCCCTAGATACAGACCTGGTGATGAGGCTGGGAGGAGGGAAGCAGCACGGCCGGTACTGGATAGCCAACAGCGCAGTTGACTCGTCCTCTGTTCCCAACCTCGCTGAGATTCGAGCTGCCAGCACGAGCTCCTCCATCCCCATACGACCTCGGCAGCCGACCTCACAGCAGATGATGGCAGCACTTCAGGTAAGTACTTGTTCTATTTGTCGTTCATTGCTTTTACACATATACCTTGTCTTTGCATTGTTTAAACCTTACGTGACGAATTTTGCAGGCCCAGAAGCAGGCCCAGGCGGACCAGATGCAGAGGTTGCAGGCCATGCACGAGGCCGAGGCGGCGGCCCATCGTCGCGACTTACTGGCCGTCCAGCAGCGGGAGGCGCAGAGGACGCAGGACATAGCTCACTTCTTTGGGAGCCTGAACATCCCGGGTGTTGTCGTGCCTCCCTCGCTACTCACTCCTTTTGTGCCTCCTGTTACTCCTTCGACAGACACTCCGGTGAGTATATATGGTTGTTTATATTTCTTTAACTTTTACGGCCGTCCTCCAGGTGCTAACGAATTTGCTTCTCCTTTGTGCACTCACAGTCGGAGGGTTCGGCACCGACTCCTCAACCTGGCGTTCCTCCGCACACTCTGCACATCACTGGTGGTCCTCCTCCGCAGCCTGGGTGGCTTCCCGGTGGCCCTCCTCCGCCCTATGGGTGGCCAGGTTACCTTCCTGGCCAGTCGGGGTACACCGGGTGGCCATCTGGACCTCCGCCGCCCGCGTGGCAAGGTTGGCAAGGTGGTCCTTCGGGCGGGTCGTGGGACGCGTAGCAAGGTGGGGGTTCTTCACAATCTGAGCACCAAGGTGAGCAGTGAGGGCCGACTTAGATTTGTCATGGACTTGTGAAATGGATGTGATGGACTTGTGAACTTGTAATAAACTTGTGACCTTGTGATGCATGGAGACTGAACGTGTGATATTCGTCTGAAATGGATATGCATGTGATATATGGATGTGTGATATATATGCATGTGATATTTGTCTGAAATGGAATATGGATGTGTGATATGTTTTCTGTGTAGGGAAATGGAAATGGAAACAGAAAAAAAAATTCCATTTTTCCCAGCTTTGCCGAGTGCCACACTCGGCAAAGAGGTCATGGCACTCGGCAAAGCTGGGCAAATTTTCCCCAGCTCGGCCTCTTTGCCGAGTGCCTTGACCATGACACTCGGCAAAGAGGCCCTCTTTGCCGAGTGCCGGCCTACGTGGCACTCGGCAAAGAGGCCCTCTTTGCCGAGTGCCAGCCACGTGGCACTCTGCGAAGGGGCCCCCTTTGCCGAGTGTCGGCCCACGTGGCACTCGGCAAAGAGGGCCCTCTTTGCCGAGTGCCGGCCCACGTGGCACTCGGCAAAGAGGTCGTCAAGTGACGGCTCCCGTTTGCTTCGCCGAGTGCTGACCTGGCACTCGTCGAAGCCTTTGCCTAGTGCCCGATATTTGGCACTCGGCGAAGATATCGTTGCCGATAATTTCTTCGCCGAGTGCCCTTCGCCGAGTGCGAGAGGCCCTTCGTCGAGTGCAGCCAGCACTCGGCAAAGCCGGCGTTCCCTGTAGTGTGTGGAACAACTGTGTGTTGCTTTGGTATTTCAGATTTTAGGGATTGTTTGGTTGAGAAAGTTAAAATTTGTCCTAAGGCCATGTGCTAGCACCCATATACCGTTGGATGCAACGGTACATAGGAGCACATAACCTTAAGGGTAAAAAACCGTCTATGTTTGGTTTCCCTAGCTATTATACTCACATCAACTTGCATGATAAGAATAGCTAAGGGGTTGTTTGCTCGACAACATGTTGTGAGAGTAGTTGCCAAACAACTCGATCTAGCTCCAAGCATCTAAAATCGGACGCCTAGGATGACTGTTGGAGCCAGGCAAGCTTCTCGGTTAACAAATCAAATAAAGACGCCCTAAATTGACTCAATCAGGAGAGAGGGAGAGGCTTGCTTTCATAGGCATAGATGCATCTACCTTGACACTCCGTTTAGTTAGGCTTCCAGAGGCTCCTCCATGTGGAAACTATGCAATATTGTAGGTTAGTATAACAAAAACATAGCTTCGGCTCAAAAAAAATATATCAAAGGAGGAGAAGTCGTTCGAGCCACTAGTTTAGAGATACATTGGCTTTGTATACCTCTCCAACAACTCCCTATTCCCACTTGGTATTTTTCCCAAGTTGGGAAATCTCCTCCTCGCGCGCGGACAAGTACGCGCGCGGTGCCGGCTTGGGAAATCCTCTCGCTCCTCCCCCACCGGCATCGAGTTCCAGACGCGCACCGTCGACATCACCCGCCACCGCGTCAAGGCCCAGATCTAGGACACCGCCAGCCAGGAGCGCTACCAGGCGGTCACCAGCGCCTACTACCGCGGCGCGCTGGGAGCCATGCTCGTCTACGACGTCAGCTAGCCCGGCGCCGGCGGCCAGGCCCTTCCTCTCCGGGCGTCGCTGTGGATGGACCAGCAGCAGTCGAGTCCGCCCTCCGCCGGCACAGCCACATGGGTCTCTCTGCCACCGGAGATGGACCGAGGCGCGCGCGCGCGGCCGCCGGATTGGCTGCCGCCGTTGAGGCCCTAGTACTCTACTACTGCAAGAGCTAGCAAGCAATAGAGGGCAGTACGTGTGTCGGGCAGACGCAGACGGCCAGCGGAGGTTAGCCGGCCAGAGCTTCCTCCCCGGCATGCCGACGCCGCCGTAGCAGCTTCCTCCACGGTAAGTGCACGTCGTTCTTAGGAGGGGATGAAGAAATAGACAATGGCAGGCGGGTCCCATCTGTCATCCTCTATTTTTACCAAGTGAGAATAGCAACTTGTTGGAGACATCTCTGTTTTTTACTTGGCAAATAAAATAGCAACTTGCTATAACCCAAGATTTAGCGAGTAAATTTTACAAACTTGCTGGAGATGCTCTTACGGCGGTGGATCCGAAACTGGCCACAACCTCTCCAAACGCATCTTAAGAGCATATCCAACAATAATACAAAAACAATCTAAAACTCTATTCGGTAGCCACCCACTTTCATACTAGCTAAGTTTTGCTCTTAACTTCAGTAGTACTACCTAAAACTAGCTACCTGTTTTTGCTCTCACTGTTAGATCAATATGTGGCCTCACGGTAAAACTGGATCCTAGAAATAAAAACTTGTGTTCACATTTTAAAATTTTATTGAATTTAGCTGAAATTTGTTAAATAGGATTTAAAATATCATGGAGCTAATATCTGCCAGTTAATATAGCAAAATCTGCATGTGAGCCCCACATCAAAAACTATACACATTACAAATCAATGTACAGTATGTAGATATACTGAAAATTAAACATTATCTAATGGGCTCAGCCCAATTAAACCCTAGAAAAAGAACCGAATCCCAACCAGTCCAATCCAGTTTATTTTCTTTTAAACCCAATCCACTAATAGGGTGTTTAGTTGGAATCAACTCATGCTTCATGAGGTGATGCATCATGAGTCCATTCCATGAATTTTGGTTGAACCAGTTCATTCCTCATGTATATATACTAATTATTGACTTATGAGGAATGAGGTGGTGATGCATCAACTCATTTCATTCCACCAACCAAATAGAAAAAATGAGGAGTAAGAAGATAATAGACCATTGGACCACCTCATTCCTTAAACCAAACACACCATAAGTAAAATAACTCATTCCTACCCATCCAAGACCCACCCAATTAAAAGCCCAACCCATTAACCTATTTAAAGTTTTAAACCCAGCCCATTAGCAGGCCCGGGTGAGTGTGAGGACTCCTCACTCACCCCACACATGTTAACTTAATCGTGGCAATCTACAACCAGCTAGCTTATATATTATCTTATTGGTTATATATTTACTCCTATAGCTACTTATTCACGGGTGCAGTGCATTGCCGGCAAGAGCAACACAACAAACCCGGGACAGGGTGACATTTGTATGCACTGTGGCGTTTTCTTATATAAATAAACGTTACGAATGACGATCTACTACTGACAAACGAAGGATGTAACGACGACGGGTCGGCTGCGTACGGTAGTGCTCGGACTCTTGTGTTGTGTGGTGCATGGGCAGCAGTTGGTTCAGCTGTCTTGCCGAGCCAATTATATATGCAAATGCTACAAGCTTGATACAAGAATATATGAAGGACCAAACAAGAATACAAGATACACCGTCTCTACCAAGCTCTGGCAAGCAGACCAAACAAGAATATGATCTGACCTGCCTGCCTATAAAAATTCGACCCTGACCACCTCCGGTTCGCTCACAAAGCACGTGCGCTGCACTGCACGCTGTAGCAGAGCCACGCTAGAGGCTAGACAACGAGGCGTGTACGTTAATTAGCACAAGATGAAGCCCGCCGCAGCGGGCATAGCTTCTCACGTCCTCCTCCTGGTCGCCGCTGCCGCCGTCACGTTCGAGGTGATAAACAACGCAACGGCGACCGCCGGCGGGCAGCGCTTCGACCGGGACTACGGCGTGAGCTACGCGGCGCAGGTGCTCTCCGACGCCTCCCGCTTCGCCTGGGCAGTGTTCAACCAGACGAGCCCCGCGGCGGACCGCCGGCCCGTCGACCACGTCGCCCTCGTGGTGAACGCCACGGACGGCATCGCCTACACCGACGGCAGCACCATCGTGCTCAACGCCGGCTACGTCGGCAACTACACCGCCGGCGACGTCAGGGCCGAGGTGACCGGGGTGCTGTACCACGAGACGGTGCACGTGTGGCAGTGGGGCCTGCAGGACTACGACGCGCACTGGTGGGTCTTCGAGGGGATCGCCGACTTCGTCCGGCTGCGCGCCGGGTACGCGCCGGCGCACTGGGTGAAGCCGGGGCAGGGGAGCAGCTGGGACAAAGGGTACGACGTCACGGCGTGGTTCCTCGACTACTGCGACTCGCTCCGGCCGGGCTTCGTCGCCATGCTCAACGCCAAGCTCAAGAACGGGTACAGCGACGATTACTTCGTGCAGATCCTGGGCAAGTGCGTGCAGGAGCTGTGGCTGGAGTACAAGGCCAAATACGGCCAGTGAGTGACCGAACATATAGTATTCCTTAGCTCTCCCAACACGAGTTTAACCTTGTTATACAATTTGATGGACGACGGATAAATAATAGAGCGCTACTCCCTCTTTTCCTAAATCAAATTATTCGAACTCTTATCAAGTTTATAGAAAAACACATCAGTATTTATATCAGTGTGTACGTATTTAATAGATTCAAAATAAAAATATGTCTCGATGGTCCATTTATTTGTATTTTTGTACACTTTATGATCAAAGCTAGAAAGTTTGATTGGGATAAACCTAAATGACGACCTATGTTTTGGGACTGAGTTGTGCGGCGCTAGGGAGCTTTGAGCTGAGCGCCCCCCCCCCCCCCCCCCCCCCCCCCCAGTTCAAATTCTTCTTCTGGCTAGACAGCAGAGTGGGGGGATGAGGCATGGGCTCACAGGTTTTGACACATGCGCGCTCTGCGAACAAGAGGTCGAGTCAACAGATCATCTGCTCCTGCCGTGCGTCTTTGCGCGGGAGGTCTGGCATCGCATCCTGGTTTGGGTCGGCCTCGACACGCTTTGCCCTCTCCTTGAGGACACCTTGGTTGACTGGTGGCTGCAACGCCACGACACCATCTCTTCAGCTCTCCAACGAGGATTTGATAGCCTGATTATGTTAGTGGCTTGGATGTGCTCGAAGGAGAGAAACAAAAGGGTGTTTGACGGCATCAGCTCCTCAGTGGACTTGCTTATGTATCGGATCAGGGAGGAGGGCGTCAGCTGGGCAACAGCCGGGTTCAGCGACCTGGCTTCTCTTCTGTCACCGCCATAGCTGACTAGTCTTAGTTATTGTTGTTGTTGTTGCTCCGTCTTAGCCGCAAGATTAGTCATACTTTTAGTACGACCCCCGATGCTCCGCCGTTAGAGCCGGCGCCCTATGTCAGTGTGTTGCCGTTGTGACGCTGGGCATCTCGCCTCTCGTTCCGGCTAATGTAAAACTATCTGATTTTTCTTAATAAGGCACGTGCCAATGACGTGTTTACGAAAAAAAATGTTTTGGGACTGACTGAATATATCATCAGATAGAGGCATAGAGCTGAGCGACGTTGGTTTCGACTTCCTAAAACTAACACTGAGCTTCGTGTAACAGTTAACTTTGTACTCCTTCCGTTCTAAAGTTAGTGAGCTTCGTGTAACAGTTAACTTTGTACTTCCTTCGTTCTAAATTATAAGTTGTTTTGATTTTTTTTATATTTCTATTTTACTATGTATCTATATATAATATATGTCTAGATACGTAATAAAATAAATGTACCCCAAAAAAAATTGACTTATAATTTAGAACGGAGGGAGTAGAACTTATTAACCTTGTATTGCTACTAATACTAATTTGGTATTATAAGTATTGATGCTATTTTCTATATTGAGAAGAGTACCAACATCAATGAGTAATTCAGTCGAACTTTTAAAGGTTTCACTTAAAAACAAACTATAGAAGTCAATTTATTTTGGGATGGATGGAGTAAATCATAGAGTACAGGTGAAACGACCTCTCAAGAATAAGGGGATCAACAACTTCTAAAAAGTTGCATCCATGTGTCGACGTGATATTGCAATTTAGTTCCATGGATGCATCGACATAATAGTGGCCGAAACAAGTCGGCTTCAACAACCAAAATTGAAGCTGCATGTACTAAGCACCAACACCATGACTTTGGGAACTGACAAGGGAATGCAAGACAAGGGAAAGAACACAAGGAATTATAATGTGAAAAAAATAATAATGGCCAATCCTAGAAACACTAGTATCAACAATATAATGCTTACACAATTGAAATGGATAGCCTCCCTTCTGCAATTGGTAATGGAGTACACATAAGAAAAGCCAATATAAATAGTCAACATTTCTGAGTGTGCACAGTTATGAATAAAAAAAACAGCATTTATCATGTACAAAAATTAGAAGATCATATGGCATGAACAATGCTACACTAGATTGATACATGGATGAATATCTATGTACCCAACCCAAGCCACAAATCATGTGCGAAATCATCCACGGACTGGATGAGTAACATTGTAGTGGCCAGCACAACTGGGATGGCAGTATGACAGAACGGTTGCAAAACTTGTTAAGCATTTGGCAAGCCATACATTTGCTATATCAGGCAAGATCAGCAGCTACAATGTCAATTTTTAAAGTTTCTACACATTATCAGGCCAAAATTCCCTGAAAAAAGCCATCTCAAATTCCTTCTCTTTCAAGCGCTTCTCCTCTTCTTGCATCTTTCTTATCCTCTTCGCAGCTAACTTTGCCCTTTTCTTTGACGGCACCTCCTGCGGCAACAGTGACATGTATGAAAACAGTAAGTTAGAAACCCCATCAGGCAATATGATGACTAAAAGTAGACATCTAAAGGCTTCATGAAGAAATAAACAGTAATGTCTATTATTTTATAAATCATACAAATATTAAAAAGACAATGCAAGGAGGGCTTAGGTGTCTATTAAACAAAAAGTAGCAGTTCCAAGTTACACAACACAATTCAGTGAGTCAAAATCAGCAGTACTGTAAACTACCAAAAAAACCAAGTCAAGATTAACAAGAAATGAGGAACAACAACTCTACTACAGTAAAAAAGATCAAATGTATTGAAACAATCGCGTCATTAGCTCACCTTGGGCTTTTCAGGATTTGTTTCAACATCATCCTCAACCTTAGGCTTTGGTTTTGGTTCTTTAGAACCTAAACCACGTTTGTTATTCTTAACACGAGTTTCTACAGGCTCCAACCTTCCCTGTTCCAAAAACAATTGAGGCTAGTGAGTAAGCAGTACCAAACATAGTACAGAACAACTGTGCAAAATCTACACTTTATACTGGCTTGATCAAGTGTCACATTAGTGAGAATTGAGAAATATAACTGAATCAGTCAAAACTGCACTAGCTAACACGGGTGACAGGACCCTTTGAAGAACGCAGGAATCAGTTCAATTTCACACGAAAAACGCAGGAACAGGACAATTTTCCTGCATTTCCAAACAGGCCCTAAACATTTGGAGCTACCAGCTATGGAGATGAATTATTAAACTACAAAAATCCATGTAATCAACGACCCACAAACAACATTTATTTCCCCATGCCCTTTGCCCTTTGAACTGATCTGCCAAAAACCTATACAATTCAGACAGTCTATTTTGCGATCAGTGTGCAGAAAGGAAATAACTATCAGCCGCACGGAATGAGGCATCAATCAATACGCAGATGGCAATAGCCATATAACTAAAACAAATACTACCCACTAAAATCGATCGACATCAAATTTTTGGGGGAAAATGGAAATATGAAATTGTGGCGCGGGAGTAAAGCAAGGATCCAGACACAGACCTGCTCCTGCGCTCCAAGGCCAGTGCCCTCCTTCCAACCGGACTTCTTCAGCAGCTGGAGCAAATTCAAGACACGAATCAAACCCTAAGCAGCAGGGTGACCAATCAGGAGACTACCAGCCATACGGGGCATGAGGCAACGCACAGACCTGGAATCCGATGTTGGAGGACCCGATTGCCGCCATCGCCTCTTCACGTCTCTTCCCCTCCCCTCCGGGCTCCGGCCCCCGCCGCCCGGGCCGCCGCGCTCCTCTCTCTCTCTGCTCCCCTTTGGTCTCAGCCTCTCAGGCCGTCAGGCGTCTCGTTGTCCTGTGCGATGCAACTGCGATGCGCCTGTTTGGGTGAGGTCGGTCTCCTCGTCCCGGGTCGGGCTCGGGCTCGGGCCCTTGCCGACTTGCCGTGCCGTACGGGGCTCAGACTCGTGCGCCGACCTGGGTCACGAGTCGGTATCTACAAGACTCAATCACGGCCGTCCGTTTCCGACCGGACGTTGCGCACCGGCACAGGAGAATGAGCCCGGCCTCCGTATATACGCCTGCACGGATCACGCAGCACGGCTGTTGGCCTTACAGACCTAATAAAAAAGTTCACAACCCGCCGGCGCACGCCGGGATCTCGATCGACTCCGGCTGCCGCGGAAAGCGGAAAGAAGCCAGGGGCGGCGGGGTCAAGATGCAGATCTTCGTGAGGTCGCTGGCGAGGACGATCACGCTGGAGGTCGAGCCGTCGGACACCGTGGCGTCCGTGAAGGCCAAGGTGCAGGACAAGGAGGAGGGCATCCCGCCGGACGAGCAGCGCCTCATCTTCGCGGGGACGCAGCTGGAGGACGACCCCACGCTGGCAGACTACCGCATCCACAAGGAGTCGACGCTGCACCTGGTCCTCCGCCTCCGCGCCGGCGGCAAGAAGCGCAAGAAGAAGACGTTCACCACCCCCAAGAAGGGCAAGCACGAGCACAAGAACGCCGGGCTCGACGCCGTGCTCGGGCGATACAGGGTCGATGAGGCCACGGGGAAGGTGGAGAGGCTCCGCAAGGAATGTCCCAACGCGGAGTGCGGCCCCGGCGTGTTCATGGCGGCGCACGCCGACCGGCACACCTGCGGCAGGTGTGGCCTCACCTACGTCGTCGAGAACCAGTGCGCGGCCGATAGCTAGGTCGCTTCATATGATGTTTTGCCATATTTTATTAGGACTTACGAGTCGGATAATTAGTTCAAGCAATCGTACTGTAATTTTTTCCCCTGATTTCTATGTTTTCTTATGAATGCTTTTCTTGCGAAAATGGACCGTTTTCTGAGAAATTCATGTGTTCCTTACAAATCTTGCATGAAATTTTGCATGAAAATGAACTGATTTCTGAGAAATTCATGTGTATGAATTTTTGCATTTTATAGGGCATCTTGATGGGAGTGGATTAGAGCATCTTCAAGAATGTCTTATATTTTTCTCTTCAAAACTCTATGTTTTCTAACTCCCAAAAAAATATTAGGAGAAAAAAAAGAAAACTATCTCCAAAGTTACTTTATATTTGACTTCTAAAAAATCAAAATCTTATCCCACACCTTTTTTCTGGGCGTTTTTTTCTTGTCGCAAGTTGCGACGACCCTAGCTTCTAGGGTCGTGCTAGTCAAGGTTTGTAGGGTCGTGCGTGCTAAGGGCACTCACAATGCAGACTCTACTTAGAGTCTAAGTTCATTTATTACCTCGAAGCTATCATAGACTTGGAGTCTAAATAAGACTTGGAGTCTTGTTTTTTCTTCCTCACTCTTCAATAACTACACTGTCACATCAGCAAAATACAATAAATAGGAGTGTAATAAATAGATTTAGACTCTATGATAGAGTCTGCATTGTGAGTGCCCTAACCAAGGCTCTAGCTTCTAGGATCGTGCTAGCCAAGGTTTGTAGGGTCATGCTAACCAAGGTCCACATCCTACTGGCTGTTGGTACCTCCCAGTCTGGCTGTCAAACTCTCCAACCATCAAGTTCGTCCAGTTGGTTAGAGCGGGTATAATAATGGACTTATAGGCTACCTAATGCTGGTGTGGAGGAGAAAATAGAGTAGAGAGAAGAGTTTGGCTTCCATACAAACACCAAGCTAGATGCGAAAGCATATGCACTGGTAGGTCCAAATAGCAATGGTTGTGAGGAGAGCATATGCATTGGTGGGTCCAAATAGCAATGGTTGTGAGGAGAAATAGGAAAGAGAAGTTTTTTCAAACTAATAAAAGACAACTATTATATAATTTGGCTTATTGCTAAATACCTGACTATAGGGGTGTTTGGTTCTCACCCCCTAGAGTTTAGCCACTAAGTTTAGTGGAGGTGACTTTAGTAGTAGTGTTAAAAGTGACTTTTAGTGGGGGTGTTTGGAATTTTAGTGACTAAAAGTGACTAAACTTTAGTGGCTAAACTCTAAGGTGGTGGAAACCAAATACCCCCTATATTATTGATCTTACTTTTAGTAGTACATTCAACAGCAGACAGCCAGGCAAGGGTCAAGCCAAAGCAAATGTAAGATATTCAACAGCAGACAGCCAGGCAAGGGTCAAGCCAAAGCAAATGTAAGATGGGTGTATGTAAGATGGGTGTGTTTGCCTTGTGGGTGCATAGTATTTTACAATATGGATGTGAATATGATGAAAATTTGATCATAATCATTGTTTTTGAAATTTTTATGGATATGTCCGCACCCTACTTTTAATTTGAGTATTTCCCTTACTTTTAAAGGTTCTGATTTTTAGATTGCACTTCAGCAATAGCCCTCAAAATAGAGGACCTAAATTTATCTAAAGTACTAATAACTTGTAAGACCTGGTTGTCATAGATTAGCTCGGCTAAAACATATGTATGGATCTGAGGGTGCGTTTGGCTAACTTCGCAAGCCAATAGCTCAGCCCTCATCCGTGCAACTTCGCGAGCCAGCTCGTTTGGCTAAGGTGAAACACCATGGTGGCGTTTCACATTTTGCAAACATGATGGTAAGAAACAAAAGGCTCCAAACTGCCTTAAGCACTCCAGGTAGAGGTAGGTTAACAACAAATCCAGGTTATAAGCAAGGGTTGCAGTCATAGATGTGATGCATTGTTGAACGAAAAGATAAAACAAAACGCTTTCAATGTGGTCTGGTGGAATGCAACAGCAAATGAAGACTCACCAAATTTTGGTGTCATTGACTTGTCTATACAGATAGCTATGCAATATGTCAGGATCACACGTCGCTTTCCTTTTCCAAAAACATGTAAGCTCCTAGCTACAATAGCAGCTGTTGGCCACAGCACCAAGTTCGTTCGTTCATTGGCAAGAGACCTCAACTCTGGTGTCTACACTAACAAAACTGTGCCCCTTCCTAAAATGCCAACTCCTCTTTCTCTTCAGCTGCAATTGGCAGCGATCCCTCTGAGGCCGCGTCCCGGATCTTGTTAGCCTTCTCGTTGCTTATGCCCAGCAGGTACTGCAACCTTGATAGCTTCTCGGGCCTCGGAATGCTCTTTAGGTAGATGGCATATAGATCATCTAGCTCTCCTGATGTGGGCCATGACAAGGGTTGCGATGCAGGGACCGCAGCATCACATGCGAGCATGTCATTCAGAGATGAAACCTGCAGTATGAATTTTATAGTTAGTGCAGATACAAAAATTACATTAGTTTTCCAGAACTGACTTTTGAAATTACATTAGTTTTCCAGAGCTGAATTTTCAAGGAGCAAATAAAGGGGAACTTAGTACCATACCACAGCATCTCTCTTCTTCTGCCGAAGCAAGGCAATAGCCTGAACAAGGGAGTTCTCCAACCTAACCTTTGCAATGTCCTGAACAATTGACTTGGCCTTCTCAGAACTTATTATGAGATCAGCTGGGATCTTTACATACACTTCCTCTTCGTCAAAATCCCCTGTACCTGAAGAAAAGATCTCTTCAACAGTTTTCCTGTAAATGCTTTCTCGCAGCGGCTCCGCAATCAAGCTATCCAGTTGGAAGTTTGCTTCCCTCAATCCTCGGACCTGCTGTATACCGATCTGGCCCCGAGCAACAGAGGCTTCAATTGCAGAAGATAACTTTGTAGTTGTAATACCCTTAATGATTTTCTGTGCATGTTCAGTAGGCAAACCGACCTGCTTTTGAATCTTAGCAAGCTGGTCAGCCTTAGCCTCTGTTAATTTCCCATCAGCAAGAATTACTTCAGCTTGTTGCACAAAAGCTTTCTCTGCAAACTTAATGTGAACATCTTGAGCTTCTTTGCGAGTTAAACCAAGTATGTCACCCAATTGCTTTAGCATTAAAAACTCTGAATCATCCTTCTTCGTAAAGATAGCTGTTCCAAATGATACATTAGTCGTCTCTCCAGTGATGCAGAACATCAAGTATGTCTCATACAGCTCAGCCCTATCCCTCAATGGAATATCATCCTTGAGAGTTATCTCTTTCTGGCTTGACTTTCTCAGCTTTTCTTTGAGCTCTTTATCGGGTCTAGTCTTTCTCAGTGTCTCCAATGATTCCCATTCATGTTCATCATCCTCCCTCTCAGATTCTGATGCTGCACTTGATGCTTCAGTTTCAGCAACTGGGGATATCTCTCCTTTAATGTCAGCTAAAAGCTCACTAACAACTACTATGTTGAAGGAAATTAACTTCTTCAGTTCTTTTGCAGTTTCAATGCGGTTCCCAGCTTCTTTAGCTCTCTGAATGTAGCTCAAGAATAACTTCCGTACCTGATCATTTGAATGTGACAACTTAGAATAATGAACTAGCTTTGCTTAAGGAATACATAAAAGAATACACATAGCATATATCAGAGAAGATCAAGAGAAAATAAGGCGGTATTTTTCAAAGGAAAGATACATACTGCTTTACTAAAGATCGCCATGGCAGCCTCCGTTTTCAGGTTTAGACTTTGTGCTGCCTTCCTAACAGCCTCTCGTCTATCAGCATTATATCCATCAACAGATGCAATGGCTTCCTTGACAACCTGAAATGTCCTAACAAAAGTAAGAGCACTTACACAGAACATGCCATAAGCTTTGCCTGAACAAGATATGGAACAAAATCTAAACAACTACAAAGGAGTTCAATCAAAAAGATTTTGTCTCACCTTTTCGAACAGTTGTCCACAGATCTCAGTATGAACAGCGTCCACAGTTTCCTGAGGGATGCAGAGACGCACTTGGAATGCCATCAGGGCTTCCACTTCCTCCTTGCTCAGCTCTCCATCAGCTACAAACTGCTGAAGCTTCTGTCTGTAAATTTCTGAAGTTCGAAGAGGAATTAATAAGCATGATATTCTGAATACAAACTAAATACTTTCATGGCCAGAAATTTTTTGAATTAAAATCTAAAATCATAACTCGGAATGGCCTAGTTTCATGGCATTAATATACTTATACATACAATTTATAGTATTAGTATTATGAAAATAGATGTGAGGCTTCTTATGGTCAAAACAATTGTAGCATACTTTTTTGTTGGTGAATTTCATCCGTGACCATAAACAATAACTCAATATGAACCAAACTCAAGCTACCTTTCCAAAACATATAATATATATATACACACACTTCCTGCAGTAAAGGTATAGCTTTGACAATATAGGAGTCTAAAATAACAATGCAGCAGTATCAGCATGACAGCACAGAGATTACGGTGCAAAGATGCCTTGTATAATGGATTGTCATTGAGCAAAACCCCTTATTTACCACAACAGACAGCTGTGCTGTGGAATTAATGTTGCAAGAAGAAAAAAATGTCGAGATGGTACCTTCATGCATCTTGCTAGCCAGTTCAGGATCAAACTGTAACTTTTCGCAAAGAATTTGGAGGAATGCTGCTTTGCTAGGGACTGAAGCCAATTCAGTGTTAAATGATTTAGCAAGTTCCCTTCTGTATATGTGAGCTTTGACCTCAGACAAGATTCCTTCTGTTTCCCGCTTCCCCAGTCCAAATATGTTTCTCAGTTCATTCAGAGGGGAAAGCTGCATTTTTTTTAACCACAGAAAAACTTCTGTTGAGATAATACAGAATAAATAACATCTTTATGGTCAGAAGGCATGTGACAGACAATACAAGATGCTGGTACAAGATGACGGTGATCTATTATTTTGATGAAGAGCAATGCAGCATTGCACTGATCGACTAAAATCAAGCTAAATTTCCTGATGAGGCCTATTCCAATTTGCCATATCTTCAATTTTATTTATGGCTAAGCTCGATTGACTAGGTTGTGTGCTCTTTTTATCTCTTGGTTGCCAGTTGCATGCTGCCTTTTCTACCTTTCACCCATACAGGTTTTTTTCATTTTCAGTAACTCATTTTCTTTTCATTCTTTTTAAATAAAATGCACAGTAGGGCCTCCCCTACTGTATTTCCACCCCACAAAAAAAAACAAGAACGGGGTTATATTAATTTTTCATCACACAAACAAGCACCATCAGTCAACTAGAAATTAAATCACCTTCTTATCATCCACAATTCCATCTGAAAGTACTTCTGTAGCATAGGCCTTATAGACTATCTTGAGATCATCAGCTCTCCTATCGTGATCATGCTCTCCAGCTATGCATGACAAGCACCAAAAAAAAGTCTTAAACAAGGCTGAGCTCATTAAAAGTATGATTGCAAAAGGTTTAACCATTTTACCTAATGAAATAGGGCCAAGACCACGAGCAAAACGATCAGCTTCAGGGTGTTTGCTTAATGTTGTAAGCAAACTATTAAAATTAATAACAATATTCACTTCTTCCACAGCCTGAGTTAGACTATCCCTGCAATCACATGGTTCAGAAGTAAGGTAAATCCACCAGTGCTCTGAAATGCTAAGTCTGAATCTATAGGCATGCCAACATTCAGAGGATTGACCACTCCTGCACAAGGATCCGTGCAAGGGCAGAGCTTCATTGAGACCAACATGGGTCATGGCCCCTCCTGCTCATTTGTGATGTCCATTAGGTGTCTACTTATCAAGTTAAAAATAGCAAGCTCTTTCCTACTTAATCTATGCTGCAACCATAACATGGCAGGGCCATATGTGAGAAAGGTTGGCACATAAACACATGATGGATCATCTTGTGTTTTAAACATGGGGTGAAAGAGAGATTATTACCCAGTGCTACTTATAAGGTATATTTTCTCCATTATATGACGAAATATCTACCAAAAATTGCAAACCAATATATCCGGACTTAGAAAAATGGTCATGCTCTTTCTTTTAAACCACAGGTTATCTAGCTTAGAACATCAGGCAGGTTTCTATGCACAACATCTAACAATGAAATCTGGTAACATGCTTCTCAAAGGGTAAGTAGGTTCCATACGGAATACGTGACTTCAAGATGTCTAATGCTGATGAAATGTTTTCTTGAACTAGCTTCTTCGCGTGCTCGCGGAACATCTCAGCAGCAATCTGGAAGAAATTTAGAATGTCATTTAACAACAAAACATGGCTTACATTGACTCTATTTATCTTTTCAGAGCACACTTAGATCAACACCAATAATAAATATAGTGACCTTTTTATTTTTGTCTAAACTCTTGACTAGTGTATATGCATCATAGCATGGATATAAAAACGACACTGTTCTATAAGTACTGATATAGATTTCAGCCCAAATGAAGAAAAAACAAATAAGCAGCAACAGAGTCTTAGAAGAGTTACCTCATCAGAAAGTTTAAATGCAAGTTGCGCTGTCCTTAGATCCATGAGGGTGCCTATGTCAAGACCTAACCGAGAGCATTTTGTGAATTCAGAAAGTTCTTAAGAGATATACCAAACAATAAATATAACAGAAAATGGCATTGCTGTCTTTACAGCGCACTACATGATCTACTTGATAAAGCAAAACTTAGAGAATAGTATGACTTCAGAATTGAAATATAACACCTAAACAAAACTATGTGTTCTAGCAGTACCTCTTCCAATAGACTTGAGCAGCACCGAGTATAAACTCTTGGCATTTTCCCTCATAGCAATGTCAATCTAGAAACATAATGTCAAGTTGATTTAATAGTGATATTAAGACCATGGTGAGTAAAAAACACGTTCTTATGTTGACTGCAGAGTAGTGGCATTACCACTTTACGAACATTTGTCCAAACTCTTAAAATACCAACTGGATCAAAAGTAGCATGACAACTATGCAAAGGGCTCTCATTACACTTTTAAAATAATTTTCACATCCACTCAGGCAATATTGCCAGAAAAATATGAAACTAAACTTCAAAATACAGAACAAACAACTTTGTCCGTGAGATCAAAGCATAAAACTGAGAGAAGGTATGCATAAAATTAACAAGTATTTTTATAATTAATTACCTGAGAATCAGTCACCCCAAAAAGACGTTTCCAAGGAAGTAGGAATGCAGATGCATCTCCAAAGACAAGATTGGACACATAAATTAACTTCTGAAATGCCTGCAAAGAATTTGACATGGTTATAACATGGGCCAACAGAAAGTTCTAAGTATCTCATTCATATATCGAAATATAGACACTTGCCCGCCTTTGTTCCATGTCAGCATCACGATCACTTGTTTCCAGCCTCTCTCTGTATATGCGTCTACCAATCTAGTACAGCAAGCAAGGAGGAAAAGGTATACTTATTGGCATAAAATAAAACACACGAATGTGGAAAACAGAGACGAAACAATAAGAGCATAGGAGATAGATCGGGAGGCAATACCTCCATGTGCATGTTAGCAGCATCTACATCATCAAGCCCAAGAGCTCCTTTAAATTTTATAATTGCCTGAACCTCCGTACCTTTGAGATCTTCATCTCCTGGAGGAAGTACTGAGTAAACATACCTGAATAAAAGCATGGTCAGGACAAGGATGAGCAAATAACTGAAATTTAGAAGGGTGAGACCTTTGGGAATAATATCCTCTTCTGACTTAAATGCTCATACATGACTACATGAGAATTAGGCCAGTCTCAATGGGGTTTCATGGTGAGTGTCATGCACATTTAATAGTGTCACATCAGCAAATCTGCACTTTTTGCATGAAACGAGCAGGAGAGAGAAGGGATTCGTTTCATCCCCACGACACGAGTCGGGCAGCGTTTCCAACACCGTGAAACTGATACGAAACCCGCACTGAGACTCTTCGCATTTCATCAGAAGGGGAAAGAGGGCTCGAGCGAGCGCCTACGCCGGCACGGGCAAGGTCGGGCGGGCGCTGCGCCACCGGCCGCAAGTGACTCCGCCGCTCAGCTATGGACGAGGCCGCTCCGCTGCGAGGCCGGTGCTCCGGCGCGAGGCCAGGCTCCGTCGTGGCCGCTCCGGGCCTCCGGCGCGGGCAAGGTCGAGCGAGCAGGCGCTGCGCCGTCGGCCGCGAGCGACTCCGCGGCGCGGGCCGCTCCGCTGCGAGGCCGGTGCTCCGTCGCGAGGCCGGGCTCCGTTGCGGGCCGCTCCGGCGCGGGCAAGGTCGAGCGGGCAGGCGCTGCGCCGTCGGCCACGAGCGACTCCACCGCGCGGGCCACTCCGCTGTGAGGTCGAGGCCACTCCGCCGCAAGGCCGGTGCTCCGTCACGGGCTGCTCCAGGCGCGGGCGAGGTCGAGCAGGCGTGCGCTACGCTGCCGACTGCGAGTCGGGCGAGCGCCTCCGCGCGAGCAGCTCCGTCCTCCGCCGCGCGGGCCACTCTGCGCACGAGGCCGGTGCTCCGTCGCGAGGCCAGTCTCCATCGCGTTCGTTCTGCTTTTCTGCCGTTGTTCTGATGTTCTTCCGATGGAGAGGAGAGGGGTGAGAGAGAAGGTGGGACCCACGAACAGTAAAATACCAAGTGAAACCGTGCGATGAAACAATGCATTGAGAGATGCTGTTTCATTGTACAGTTTCATATTTTTGGAATCCGGGAGATGAAACATCCCATTGAGACTGGCCTTATATAGTTTGCTTTGTTTTTTTAATAATAAAGCATGAGTTCAGTTGTATCCAGGCAAGATTGTTGACATTCATCCACGAAACTGAAAGGTAGTAATTAAAAGTTGGAGACGCCACCCAAATGTACAAATACAAATTCCACAACCAACACCACCAAACAAGCTTGGTATTTGCTTGTGCTGTGCACATTAGCTCCGGCAACCGAAGGGAATTTATGAGGAATATGTTGGATTAATGGTTCTTTAGTAGGCAGCTCAATAGGCATGTGAATTGGCCCTGTTCAGAAAACAACAATTTGTTCCCTAACCGGACCAGCTGACCCACATTGCGTCACTATCCACTTATCCCCCCCCACCACCACCACCACCACCACCCACCCAAAAAAAAAATCTGAACCAGGAAAACAAGAAAGCCGGCAGCCACAACGAGGCATGACGGCACGAGCCTCCATGGACATGCAGGCACCTGTGACAAGTGCATGAGTTGACAACAGACACCCACTGGCATGCTAGCCTCAGCTAGTGCACCAGTGTTATCAAGTTGTCCGATTAGTCTTCCTAGTCGGTATCGTGGACTTGACTAGGGGGTACAACTCGTTTAGGTCGATTAGATTTTCTGGTTGTCTGACTAGGAGGTGGACGACCAGAAACATAATGGAATTGCTGGCCAACTTAGGACATAGGCTGCATCTGGAATGGCTCAAGTCACTTGGGCTCATATTATTTAGCCCAATTTGCAACCTTACATGCAGCCACCACCCTAGAATTGTCTTCGTGCTTTGATTTAGGGCCTGTTTGGTAGAGATTCATCAGCTCCAGATTCACTAAAACGAGATTCGGATTCATTTTTTCTTGCCAAACACTTCCGGCTCCACCGAATTCACGGTAGATCTGATCCACCAAAAGAGTGGATCTAGCCTCAGATTCACCAAATTGGTGGAGCATCTCAAGAGGTGCTCCACCAAATCCAAATTGGATGGAAGTTGGATAAAATTACCCACTATGCCACTGATTAATGGGAAAAAAACGATTTGTTCTCTTTTCTTTCCTCGAACTTCTTTCCATACATGGTCGACGCCGCCGCCTCCCCACCATTCTTCCCCCATCGTCGGGCTCCAGTCCGTGCCCGGCCGTGGCTGGCGCGCCAGCCGACCGGTGGCCTCCGCGCCCAGCCATGGGTGGCACGCGCGCCGGAGCCGCCGCGCCTGCCGGTGCCCTCCGCGCCTAGATGTGGTCCCGCGCCTCCGGTGGCCACCATGCCCAGCTGTGGCCGCCGCGGCGCCACGCTCGCCAGTTGCCTCCGCGCCCGATCGTGGCGGCCACGCCAGTCGTGGCGGCCACGCCAGCCGTGCCCAGCTGTGGCCGTCGCGCCCACCGTGGTCGTCGTGCCCGCAGCCGCGTCTGGCCATGGCTGCCGCGCCACCAGTGGCCGTCGTGCTCGCCGTCGCAGTCATTCCCGGCCGGGGCCGCCGCGCCCGCCGGTGAACTCCACGCCCGGTCGTGGCTGCCATGCCCGCCATGGTCGCCGCATCGGCTGTGGTCGTCGTGCTTGACCGTGGCTGCTGCGCCCGCCGGTGGCCTCTGTGCCCGTCGGAGACGCCTGGCCCGGTTATGGCTGTCGTGCTCGGTGTGGTTGCCACGCCCGGCCGTGGCCGCCGCACTCGTTGGGGCCGGACTGCCGCAACCACCATGGCCATCATGCTCGTTGGGGCCAGAGCGCATAAGACGGACGGTGCTAGTTTCCGTGAGGAGAAGAAAGAACGGAAGAAAAAAAAAAGAAAATATTGGAGCTGACGCATGGGGCCTGGGTGGAAGTGAGACGGAAAGAAAAGTGGAGCTGTACCAAACACTCTGGTGAATCATAGATCTACAGTGGAGGAGATCCACCATGGATCCAGGTAAATCCCGAATTCAGATTCACATTTTGCATTGGTGAAGCTCTACCAAACAGGTCCTTATACTCTAGAACATATAGTATATTAGGATCTGTTTGGTTGAACTGTGGCTGTGAGGAAAAGCTGTTGCGAGTTGTGACTGTGAGCTGTAGAAAACTGAAAGCTGTTTGGTTAAACAAATACTCCCTCCGTATATGAAAAAAACGTCGTTTTGGCCCATCACCCGATTTGCGATTAAAATGTCGTTCTGGAGAAGAAGTCGGTACTATGGACTTGTTTGCCCTTGTCACATCGATGTCCGTGTTGCATAATTACACGGCGCCGCGCGATGGGCCACCTCGTTTCCATCGGTGCCGCACCCGCTCGACCTCTCCTATGCTGCCCATATTTATTGCTTCCTAAAAAGCAGCGCAAGCAACGCCAGCGGATTGAACCCAGCTTGCTATACTCGCACCTCGTTGTACTAACCATCTGAACTATGAAACTTTCTCATATGGATTGCACTCACACCAGTATTTAATAGGGGCAAATAGGGAAAACTCCATCCCAATTAATCACTCCTTGGTATGCTAAATGATGTCCTAAACGTCATTTTTTACCAGTATGGAGGGAGTATAAAATATACCTCCTATCTTTCTTTCTCTTGAAACAATTATAAAAGAGTTTTTTATTTTACCCATTTTGAAAAATAGAAAGACAAAAGACAAAAGCAGAGTCAAAGCAGCTTTCAAAAATGAACTACGGAAAAGCATATGCTTCTGAAAAAGTCCCTTCCAAAAGCAGCCCCTTTGGTCGGGCTTTTGGCTTTTGGGGCCAAAAACCAAAGCCAAAAGCCCAACCAAATGGACCCTTAGTATATATTTGGTATATTAGTCCTGATATATATAGGACGATTAGGACCGATCAGGTCAACCTGGTTGACGACTAAGGGCAGCCACAATGGCTAGCTCATAAGCTAGCTTCAAGCATTGTTTTCATATTTTAATAGAAAAGAGAGAAAAGCTAGCTCATGGTTCCTGAGCTAGATTTATACACATATTCCAAGATCATATGAGAGTGTCATGTGGGCCGAACCACACTATGAATCATTGGTAAAAGCCAGCACTCTTGAAGAGGTTGGCTTACAGCTAGCAACTAGCTCGTACCACTGCGAGTGCCCTAATCGCAACTAGTCACCTGGTCGGTTCCATGGCGACTAGGATCGACTAGACGACTTGATAACATTGTAGTGCACCGATAATGACAAGCATACCGCCATGGCCGCTATGGCCGGCTCACACACAAGCAGATAGAAGCGTATGGCCAGGCCCCCATGCCAAGCTTTCTGAATGCTTTGCTTGCTCAAATGTGTCTATCAAACTTGCCTCAGATCTGAGGTAAGCATCATCTCGTCATTTTTCCCCTTTAATTGTTTAGCATTTTCTGCCATGTTGTTTCTTCAGTAAACAGAAGGCACCAAACAACGAAGTGTGTGATGTTTTGGTTTGAGGCGAAAACTCTGGTTTTTCTATTCTGAAAACTGAAATTTTTGCTCACCAGATATACTGAATAAACTGAGCGGCCACGCCTAATAGCAACAGTTTATTTGCTTGCCTGGGTGACTAGGTCTCTTAATATAGATTTAAAACATCCAGAGACCAATTGCTTCTTAATATACTCAACAATAGTATGATTGCAGCTAGAAGATTGTCGTCATTCCTTTTTCTTGCAATTGTTTGCAGAAACCTTTGTGCCTCCAACTGGTGTAGCATGCAGGGGGCAACAGGTAGTGAATAGTTAGTAGCACAACACAAGTTATGTGCATGGTTATGAAGGTGGTAAGGCGCGGTGTGGCGACTGAGTACCATCTTACACTAAAACGACTAAAGCGTGAGGCGAGGTGACGCCTTAAGAATTTAAGGAAACTTAATGCATACAGCACATGCACCAGCTGAAAAAAAAAAGGGGGAGCAAGAATGTCACCTGGCATACAAGTCACAGAGCTCTGCTTTGAAGGCTTCATCCTGTGTGCTAATTCCATATCTAAAATTAAAATTGCACATCATAAGATCATAAGAATATGGAGAGGAGCAACAGCAGCATCAATAATTAGCCTCCAAAAGAGACAATAGGAAATATACAGTTTACATTCTCAAGAGACAAAAAACAAATATGCAAAGTATATATAGCTTCTTTTAGCACAACACATAACTAGCTAAACCAAAATTAACTTGCATTCCAACAATAAATGGGACTATGGGGGCTTTAAATAAGCGTGCAAGACTTAATGAAAAATGCGTGGGTGTGTGTGTGTGTGTGGGGGGGGGGGGGGGGGGGGGGGAGTGGATATCACAATAAAAGGCTGAGCTAATCGAAATACTGGTATGTATCTATCTGCGGGCACTAATATTTAGTTCATGAACAAAACAAAAACCTCAACTAAGGGGCACTTCATTGGATCCAGGTAGCTCACTACCAAATATAAGAATAATAACGACAAATCATTCAGACCATGAATTAACACCAGCCCTATAATTTCAGCAGCCCAGCAGTAGCTCGAACCATTTCAGCAGCACAGCAATAGCTCAATAAACCCAATGCCGCAACAGCACACGAGAGCAACTCACTTCTTCGCGATTGCCTCCACCTCGCCGTTCTCCAGGTTGGTGGGGTCGTCGTGGCCCGCGACGTAATTGTGCAGCCCCACGGCGGCGACCTCAGGGACCACGGAGTTCACCGCAGCCGCTCCCGCCACGCTGGCGGCGCCGAGCACCGCGGCCCCCGCCACCGCCACGGCGCGCGACCCGCCGCCCGCGCGGAGCCCGATGCCGTACCCCGCCGCCAGGGCCGCCGCGGCGACGGCCAGCTCCGCGGCTGTCCGCGCCGCGGGCGGCAGCGCCTCCACCAGCGGCTGGATGCCCGTGAGCTCCCTCCGCGGGCCGAACACCTCCTCGCCAGCGAAGGTCTCGCCCGCGACAGACTCGGCGGCCGCGCGGAGACGGAGACGGAGCCGCGCGGCGGCGGGCCTCCGCGGCGGGAAGCGGAGGAGCGGGAAGGGTTTAAGCGGCGAGAAGAGGAGTGGCGGGCAGGCCCCCGCCGCCCGAGGCGAAGGCTTCGCGGAGGCGAGTGCCAGCTCCATGCCCGAGAGAGATCCCTGCTGCCCCTGTGGATGGGGTGGGGAGGCCTTCTCCTCGGCGGCGGGGGGCCGGTGGGGTGGGGGGAAGGTGGCGGATGAGGAGGGGGGCGCGGCGCGGTCGAGCCTGGGGGGCAGCGGATAGCGTTGGGATGGGGTGGGAAAAATTGGTGCGGCGGGGCGAGGGCCGGCTGGACCAAGGGTTTGCGTTTGCCTTGCCGCTTGCGGCTTGCCGGTTGCGCGGGCGCGGGCGCGGACGGGCACGGGTCCCGCCGTGAATGCCCGTGATCCCTCGCCTATTTCAGGCGTTCGTTTCTCCAGTCGTTCCGCGTGGTACATGGTGTCTGCTCGCTTTGCCGGCTCCTGGCTCCGGTCGCGGCGTCACGGTTGGGCCGTTGGGCCTGGTTTAGATGCCGAAGAGTTTAAAAATGTGCTACTATAGTACTTTCGTTTATATTTGATAAATATTGTTCAATCATGTGCTAACTAGGCTTAAAAGATTCGTCTAGTGATTTATAACTAATTTGTGTAATTAGTTATTTATTTTACCAACATTTAATGTTTTATGCATGCGCTCAAACATTGATGTGATGGAAAGAATAAAAAAAAATAGAAGTAAGAAGCAATCTAAATAAGACCTATTGAACTGATGTGTGCATGTGCGGCTATGTACCTATGTATGTGCCTGTGACATTTGCTTCAAGGCTTCAAGCCTTGTCTTGGAATCCTTGTTCCTGGGTGTAACATAAGATTTGATTGGGTTAGGCAGCTATGTGATGTTTTCGGTGCTTTCCAGGTTTCATTCACTTTCGTTTGTGACATTCACTTTCGGAGTAGTTGTCTATTCTCTGCTTGATATATTGTCCCGCTGTCACTATGATCAGGCTGGTTATTAGAGTCCAAATTCTGTGAAACTTTTCCCTTGGTCGTGTGATAGGCATGAGCATGGTGATTCATAAGGATATGGCGAGATGTTATATGCTATGACTATATTAGTGTTCAAACAAGATTTTAACTAAACGAAGAATGTCATCTTGTCTCCTGTAACATGGCTTTTGATGTATGATTTCTTATACCTCGTCTTTTATTTATATACAAAATTGTTGTGGAGTCATCTTTATTTTTTAGTCATTTTTGTATTTTTTCGTCCAGCATCGTCTTCACTTGCTTGAACTTAACTTAGTCATTCAGCTCACAGTTGATTTTTACATCCTCAGTTGCTTTTTACATCCCCTCCAAGTTGATACATCAAATAATTTAATACTCAACTATCAATTAGCACGCATAATTACAATTGGCGTCAACTTATGCACACCACTGATTGACTAGTATATTGCTCGTGCTAACGCTACGGGACTGCATTAAAATCTAAAGTTAATTCTATTAAATTTAACTTCTTTGCTAATTGTGTCTTGTCAAAGTTGAGCACATGTAAAGATTAAACTCATGACATAAATAATATAGGTCGTATTAAAATATTCGGTTCAGGTATTTTCATTTCACCCGGCTTAGATTGGCTTTAATTTTAGAAAAATCTCTTCTGCCAATGATTAAGCTCTACATGGGTTCACGTATTTTTCATTTTCACCCTTTTTGTTATATTTTTTGAGATGACACCAAACACAGCTATACTTGAGGATCCAGAGCAGCAAGTCATTTGTAGCTATTTTTCTAGAATAATTGTTTGTTCAGGTGATTTTCTTTAATACCTACTATTATAAGGTAGTGTTTGGTTACTGTGATGATCTTGTATGGTCCTAGGACGAAGAACGTTCGGTTCAGAGGCGAGCAAGGTGATGACATCTCACCTCAGAATATTCGCTGAGATGCGGGGCGTCCCTGTCCCCAGAAATTTCACGGACGCTCAAGTGGGACGAGCACTACATGGAAGAAGAACGATACTGAGAAGAAAAGATAGAAGGCCAAGATCGATCGCGGTGGAAGGCAGCGGGCTAGAGGTTGGGCAACCGAGGTTCGACGAGCTTCAGAGATGGGAGATCCGACGAGGCCGAGACCCACAAGCAGTGACGGATCCTGAATAAAAATTCACCTATGTCGAAATTTGCGTTGATGATTTATATGACATAACAATCATATAAAATAGATAATAATATAGCAAAATAGAGATATATTTATATATATCTACATTCATAAACAAACTCACAAATAGCATTCTAATTATATTAAAAAGATATTTTTTTGTTACTAATTGATCATAAACATAGATTAAAATAAAAATTAGGAACTGAGGTTCGAAGGTTTGCTGACGAAGAGGTCTCGTGGATGCTAGAGCTCGTCATATTGGTAGATCCACCCTTGCCCACAACAACCGCATGCGGCCATAGGAGCACGAGCTCCGCCCCTGGCACTGTCGACCGTCATGCCAGCCCCGACGAGCTTCGCCCGTGGTGAGACGCACAGAGGTCCTAGACACGTGCTCTAGGGGTTGTCCCGCTGTAGCCACGAGAGCTCGCCACACCACCATACTGGCGAGCTCGCGCGGGAGCGTCGGCCTGCTGGCATGCCACCACGCGTTGGTCTAAGGTCGCGAAGGAGTGGCGCGAGCATACGAGATCGCAAGCAGATGGACGGTCGGCGGTGACGCGAGCAGCTAGGCCACCGGCAACGAGCTCGGGGCGAGGCCAGGACGAAGACGCGAGGTCACTTAGCGCAGGGCCACGATACTGTTCCACGACGTAACTATGTGGCTGCACCTCCGGTAACAAGAAAGAAGAAAAAGGATGAGGAAGAAGAAAAAAGAAAAAAGAAAAAGAAAAAAAGAAAAATAATGTGGGATGTGGGAATGGAACCGTAGGCTGCATGCACTAACTTAGGGGGCAGACGCGGGCGTGAAAGATTGGAGAATACTATACACATAATTCTGGTTGTTGGATTTGAGTGAGTGATGAGAGAGAAGATTGAGAATTAATCTGGATAGTTGGTTTCTATTGTTGGAACCGGTGGTGACCACCGAGTTCTCGATCTTGGAGCTTGGCTTTAAAGCCGGCCCGGCTCATTACGAGCCTGCGCTCCCCACAGGCCCAGGTCCACCGGAGCTCCAACATATCAAGGACTGGGCCTAACTCAACCCAGAAGACTAGCTTGATAGGTGAGGACTGCCACGCCTTATATGTTGTGCTCCCCCACCATCGATACCCGATGTCGGACTAAACCCCAACAATCTCCCCCTTAGTCACACATCGGGGTGCCCCCGCCATGTCGTGACGTCCGAGATTTTTTTTTGGATTTAGCCTTTTCTGACCTTGGGTGGCTCTGATACCAATTGTTGGAACCGGTGGTGACCACCGAGTTCTCAATCTTGGAGCTTGGCTTTAAAGCCGGCCCGGCTCGTTACGAGCCTACGCTCCCCACAGCCCCAGGTCCACCGGAGCTCCAATATATCAAGGACTGGGCCTAACTCAACCCAAAAGACTAGCTTGAGTTAGGCCCAACATCGGGTATCGATGGTGGGGGAGCACAACATATAAGACGTGACAGTCCTCACCTATAAGGCTAGTCTTTTGGGTTGAGTTAGGCCCAATGCCTGATATGTTGTGGGCTCCGGTGGACCTGGGCTCGAGGGGCGCCGGCTCGTGGGTATAGCGAGCTGGGCCGAATTCCACTGCGCACTCTAACAAGTGGTATCAGAGCCGCCCAAGGTCAGAAAAAGCTAAATCCAAAAAAAAAATCTCGGACGTCACGACATGGCGGGGGCACCCCGATGTGTGACTAAGGGGGAGATTGTTGGGGTTTAGTCCCACATCGGGTATCGATGGTGGGGGAGCACAACATATAAGGCGTGGCAGTCCTCACCTATAAGGCTAGTCTTTTGGGTTGAGTTAGGCCCAATGCCTGATATGTTGTGGGCTCCGGTGGACCTGGGCTCGAGGGGCGCCGGCTCGTGGGTATAGCGAGCTAGGCCGAATTCCGCTGCGCACTCTAACATCTATGGAGTTATTTTTTTGGGTATATTTTTTGGGGTGTGCGGAGGGTGGCTATCTCAGCGGGGGAAGTTTTTTTTTGTACACCAAACAAAGAAAATGGTTGGTGCTTTAGTAGGGTAGATTATTTTCTGGGTATATTTTCTAGGGTGTGCGGAGGGTGGCTATCTTAGTGGGGATTTTTTTTACACCAAGCAAAGAAAATGGTTGTGCTTTAGTAGGGTAGATGAAATCAATTAGATCTGTGTAAAAATAAAAAAACTTTATTTCAAGCATTGTGATATATGGTATATAGAACATCGACATCTAATAAAATTGATTGACTATTTTTTTCCCTCAGTAATTCAAACTTTTGAGTCAACTGGGCATAGGATTCAATGGTTCTGTTTCGCTTGAACTTACTAGTCATGATATGATGTTTTCTCTCATAACAAAACAATATTCGCCGGCTTATCAGCCACAAAAAAAATATAGGTCAAACAGCTCCGGTATGATTTCTTGGAGATGGTAGACCTATTTTTATTGTTATATTTAGTAAAGAGATACCTTCCATCATTCATCATGGGGCATATGTAAAATTTGACCCAATGAAAAGTCGAACTCAGGACTTAAAGATTGCTATTAGAATCATCTAACAAATTGAGCTAGAAGCTTGTTTGTATTCGGCAGGACTTATGAGTCGGCTGATAAGCTGAGATGACTGATTTGTTGTGAGAGAAAAATACTGTTCCACGATTGATTTATACGGATTAAAGCTGTCTTATAGCTCAAGCGAACCGCCTTTAATTGGTGACTGAGGGGCATAGTTTATCCTAAAAATATCAGATCAGGCACTTGTCAGAGTCTAAAGAGGAACATTGAAGGAAGGTTGTCATATGATGGAGAGAAGGGCACTTTAAGGCTTTGATACTTCCGGTTAGCGAAATTGGTTTAGAATTGAAGCTTGAGTGATTTTCTAGAGTTGTATTTGTCTTCGTGTGCTATCGTTTGGTACAGTGTGTGGGAGGCTGAATGTTGTTACTCCTTAATTTTAAAAATAATACATTAGGACCATCAGTGGGACCTGCATATTTTTGTATCCTGCAATCTTGGGTTTTTCTTTTCAGCATGGATCTCGCGATCTTCAAACCAAAGGCCCGCAGCTACATGTCGGTGTCAGTATCAGTATCTTCTTTTTTCCTGCCCCATTTCTCAAAGCTAAGATCAGACAGCGAGTTACGCCCTAATGATCTTCTGACTGAGGGGCTTAAGCCTTTAAGCTCAAGGCCCACGCAATCACAGAGCCTGTTTGCTTCTTTGAAGCTCTAATTAAAGAAGTGATGACAAGACTGCAAAAGAGGGGGAAAAAAAGGAAAGGAAAAGATAAAGACGAAGACGGTTTCAGATTCCTTGCACTCTTTGGTCACCAGCCAACAACCGGGAAGTGTGAGAAGGCCTGACTCGCTCTTTACACGCTGATGGCTTGTGTAGGAAGAGAAAGGTCGTCGTCCCGGTACGTCTCGTCGTCAGTCGAGCACCCCAGGTCATACCAGATCGCAGCCGTCCATTTTCTTCGGCCCACCATCTATCGGTTGGTGCAACTGCCCAATCCAGTGAGCTGCTTCACTCTAATCTCGAAAATCTTCTCCAGGGATATATCAACTAGAGAACATGCGTATTATCCAAAAACATTTTCGCTGTTGAGTATTTATGATTTTCCATCGTAACTTGTAAATACCATCTAAATAAATGTATGAGACTAAGGGCAGTCGTAATGATTAGCTCATAAACTAGCTCAAAACATTGTTTTCATATTTTAATAGAAGAGAGAGAAAAATTAAGCTCTTGATCAAAAGCTAGACTTATACACATATTGCAAGATCATGTGGAAGTGTTATGTGGGTCAAATCACATTATGAGTCATTGTTAAAAGCTAGTACTATTAAAGAGGTTAGCTTAGAGCTAGCAAATAGTTTAGAGCATCCGTAATTTTATATGTCATCAACTACTGCATCTAAGTTAACCTATTCAATAGTACTAGGTTATAACAATGACTCATAGTATGGTTAGGTCTACATGACTATCACAATCCTGATTTACCTTGAGTGCCCAACATTTTCTTGATGGCCAAAATAAATCTGCCAAGAAAATTATAGTTTTCTTGGTTGCAGACATCGACCTCCAAGGAAATAGATATTCTTAAGTGTTGAACCAAACTGCTAAGGTAAATGCCCATTTCATTGGGTTTTATAGGAAATCGTCAAGGTAATTGATATGTAATTGATATTTCCTTGAGTGGTACTTGAAACCGCCAATGTAATTTGTATTTCCTTGAGTGTCACTTGAAACCGCTAAGGTTATTTGTATTTCCTTGGGTGTAATTTAAAACCCCCGAGAAAATTCACAAAACTTGAAATTCAAATTTTAATTTTTTTTAAAATGACCCCAGATGTAGATATGAGTTAAACCAAAGATATACTATTCGATGAGATCTACAAATTTTTACATTTGAAATCATTTTGGATCTTAAATATTCGTTACAAGATTCAACAAAAGTGAATACAAAAGAAAAAAGATAATTCACTTACTCACAAGTTGGTTTGAGGGGTAGTGGTAAGTCTTGTTGTTGTGAAGTAACATGTCTAAAGTTTGAATCCTAGCAAGAGCAAGTTTTATCGATTTATGTTTTTTTGTGGCTCTATTTTTTTCTTGGATGTTGTTGATCGTCAAGGAAACTAGTTTACTTGGCGATTTGAAGTATTTCTTTAGCAGTTATGGACCCTCAATAAAATTACTTTTCTTGACGGTCACAATATTTTTTTGGCCCTTTGGCAAGTTAAGTACTTTTTGACGAGCGACCCGCTCCCCGCCGCCGCCGCCCGTCGCTCCTTCGCGCCGCCGCCACCCTTCGTGGGTCCCCCCTCTCCTCCCTCCGGCCTATGCCGGAGGTTGGAGAGAGTGGGGATCCATCGCTTTTGATACTTTTTTCCCAATAGATCGAATTTTTAGGGTTTGAGTCTCTCCATGCCAAGTATTGTGGTATTGGAGATTTATCTCCTTCTTCTCCTCTTCGGCGACGGAGAAGAGGAAGGATGGAATTGTCTTCTCCATGGCGGCTTCGTTGAAGATGGGGACGACAACTTCGGCGTCAGCATCTTCACCAGCATGACGACATGGAGATTTTTGTTTCCGGATGACGGCATCAAGGCAGAGATGATGTCGTCGTCATGGAATAATTTTCTCCGGTCTTTTCTCTGTTTTGTTGTGGTTAGATCTAGCCACAATGAAGGACTAGGGAGAATAAGTTTCAGATAAGTCTTCTTCACTCTTCGGTGGCAGAAAGAAGAAGAAGGAAGACACCTCAACTCCACCTGCAGGAATGTTGGTCGTCTGTTGGGCATCTATTGTCTGGCCTAAACAATTGTTGCCGAGTATTTGCCCGTGCGGTCATCCATATGAAGCGTCAAATGAGTTTGAATTTGAGAGTTTGAGCTATTCATAGTGTGGGTGCAATATAGATGAAAATCAGTTTCTGGATATATGTTTTTTCCAGAATACTTGTAATGTGATGATGTACCCAGCTATATTTTAATACAATTTTTCTTGCGTCTAAAAAAAAAATCAGTAGCCTCCATGGAAATCATCCTTCGGTGCCAAAATTGCCGAAGAAACTAATTTCCCTTGTCTCATGTCCTTTTACAACTTGACTATCTGAAAAACTAATAATTGGGAACAAATTGAGTATCTGAGAACTCAGATTCTTTTATAATTTACAACAGAGTGAGACTGTGAGAGTACTTCAATATATAGATCCCTCCACACAAACAAGTAAAGAAATGTATCAAAGCCAAACTCTTCTTATGGCTGCGACCTATCATCTCTCGTACTACCAGTGCAAAGCCCAGAGATTGTTTTTCGTTTTCACATAGGGAAAAAAATTCGACTCTAGACCTCTGGAAAGCTGTCTTTTTTTTTTAGAACTAGAAGGTACAACGCTCAAATATTTTAGCCCTTCAGTGCATATACAATGGCTCCTTCTTCATCTCTAGCAGCACACAGTAGACATAAGTAGCAACTGGTGTCTTCTTTCCTCACGAGCTCCTTTTTTTTTTCAACTACCACACCACTAAGAGCCCACTAGTATATTGCCCATGCTTACGCTACGGGAAATGTTAATTTCAAAGTTAATTTTATAAAGATTTAATTGTTATTATTCAAAAAATGCAATTCTCGCATGTGGCATGTACTGACCAAGCATATTCATGCCTTAACTATCATCCATGAACTATGTTATATATGGGGAGAACATTGATGTACAGATGCAGATCGGAGCAACATTCGAGTATATGTAAATTAGAACTAAAATATATACAAACTAAAACAATCATATTGAAAAAGGTAACATAATTGTTTCAATTCAGAAAAACATTGCTTATCGGGAGAGACACGCAGCTCCGCGCCCGCCACTCACGGCCGGCGATGCTGACCACGCGCGTCGTGGCCCTCCTGTATCGCACCTCACTGCGGCCCGTGGCCCTCAGCAGCTCGAGCCTGGCCTGGCGCTAAGCCTCCCTTGCGTCGCCCTACGCTTGCGAGTGGCATGCGGCTAGCCTCGCCCTCTGTGCCAGCAACCAGTGGCCTGACGTGCGCCATATCTTTTCAGGCCAATTTCAATGTGAGTTTCATTTAATATTAAATATGGTGCCACATAAGCGATTTTGATGACATGACAATGTATTTAAGAAGAGAGAGATGAAATGAGTTTCACTCTATGAGTCATGGAATTTAATGTCTATGAAACTTTAGAATGAAACTCGACATGGCAGTCTTGGAAACACTAAAATGAAACTCACTATTGAGATTGATCTTAATGTGAGCTGCGATCAAGAGGATCGGAGGTTGCGGCCGTCATCAACCCACACTCAGGGAGCCATCCAACGAGTGTCACGATCAAGAGAAGGTTGCGGCAGCTGGCATGGTTGCGTGCTTCCTTGGAGCGTTGGAGGCTCGTGTGCTTCCTTGGAGCGTCGTTCAAAATGGGGATGGTTGAACCATGGATCGAACCGGTGTAGATCCAGTGATCCATTTAACATGCATAGGAGTCACGGTTAATCCATTTTAAATTATCTGCTTGCCCCAGCAGCTCTGATGGATACCGTGGATCGAACCATTAATTTTAAATTATCTGCTTGCCCCAGCAGCTCTGATGGATACCGTGGATCGAACCATTAATTAATAAGCTTCCCTCCAAAGTAAACGATAGCAAACCATCGATGAAGAACTCTCAGGCTCTCTTCTTCTGTGGTGGCGCCGCGGTAAGGATGGGGGTGGTGTTCCAAATGGTTATCCGCGGTTCTCTCCTAGTTCAGCTAAATGAATTAGATTGCAAAAATGAGGAGAGAAATTGTCTACTTAGTTCTTTAAATTGAACTAGAGCAGAACCGTGGATAGCCATTTGAAGCACCATCCCCATCTATACGCCGCGGTAGGACACCGTCGCCTTTCACGTAGCAGGCAGCCCCGGCTTCATCGCCTGCCGCGTCCATGGCTGGTGGCATGTGGCTCTCGTCCGACCTCATGCTCAGGGAGCAGAAGTGCAGAACCACCACACGGTGCCACGCACACTGCAGTTCACTGTGGGTGTGCATGGCTCTGGCACTGACTTCCATCTCCGTCTCAATCGACGACGCCCCAGCCCCCGTACAGCAACAACCAACAAGTGTTGCGAGCAGTCGCTAGCTCCGGCAAGAAGCAGTTCGTGGGCTCGTTTCTTCTCTCGTGCAAGTTCAGAGGATGTCGGCGTGCCGCCGCCGCACGGACGGGATGCAGCCATGCAGGGTGGGTCGATCCACCCGTACAACAGCAGTTTGTGGCATGCAGTTTCGCGGCGGAGAGCGCACGGGAGGAAGGAATCACGGCGATCGTGGCCTTACACAGATGATGAGCGATTGAGTTGAGGATATACCATACACTCAATCTGGTTCATTAGATGTGAGTGAGTAAGGAGAGAAGATTTTAAAATAAATCTGAATGGTTCATTTTCATGGAGTCAGTTTTCTGGGTACAGTTTGGTATGTGTGTGTAGGGAGACTCTCTCACGGGGAGGTTTATTTGGTACGTCAAGCAAAGAAAAGCGTTGGTGCCTTAGTAGGAAATAGAAGCAAAGAAAAGGGTTGGTGCCTTAGTAGGATAGAAGTAGGATAGATTTAGTAGAGATCTAAAAAAACGTTTTAGAATATTTAAAGAAATGTTCTTTTTCCTGAGAAACCGAATCATCAAACAATTTGGCTGGTTGATTAGATTCAGGTTCTAAAAGAGAGAAGAATATGGTGGAATAGATCAAAGTACCTTTAATATCTGATGAGTTTGTCTTGAGTTACTATGGGGCAAAATAAAGCATTTACAACCACGAGCAAATAAGGGTTAAGGCGGCGCCAATTAAGGTGGTGTCAATAACTGTTTTGTTTCAAAAGAGAAGTGAGATCCAATAGCCCGAGGAGCGGAACAGTGCGAAAACCAAGTCATTGGTGTTTTGAGCCTGGAAGAAGGAAACAAGAATCATTTTGGTTCCGAGTCTCAGCCCGATAAACCCATTTAGAGCCGATTCCGATGATTCAAACAAGTCTCAGCCCAAGAAACCCATTTGGAGCCGAATCCGATGATTCAAACGAGAAACAAAAATATTTCAACGAGCCAAACGTACCTTGAATTGTGATGAATCCTCAGTCCACCACTCTTATATGACCCTAGCTGCCTAAACCAACCCTTAACCTTGACTTGTTCGATTCTTTGGCATAGACTGAAGGTTTTATTCAAGGAAATGTATTGGCTTTGGTTCTAGGTTTTCACTTTTTGTGTCGGCATGGCCGCCTTCGCATCCTTTGGGTTGCCTTTTATTTCACAAATTGAGTTATGAGATGAGATGAATTTGTATGTAAATTCGATTGGGGTGTTGGTGTATGATTTTTGGAACAGGGTGGTCTTCCTCTTTTAGAATACAAAGTTGAATATTTCTTTTCATTATCTAAAAAACACAGGCATAGTCAACACACATAATAAAAATCGAGTGCCTTAAACACACTAATGGTAATAACAAAACATTAATGATTGAGATCATTCTACAGCGTCATAATCAGACATATGCAAAATCGGTCTGCGCCGTAAGTCTTAGTGGACATCGTCTGGACACGTATTTGACTGAAAAAATCTCCTTGACCTGAATATTTATCTTAATTTCACTGAAAATGCACACGTAATTTGGTCTACAAAATCATGCTCAAATCCTCTAAGGTCAATCTCAATGGTGAGTTTTATTTTATTATTTCCAAGACTGCTATGTCATATGAAATAAAATGAAACTTGAATGAAACTCTACATTGAGAGTGAGAGTTTCATTCTAAAGTTTCATAGACATTAAATTTCATGTCTCATAGAGAGTTGGTATTCGTGCCAAGAGAGTTTTATCTAGATGAAACTCATTTCTTCTCTCTCTTCTTAAATACAATGTCATGTCATCAAAAATGCTTATGTGGTAGAATATTTAATACAAATGAAACTCAAATGAAACCCCATTGAGATTGGGCTAATAGAACGACCATCGACAGTGTTTTTTTACTCACCCGTAAAATGCTCAGGTGTAGTCATAACATATGCTTTTCTAAATATATAGCATATCTGATGTAGCAGCATGCTAAAAAGCAAGCATGGCCACTGTTGGTACCAAACTATAGCCATGTGGCACCAGGTCACTACCAGAATCCTGAATTACCTTGGCGGCCACAAATTTTCTTGAGTGCCAAAATAAAACCGCCAAGAAAAGTGTAGTTTACTTGGCTGCATACATCAACCTCCAAGTAAATGGATATTCTTGAGTGCTAAACCAAGACCACGTTCAGATTCCAAAATCCCCCCAAATATTTTGCATAGTACCCGTCACATCGAATCTTTAGACGCATACATGAAACATTAAATGTAGGTAAAAAATAACTAATTGTACTTTTAGTCTGTTCATGTCGAGACGAATCTTTTGAGTCTAGTTAGTCCATGTTTGGACAAAGTTTGTCAAATGACAACGAAAGTGCTACAATAACTTTTCGCCACGTATTTTGCGAACTGAACAAGGCCCAAACCGCCAAGGTAATTCCATGTTTCCTTGAGTGTTGTTACAAACCGCCAAGGTAATGTTAATTTCCTTGGGTGCTATTTGAAACCGCCAAGGTAAATCTTATTTCCTTGAGTGCTATTCGAAACCGCCAAGGTAATTCCTATTTCCTTAACTGCTATTCAAAACCGCCAAGGTAATTCTGAGAGATTTAAAATTCAATTTTTTGAATTTTACAAATGACCTCGAATGGTGATTTGGCCTAAACCAAAGTTGTAGTATTCGACGAGATCTTAAAAGTTTTAGTTTAAACTTTTATATTTGAAATCATTTAGGGTTTCAAATATCCACTACAAAATTCCATAAAGTGAATATAAAAGAGAATAATAAGTTAGGTATTCAATGGTGCAGTGGTTAGGACATTTCAATGGTTCGGTTCCTAGGAGCTGCATAAGGTGGAGTTTGTTTTTGCTGATTTATGATTTTTGCTCTTGCTTTATGTTTCCTTAGTGGTCGCTTGCCGCCAAGAAGCCTTGACAGTTAGAAACATTTCCTTGAGGTTAATGGTCCTCAAGGAAACTATTTGATTTGGCGGTTATAGTATTTTTCTTGGCTCTCTGGCAAATTAAGTAAGGTCTCAATTTGCTTGACCTTGAGTGTCAAAACCGCCAAGGAAACTAGTTTCTGTTGCCTTCTATCCTTGAGTGAATTTGTTTGACGGTTTATGGTCAATGACTATTACCTTGGCGGTTTTTCCCTTTCCTTGACGGTTTTTGGCACTCAAGACAATTCAGGATTCTGGTAGTGAGTGTGATCATATTTGTTAGAAATAAATAAATAAAGTGGAATCTAAAACTATATTAATAGGTAAAAAAATCTCTATTTCTATTTCTATCTCTATATCCATAATATAATATTAAAGAGCAAAGGGTTCTTCTTCCAACATATTCTTTTATACTCAAAGTACTCTACACCCTCTACACCCAGAACTTACGATCCGAACTCATACGTGTTAGAATCACTCATATTCAGTGATAGTACGAAATTCGATCTCAAAACATATTTACTAGTAGTGGAAAAATAAATACATATCATATATACACATCATGTTGCGAGAAAACATCACAACATATTAAGGTTGTATTGATCTAGCTATAGTTTACAATAACTAATCTTAGATAAATTAGCAATATATTTTTACACAAAAAGAAATCTTGTCATACTTTTTTTACTCTGAAATGTGGAACTAAAAAATATTAAGTAAATTTATTTTCCAATTAAATAATACTAATTTGATCAAACTCGACTAAGCATTTGTTTTGTAAAGCTCACAATAGCTTCATGAACTGTTGTGAGTTGTTTTTTTATCAAACACTTTTTTCAAAACAGTTTCACCCATAAAACTGTTTTGTTTCTCCTCTCACGAAAATATAAGCTGAGATAAAGTTGAAAAAAGTAGTTTTTTATAGCGCTCTCTCTCAACCATGCATAAAATTGTTGGTGAAACTATTTTGTCAAATATTTTTTTTCTAAAACAACACTGTTTCATCTAGAAAGTTGCTCATGAAGCTATTTTCTATAAAAAACAGCTTCACTAATGAAGCTCAAATGTGCCAAATGGGGATCAAGATAAAATGTGACTACCAATCAAACACCACCCTATACACGGATTTAAGAGTAAAGTGTACTCCCTCCATACCCATATTAGTTGACGTTTAGGACAGCGGCACGGTCTTGAAAACACAACTTTGACCTCTTATTTTTATAAAAATATTTATGAAAAAGTGATATATGCATACTTTTATGAAAGTATTCTTCAAGACAAATCTATTTATATAATTTTTATATTTGTAAACTTAGAAACTTAATAGTTATTGATGATTTATATTCTTAATATTTGACTCTAATCTTTTATAAGACGACAACTAATATGGGACGACAACTAATATGGGTATGGAGGGAGTACGTAGGTTGCGTCTCAGTTTCTCCAGTCTCAACCAATTCATCACTCGGCCGGCCACTTGGGGTTTATCAGCTCCCACAAGCGCGCTCTTCTCCCACACTCCAGCTGCGTCCATCCATCCGGATCGGTTGGCCCGTCGCTGCAGCCGCGACCGAACTGCCCAGACGTTCACGTCGAGTCCACCAAAAATCCAGCGCCCTCCTGCTACCAGCACGCACCACTGCCGCGCCCCGCCTACTACCACCCGGCGTCCCTCCGTCTCCACGTATCTTATCATGGTTCTTTCCCCTGCCCACTGCCTCCCTTGCCTTGCACATCTCGGCAAGCATCCTCCCTCCCGCTGCAAGGATCGATCTGTTTATCACCACCCTCATCGGTGAAAAAAATCGACTTCTTTTCATGCACGTCGCCTGTAGTGTTCATCGAGGCCGCCATGAACGGGAGCAAGTGTGACGACAGACGCAACAAGTGGAGGCCATGGCGGTGGTGGCTCGTCGCTTCGTGGGTTCTCGCGGCGATTCTGGAGCGGGGCGGCGCGGAGGTGACGGAGTTGGACCTGGAGGAGCGGCGGGACGAGCGGCGCGACCTGCTGGTGCTGCGCGACACGCTGCGGTCAGCGCTGGACCTGCACTCCAACTGGACGGGGCCCCCGTGCCACGGCGCGCGGAGCCGGTGGCACGGCGTGTCGTGCGACGGCGACGGGCGCGTGGTCGGCGTGGCGCTCGACGGCGCGCAGCTCACGGGCACGCTCCCGCGGGGCGCGCTCCGGGGCGTGTCGCGGCTCCAGGCGCTGTCCCTGCGTGGGAACGCGCTCCACGGCGCGCTCCCGGGCCTCGACGGGCTGCCGCGGCTCCGCGCCGTCGACCTGTCCAGCAACCGGTTCTCGGGCGCCATCCCGCGCGGGTACGCCACGTCGCTGCGGGACCTGGCGCGGCTCGAGCTCCAGGACAACCTGCTCAGCGGCACCGTCCCGGCGTTCGAGCAGCACGGCCTCGTCGTCTTCAACGTGTCCTACAACTTCCTCCAGGGCGAGGTCCCCGCCACCCGCGCGCTGCGCCGGTTCCCCGAGAGCGCGTTCGACCACAACCTCAGGCTCTGTGGCGAGGTTGTGAACGCCGAGTGCCGGGAGGGGCCGGCGTCGTCGTCAGCAAGCAGCAGCACCAGCAGTCCGGTTGTGAGGCCAGCTGGCGACGGCGGTCGGGCGGTACGGAAGCACTTGCGGTTCAGGCTGGCGGCGTGGGGCGTCGTGGCCATCTCCCTCATCGCGGCGCTGGTGCCGTTCGCGGCTGTGCTCATCTTCCTGCACCACAAGAAGAAGAGCCAGGAGGTCCGTCTCGGTGGCCGTGCCGCAGGTGACAGTTCGGATCACTTCCTGTGACTCCTCTTTCCTCTGCAACTGCAACTGCAACGGCCTTCTTGTTTCTGACGGGGACTTGGTTCTGTACGATGCGAAAGTGACGGCGGCGGCGGCGACGGAGGACATCAAGGACAAGGTGGAGGTGGAGCAAGGCCGAGGGAGCGGCAGCCGGAGCACGGAGTCCGGCAAGGGGGCCGAGCTGCACTTCTTCCGCGACGACGCGGCGGGCACCAGCTTCGACCTCGACGAGCTCTTCCGGTCCACGGCGGAGATGCTCGGCAAGGGGCGGCTGGGGATCACGTACCGGGTGACCCTCCAGGCCGGCCCCGTCGTCGTCGTGAAGCGGCTGCGCAACATGTCGCACGTGCCGCGCAGGGACTTCGCGCACACCATGCAGCTCCTGGGCAAGCTCCGGCACGAGAACGTCGCCGACCTCGTCGCGTGTTTCTACTCCAAGGAGGAGAAGCTGGCCGTGTACGAGCACGTTCCCGGGTGCAGCCTCTTCCAGCTCCTGCACGGAAGCAGAGGCGAGGGGAGGACGCCGCTGCCGTGGCCGGCGCGGCTGTCGATAGCGCAGGGCATGGCGTGCGGGTTGGCGTACCTGCACAAGACGCTGCCGTACTTCCACCGGCCGCCGCACGGCAACCTCAAGTCGTCCAACGTGCTCGTCTTCTTCTCGGCTCCCGGTAATGGCGGACAGCGGAAGCAGGCGGTGCCGAAGCTGACGGACCACGGCTTCCACCCGCTGCTTCCGCACCACGCGCACCGGCTGGCGGCGGCCAAGTGCCCCGAGTTCGCGCGCCGCGGCGGCAGGCGGCTGTCGTCCCGCGCCGACGTGTACTGCCTCGGGCTGGTGCTGCTGGAGCTGGTGACGGGGAAGGTGCCCGTGGAGGAAGACGGCGACATGGCGGAGTGGGCGCGCCTGGCGCTCAGCCACGAGTGGTCCACGGACATCCTCGACGTGGAGATCGTGGCCGACCGGGGACGGCACGGGGACATGCTCCGACTCACGGAGCTCGCCCTCCTCTGCGCCGCCGTCGAGCCCGACAGGCGGCCCAAGGTGCACGACGTCGTCAGGATGATCGACGAGATCACCGCCGGTGACGGACAAGAGCTAGCGTGACGTTGATCGATCTAGCTCTACGACGACGCAGGATGTGGGCTGCTCGACATCTTCTTCGTTTCACTTTCAATTTTATTTTCCTTTTCAATTGTAACATTGCAATCAGGCTGGAAGTAGTACGTTCATGCTCCCTGATCGATTGCTCTGGTGCAATCAGAGAAAAGGACGTGAACTCGTGAAGTTCAATGTTCATATCTTTCATTCGAAAATGCTATACAACAACCGGGTGTTTCAGCACCCGGTTACACTCGATTTTTTTTGACCGCCGCGCCCGCATCACCGGCCGACGCCGCAATGTGCCCGCGCCACCGTGTATCATCCAGTTGTTAATTTGTTATATGCTTGGTAGCCGGTATTTTGCGCTGAAATTTTTATGGGGTTTGTCTACCTATCTGTTGATATTTTTTTTGTCGATTTTTGCCAAATCAGAAGAACACAACTCAGTAAAAAAATCTGACGGCACGTTTAGATTCTTGGAATTGAATTCATTTTAAAAATCATAATTTAGACACATTTTAATTAAGCTAATATGGTTGTATATGGATTATATTTGTATATTATTATTAGCTATATGAGAGAGATACTTATATATTACATTTCTATCTTAGGAGAGTGAGTTAAAGAGAGTGTTATAATTTACAAAGTAGAAATATAGCATGGTGCACCCTATGAATTTGAGAGGCTTATATATGATGTTTGAAAAGTGGTGGAATATCAAATTTCAAGTTAAATAGTCTAGTTTATTGAGTGAATTCTAATTCCACCAAAATAAAATGATCCAAATGGCTCCTGACAGATAATACACAGAAAATCTGTCAAATCCAAACATTAGGAAACTAGACATCCAATAACGGGTCTCATGTTGTCAAAAAAAAACGGGTCTCTCAAAACCCAATATCCAATAGCAGGGAAGAAAGCCACATGACAGAATACTGAAGAAAAAAATATGTCAAATCTTCTCCTACAGCATTATTCCAGTGTTCCCTGCAGACCGAAGCTACCCAACATGTGTCACGGACGAGCTGCACAAACACACACCAAACCAATCATCAATAAAGAAGAGCAGTATGTGCGATTTAAATAAATACTCAACAATTAGTACTCATTCTAAATTTTTTCAATCAACAGTTATCTAACTCTTAAAATATTACAAACTATCATCTAATAAAACTATGAATAATGGAATCAGTAGATAAGCAACTGCAGTAGATGAAGAAAGCAATTGCAGATAAGCAAGTAACCGTAGCAAAACATTAATGGCAAAAAATGAACAAGAGATCCACCCTTTTCAAACTGAGAGCAAACATTGAGTCGAAAATTTTTATTTTTGATAGTCAAATTGCATACAGTCAAATATGAAACAACTAAAAACAAGCAAGCAAACTGTAGAAAAAAATCTGCTCTACTAATAGCTGACCAAGATGTTTCTTGATCAATTAGGCATGATGTATACTGCAGTTTAAGCAAAGATGGCTACTGCATCTTAAGAAAACTGGAATTTAGAGTCAACCCAACCATGGTGACACTGACACACCTATGCCTCCTTCACACACATAAACACAAACACAAACAAATTTAACAAAAATAAATAGTTGTTCAGAAAAAGAAACAATTTGATTATTATGCATTAGAAATTTCAGAATAACTAATCAGACAACTCACACTATTATATTTCTTCTGAATATTTGATTATAAATAATCAGCGAGTTACATGATGCCAAAAATTATCATCAGATTTACAAAACCAAAAATAAATGTTGGTCAAAGCTTCATTTACAGAGAGGATTTTTAGGACAACATTCACAATAACACGTTGACACATGGGGTCAAACTTGCAAGATAGAATGAACCGTGGCTAGGTGTTTTAACTTCAATCACTACCTCTAACTAAAAAAACTTGTTCCATACAGTAACACATTGAGAGCAAACCTACAAACACTAACTATAACTTGGAAAAATTGTGGTTGTGGTTTCATAGAGTAAGACAAAAGGCATTTTCAGCAATAAATTCAGAAACCTACAGGCACTAACTATAACTAATGAGAACATATATGATGAATGATTGACTTTGATGAGGAGGGTTTGAGGCTTTTACCCGGTTGAGTCTACATCTAGCTATGCGCTTAATGTTTATGACTAACCGGCAGCGTTGAGTTGTGGTGTGTTTACCGTGTTGGTGTGCGTGTGCGACATGTGTCTCTTGGCTGTGTTGATCTGCAGGTGTGGAGCTCGAATACAGTGGTCGATGGCGAGGTGAAGGTCAAGTAGAGACGTGCCGTGCCGATGGACCGGGAGCAGTCACTACTAGAGAACAGGCCTTTGGACGATCTACCAATTGAGCTATAGTCTCGGCCAAAAATTGTGTCCGGGGCTAAAGACATTTAGTCCCGGTTGGTAATATCAACCGAGACTAAAGGTGAATCTTTAGCCCCGGTTGGTATTACCAACCCGGAGTAAAGGCCCCGGACCTTTAGCCCCGGTTGGTAACACCAACCGGGACTAGTTACCAACCGGGACTAAACGTACTTTTAGTCCCGGTTGGTGTTACCAACCGGGGCTAAAGGTCCTTCCCGAGTGGATTCAAAAGGAAAACGTCCAGACCTACATCACGTGGGTTGCGTAGCTCAGTTGGTAAGCGTGCCTGAGGCGAGATGTGCTGAGTTCGAATCTCACACAACACACATTTATTTTTCTTCTCTGGACCTTTAGCCCCGTTTGAAAGCACCCGGGACTAAAGGCCGGGACCTTTAGTCCCGAATTCTTAGCCCCGGTTGGGATACCCGGGGCTAAAAGCCCTTTCAACAACCGGGGCTAAAGGCCCTTTCTCCAGTAGTGGGTGAAGGATGGGCGTGCCGTGTGGCGGACGTGCCATGTCGATGTACCCAGAGCGGTGAAGAGCGGACGTGAGGCTTGGACTGATGGACCAGAGGGCCGGAGGACCAGCTGTGGTAGCTGGCATGTGGCATCGGTGAGCAAGAGCACATGGGGATGTGCGATGCATCGGCCAAGTCGGGAGGAAGACGATGGCGTCGTGGCACTTGGCGGGAGGTCGGACACGGGCTTATGTGCGGCGCAAGTGCCGTCTACCGAGTCAAGAAGGAAGGCGAAGGCATTGTGCCTGACGTGGAGGCTGGACATGCATCGGCATCGGTGCCGGTGGTCGGGGTGTGCGAACCACATCCCGTCTACAACACGGGTTCGGTAGCTAAGCCTCAAAAAGCTACCCTCGACGGTTTCCGAGTTTGGGCCTCAAAACTCGGGGTGGACGGTTTCTGAGTTTGGGCCTCAAAACTCGGGGTGGACGGTTTCCGAGTTTGGGCCTCAAAACTCGAGGTGGACGGTTTCCGAGTTTGGGCGTCAAAACTCAGGATGGACGGTTTCCAGGTTTGGGCCTCAAAACCTGGGCTAGCGGGTTTTCGAGTTTGGGCCTCAAAACTCGGGGTGGACGGTTTGCCAGGTTTGGGCCTCAAAACCTGGGTTGGTGGGTTTACCGGTTTGGGCCTCAAAACCGGGAGGAGGTTCCCATGCGGAACGGTCGACGCGTGGCGGCGTGGAGAGGCTGACGCGGCAGCGAAGCTATCCACGAGGAAGGTGCGGTGGTCGACGGTGACGGCACGTGGCGGCATCCTGGAGCTTGCGTTGAGGCGAAGCGAAGGATGAGAAGGCGCGTGGCCGTCGGATGAAAATTGACCGGACTGGACGGTTTTACCCCTAAGGGGTATTGGGGTTAGTGCTTCATGTGAGGGCATTTTTGTAAGGACCTGTGCGGCATAGAGGGGGGGGGGGGTGAATAGGCCTGTCAAAAATCATAGCTCGAAACTTAATTAGTGAAGCCCGACACTACCGCCCTGAGCCCGACACTGCCACTCCCCAGCACTGCCTGCCTCAGCCCGGTACTGCCGCGCAGACAACTAGCCTAAGCCTGCAATTCGAAATCCAGCCACAGCAAACCAAATCTATATGAATGGAAAGGTAACACTAGGTTTCCTGAACCAGCAGAACCAACTCAACCAAGCCAAATATGTAATATGAAGTAGATCGGGCCAAACCCTAAAATCTATCACAAGCTCACAAGTATGAAGAATTAAAGCAAGTAAGCACAAGAGACAAATGATTTATCCCGTGGTTCAGCTCGCCATCAAGGCTTGCCTACCTCCACGTTGTTGAGGTTGACCACTTAGGTCATGAGCTTTGCAACTCTTCCTCATTCTCAAGTCAAGGAACCAAATCCTTGAGGTGAGGGGTAATAATACTAGCTGCACGAGTGATTACACCTCCCAAGGCCGCCACACAAGTTGGCTAGCTCAAGGGCGACGCCTAGTCGGCTAGGGTTCCAAGAACCCAAGAGTAATAGAATCAAATCCACTGGCTATGGCTCAAATCAAGTGCTCTAGGGAGTAGATCTCAGCTAGGGCTTCTCTTTGATGAAGGTTTGAGGCTCTAACTCACTTGGAATCAATGGGAATCGAAGATTGGGTGAGAGAGAGCTTGGGAGCCTTCAATGGGGAGAAGGGAGCCTTGTCTGGAGGTAGGAGAAGAGTTATGGTCGTGGATGACCGGGGGGTGGCAGGGAGATGGAGTAAATATCCCCTGCCATCCAACAGCTGAAACAAGTCGCAGCAGTGCCGGCCTTAGCCCGGCAGTGCCGCGGCCCGGCACTGCCGCTCCCTGGGCGGCACTGCCGCACCTACCTGACAGATAGAGGAAGATCAGAATTCTATGCAGCTGTCTTGGTTAGAAACAAGGACGGCTTGGGTTGGTTTGAGCACAAATCATTCAGCCATAACGATGCATTTGCATTCCCCCTTGATAGTACGACAATCCTATAACTCAAGTTCAAATGAAAAAGCTTGTTGTAGCACTTTGAGTCCGGAACCGATGAAATGAAGTATGAGGGGTCCACCAACACATATGCACCATCTCTTCACATTATTAACCTGCTTGTCATCTTGGTAAAATCTCATTAATTTCTTCAGTCAGTCATTATCACCAAAACCCACACATATTAGGCTTGATTGCACTTACATCTCCGCCTTTTGGTGATTGATGACAACACAATTGAAGCTTACAATAAAAGGGTACAATACTTGAGATTTAGAAGCTTAGGTGTGAAACCTCCCCCTAAATGTGTGAACGAGAGCTGAAATCTCAAATTGGCATTAGAGGCCAACATTCACATATTTAAAAGTGTAAAAGAAGGTTTAGTTTCACATCTAATAGCTTTGTGGGGTGCGATCAAACTGTGTCAAGAATAAATACGTGATGCGAATGACAGTTTAAGCACATCAGAGGGGTTTGCTGCCTGTCAGCCAGAGTGGCACTGCTGGAGCCCGGCACTGCCGGCCCTGGAGCGGCACTGCCGCTCAAGCTTACAGACAGCAAACGCAGCGGAATTTAAAACAACCACAAAGCATAATAAGCAACAGGTCTAAATAGAATATGACAAGCTAGTTAAGCAGATAAACGTACATGTCCACATCCAAGTCTAAGAAGTAGCAACATAGAGTAATATTACAAAATAGAGTTTTGACCAAAACAAACTCTCTCACAACTCACAACTACTAAAAGATGGGACATGAAAAAGAAAGTGTTGTACCCCCTTCTCTTCACCTAATTCTCCCCCTTTGGCAACAAGTCACCAAAAAGAGAAGTAGAGAGAAGAAGAAGAGTGTCCAAACACTCACTCATCATCAGAAGCTATCGTGTCCCACTGAATCTCGGTCTCATCCTCATCATCGTCACCGTCGTCGCCATCATCGTCGTCGTCAGATTCTACAATGGCCTTCCCATGGCGATGGGTAGTGCTGGTATAGCGTGTCGAGGTACGTTTGGAGCGACGTGATGGCTCAGGCACTATCTCCTCCTGCTCCTCATCGCCATCTGAGTCTATGCCATCTGAGTCGAGGCTGGAGAGGTCGAAGTGTGGTGGAGAGCGGGGTGGAGGTAACGGAGAACGTCCCGCCCGCTCTCGCTCTGTGCGCTGCTCAACTATTGCCTAGTGAGCTGTCTGGGCTGCGTAGGTGCAAGTAGAGAAGATGGCCTTAATCCATTTGGCCAGCTTGCTCTTCTTCTTCCTCTGAGAGGAAGGGTGGGAGCTCTCTGGCCTGTCAGCTGCTGCTGCTCCTGCTGCTGCCCTCTTCTTCTCTGCTCTATAAGGCTCATGCAACCCATCCTTAGCGAAGGTGTAGCCGGAGACCATCTCTATGATAAACATGATGTAGGGGGCATAAAGCACTGCCTTCCTAGCATCCTCAGCTGCCACCTGTAGCTCAGTCCAAATGAAACTCGAGATGGAGAAGTGATTTGCCCTGGGGGCCATCCTAGCCAACATGTTCCTGCCATATTTATAGAGGTTAGAATGGGAACCCCCTTTGGGGTTGAGAGTCTACCTGAAAAGGTTGTTCAACATGTAGTAGTAACCCTTCAGCCCCTTGACCAACCCGTCTGCCTTCCGAGGATCCTCATACATGAATGCAATCTCATTATCTGTCAATGTCCTCTCCTGGTGCAAACTGTCAAGCTCTCTATCCCCGCTGCCCAGACCAAGGATCCTAGCAAAGGTCTCATAAGAGACCTTGTAGTGACGACCCTCGGTCATCCAATGCATCTCCTCCACCACATTGTCCACATAGAGTGTGGCATGAAACTGATGGATGATCTCTGTGTTCCAATTGTAGCTGAAACCCATCAAGTCATACATATTCCTTGCCTTGCAAGCTGCCACCACCCTATCAATGTCACGATCATGCTTGGCTTCCAAATGCTCCCAATCAACATACTTCATACTCAGAATCTTTTGCTTCTTGGCATTGTACAGGACTGAACGGTAGAAGTCGGAATGGAACTCATTCCAGAACCTGTAGTCAATGCCCATATCTTTCTGAAAGTTGTAGGGATTGAGCTGGCGTTGTGTCTTCACTGAGCGGAACTGCTGATAGTAAGACACGGGCTGCCCGTCCTTTGTATCCTATGGAGGCCTCTCCTGCACATCCTCAGTGTATGCATGCAAGTGGGATCTGCTGACCTCTGCAAGATGCTTTGGCGTGTTGGGATAGAGATCATCCCGAATTTGTCGCCCTTGCATCTGCAGGAGAGCCTCATCACGAATCTGCTGCCTTGCAGTCACATTCTCTCCTTGAGAACTAGAGCCACCTCTGCAAGATGGCTGCTTGCTCCTCCCCCTGAGCGGATCCATCCTTTGCTTCACCCTTCTCTCATCACCTCTTCCTCCCGACATCTAAAACATGGAAACTGAATTAGAAGACTGCATAAGAGGAAGTAGGTTATAGTGAGGCAATAGACTTCGATGGATAGGGTGTTGCTTGGATCAAGCCCCTGCTCATGGTCCGGCACTGCCGCTCGGGGAGCGGCACTGCCGGGGCCCGGCACTGCCGCGCGGGCAGGCCAGGTCTGAGCCAAGAAACACCACATCCATCGTTCCTACTGCCTCCCCATCATCTACAAACTCTTCTACAACCTCTAAGTGCAACAACCATGGCGCATTTTACAAATCGGGAAAACTAGGGTTAGGGATTTGAAGATTCACCTTGAGATGGAGAGAAGAGGGAAGGAGACCCTTGGAGAAGGGAGGACGGAGCTGCAACTGAGGGAAACACGGAGCAGCACCGCCGGTGGCCGGAGACGCCGGGAAGACGCCCGGAGGAGAACCCGGCCGCTGTTCGCCCTTTGGTCGCCGAGAGAGAGAGGGAGAGAAACTCACGGCCTTGGATAAGGAAGAGGGAGAGAGAGAGAGAGAGGTGAAACCGCAGGGAAGAGAAGAATATTTTCCCTTTGGCCCCACACGGTAACAGACGGTTCAGGTTGAACTGACAAGTCGCGGCACTGCCGCGCCAGCCACGGTACTGTCGGGGCCCGGCACTCCCGCGTTGGCCCGGCACTGCCGGACTGCTACCACAGAACAGATTTATCTCTAAGTTACTATATCTCTTCCTTGGAGTGGACACGTACTGCTTGCATGTTATGACCAGTGACAATCAATCAATACAGAACAATGGTCATTCCAAGCAAGTTTCTTTTCAAGGATTTTGAAACACAATGTATGAAAGTTTTGAAATTGGTTTTGCCTAGGTCATTCTAGTTGATCAAACAAGCATGCTAGGTTTTAAACTACGTTACGAGAGTCAAGAATATTTAGTTCACTCCTTAAGGCACAAAACCTTGACTCATCGAGAGGCTTAGTGAAGATATCGGCTAGTTGTTTGTCGGTGCTCATATGACGAATTGCGATATCTCCTTTGAATTCGTGATCTCTCAAGAAATGATGTCGGATGTCTATATGTTTGGTTCTTGAGTGACTCACTGGATTGTTTGCAAGTTTTATAGCAATTTCATTGTCACACAAGAGTGGGATATGGGTAAAATGACATCCGAAATCATGAAGGGTTTGCCTCATCCAAAGTAGTTGCGCACAACATGCACCTGCTGCAACATACTCGGCCTCGACTGTGGAAAGGGCTACACAATTTTGCTTTTTAGAACCCCAAGACACTAAGGAGCATCCAAGGAATTGACATGTCCCCGAAGTGCTTTTTCGATCTACTTTACAACCGGCATAATCGGAATCCGAATAGCCAAGTAGTTCAAACTTGGAGCCCTTAGGATACCACAAGCCAAGGTTTGGAGTGTGAACTAGATATCTCAAGATTCTCTTAAACGACCACTAGTGACACTCTTTCGGGTTAGCTTGAAATCTAGCACACATGCACACACTAAGCATAATATCGGGCCTAGATGCACATAAGTAAAGAAGAGAGCCGATCATGGAGCGATATACCTTAATGTCCACGGCTTTCCCTTCCTCATTGAGATCAAGATGTCCATTAGTTGGCATGGGAGTTTTGATAGGCTTGGCGTTCACCATGTCAAACTTTCTCAACATATCATGGGTGTACTTGGTTTGGCAAAGAAAAGTCCCTTCCTTCAATTGCTTGATTTGAAAACCAAGGAAGACTTGAGCTCACCCGTCATAGACATCTCAAATCTCTTAGTCATGATCCTACTAAACTCATCACAAAAGGATTTGTTAGTACTACCAAATATTATGTCATCGACATATATTTGGCACACAAAAATATCTTCATTGAGTTTATGAGTGAAGAGAGTAGGATCGGCTTTTGCCTATTTCAAAGCCTTGTTTAAGCAAGAATTCCTTAAGGCATTCATACCATGCTCTAGGTGCTTGTTTAAGCCCATAGAGCGCCTTTTGGAGTTTGAAGACATGGTTGGGGAACTTGGGATCTTCAAAACCCAGTGGTTGCTCAACATACACCAACTCTTGTATAGGGCCATTGAGAAATGCACTCTTCACATCCATTTGATATAGCTTGAAGTTGTGATGGGCTGCATAGGCTAGAAGAATCCGAATGGCTTCAAGTCTAGCAACCGGTGCATATGTTTCTTCAAAGTCCAAACCCTCTACTTGAGTGAACCCTTGAGCTACCAATCTTGCCTTGTTCCTTGTCACCACACCTTCTTCATCTTGCTTGTTTCGGAAGACCCATTTGGTCCCAATAACATTGGTATTTGGTCTTTCCACAAGTGACCATACTTGGTTACGCTCGAAGTTGTTGAGCTCTTCTTGCATGGCCATCACCCAATCTGGATCTCCAAGAGCTTCCTCTACCTTGAGAGGTTCCAAAGAGGAAACAAACGAGTAATATTGACAAAAGTTTGCCAAATGAGAGCGTGTCGTTACCCCCTTTCGAAGACTCCCAAGGATGTTGTCAACGGGATGGTCCCGTTGAATAGTTTGCTTGATTCTTGGATGATCAATGGGTTCTGCTTCATCTTCTGCATCTTCCTCATCTAGCTCGAAGATGGGTTGTAGGTTCACTCCATGAAGTGGAGTAGCTGCAGCTGCACTGGGAGTGCCCGGAACTGCTTGGCTTTGCCCGGCACTGCCGGGGCCCGGCACTGCCTGGGTTGTGGCCGGCACTGTCGGGGACTGTATGTCACCAGTCCCAGCAGGGGCTTCAGCTTGAGGAACATCCTGATCAGTAGCCTGCTGTTCTTGTGGTTCGATATCACCAATAGCTAATTGCTTGATTGCTTCGCAAGGTGGTTCCTCATTTCCTACACCAATTTCATCAACTTGCTCTACTTGAGAGCCGTTAGTTTCATCAAACATCACGTCTATTGCTATTTCAACCTTGCTGGAGGCCTTGTTGAAAACACGATAGGCATGCTCGTTTGATCCTAACCGAGAAGAAAACATTCATCAACCTTGGATGCGAACTTAGAGGCTTTGGGCTTCTTGTTCAATATGAAACATTTGCACCCAAAGACTCTAAAGTACGACACCTTTGGCTTGTTACCGGTGAGCAGCTCATAGGAGGTCTTCTTTCTTCTCTTGTGGAGGTAGAGGCGGTTGATTGCATGGCAAGCGGTATTGACGGCTTCGGCCCAAAGATGTCCGGCGTCTTGTATTCATCTAGCATCGTCCTTGCCATGTCAATGAGTGTTCTATTCTTCCTCTCCACCACACCATTTTGTTGAGGGGTGTATGGAACTAAAACTCGTGCTTGATGCCCTCCTCATCAAGAAACTCTTCCACTTGGGTGTTTCGGAATTCGGTTCCATTGTCACTACAAACTTTCTTGATGTTGAAACTGAACTCCCTTTGAGCTCTTCGTATGAACATCTTGACCTTCTCTTGCACTACACTCTTGTCATGCAAAAAGAATACCCAAGTGAAACGAGAAAAATCATCAACAATAACAAGACCATGTTTGTTACCCGCCGATGCTAAGGTAGGCAACCCGGTCCAAAGAGATCCATATGAATCAACTCCAATGGATGTGTAGTGGTGTCATATCTCTTTGGTGGGTGTGGTACGCCTACTTGTTTTCCGGCTTGGCAAGCTCCACATACTCTGTCTTTCACAAAATCAACATTAGTTAGTCCTAGGATGTGGTTGTCTTTTTGAAGTTTGGCCAAGTTCCTCATCCCAACATGAGCTAGTCGGCGATGCCATAACCAACCCATGCTAGATTTTGCCACTAAACAAGTCTCAAGTTTGGCTTTACTTTTGTTGAAATCAACTAAGTAAAGCTTCCCTTTCAAACGACCCGTAAAGACAATAGAGGAATCCTCCCTTCTAAAGACTTCCACACCCTTATCCGTAAAGAGACAATTGAAACCCATTTCACACAATTGTGAAACGGATAGCAAGTTGTAACTTAACGAATCAACATGTAAGACATTAGTAATTGAATGCTCAAGTGTAATGGCAACTTTACCAAGTCCTAACACATCCCCCTTGGAGTTATCACCGAAAATGATGTTTTCACTTGCATTTGAAGTTGGGGAATATGATGAGAACATACTCTCCTTTCTCCGGTCATATGATTTGTACATCCGCTATCAAGCCCCAACTTGATCCACCAGAGGAGTATGCCTGCAAAACAGTTAGTTTCCTTGATTTAGGTCCCCAATTGACATTGGGGCCTTGCAAGTTAGTCACAAGTATCTTAGGCAAGTACCACAAGTAATCTTGTAACCCAATAAACTTGTCAGTTGTCCTCTTGTATCACCACATATTTCGCAACAACTTTACCACTGTGTTGTGTTTCTAATATGTAACAAGATGACATGTCTTCTGGGGCTTCGGTCTGGGTGATGTGGAAACTTGTTTTTCGTCACCAAACCGATCCTTTGTGCTGTGTGTGAGACTTGTGACACCCTAGTGTCAAGCACTGCATTAGGAACTTCATTAGCTACTAAAGGAGCATAAGCAATGCATTGCATCATTGCATGTGCATATGAGTGCTTGTTGCCTTTTGTTTATTTATTTGGCTTTCTTTATGTAGAGGACTTAAAAATGGTTTTCAGAAAAAGTGTCTTATATGAAGGTGGTAGAGAAAAATGTTTTGAGCAACTTTTATGTTTGGGTCAAAACCTAGTTTGGAGTTTTTGAAACTGTTTTTGAGTGGTCAAAGTTTGAAAGAATTTGGAAAAAGAAAAAGGAAAACGTTTTTTTTTCGGTGCCACCCCTTTCGGCCCATCTGGCCTTTCGGCCCAGCTCGCGTGCGCCGGCCCGCTCCCAACTCGCCCGCGTGCCGCGCGCGCCGCGCGCTGTCGCCGCTGACACGCCGCGCCGTACGCCGGCCGCGACCGCCACGTGGCCGCCGTATCCTGCCGAGGATCCTCGCCGGCCACTCCTCGCTCGATCCTCTCTCACCGAGCACGCAAGCTATCTCCCCCGGCCACTCTCCGCTCGCCTCGCCTGCAGCGCCGCTCGCCGTGCACGGCATCGCCCGCGCTACCCTCGCCGACCGCGCCCGTGCCCCGCCACGACCACCGGCCGGTCAAGCCGATCAAACCCCGAGCGCACCACACTCCCCTCTCCCCACTGCCATTCCAGCTCGCCCGCTCTCACTCTCGCTCTCTCCCTCACTTTCCCTCGAACACGCCGAACACCTCCCCGCTTGCCGCGACCATCGCCGCAAAAGCCCCGCCGTGTTCCGGCCTCACCGGAGCACCACCACCCGATTCGTCTCGCACACCACTCCGTCTACACCTCGGACACCCGGTGCTCCCGCTTGCACCACCTCTCGAGCCCCACCGACGCCGGAGATCGGAGAGCGCCGCCGCGGACGCCATCACCACCGCTGAGCCCGCGACGCTGTTCCTCCCCGACCCGAGCACCACTGCCCCTCTTCTTCATCCTCGACCTTCACCGAGTCAAGGCAAGGTAAGAACACCGACGAGCTTCAACGCTTCTGCTCCCTATCCCCTCTTCTCCCCGGCCGAGCGCCATGGGCGCCGCCGCAGACCTCGCTCGTGGCCCGGCTCCTCTGCAGCCACCCGAGCCAAACCAACCCCGTAGCTTTGCTCCTTAGGGTTCACTCGAGCTTTTGCCTCCCCCAATTTCACCGGCGACCGCCGGAGACGGTGTAGTCGCACGTCACCGCCGCCTCCGTGCGCTGCCGCTCGCCGCCGGCACACTCCGGCCATCCGCTAGCCAAACCACCTACACCGCTCGATGCGCCTCGTCGCGGTGAGTTCACAAGCCTAGCTTCCCCGCCGGCGACCTCACCGACGGCGAGGAATCGACGGTCAAACCTCTCCCTGTTTCCGTCTCGCCCGAGCCCTCGAGCCAGGCCTCCCTCGAGCCAGGCCTCGGACGGGCGTGTATGTTTCCGTCTCGCCCGAGCCCTCGAGCCAGGCCTCAGCCTCGAGCCAGGCCTCGGACGGGCGTGTATGTTTCCGTCTCGCCCGAGCCCTCGAGCCAGGCCTCAGCCTCGAGCCAGGTCTCGGACGGGCGTGTGTGTTCCGCCTCGCCCGAGCCCCCTCGAGCCAGGCCTCGGACGGGCTAATGTTTTTCCGTCTCGCCCGAGCCCTCGAGCCAGGCCTCGGCCTCGAGCTCGGCCTCGAGCGAAACCTCGGGTGCGGTCTCGTTCGAGCCAGGCCTCGGCCGATCACCTACCGCCGTGCGCTCGAGCCAGGGTGGGTTTCCGTTGACCCACGGGCCCCGCGCGTCAGCCACTCGCTGGTCCAGGGACCGGGTGCACGTAGCCAGCCGGGAGAAATTCAAATGTTTTTCTTTTAGTTTTAATTTCCAGAGATGCTTGTTATTTTTGTACAGCATGATTTATAAGTCCAAATGGAGTACTTTCAGTTTTGTTGGCTTGTTTATGAGTAGATCTATCATGGAAAAATATGAATGTATTTTTGATAACAGTTTATTTTACTGTTTTCATTTATTTCAGTGCACATGCTTTTGTTGGGATAAATGGAATTAAGTGTTTTCTGATGGAGTTAATTCATGGGAAAATTTGTATAGGTTCCTTGTTATGTTTGGTGCCTGTGAAAGTTATATGAAGTACTGTTCTTATGAAAAGAGTTCCTGTTATGGTTAAAAGTTCCTTTTGCTGATTTCTTAGAAAAAGTGTTAAGGTGTTTTATAGGTTGAAATAAAATATGGGAAATTTTGTGCAGTCTCTGTATGCCATGAAGAGTCTAAGAAAAATATAAACCTGATCTGTTTTGTGGAAAAAGTTGTAGTTGTTTTACAACTGTGCTTGTCCGTGTTTATCTTTGGAAATTCCTGTAAGAAATAATACAATGTTTCTGTTCATGGAACTTTCTTGATAAGCATAAAAGGTGAAGTAGAATCTGGAAAAATATGAAATAGAGTTGTGCACCCTTTTACAATAGGGTTGTAGTTCAAAGCACCTTTTTGGGCAGTTGCTTGTCATTTTTATATCTGCAGTTCTGTAGTTTATTTTTGGCTGAAACTTGTTCAGTAGAGTCCAGCAAGTGTTGTTTACTTTCTGGAATTTTTGTGGATTTTTCTGAGTCCAGAAAGATGCACTTGCAGTTCAATCGGAGTTTCTTTGGTTTAATTTAAATAAGAAAAAGAGTGAATAACCAGATTTTGTTTTATGAAATAATTAAGTAATTACCTCAATGTCAAAAGTGGTTCAACAAATTGACTTTGTTGGTTTGCAAGATTTATACCTTTCATGTCACCTTCATCTTGCACCGCATTTATTTAAATATATATTCATCGCACGCAATAGGATCGACCCCGTCGGAGCCCCACCAAGAGCAGGAGCTAAACGCCGAGCCGGAGATCCAGGAGCTGCAGCAGCCAGAGGAAGTCGACCCCGTCCACGACCCTAACTTACCTGAGTCCCTCTCACGAGGCAGCAGTCTTCACTCAAGGCAAGCCCCGAGCATATTAAGCCTCCTATCTTTTGCAATTAAGTTTACTTGAGTCCTTTTATATTGTGATGCATTAGGTCTAGGAGTTGAAATGAATCCTACTTGCTGCATTACCACCTTGGTTATTGATTATATCTACCTTGTATTTGGTTTATCCTATGTTAGTACAATGTAGAATTGCTTAGCCTGCTTAATAAAAGTGGTAGTTTAGGATGTTTCAGTACTACCCGAATGGGTATTTACCGGATCACGGTTGGCTATATTTGCTATCGTGGAAAAGAACCTGATAGTAATGAAATACGGTCGACGAGATGGCAGGCACAAGTTCGGAAACTTGGGGCAGTCCATCCGTTGGATCGTGTAGGTTTGTATCGATGTTGGCCCTCGTTCATTTTTGAACGCGCCCTTTTACTTAGGATTGTCGGTGCTGTAATCATCGACCCCAAAGCCGGTTAGAAGCTGTTCGGGCCGGTTTCAACCCGTGTCGTGCCCTCTAGTACGGAAGTTGCGATCTGCCGCGTGAGGCCATCGCCAGACTCTGATTGGGCGGTCCGTGCTTGAACCGCGACGATTACCACCACGAACAAGCGTCGAGCGGTTGCCCAATGCATGGACCCGACGGGGAAAGTGTGGGCTGGTATTAAAGGTCTTTCATCAGCTGATTTGGAATTCGATTCGAGTCGCCGTCTCCCCCGGTTAGTGGGAAACTATGGCGAGCTTCACCACGATACAACTCCATGTAATGATTTAAGGTTCAACTAAAATGTGGATAAGTCAACTGGATATGGTTATATTATTGATTGGAGATTCAAGTGAGTGCTCTAGTACAGGTGAAAAACCTAGAATTAAGGAGTAGGTCTAAAAAAATGGCAGCTCATCTTTATCACTAATTACTTCCTATCTGAACTTGAGCTTCTCGCAACTAAAAGATCCCAGCTCCACCCAAAAAGGCCTTGCATACCCTTGGTGTCTTTATTTTCAGTTGGACGGGTAAGTCTAGCTGAGTACATTCCCGTACTCAGGGTTTATCCCGTTTGTTGCAGATGGCCAGGTCTACTTTGGCTATTGTAAGCACTGCCTCTACCCGGTGGAAGGTGATGAGGAGTAGGCCCAGGGCAGGGTCGTCCAGAAGCTTCCCCCTTTTCTTTTGCTGGACCAAGACTACTAGTGGCACATTATCTTAAAAGGGAGGAGTGAGTTGTGTCGAGTGGATTTATCAAAACAATGAAGTTTTATTTGGACCACATGTGTGGTGGTCGTATTTCAAACTATTTCAGCTTCCGCACTTTTAAACTCGGTATTGTAATAACTCTATTTTAAATTCGGTTTCGTTTTCGTTATGATGTATCTTTACGAATGTAATCCTTGAATGATGCGATCCTGTTTGATGTATGGTGTTAGAAATCCTTCGAGATTTCCGGACTACCGGGGTTGTATGGTTCAAGTATCAGTCGAAGTCAGACGGATTTGGCTAAGATAATACTTGAGCTCTTATAATCAGGACGGTTCCGCCACAGCTTGGTATGAGAGCATGGTTCAAGGGATTACCCTAGTAAAGAGTATTTTCGAACTAAATGGGTATTTCAAAACTATTTTGAAACTATTTTCAATTACTAAGTGTGCCCAGTCTTGTCCTTAAGCCCTATACTAGGATTCAGGTGGCTTAACTGCTAACAGGGTTCAGGGATTTGTTCATGCTGATCTTTATTTGCTGGTCCATTCTCGAGGGAAAAGAGAATGTGTCGATTGCGAAAACATGCATAAAATGATTTTGTGAGATATGAGAGCATGACCGTCCAACCGTCGGTCCAGGCAAGGGATTCTTATACCAAGTATGTGCGAGCTTTACGCGGACACATATGAAGGTATCAATGATTTTAAGGGTGATTTCTATTGGTGCATGGTGTTGTGTTGACCTTTATGTATTTTGCGCATACTGGTCAATACTGAATTGTTTTATCATTGGGAATTCCTTTGGGCTGAAATGAATCTTCTGCAGGTACGCTAACTTTGTGATCGAGTAGAACGTGTAGTTAACGCATGAGAGATCGTTCTTGCCACCAACTAGAACGTTAGGACTTACGAGTCATATTAGTGAGTGAGAACGTAAGTACGATCATGCATCATGTTTATATTCATGCATTTACATTACCTCCCCTTAATTTAAAAGTTGTCTCTTTTGTTATAAAATTTGCCAACTTAATATCCGTCTCACGAGAGTTCGAAACCCTTTGTTTCTACAGATGGCCCGGACCAAGTTGACTGCTCGCAAGGCCACGGAGGCAGAGGAGTTCCGCGTCATCGCTTGGCCACCAAGCTGACCCGGAGGACGTTCCTGACCTACTTTGGGTTGCCGACGATCCTTTGGAGGATTTTGCAGGCAGTGGGTTATGAGGAAGGACAGGAGCCCAAGTACTCCTGGCAGAAGGAGATCTACGGGCAGGATTCCCTGGTTATGGTAGAGATCAAGGTCAAAGCCTTGCCTGCCAAGCCGCACTGGACAGGATGGACTGAGATCACCAGAGGCACTTGTGCCAAGGATGGAGCCAACAGGGCAGCATACCTAGTGCTGAAGGATATCATCGCCCGCTTCCCCGCCGACCTGGCAAGTGCGATGGCAGGAGTGTTTCCCCGTGGATCACTTTTCCCATTGCGCTGGAAGCAGACTTCAGAGTCAGTCTTGACAGGGAGCCCAGAGGAGAGGTTCTACTGTGAGACGCCTGCGATGAGCGCCACCGGAGCTTTGTTGGGGGTATGTGAGAGTTTGGAGCACACTCTCGAGAGCGTGTCCTTCACCCTCACCGCCACCTACCAGAGCAAGAGGAAGCTTCAGGAGGACTTCGACGCTGAGGTTGCTCGTCTGCAGGAGAGGATTCAGCAGCTCACTCTGGAGCGTGACGACGCCCGCACCACAGCAGCAGCACAGTCCACTGCCAGGACAGTTGCAGAGCAGATGTACCTGACTACCGCTCTTCAGAGGGATGAGGCCCGCCCGCGCTCGACCAGCTCAGAGAGGGAGCCCACCTTGTTGATACAGCAGATACAACAGGCCTATATCAGACGCACCACGCAGGCCGTCCATCAGATGCCCCACGCCGCGCAGGAGGCCGCCGCCCCAGCAGCTGAGGTCCCGGATCCCCAGGACGGAGAAGTCCTTGGTCCCGACGCCCCACCAGAGGAGGATCATGCTGACGAGCCGATGATCGACGTCGACGCATAGGACGCTGCATCCGCCGCTGGAGACGTCTGAGCGCTATTTAGTAGGAGACGCTTTTCTTTTGTATAGCTTGAGCTTGCTCGCTAAGTGATGTAACACCCTACACATGTGTAGTGTTATGTTTTAAATTGGTTGATGGCATGTAAGCTTTTGGATAAAGTCCGGACTTCGATCCGGCACCTTTTATGGAAATCCGTCGTTTGCGTGTCTAATTTTTGAGCGATTATTCTGTGACGTTGTATGGAAATGAGTAATTATACTTGGTCATGTGCTAAATTTTCGAATTATGTACAGCGCAGTATTTTATTCATGATCGATGTAACATCGTCGCCTGATTGCTTAATAATGGGATATGCAGATGCCGGCACACACTCGCAGCCAACGTGGGCAAGGGGCAGGACAAGGAGGAGAATCTGCCACCTCCCCCACCGCCGCCGATGACGCCGGAAGCGTTCTTTGGCCAGTTCTTGGGCAGCCAAAGGAATATGGAGGAAATGCAGAGGCACATGGAGGCCACCCTTCGCAATATCGCTAACAACACTGCACAGCAGCATCATCAACGTCAAGGTCCGGAGCCCAACCAGTACAGCTCTTACCGTGACTTCTTGGACACTCGCCCTCTTGTGTTCAAGGAAGCCACCGAACCGCTCGAAGCTGATGAATGGCTCAACTCCATCACCCAGAAGTTTCGTCTGCTTCGTCTGACGGAAGAGCTCAAGGCAGAGTACGCCGCCCACATGTTGGAAGGACCCGCCGTTTGTGGTGGGCCCAGTACCGTGCATCCTTGCCAGTAAATGCACGTACCACTTGGATCAGTTCTCCACCGCTATGCGCAACCACTACATCCCTAATGGACTGATGGAAATGAAGGTTGCAGAGTTTATGAGGTTATCCCAGGGGACTAGGTCTATGTCCGAGTACCTCCACAGCTTCAACAATCTGGCCCGCTATGCCCCAGATTTTGTGGACACTGAGGCCAAAAAGATTGCAAGTTTCAAGCGTGGCATGAGTGCCACCATGCTATCAAAGATGGGTAACAGTCACCGCACCACTTTCAGTGACTTCGTCAGTGACTGCCTGAATCAAGAGGCCAATGACAGCCGGCTAGCCGCAGAAACACGCCGCCGTGCAAATGAAGGAGGTTCGTCCCAGCAGAGGACCCCTTTTGGAGCACGCGCCCCTTATCGCCCGCCTGTCGCAGGAGCACGATACCGTCCCCCACAGAGGAAGATCACCACCAACCGTCCCCGTCCCAGCTTCCAGAAGCCGTACACCCCCCCATGATGCAGAACAAGAATAAGGCAGGAAGTGCAGCAGGATCCAAGACCCCATATGTGATTGGTCCATGCTATAACTGTGGCCAAACTGGACACTTGTCACGTCAGTGCCCTCGCCCAAAGAAGCAGTACACTCAGCCCCCACCTCGTACCGGTCATGTGCATCACACCACCGAAGAAGTGCCAGAAGGAGAGCCTGTCACCGCTGGTACGTTTCTTGTTAATCAATGCCCCGCAGTTGTGCTGTTTGATTCTGGAGCATCGCATTCTTTTATAAGTGAGAATTTTGTTATAAGAAGTAATCTTGAGTTGGTAGAATTAGACCGGGGATATCAGATAAGTTCCGCCGGAGCTGTTCTCTCCGCGCGTAAAATGGCTAAAGGAGTGGGAATGACCTTTGGGAATAAACAGGCCGTAGTGGACCCCATAGTCATTCCTGGTCTAGGTTTGGATGTAATCTTGGGTATGGGTTGGATGAAACTATGGAAGGTTAATCTAGACACCGCAGAGAGAATAGTGTCCATGGTTAGTCCCAGGAATGGATCTTCTTTCAGGTTCAAGTTACCCCGAAACCCCCATGAGATTGGAGTGTTGTTCAATATCACGACAAAGCAGATAGCTGAGATTCCGGTAGTATGTGAGTTTCCGGATGTCTTTCCTGATGAGTTGCCTGGTTTACCGCCTGATAGAGATGTGGAGTTTGCTATAGAGTTAATCCCGGGAACAGCACCTATATCCCGAAGACCATATAGAATGCACGCTAAGGAGTTAGCAGAGCTTAAGGTTCAAATACAGGAACTTTTGGATAAGGGTTTGATACGTCCTAGTTCGTCACCTTGGGGATGTCCCGCTATCTTTGTGAAAAAGAAAGATAAAACTCTGAGGATGTGCGTAGACTACAGACCGCTTAATGCAGTAACCATAAAGAATAAGTACCCTTACCTCGAATCGATGTCTTGTTTGATCAGTTGTCAAAAGCAAAAGTGTTCTCCAAGATCGACCTGAGGTCGGGATACCATCAGATTAAGATCAGAAGAGAAGACGTGCCAAAAACAGCTTTCTCTACCAGATACGGACTCTATGAATATTTAGTTTGTCCTTTGGTTGACCAATGCACCGGCACATTTCATGTACCTGATGAATTCAGTTTTCATGCCAGAATTGGATAAGTTTGTTGTAGTGTTCATCGATGACATCTTGGTATACTCTGAGAATGAGAAGGACCACGCTGAGCATCTACGAGTTGTTTTGACCCGGCTTAGAGAGCACAAGTTGTATGCTAAGTTCAGCAAGTGTGAGTTTTGGTTGAAGAAGGTACCTTTCCTTGGTCACGTCCTTTCAGAGGAAGGTCTCTGTAGACCCTTCTAAAGTACAAGAGGTTATGGATTGGCAAGCACCCACGAGTGTTTTTGAGGTTCGCAGCTTTTTGGGTTTGGCAGGGTACTACCGTCGATTTATTCCGGATTTTTCAAGAATAGCCAAGCCTATGACTCGTTTAACGCAGAAAAACAAGAAGTTCGAATGGACTCCAGAGTGTGAAGCAGCTTTCCGCACTCTGCGAACGTTGTGACTGACTTCCGCGCCTATTTTGGCTCAGCCAAACTTGGAGGAACCTTTTGATGTGTTTTGCGACGCATCCAAGATTGGACTTGGATGTGTACTCATGCAAAATGGAAGAGTTATCGCCTATGCCTCTCGCCAGTTGAAACCGCACGAAGAGAACTATCCCACTCATGATCTGGAACTAGCAGCCGTCGTGCATGCACTCAAGATATGGAGACATTATCTTATGGGAAATCTATGTCATGTGTACACGGATCATAAAAGTCTGAAATATATCTTCACCCAGCCAGAGTTGAATATGAGGCAGAGAAGATGGTTAGAGCTAATTAAGGATTATAACCTTGAAGTGCATTACCACCCCGGAAAAGCGAACGTTGTAGCCGATGCCTTGAGTCGCAAGACTCATTGCAACTCCCTACAACCACTTTTGGAGGATAGATTTAACCTTATGCACCCCGTTATGGTGAACAACATCACTCTTCAGTGTACCTTGGAAAGTGACATCATCGAGAGACAGAAGACCGATGAAGAAATCTGTCAGATAAAGAAGAGGTTGGAAACCAGTAGTTCGTTGAACTTTAGAACAGATGAACAGGGAATTCTATGGTATAAACGAAGGATAGTTGTTCCTAAGGATTCAGGGCTGAAAGAGAGGATTCTGAACGAGGCTCACAATTCAAAGTTGTCTATCCACCCAGGAAGCAGTAAGATGTATCAGGATTTGAAAACCAGATTTTGGTGGTCAAAGATGAAGAAAGAAGTCGCAGCCTATGTCGCCAGATGTGATACTTGTTGCAGGATAAAGGCAATACATCTGAAACCCGCCGGACAGTTACAACCGTTGTCCATCCCAGAGTGGAAGTGGGAAGAGATCAGTATGGACTTTATCACCGGACTTCCTACTACTCAGAGAGGAAATGATTCTATCTGGGTTATCGTAGATCGGTTATCTAAAGTGGCTCACTTCGTACCAGTCAAGACTACTCACCGCCCCCATCAGTATGCAGACCTGTATATTCAGAATATCCTGAGGTTGCATGGAATTCCAAAGCGGATATTTTCTGATAGAGGACCCCAGTTCATAGCACGTTTTTGGGAACAGTTGCACAAGAGTTAGGAACCAAGTTGGTAAGAAGTTCAGCCTATCACCCTCAAACTGCAGGACAGACAGAAAGAGTGAATCAGATTTTGGAGGATATCCTAAGAGCTTGTGTCTTATCTTCAGGAGTCATGGGAGAAATGGTTACCCCTTGCTGAGTTTTCATACAACAACAGCTATCAAGAGAGTATAAAGATGGCACCACCTTTTGAAGTTTTATATGGACGAAGATCAGAACCCCAGTAAATTGGGTTGAGTCTGGAGATCGAGGATTCTATGGATCAGATTATGTAAAAAGATCCTAAATCGTGCAGACCGTACAACAGCATATCAAGGTAGCACATCCGACAAAAGAGTTATGCTGACACCCCCAAGGAGACCTTTGGAATTTCAAGTTGGAGACTATGTGTATCTCAAGGTTTCACCTATGAGGAAGGTCCAACGTTTTGGAATCAAAAGAAGCTAGCACCTCGATATGTGGGACCATACCTGATCATAGCAAAGAAGGGACAAGTGGCATACGAAGTACGTTACCCCAGAAATGAGCACAGTTTTCCCGGTGTTCCACGTATCACAGTTAAGAAGTGTCTTCGAGTTCCAGAACAAGAGGAATTTCGGATTCCAGACATCACCTTCAGATCGGATCTGGAGTACTACGAGCAGCCCAAGGAGATTTTGGATACCAAGACCCAGGAGACCCGTAACCGAACACTGAAGACTTACAAGATTCTCTGGAGCAATCACGGACCCAACGATGCGACATAGGAAACCGAGGAGTACCTACGCGTAGCTATCCCGCTTTTGTTAAGAAATGGTACGTAACTCAAATCTCGGGACGAGATTTCTTTAAGGGGGGAAGGGCTTTGACACCCTAGTGTCAAGCACTGCATTAGGAACTTCATTAGCTACTAAAGGAGCATAAGCAATGCATTGCATCATTGCATGTGCATATGAGTGCTTGTTGCCTTTGTTTATTTATTTGGCTTTCTTTATGTAGAGGACTTAAAAATGGTTTTCAGAAAAAGTGTCTTATATGAAGGTGGTAGAGAAAATGTTTTGAGCAACTTTTATGTTTGGGTCAAAACCTAGTTTGGAGTTTTTGAAACTGTTTTGAGTGGTCAAAGTTTGAAAGAATTTGGAAAAAGAAAAAGGAAAACGTTTTTTTTTCGGTGCCACCCCTTTCGGCCCATCTGGCCTTTCGGCCCAGCTCGCGTGCGCCGGCCCGCTCCCAACTCGCCCGCGTGCCGCGCGCGCCGCGCGTCGCCGCTGACACGCCGCGCCGTACGCCGGCCGCGACCGCCACGTGGCCGCCGTATCCTGCCGAGATCCTCGCCGACCACTCCTCGCTCGATCCTCTCTCACCCGAGCACGCAAGCTATCTCCCCCGGCCACTCTCCGCTCGCCTCGCCTGCAGCGCCGCTCGCCGTGCACGGCATCGCCCGCGCTACCTCGCCGACCGCGCCGCCGTGGCCCCGCCACGACCACCGGCCGGTCAAGCCGATCAAACCCCGAGCGCACCACACTCCCCTCTCCCCACTGCCATTCCAGCTCGCCCGCTCTCACTCTCGCTCCCTCCCTCACTTTCCCTCGAACACGCCGAACACCTCCCCGCTTGCCGCGACCATCGCCGCAAAGCCCCGCCGTGTTCCGGCCTCACCGGAGCACCACCACCCGATTCGTCTCGCACACCACTCCGTCTACACCTCGGACACCCGGTGCTCCCGCTTGCACCACCTCTCGAGCCCCACCGATGCCGGAGATCGAGAGCGCCGCCGCGGACGCCATCACCACCGCTGAGCCCGCGACGCCGTTCCTCCCCGACCCGAGCACCACTGCCCCTCTTCTTCATCCTCGACCTTCACCGAGTCAAGGCAAGGTAAGAACACCGACGAGCTTCAACGCTTCTGCCCCTATCCCCTCTTCTCCCCGGCCGAGCGCCATGGCGCCGCCGCAGACCTCGCTCGTGGCCCGGCTCCTCTGCAGCCACCCGAGCCAACCAACCCCGTAGCTTTGCTCCTTAGGGTTCACTCGAGCTTTTGCCTCCCCCATTTCACCGGCGACCGCCGGAGACGGTGTAGTCGCACGTCACCGCCGCCTCCGTGCGCTGCCGCTCGCCGCCGGCACACTCCGGCCATCCGCTAGCCAAACACCTACACACCACTCGATGCGCCTCGTCGCGTGAGTTCACAAGCCTAGCTTCCCCGCCGGCGACCTCACCGACGGCGAGGAATCGACGGTCAAACCTCTCCCCTGTTTCCGTCTCGCCCGAGCCCTCGAGCCAGGCCTCAGCCTCGAGCCAGGCCTCGGACGGGCGTGTATGTTTTCCGTCTCGCCCGAGCCCTCGAGCCAGGCCTCAGCCTCGAGCCAGGCCTCGGACGGGCGTGTATGTTTCCGTCTCGCCCGAGCCCTCGAGCCAGGCCTCACCTCGAGCCAGGTCTCGGACGGCGTGTGTTTTTCCGCCTCGCCCGAGCCCTCGAGCCAGGCCTCGGACGGGCTAATGTTTTTCCGTCTCGCCCGAGCCCTCGAGCCAGGCCTCGGCCTCGAGCTCGGCCTCGAGCGAAACCTCGGGTGCGGTCTCGTTCGAGCCAGCCTCGGCCGATCACCTACCGCCGTGCGCTCGAGCCAGGGTGGGTTTCCGTTGACCCACGGGCCCGCGCGTCAGCCACTCGCTGGTCCAGGACCGGGTGCACGTAGCCAGCCGGGAGAAATTCAAATGTTTTTCTTTTAGTTTTAATTTCCAGAGATGCTTGTTTATTTTTGTACAGCATGATTTATAAGTCCAAATGGAGTACTTTCAGTTTTGTTGGCTTGTTTATGAGTAGATCTATCATGGAAAAATATGAATGTATTTTTGATAACAGTTTATTTTACTGTTTTCATTTATTTCAGTGCACATGCTTTTGTTGGGATAAATGGAATTAAGTGTTTTCTGATGGAGTTAATTCATGGGAAAATTTGTATAGGTTCCTTGTTATGTTTGGTGCCTGTGAAAGTTATATGAAGTACTGTTCTTATGAAAAGAGTTCCTGTTATGGTTAAAAGTTCCTTTTGCTGATTTCTTAGAAAAGTGTTAAGGTGTTTTATAGGTTGAAATAAAATATGGGAAATTTTGTGCAGTCTCTGTATGCCATGAAGAGTCTAAGAAAAATATAAACCTGATCTGTTTTGTGGAAAAGTTGTAGTTGTTTTACAACTGTGCTTGTCCGTGTTTATCTTTGGAAATTCCTGTAAGAAATAATACAATGTTTCTGTTCATGAAACTTTCTTGATAAGCATAAAAGGTGAAGTAGAATCTGGAAAATATGAAATAGAGTTGTGCACCCTTTTACAATAGGGTTGTAGTTCAAAGCACCTTTTTGGGCAGTTGCTTGTCATTTTTATATCTGCAGTTCTGTAGTTTATTTTTGGCTGAAACTTGTTCAGTAGAGTCCAGCAAGTGTTGTTTACTTTCTGGAATTTTTGTGGATTTTTCTGAGTCCAGAAAGATGCACTTGCAGTTCAATCGGAGTTTCTTTGGTTTAATTTAAATAAGAAAAGAGTGAATAACCAGATTTTGTTTATGAAATTAAGTAATTATTACCTCAATGTCAAAAGTGGTTCAACAAATTGACTTTGTTGGTTTGCAAGATTTATACCTTTCATGTCACCTTCATCTTGCACCGCATTTATTTAAATATATATTCATCGCACGCAATAGGATCGACCCCGTCGGAGCCCCACCAAGAGCAGGAGCTAAACGCCGAGCCGGAGATCCAGGAGCTGCAGCAGCCAGAGGAAGTCGACCCCGTCCACGACCCTAACTTACCTGAGTGTCCCTCTCACGAGGCAGCAGTCTTCACTCAAGGCAAGCCCCGGAGCATATTAAGCCTCCTATCTTTTGCAATTAAGTTTACTTGAGTCCTTTTATATTGTGATGCATTAGGTCTAGGAGTTGAAATGAATCCTACTTGCTGCATTACCATTCCTTGTTATTGATTAATATCTACCTTGTATCCTGTTGTTTAGTTACAATGTAGAATTGCTTAGCCTGATTAATAAAAGTGGTAGTTTAGGATGTTTCAGTACTACCCGAATGGGTATTTACCGGATCACGGTTGGCTATATTTGCTATCGTGGAAAAGAACCTGAGTAGTAATGAAATACGGTCGACGAGATGGCAGGGCACAAGTTCGGAAACTTGGGGCAGTCCATCCGTTGGATCGTGTAGGTTTGTATCGATGTTGGCCCTCGTTCATTTTTGAACGCGCCCTTTTACTTAGGGACATGTCGGTGCTGTAATCATCGACCCCAAAGCCGGTTAGAAGCTGTTCGGGCCGGTTTCAACCCGTGTCGTGCCCTCTAGTACGGAAGTTGCGATCTGCCGCGTGAGGCCATCGCCAGACTCTGATTGGGCGGTCCGTGCTTGAACCGCGACGATTACCACCCACGAACAAGCGTCGAGCGGTTGCCCAATGCATGGACCCGACGGGGAAAGTGTGGGCTGGTATTAAAGGTCTTTCATCAGCTGATTTGGAATTCGATTCGAGTCGCCGTCTCCCCCCGGTTAGTGGGAAACTATGGCGAGCTTCACCACGATACAACTCCATGTAATGATTTAAGGTCCAACTAAATGTGGATAAGTCAACTGGATATGGTTATATTATTGATTGGTAGATTCAAGTGAGTGCTCTAGTACAGGTGAAAAACCTAGAATTAAGGAGTAGGTCTAAAAAAATGGCAGCTCATCTTTATCACTAATTACTTCCTATCTGAACTTGAGCTTCTCGCAACTAAAAGATCCCAGCTCCACCCAAAAAGGCCTTGCATACCCTTGGTGTCTTTATTTTCAGTTGGACGGGTAAGTCTAGCTGAGTGCATTCCCGTACTCAGGGTTTATCCCGTTTGTTGCAGATGGCCAGGTCTACTTTGGCTATTGTAAGCACTGCCTCTACCCGGTGGAAGGTGATGAGGAGTAGGCCCAGGGCAGGGTCGTCCAGAAGCTCCCCCTTTTCTTTTGCTGGACCAAGACTACTAGTGGCACATTATCTTAAAAGGGAGGAGTGAGTTGTGTCGAGTGGATTTATCAAAACAATGAAGTTTTATTTGGACCACATGTGTGGTGGTCGTATTTCAAACTATTTCAGCTTCCGCACTTTTAAACTCGGTATTGTAATAACTCTATTTTAAATTCGGTTTCGTTTTCGTTATGATGTATCTTTACGAATGTAATCCTTGAATGATGCGATCCTGTTTGATGTATGGTGTTAGAAATCCTTCGAGATTTCCGGACTACCGGGGTTGTATGGGTTCAAGTATCAGTCGAAGTCAGACGGATTTGGCTAAGATAATACTTGAGCTCTTATAATCAGGACGGTTCCGCCACAAGACTGAGCAGAAGGGAAACTGGTAGCCTTCCCTTTCTTGGGGCGCGACACTGCCAGCCTGGGGGCAGCACTGCCGGGGCCCAGCACTGTCGCCTTCTGGCGCGACACTGCCGCGGTCTGTGCAGGATGAACTGTACCAATCTGACCCTTCTTCTCAAACCTCACACACTCATAGCCATTCACTGTTTTTCTTCCATTGGTTTTGGCTCATTTTTCGTGCCCCAACCCATCCTTTATGGAAGGACGTCTTCCATTTTTGAACTTATGCTTGTTCTTCTCTTGAGTCTTCTCACTAATATTTGTGGTAGACTTAACACAACCACTTGCAATGATGTTAGTCAATCTTGCTATCTCCTTTCTCATGGCCTCCATGTTCACAAGGTTAGTGGAATAGGCATTCAAATCAACATTATAGCATTTTCCACAACCTTCACTAGTGGAGGGAATAGAAGTGACATTTGCTTTAGGGAGAGGTGAGTTGCTTTCCCAAAGAAGATTATATTGCAGCTCAAGTTCTTTGTGCTTTTTATCCAAGCCACAATACTTTTCCTTGAGTGCAATATGAGTCTTCTTTAGGGAAGCATGTTCATCTCGCTCTTTGGCCAAGGCCTCATGCAAGATGTCCAACTCACTTCTCTCTAATGCAAGAGCCTCCTTGCAAGCAATATAGAGATCCTCTTGTTTGATGAGGGCATCCTCTCTTATTGCTGACTCGGCTTGTACACTCTCTAATTCCTCCATTAGCTTAATGATAAAGAGTTTGGTTTTCTTGTCCAAACTTTTAGTTATCATATTTATCTCTTCATCACTAGAATCATCATCACTAGAGGAATCACTAAGTTCACTACTAGAGATGTCACTAGGTGGAAGAGAAGGTCTAGGAGTGTGAGTCTTTTTCACCTTCTCTTTCTTGGCCATGAGACAAGTGTGGGAGTCACCATCATCGAACAAGTTGTTGAATAGCCTTGGTGAAGAAGATGACTTTTGAAATGCAATTGTCGCTATCTTCTCATCTTCTTCACTTGAGGTTTGTGCGGTTGAGTCCTATTCATGTCCAATGTGAGCTTCTCCCATATATCTCTTGTTGTACTTCTTGTAAGTGGCTCTATCATCTTTCTTGCCCTTGTTGAAATTGTTGTCCTTCTTCTCATATGGGCAATGTGCTATGAAATGATCGGTGCTACCATAATTGTAGAAAGTTCTCTTTTTCTTGTTTGGAAACCTTCTCTTCACAAACTTGTATCCTTCCTTTTTGAGCCCCTTGCGGTATCTTCTCATGAATAGAGCTATGTCTCCAATTGCTTCAAATTCTTCATCTTCACTTCCACTTTCACTTGAGGATGATGTGCTGTCCTCAACTTCTATTTTCTTCTTTGTTGCTTGGGCTTGCTTGTAGAGGCTTGCTTGATTGATTTTGATTTGCTTGATGTTGCTTGCCTTGTTGGTTTGCTAGCCTTGAGTGCCACATCCTTGACTTTCATCCCATCTAGCCTAGCTTGCAACTCCCCAAGCTTCCTTCTCTCATTTGCCTCTTCTCTTTGCATGTCAAAGGTAATGATCCTCCCAAGCACATCACTAGGTGTAAATTGCTCAAACTTCTTGTCTCTAATCAATGTCACTACGGTCTCATTCCTTGGTGAGTATGCTTCCAACATGATCTTCACAACCTTGTGATCATTGATTTCACTACCACCTAGCCCTCTAATCTTGCCAACAATGACCATCAATCTATCAAATATCTCTTGTGGACCTTCACCATCACAAATCACAAACCGGTTGAGCTTAGCCATCAACAAGTCAATCTTGGATTGCCTCACTTTGTCCACTCCCTCATGAGCAATGTGCAAAGTGTCCCAAATCTCTTTTGCAACCTCAACTCCCATGACCTTGTTGTACTCATCACCATCCAAAGCACTAAGTAACACACTAGTGGCTTGGGCATTGAGATGAATGTTGCGGAATTCATCTTGAGTGGGGTACTTTGGATCAACCGGTGCTTCAAGTCCATTGTGCACTATCTCCCAAATACTTGGATGGAGACCAATAATAGGTCTTCATAATGTGCTTCCACTTGGCAAAGTTAGTCCCATCGAAACGAGGTAACTTGCCCGCGGGCACATTGATGAGAGGCCTAGAATCATGGTTAGTCATAGTAGAATAGTTAAAGGATACGGCTCCATATGACTTCTTGGTCTCTCTTCTTCTTCTTCTTGTTGCCCTTGGGGAGATAGGAGATGTCATCGTCTCCATCTTCGGTGCTACTTTAGTCATCACTCAAGTTCACACTCTTCTTTGCTTGGAACTCTTCCTTCTTCTTCTTTTCTTCTCTTCTCTTGGCTCTTTCTTCTCTTCTAATCTTTCTCTCTTCTTTTCTTTGAGCCTTCTCTTCTCCAGCTTTGAGAGCCGCTGCATCTTTTCTTGCTTTGGCTCTTGCTTCTCTTCTCAACCTTCTTTCTTCCTTTCTTCTTGCGAGCTCTCTGGCCGACACATCCAATTGAGGAAGTGTCCTTTCACTTGCTGTGGAGGCGCTTTCGTTGCTGCTAGTGGTGTGCACTTCCACTTCGAGTGGGGGTTGCACAACACTAGCGTTACCCGTTCCTTCGTCGGTGGCCATTCTCTCGCACGGTGAAGTGCTGCGTGAGAGACCAGGCTCTGATACCACTTGTGAGGACCTATGCGGCCTAGAGGGGGGTGAATAGGCCTGTCAAAAATCACAGCTCGAAACTTAATTAGTGAAGCCCGGCACTACCGCCCTGAGCCCGGCACTGCCGCTCCCCGACACTGCCGGCCTCAGCTCGGTACTGCCGCGCAGACAACTAGCCTAAGCCTGCAATTTGAAATCCAGCCACAGCAAACCAAATCTATATGAATAGAAAGGTAACACTAGATTTCCTGAACCAGCAGAACCAACTCAACCAAGCCAAATATGTAATATGAAGTAGCTTGGGCCAAACCCTAGAATCTATCACAAGCTCACAAGTATGAAGAATGAAAGCAAGTAAGCACAAGAGACAAGTGATTTATCCCGTGGTTCAGCTCGCCACCAAGGCTTGCTGTTGACGCTCACTAAGTGTCATATTCTTAGCATCAACAAGGTCATATAACACAACACAAGGGCCTAAAATCAACCAAAAACCTTTTATAAACTAACGATTTCCACTTGTCCTTGAGTTTTATTTGAATGTAGGAAATTGTAGGGTTTTTGAGCAAAATGACCAAATGGACCCACCAGGAAGCAAGCCCACTTGCCTGGGCTCACTTTGGGCCAAGGAGGGGTGGCGCCCGCCACCCCTAGCTGGCGGCCGCCAGGGGGGAGAAGCCCAAACTCCCCCACGCCACGTCACTGATCCAGGAGAAGCACCCCACACTCATTTGCAGCCGTTGCTCACCTAAGTCGGTTCATCCAAGGGCTAAGAAGCAGCGTCACATGGATCATGGCCTAATTGACCATGTGACAGTTATTGGACAAACCCCAAACCGACTTGGAGGACCTCCTGGATGCCGTTGGTGAAGAGGCGGTGGATCCAAGGGCCAGGGGGTGGCGGCCGCCACCTAGGGCTGGCGCCCGCCACCCACTCACCCCCCTGACCTAACCCTAGGTCCATAAGTACCCCCTAGGTCCCTTAGGCTATAAATAGGACCCCCCGAGCTCATTTGTACTCGGACCTCACCTCATTAGTCCCACTCTCTTGTAAGCGAAGCTCTGGTGAAGGAACACTCTAGTTGAGAGACTTAGAGTGAGAGCGAGAGTGAAGAAGAGAAGAGCTGGAGTTGTAATAGAGGATCTTCCAAGAGTCTCTGGTATAATTCCTAGTCTTTCCTCATTTATCTTAGTGTTCTTCTACTTTCACTTCATTTTACTTTAAGTTCTTTACTTATTGTTCTTGTTGAGTGCTTTCGATCATAGATAACTTAGTATTTAGTTTATATCTAGTTTGGGTTCTTCGCTGAGTAATCAGTGCTCTAGTTTTGGACGCAAGATTAGAGTAGTATATATTAGTGTAAGCGCGGTGCTTAGACTAGTTATACCTTAGTTTGTGGCTAGCCCCCCGGATAGCTGTGGTAGCAAACAGGTGGTGACAGCCCTGGGAGCCTTGAATACCACCACGTAGTTGGGTTAGTTCTTAAATCATAAATCTCGTTGTGTACGTCTGAGGTAAATAGTCCAGAGGGTGTGTACGGTTCGAAGAACTAGATAGAACCTTTATTGCTAAGTTAGTTGTGATCGTAAGTGTGTAGGAAAACATTAATCTGTTCATCGGCCAGACCCCGCCGATTTAGGTTAGTAATAGTTAGTCTTTCTTTTCTTTTTAGTAGTAGTAGAAACCAACCCCCATTCACACATTTCGATCAACCCTGCTAGAATCACTAGTTGTTCATAGCGGTCCTAGTGTTAGTTCTGCCATAGTAGCTTCCCTGTGGAAATAAATACGATACTCGGTTACTCTCAGGTGAAGTGCTACAATAGACTTATTCTGTGCGCTTGTGGAACCTACCAATAGTCATACGAATAGTTAGTTATACTTCTTACATTAAGAAGTATCAACAAACCTTTCTGGCGCCGTTGCCAGGGATAGATTCCATAGTCTACTCCTAGTGACGACATTAGCAAGAGTCAACACTTGCCTATCTCCACGTTGTTGAGGTTGACCACTTAGGTCATGAGCTTTGCAACTCTTCCTCGTTCTCAAGTCAAGGAACCAAATCCTTGAGGTGAGGGGTAATAATACTAGCTGCACGAGTGATTACAAACCTCCCAAGGCCGCCACACAAGTTGGCTAGCTCAAGGGCGACGCCTAGCCAGCTAGGGTTCCAAGAACCCAAGAGTAATAGAATCAAATCCACCAGCTATGGCTCAAATCAAGTGCTCTAGGGAGTAGATCTCAGCTAGGGCTTCTCTTTGATGAAGGTTTGAGGCTCTAACTCACTTGGAATCAATGGGAATCGAAGATTGAGTGTGAGAGAGCTTGGGAGCCTTCAATGGGGAGAAGGGAGCCTTGTCTGGAGGTAGGAGAAGAGTTATGGTCGTGGATGACCGTTGGGGTGGCAGGGAGATGGAGTAAATATCCCCTGCCATCCAATAGCTGAAACAAGTCACGACAGTGCTGGCCTTAGCCCGGCAGTGCCGCGGCCCGGCACTGCCGCGCCTACCTGACAGACAGAGGAAGCTCAGAATTCTGTGCAGCTGTCTTTGGTTAGAAACAAGGATGGCTTGGGTTGGTTTGAGCACAAATCATTCAGCCATAACGATGCATTTGCATTCCCCCTTGATAGTACGACAATCCTATAACTCAAGTTCAAATGAAAAAGCTTGTTGTAGCACTTTGAGTCCGGAACCGATGAAATGGAGTATGAGGGGTCCACCAACACATATGCACCATCTCTTCACATTATTAACCTGCTTGTCATCTTGGTAAATCTCATTAGTTCTTCAGTCATGTGGTCATTATCACCAAAACCCACAATTAGGGCTTGATTGCACTTACAGTTTTGGTCTTCGGACATGCGCCTATATATATTAAGGGGGCTGGTTAGGGCAGCCTATCCTTGAATGGTGTCTCTCTCATTTTGTGCTTGTGAGAGAAGGCTAGGGTTAGAGAAGAGAGGGCTCTTGTTCTTGAGCTTTTTGCCATCCGAGCTTTGTGTTGTTAGAAGTGGCTTGTAACCCAATACACCGAGCGCTAATACATTTCATCTTGCTGAATCCAAGGATCAAACTCGTGCTTTAATTTGTCTTGCAATTTTGTTCTTCGTGTTTGCACGTTTTCCCCTCTTTTGATCTTCACGAGATTTCTTGTTTCGAGGGGAGATTTGCAAATCTATTTGAACCATCTTGTGTAGCTTCGTGAGAGTCTTCTTTCTACTGAAGAAATTTCTCTAATACCTCACGAACTCACAGATCGGGCAGATTTAGTTTTGGGATCGAGTTCTTGCCCGTTCTTCACCGTTTTCTTCGATTCACCGATTTGGAGTTAGGTTCGAGCCATGATCTCTTAGGAGTAGCTCACTAACATCCATGTGACCCCCTACACGAAATTTGAGCCCTAGTGCTTTTGATTTGAGGGAGATCGGGTCGATTCGGTGGAAGAACAGAGGACTGCTCGGGGTGACCGGACGCTGCATCGAAGTGACCGGACTCACCCTGTCGGAGTCCGGTCGTTGAACACACGCGCAGTCCAGTTCGCGCGTGGTGACCGGACGCTGACCTGGCATTGACCGGACGCACCGAGTGCTGAGTCCGGTCAGTTCCAGTGAGCGTTTTGTGTGATCGGACGCACTAAGTTTGCGTGACCGGACTCACAGCTCGCACTGTTCATTGCGTTGCTCGTGACCGGACGCTGCCCTATGTATTAACCAGACGCTCTAAGCCCTTGAGTCCAGTTCAACATAGAGAAGACCTAGAACGGGTTTCTGTTGACCGGACGCGTCCGGTTGATCCTGATCGGACGAAAGTCAGAGTCCGGTCAGTGCAGACAGAACGCTTTTTCGTCCGTATCTTTTGCGTTCGAGCTCCGATTTGAGATCCGCTTTTTGCGTAGGATTCCCGACTCCGTGCTCTACAGAAACCGGGCTTCCCGCTTTGTGAGAAAGCCTAAATCCGCCTCCCGTTGCTCGGGGGAGGTTGAGGTTACCCAAAGTCCATCCTGTCACTAGTTGACTTGCGTGGATTTGGGCGAGGGAGCTTTTGTGGTGTCCCGTTGTGTTCCTAGGGAACATCCACCCATTCTCTTGGGTCGTGGACATCACGCGTGTCGGCTTTGCTCTTGGGGTTGATTTTCTGGGACAAAGGTCTAAACATTTCAAAAGAAATTTTGAGGCTCCAATTCACCCCCCCTCTGGTCGCCTTGGTTTAACATTTTCGGTCCTTCAATTGGTATCGGAGCCAGTTAAGGATCTTCCTACCTTAACCGGTTCCGGATCCGCGAAGGCGACCTTTTGAGAGTGGTTTGGCTTTCGACGTGGTTTGTCGAGGTGTTGAGTGTTTGTTTGGATAACACTAACCATGGTTTTGGAAATGGCACCGAGTTCTTCTTCCAGTGTGTCTTTGTCCTTAGGGTTGAGTCTTGGACATGCGATTGAGGACTACAATGCTTTGCTGGGCTTCCTAGGAGATGATGGGCATTCAATGGAGGATCGTATACGCGAACTTGGCAAGGCCAAGAATGGTATTCTTGCTGCTTGTCTTGGGATTTTATCCCAACAATTTGAAGCTTGCTGTGATGATAACATGAGATATGATGAGCTTTGTGATACCTTGCATAGAAAGATCAAGAAATTGAAATGCTCCATCACTAGGTTAAAATGTGGCCTTTTTCATGGGATGTCTAGTGCATCTTTACCTTGCACCTCTTGTAGTGACATGGTTAGGAAGAGTGATGAGCTATGCTTTTCTCTTGCTAGCTTAAAATCTGAGAATGAAATGTTGAAATCAAATGCTTCCATACCATGTCTCGTTTGCTTTGACTTGCGCAAGGACCTTGTTTATGCTAAATCTGAAATAGCCTTGCTTAGGTCAAAAACTTCTTTACCATGTGGTTCTTGTGAGTCTTTGCTTGCTGAAATTAATAAACTAAAATTGACTCACACCACATGTGTAGATGAACTTGAGCATGCTAGGGCTGAAATTGTTGAAATAAATTCTAGGCCTTGTAGCTCATGCTCTTTGAATAAAATGCTTGCCTTACTTCTGTGCTATTCATGATTCTTTGCTTGATGTGAATGGTGATGTTTCTCCCACCGATTTCATTTGCACATCATGCATTGATTTGGAAAATGAAGTTTTGGCTTTGAAAGTTTTGCGCGATGATATGGGCGCCAAGTTGGTTGAGCACAATGATATGAGTGCCAACCTTGAAAAAGAAATTGAACTCTTGCGTACCACTTATGCCAAGTGCATTGAAGAGGAGATGGAAAAATTGAAAAATGCTCCGTGTGATACTTGTGATTGCCTCATGTTTGAAAATGAGGTTTTAGCCAAAAGATGCAAGAGTCTTTGTGCTAAGTCTTTTGATTCACGCAATTCTTGCAACTCTGATGTTGATGTTTCAAAGTTTGCTTCTTTGCAACCGGAGTTGAGTTCTTGTGTTGCGCATGAGTCTTTTGACCGTAGCATTAGTGTCAAGGTTTCGGATAACTCTTTCATAGCTACTCCCAATCTTGCTGTTTCTTCGAGTGATGTCCAAGGGACTTCTCTTGACAAGGGTGCTTCTCACATTTTTGGGACTCGTGTTCCCAATCCGATTTTTCATTGCACCTTTTGCAAGAAAGATGGACACTCATTCGATTTTTGCTTTCGCATGTCAAACATGAGCGACGTATTCGAGCTAAGGCTTTTAGGAAACCACGTAGCCTTTCCCATGGCACGTGTGCTCCTAGTATTGGCACCAAGTTGAATGTTGATGCTTCTTGTTCTAAGTCCCAAGGGACTTCTCACTTGTTGGAGAATGGTGTGCCTTCCAATAGGCCTTTGTAACATTGCTCTTTTTGTGAGAAAGATGGGCATCAAGAAAGCTTTTGCTATCGGCGTGCCAAACGCTTGCACCAAGCTCGCTCTTCTAGGAAGATGGTGGTTCGTAGCCCTTCTCATGGCATGAACGCTTGTGCTCCTAGTAAGAAGCCCCTTTTTGTTGAGGGGTTTTATGACTCCTTTTCTAGTGGGTTAAGTCATGGTCGTGGACATGCTTCTATTGCTTCTAGTGCTACTTCTCTTGGTCCACGTCATGCTTCTCATGGTGCATTTATTGGTTCTTCTAAAAAAACCTTGGAAGATGTTTGCCTCTTTTCCCGTGGTCCGACTCGTTCTTCTCCTCGAGTTGTCCTTTTGAGGAATGCTTCCAAGAGTGTTTCAAAATTGCATTTGAACCGACAGTTGCATCATGCTAACCCACATGATAAGTTGAGATTTGTGACCAAGTCTTGGGTTCCCAAGTACATGCTTGCTAACCCTTCGGGATCTAAGACTCGGGTTACTTTGTCCTCTTGTGTGTAGATATGAGGACGCGGGGTGGAGAACATGTGCCGAATGGAACTTGGTCTTTTAGATGTGATCAAGTTTTTGATGGTTCTCCGCATCCCGCTTAGATTTGCCTCCAAAGAGGCTTTTGCAGCTTGGTGAGCTTTCTTATACACTCATACCTTGTACATCCATGATCTATTTCTTGTGGTAGAAGATGGTCTTTCATGTGCTCATTGTATAGTTTTTACATGTACATTGTCTTTTGTATTTTGTTTTTTAGCCTAGCATGTGCTATCTTCATGGATCATATGTCATGCTAGCTTTGTGTATAGCCTGGTGGTTTAGTCACTTTTCATGCTAGTTTGTGATCCTCATGAACATTGTGCCATGTTTTACCATACTTCTCCATGAGCTTGATTTGTAGTGGTATGATGTTCATTAGGTGTCACTTTTCAGGTGCTAGTTTTGGTTAGCTATATGTATCCTGTTGATATGTTTAGTTCGAGCACTAGCCTTTCCACAATTTTGTCATGTTACATGCTTTTGGATCTATTGCTATCATTATCTTGCATTGTAGTATGTGTTGAGGTTTAGGCTGTGTTTGAGTTGATCATGTCTCTAGGTTGCATTTTGCTCCATAGTGCTTTATCCTGTTGCATGGTAGTCTTGTGTTGTTTGATTTCAGATCTCCTTGCGGTATTGTTCATAGGTAGGCCTTTTTGTTGAGAGTTCACCTTATGCTTATAATGTGACTAACCGTTTTGTGGAGACCTTGAGGTCACACTGGGCAAGACAATGCCTTGTATTTTCTTCTGCTTTTGAGTGTGCAGGAGAACAGGAGCTTGGAGAGAGCATTTCGGCTCACGGACCCGATCCCACTTCTTCCATGACTTGGGGTTCCGTTCGAGCAGCTCTTCAGCGAGCACTAGCTGCACTTGTGGGAGCGACAGCATCAGGCGAGGAGGAGATGACTTTGGCGTGGTTGGCGTCTCCTCGGGTATCACACAAGCAGGCGGTCAAGCGCTTCATGAGGTACCTCCGACACACTTCTGAGTTCGGGTTTCTGTACTCTTCTTCTTTGACCTCTTTTTGCTGTGTGGTCTTTCCGATGTGGATTTTGCTGACTGTTCGTTTGAGCATTTCTGGGCTCCTCTCATGTGAGTTTGGTGTGTGTTTCCCTTTTAGTTGGGGAAGCATTTTGCTTGTTGTATCCTAGTTTGGCTTCTCTGATACCCCTTTTGTTTTGGGTCTTCTTTTTGGGCTAGTTTATGTTCTGATTCTTATCGACTAGCTTTTGCATCCATTTCATCATGTACATCTTGCATTTTAGAGCTTCATGTATATAGTAATGAAAATGAGACTATGATCTTTTTGGTATGCCCTGTTTATTCATGATGATGCTTGTAGCTTAGGCTCTTTTTGATCACTTGATACATGTTATGAGCTAAGCTATTTTTGCAAATGGTGAACTTGACTAATCAACTATGAAATATTTAATTTGTTCACCATTGAGATTGACAACTAGTATGGGTAGGATGTGTTGAGATCACTTGTGCTATCTTTTATATGCTAGATTGCTATGTCTCTTGCACTGAGTCATTCACTTGCTTGGATTGTTCATATTTACCTTGTGCTTAAAATTTGATCCAAGACTAAGTGAAATGAAAAGATCGAGATGGGTTTGCATGTGTCAGCACCTCACGGTATCGAGACTGTTTCTCATTGCACAATTGAGTTAAACTTGAGCCGTGTAGTGTAAGATCGAAACCGGTGCTTTAAGCTTTCGATTGCTTTTCTTGCATAGGCTTAGCCCGGTTGAAAAGTTAGGCAATGACCATGCTTTCAACCTCTCGCAATCACATGCTTTCATATGAACTTGTGTTAATACCGCTGCAATCTCCAATAAAATTTGAAAAATAACACAAGTTTATGCCTCATTCTATGACATGATGATTGAACTTTGCTAGGGGTAGTTCACTTTGTATACTTGAGTTAGCACTTGGTTGATTTCCTGTCTATCCATGCTAAGTGCTATTTTAGTGGTGAACTCCTTTTCAAATGGCTTAAAACTGCTCATATGCTTAATTGTTCATATTTTGTATTCATTTGATCAGTTTGAGCCTTTGCTAGTATTTGCTTTGGTTGCTACACCTTCAGGGCAGCACCCTTTTGAGCATCTTTTCATTCTGATTGCTATACACTTGAAGCTGTTGCATTCCACATATCATGCATTTTAGCTTAGTGTTCATACCCCCAGCTCCGATACACCTTGTGATTACCCCCATATGCTTTTGGTTGATGACTTGTCTTGTGTTTGTGTCAACTTTGTGGAGAAATGTCAAAACTCTTCAGCATCTTTCCTTTTGTCAAGGGGGAGAAGTTGTTTGCAAAGGGGAGCTTGAGTGTTGGCACAAATGGGAGAGTCGTGCATTTTGGGGAGAGCTTTGAGCTAGGGGGAGTTTGGCTCTTTTATGTGCTTCAATTGGTAGGGACTAGCAGTTTTTGCTTGGTATTTTTGATTGGTATAGAGCCTTCAACTAGTTGTGTCGAGCCTCTGTGCCTCTGTCTTGAGGAACTAGTTGTTTTCACCAATTTTTGGTTGTTTGTGTTTGGTATCGTGTTTTCTGCTAGTTGTGTTGAGCCTCTGTGCCTCTATCTTGAGGGACTAGCAGTTTTGCATTCTAATGCGTTGTTTCAGCCTCAATTGGTATCGAGCCTTGAGCTAGTGGTGTTGAGCCTTTTTTGCCTCTTCTTGAGGGCTAGCTCATTTTTGACTTGGTTGCGTCGAGCCGTTGCTCATGTCTTTGGGAACCAAGTCTTTTGCTCCTTTTCTGAGTTTTCACTCTTTTGTGGAGTTTTGATCAGATTTTGCTTGGTTGCGTTGAGCCGTTGCCCATGTCTTTAGGGACCAAGTTATGTTCATTTCAAATTGCCCCTTCTTTAGCATTTCTTTGGCTTTTTAGGCATTTGAATGGATAATCTTCTCATGTCAAGTGACTTTGTTCTTTGTCCTTCTATGGCTTTTTTGATCACTTGAATGAGATCTTCGGTTTTGGTATCTCAAACCATCTCTTGTGCTTAGTTTTTGTCAATTCAATCATCAAGGGGGAGAAATTTCGAAACCAAATGGATAATAACCTTGGTTTCTTTTGTGATGATTGTTTGACAATTCATTTGAATTTCGAAACACAAGTGGATAAGAACCTTGGTTTCCTTTGAGATTGGTTTTTGAGTACCTTTTGGGATTCATGAAACTCTTGTTTCTGTTGACTCTTCGGTTGTGTGGAGGCTTTGCCCGTTTTTCCTGTTTCTTTCGGGACCGAGAGCTTTTATCTGGAGTTTTCATGATCCGTCCTCATATCAAGTGGCCTTGTGTTTGCTTTTGCTTGGCTTTTGGGCACATAAATGAGGCTTGCCTTCAAACCCTTCCTTTGTGGTTTTATTTTTAGTCAATGCATTCATCAAGGGGGAGATCGAGAACATATATGATGAATGATTGACTTTGATGAGGAAGGTTTGAGGCTTTTACCCAGTTGAGTCTATATCTAGCTATGCGCTTAATGTTTATGACTAACCGGTGGCGTTGAGTTGTGGTGTGTTTACCGTGTTGGTGTGCGTGTGCGACATGTGTCTCTTGACTGTGTTGATGTGCAGGTGTGGAGTTCGGATACAGTGGTCGATGGCGAGGTGAAGGTCAAGTAGAGACGTGCCGTGCCGACGGACCGGGAGCGGTGAAGGATGGGCGTGCCGTGCGGCGGACGTGCCATGCCGATGTACCCAGAGCGGTCAAGGGCGGACGTGAGGCTTGGACTGACGGACCAGAGGGCTGGAGGACCAGCTGTGGTAGCTGGCATGTGGGATCGGCGAGCAAGAGCACATGGGGATGTGCGATGCATCAGCCGAGTCGGGAGGAAGACGATGGCGTCGTGGCACTTGGCGGGAGGTCAGACATGGGCTTGCGTGCGGCGCAAGTGCCGTCGGCCGAGTCAAGAAGGAAGGCGAAGGCGTTGTGCCTGGCGTGGAGGCTGGACATGCATCGACATCGGTGTCGGTGGTCGGGGTGTGCGAACCACATCCCGTCTACGGCGCGGGTTCGGTAGCTGAGCCTCAAAAAGCTACCCTTGACGGTTTCTGAGTTTGGGCCTCAAAACTCGAGGTGGACGGTTTCCGAGTTTGGGCCTCAAAACTCGGGGTGGACGGTTTCCGAGTTTGGGCCTCAAAACTTGGGATGGACGGTTTCCAGGTTTGGGCCTCAAAACCTGGGCTAGCGGGTTTCCGAGTTTGGGCCTCAAAACTCGGGGTGGACGGTTTGCCAGGTTTGGGCCTCAAAACCTGGGTTGGCGGGTTTACCGATTTGGGCCTCAAAACCGGGCGGAAGTTCCCATGCGGAACGGTCGACGCGTGGCGGCGTGGAGAGGCTGGCGCGGCAGCGAAGCTATCCACGAGGAAGGCGCGGTGGTCGACGGTGACGGCACGTGGCGGCATCCTGGAGCTTGCGTCGAGGCGAAGCGAAGGATGAGAAGGTGTGTGGCCGTCGTATGAAAATTGACCGGACTGGACGGTTTTACCCCTAGGGGGTAATTGGGGTTAGTGCTTCATGTGAGGGCATTTTGGTCTTCGGACATGCGCCTATATATATGAAGGGGGCTGGTTAGGGCAGCCTATCCTTGAACGGTGTCTCTCTCATTTTGTGCTTGTGAGAGAAGGCTAGGGTTAGAGGAGAGAGGGCTCTTGTTCTTGAGCTTTTTGCCATCTGAGCTTTGTGTTGCTAGGAGTGGCTCCAATACACCGAGCGCTAATACAATTCATCTTGCTGAATCCAAGGATCAAATTCGTGCTTTAATTTGTCTTGCGATTTTGTTCTTCGCGTTTGCACGTTTCCCCTCTTTTGATCTTCACGAGATTTCTTGTTTCGAGGGAAGATTCGCAAATCCGTTTGAACCATCTTGTGTAGCTTCGTGAGAGTCTTCTTTCTACTGAAGGAATTTCTCTAATACCTCACGAACTCACAGATCGGGCGGATTTAGTTTTGGGATCGAGTTCTTGCCCGTTCTTCACCGTTTTCTTCGATTCACCGATTTGGAGTTAGGTTCGAGCCATGATCTCTTAGAAGTATCTCACTAACATCCTTGTGACCCCACACGAAATTTGAGCCCTAGTGCTTTTGATTTGAGGGAGATCGGGTCGATTCGGTGGAAGAACAGAGGACTGCTCGGGGTGACCGGACGCTGCATTGAAGTGACCGGACTCACCCTGTCAGAGTCCGGTCGTTGAACACACGCGCAGTCCAGTTCGCGCGTGGTGACCAGACGTTGACCTGGCATTGACCGGACGCACCGAGTGCTGAGTCCGGTCAGTTCCAGTGAGCGTTTTGTGTGATCAGATGCACTAAGTTTGCGTGATCGGACTCACAGTTCGCACTGTTCATTGCGTTGCTCGTGACCGGACGCTGCCCTGTGTATTGACCGGACGCACTAAGCCCTTGAGTCAGGTCCAACACAGAGAAGACCTAGAACGGGTTTCTGTTGACCGGACGCGTCCGGTCGATCCTGATCGGACGAAAGTCAGAGTCCGGTCAGTGCAGACAGAACACTTTTTCGTCCGTATCTTTTGCGTTCGAGCTCCGATTTGAGATCATCTTTTTGCGTAGGATTCCCGACTCTGTGCTCTACAGAATCCGGGCTTCCCGCTTTGTGAGAAAGCCTGAATCCGCCTCGCGTTGCTCAGGGGAGGTTGAGGTTACCCAAAGTCCATCCTGTCACTAGTTGACTTGCGTGGATTTGGGTGAGGGAGCTTTTGTGGTGTCCCGCTGTGTTCCTAGGGAACATCCACCCATTCTCTTGGGTCGTGGACATCACGCGTGTCGGCTTTGCTCTTGGGGTTGATTTTCTGGGACAAAGGTCTAAACATTTCGAAAGAAATTTTGAGGCTCCCATTCACTCCCCCCTCTGGTCGCCTTGCTTTAGCATTTTTGTCCTTCAACTAAAAAAATAAATTATGGTTGTGGTTCCATACAGTGACATAAAATGGTATTTTCAGCAAATAAATTCAGAAACTGGCTGGCAGATAGAATAATTTAAAACTATCGCAAAAGCTAATACCTACCCCATGCTTATATAGCAACAACAGCTAGCTATCCCTGACAACTATAAAACACCAAATCACAAATCCCGTCAAGCTGGACCAAATGAACCACCATTGTTGACGATATAAATAATCTCACAACAACAATTACAAAATGACACTAATCAAAGTTTAGCAACAACATAGTATAAATGGATTATAAAAACCCATGAATAACAAATGAATATTATCGGCCCATTGTTGTTTGTACAAACCCCTATGCCGAACACAATAGGGAGAAGCAAAAAAAAAGGTAGTGTTATCCTAAGTTCGCAACATACCTCTAAAACAACCTCATCAAACAAAACCAGATCTATGAATCATATGAAAACAAGAAAACTCTGCTCAACTACAACTCCTATTACAAATTAAATAATCACCACATATATAACTGAATAAGTCAAATATAAAAATTAAAAAGGGTAACAAAACTCAGTTCAACAAATAAGTCAAATATAAAAAATAAAAAATATATCAACTCCAAAGAGCAAATAGAAATATAGAACAAACTCAACTAAAAGAATTACAACACTGAAAATTAAAGCTAGAGGCAAAAGAAAAAAAAGAAGAAAAAAACATCTATACAACACATCTACGAATCACAACAACTTGATTGCACGACGTCGTCAGGATGATCGACGAGATCGCCGCCGGTGACGGACCAGAGCTAGCGTGACGTTGATCGATGTAGCTCTACGACGATGCAGGATGTGTGCTAGTCGACATCTTTTTCGTTTCGCTTTCAATTTTATTTTCCTTTTTAATTGTAACATTGCAATCATGCTAGCAGTAGTACGTCCATGCTCCCTGATCGATTGCTCTGGTGTAATCAGAGAAAGTGACGTGAACTCGTGAAGTTCAATGTTCTTATCTTTAATTTGAAAATGCAACAATAATCGGGTGTTTCAGGGTGTGTTTGGTTTGAATCCTTAACTTGTCATTTTTAATAGCAACACTCTTACTAAAAGAGACTAAAACGAACTAAATTTTTTTTTAGTCCCCTTTAGTAGGAGTGTTTGGCATTTTAGCCACTAAAATGGACTAAAGTTTAGTGACTAAAGTTTAGAGGGGTGGAACCAAACACTCTTAGTATAGATTATACTCAGTGACTGAGTGTTTCAGCACTCGGTCACACTCGATTTTTTGACCGCCGCGCATGCGTCGCTCGCGCCACCGTGTAGGGCTATAATCACTGTGCTCAACCAATTATAGCACGGTGATCTATAATCACTTTATGTGGCCGAAAAACACTATTTTGATTGATTTATATATAAGAGAAAAAATATTATTCTACGACTGAAGAGTTAGACTAACTCTGACTAATAAACTCAAATGAAGAGGCTGCTTGTTTTCCTAGGGCCCAAATGTCCAAGGGAAAGATTCTTTATTTACTGTTTTCATTTATAAAAAAGGATATTGTTTCTTTTCCAACGAACGTTGTAGGGACCGCCAAGTTAATATATCTAAATCAGGTGTTATTCTTTTGACCAACTTAGTTTAGGAATCTGTTTAGATCACATTCTCATAATAAAAAACAGACTCCAGATAGTGGTATAGAATCTGAATTCTGGATTAAAAAAAACAAAAAAAAATTCCAAATTGTGGGTTGCTGCTTGCGCTCATTGGGTCCAACCCATTTGGACATCTATAGCATAGGGTGCTTTCTTTTTTCTTTATCTCAAGAGTGCCTTCGTTCTTAGGCCCATCTGCTAGATTCTTCCGGGCTAGACTACTTGCCACCAGCTAGCTCTCCTCTCGGCCCCCATGATGCTAGGGCAGGATGAACGAGAGGGCGATGGCATGGTCGCGTGACCCGAATCACACACACGCAAGAAAGTGTGAGCGATGGCTAGTCTTCGAAGGTGTAAATACCGGAGGCAATGGGTGAAGGCGTGAAGTGGTCTTTTGCTGCCATTATGTGTGCTCTGTTCCCTTATTGTTTGAGGGCCAAGCGTCTATTGTTGCATGATAGTATGTAACTGGTGTTTTGTTTCTTCTGCAAATTTATTTGAAAGCTACATGCAATGCAAATTGTAAATAATAAAAAATTTATGTAATAAATTGATAATTACTAAGTTTGTATTTAGAGATTATTATGGTTTATATGCGATAACACTTAATCTTGGCGACCAACACTACTTGATAGCTTAGGTTTTGTAAATCTTACTTTATGGTATATGTTGTCAATTAAATTCGTCATATTTTAATTTTAATCTATCTTTCGGTCAGTGTCGCTACAGTACCATCGTCCGGTCAGTGCTGTTTTCGCGCTGTTTCGTCCGTAGTTTTTGCGTTTGAGCTCCGATTTGAGTTCCGTTTGTTGCGTTGGTTTCCTAAGTTTGTAAGGAACATTCTAAAGTACTTTTCTCACCAGTTGGCTTAAGTATTTTTTGGTTGAACACTTGTTTTTTCTCCATAGGAGTGCAGTGCTTCTTTTCGGAGCTCCAATTTCGGTGGTGTGCTTGGTTGATCGCGTGTGTGTTGTCCCACTGTGTTCTTAGGGAACATCCACTCAATCTTTTGGGTCGTGGACATCACATTTTGTGATCTTTTCTCTTGGGGTTGTGGAATTGGGACAACGGTCTAATATTTCTGAAAAGAAATTTGAGGCTCTCATTCACCCCTCCCCCTCTGGTCGCCAATTCGGTCCTTCAATTGGTATCAGAGTCAGTTAAGGATCTCTCTACCTTAACCGGTTCCGGATCCGTGAAGGCGACCTTTGAGAGCGATTTTGCTTCTGACTTTGTTTGTCGAGGTGTTGAGTTTTTGTTTGTCTAACATTAATGATGCGTTTAGAAATGGCATCAGGTTCTTCTTCTAGCGTGTCTTTGTCCTCATGTTTGAATCATGGGCATGCGATCGAGGATGACATTTTGGCAAGAAGGAGGAGTGCGGCTCTTGAGACGGAACGTGAGATGGATGCTTTGCTGGACTTTCTAGGAGATGATGAGCATTCGACGGAAGATCATATACGTGAACTTGGCAAGGCCAAGAAAGGTACACTTGTTGCTAGTCTTGGGATTTTGTCCCAACGATTTGAAGCTTGTTGTGATGATAACATTAGATATGATGAGCTTTGTGATACCTTGCGTAGAAAGATTGAGAAGTTGAATTGCTCCATCACTAGGTTAAAATGTGGTCTTTTTCATTGGAAGTCTAGTGCATCTTTACCTTGCACCTCTTGTAGTGACATGGTTGTTGACACTCCTTAATGGAATCACCCTAAGAATGAATCTCATAAACAATAACCTAGTGAAGGCACTAAAGAGTGTACGGGACACTACTAGCATCCCTTAACGTCAAGTTGTCATCCCCAACATGAAGCTAGTAATGTGATTATATCAGAGGACTGGATCTAAAGATAAATATTTATCCGCAAGCGCACAGATAAATACAACTGTTGTAGAAGCATTTCACCCAAGCTAGTCTGAGGTATCGTTATTTATATTTAGCCTAGAGACTAATCAATTAAAAGTATGATGGTACTAAACTAATGAGGACTTAACAACAATTAATGTGGTACAAACTTATGATAAAGACTGATAACACACTCATTACTCTAAACAGGGATCAGACAGTAAAAGTAATGATAAATGATAATGATAAATGGTGACAGAGAGCAGATCAATTAAAGATAATCCTAGAACAGTACTACCTAGCAAGTGATGATTGGAACATGCATTAATAAGAAATATTCCTGAGTTATTCTAATTACAGTCATAGTATACATTGATTAGTGCAGACATATCTGGCAATCATAGGCTAGGTCATATCATATTTATAATCAAGAGGCAACTCTATAGTAAAGGTGCCAAACAGAGTAACCCCTAAATCATGAGTTAACTGAGCCAAACTGAACACTACACTCGGGAGGTGGAATACAAAGGACTCAATAGGAGTGTCACACCCGCGATCTACCACTCTATCCGGAATGTAGGACGCATTCGCAGATAAATAGTGTATAGGCACCACGCCTACACAGCATCTATCACCCACCCAATAATCATTAAGATGAGCGCTATACGAACATGAGTATAAACATAATGGTGATCAACCTATGCCAAATATATAATCAAAGCACACTATAAGCAATATAATTGTTGATGTCTTAGTCATATCAATTGTATTGCTATCTAGAACACTTGGATGAACAATAAGATGAACTAGAACATCAAGAAGAACTAAAGTACGAACTAGAACATGAACTAGAACTGGATTATGAACTAGAAGATGAACTAGAACTAGACGACGAACTAGAACATAAACAATGATGAATAAAGATGAACTAGAAGAGCAATTATGAACCAGAAGTATGATTAGATCCATAATGTTAATATAAGAGAGAAGATCTTGGGTTTACCGAGCCTTCTCGCGACTAGATCTGGAATCCAAGCGAAGCTTGCCTCCTCTAATCCTATTCTATCTAACTATTCTAGGTGGATGTAGTTCTAGGGCTTCTGATTGATCTCCTTCTCTGGTGATGGTCTGATCTGACTGTGATGAATGATGATGATCTGATGAGGGGGGTCTGGGGCTGCTTATATAGCCCTGGGCGAGGAACCGTGGCCGCTGAATCAAACCGACCTTAGGTACAACTGAGATGCATCCTCGTAGGCGGTGGAGGAAGGTTCCAGAAGACGGAGTCCAGCGGGGCCAGGGGCTGACCGACCGGCCCTAGGGTGGGACCGGTCGGTCCCACCTGGCGGCCTCTCAGGGTGCCCAGCCTCCTGGTGTCCTCTAGGTCCTTCTAGAATAATCTTGATGCGTCGGTTCGGCTATCTCCCGTCGGGTTTCTTCCAGGAGAAGTAATCTGTGTTGGTTTCTTGGTTTAGTCCCTGCAGAATCACAATTCACCAAAACTCATGGAATATTATCAGTTAAAACCCTAAACCTTTATTGGTGATTGAATTCATGTCCTTTTCATATTTATTTATCCTTTAATTTTGATAGATAACCAGTGTCAACAACTCCCCCAAGCTTACCTTTTGCTGGTCCCTTAGCAAATAGTCATGATGAATCAGGAACTGCTACTATGCTTTCACACCTCAAAGGTACATATGTTCAAACAAAAATCTTCCCTTGGATTAGAGTTAACTATTCTAACTTACTCATATTACCTTTTTGCTATGTAGCTTTTTCCTTCACCTGTGTCTTAAGCAATTGAAAGATAGAACAATCAAGCTCAGCACTGCATCTCTAACTCTTTGATCAACCTTCATTCTGGAGTTTATATATTTTCAAAATAAAATTTCAGAGATTTTACTGTATGACACTCTCAAATCACTCTTTTATATTTTTATGATTCCTCACTGATGCATTTTCCTTCTTTTCTATGAATATATATATGGAGCTCTTTAAGAAGTTAATAGCATATCTTACCAAGTCAAAGTTCAAAGTTAGGGAGAAAGATGTCATACTCATAGATCAAGAACTTAGAACATTTGAAATTTGTCATCTCTTGCTGGCATATTGTAATTAGAGGGACCATGGGCTATCATCATTTTTTTCTTTTCATATTTTTATCATAATTCTTTTCCTTTTGAGGTAGTCGGACACTTGTCCCTTTTTATTTCCTCCTTATACTTTTGCATAGTCCCATGCCTCTAACACAATACTACTTCAGAAGAGTGAATCTTTTAATAAAACAGTCTTGATCTCTAGAGCATGATAAATTTCTCAACCATAACTAAAAACTTAGAACAAAGCAAGTAGCATCATCTTAAGATCATATTAATGGCTCTGGGTAGGAATTCATATTATGTCATACAAGATCTCATCATGTGTTTTAAAATCTTTTCAAAGTGTAAATCTCCAGAACTCTGGTATCTCTAGGAATTAGATAAACAACAGCTCAAACTTTTTTATATCATATCCCACAATTATCTAGACTTTAGTTCAAACATTTGCAATCCACAGGTTTCAGGTTCAGAGTTTATTCACAACAGTTTTGTCTAAAACTTCAAGAAAATTTAAGGTTGAACACTAGGTACTTAAAAGGAATTATGGCAGAGCAATTATTCATCATTTCCATCATGAGCCACATTAAATTTATATCCACCTAGACATTTATTCATTAAATAATATCTTTATTTGGTTTTGTAATAGTTATTCATCTTTTTATGGGTTTCTATGTTTATTGACCTGATCTAGTTAAACCGAACTAATAATAGTAAATAAAAATAGCCGTGATACTTATCGTGATAACTGAGGGTGCTTTCCCCCAAGCTGGATCTTGACGTGGTCTTTTCCCCAGAAGATGAGTAGACCGTTAGTGGTTTCTTGAGTCCTTTTCTTCTTCTCTTCCTGCTGAATTCAAAGATAGACAACACAACTAATGAAACTTGATTAAGCGTTAGTGATAAATATTCATTCCATTTGTCTAGTTGTCTTAAAGCTCTTAAGATCATTTAAGTTCTTTCTTTTCCACTAAGCAGAGTTTCAGCAGTGTTTCATAGCGTCTCTTTTTGGATTTTTGTTTTTATGGATGAATGCAATGCAGAAGTAAATATGCAAATGTATTTTTATGCCTCCATAGAAAATATTATACTCTCATGGGGCTTAGAGTTTTTCATATTTTTATTTTGTTTTCTAATGTAGATATAAGTGCTAAGAAGTAAATATGATACTAATAGCAAAATGCTTATGCTAGATCTACTAATTATGCAATGATGAATTTAATGCTAATGAATATGGATAACTACCGAGTTACCTTTCGGCGAGGATTCAATGTTTATAGTCTATCGAAAAAGACTCCTTGTACGCTCCTCATTCTTCCTTGGGTGCATCAGCAGATCCTGAGGACGACCTCGATGATTGCACGTGAGTAGAACTCTCTTTCTTCTTCCATACTTTTGTTTGACTAGTGGACTTGTCTCCTTTAATTTATCGTCCTTCATCTCCTTTAATGGGATGTCTTCACTCCTGGTGACTTCTCCTTCATAGTCAGCCCATCCATCCTTGATTGATCGGTTCTTGTTGTGTTGGGATGTGCGGCGCCTCCTCCTTGAGTGGTTCTTCTTTTCTTGTTCATTAGTGGCATAGCTATTAAAGTAACAACGTACCTTGTCCCTTGGGAGCTGGAAGTGGATTTCTCCAGATCTCATGTAGATGATGGTGCCAGTGGTGTTGAGGAAGGGTCTTCCTAGGATGATGTGGATATTATCTTCTCTTCCCATGTCTAGTACCATGAAGTTAGTGGGAACGTAGTAGTCTTCAATTTGGATCATCATGTCCTTTACTACTCCCTCTGGAAATCGATATGTTTGGTCCGCTAGCTGCAGCTGCATATGTGTCTGATACATAGGTCTATTTTTATATAAATATACTCATACGCTACCTTAGACATTATGTTAACACTTGATCCGATGTCGCAAAACATCTTGTGGAATGTACTTTCCTCGATCTTGCAATCAATGGTGGGTATGCCTGGGTCGTCTCTCTTGGCGAGGTATGGTGATGGAAGAAGGTGGTCACTCTCTGTTTGGACAGAGTTGACCATCCACACTGTGTCTTGATGCGGTTGTATAGCCTTGTTCTTCCTTCTTCTGTTCCTATTCTTCTTCTTTGATGATATAGCGTTTGCATCCTCGTAAGACTTCTGATGGTGGACTCGAGCAGTGAGTGTGCGTTTCTTGAAGCTGAATCTTTCTTTGTTGCCTCTGATTGTAAAACAGATCTTGGCACTATCCGTGTAAATGATGGCTTTGGTTGAGCTTAGGAACGGGCATCCAAGAATGATGGGTGCTCTATCGTCTCCACTCGTTTCAATGATCACAAAGTCTACACACACATACGAGTGTCCCACTCGAATACAGACTTCTTCTAGAATTCCCAATGGGTAGCACAGTGTCTGATCTGCAAGCTGCAAACACATATTTCTATATAACAGAGGTGCACCATGAATTTGTTCGTAAATTACCCTTGGCATAATGTTGACGCTTGCTCCAAGGTCGCAGACTGCTTCTTCAAAACTGTTAGGTCCAATGTGGATTGGAATGATAGGTCTTCCTGGATCTTCTTTCTTCGGGGCAATGGAGTCATCCTTCCACTCCCTTGATGGTCTAGCTGTGAGTTGCCCTGTATTATAAATATCTACAAGATTTGCAGTCTCTAGCTCTTTCGGACTTCCGGGAATCTTACCTTTTCAGTCATAGGGACTAAAGCTGCTAACTGAGATAACTGAGATTCTATCATTTTATTAAAGCTGTGTTGATTCTTTATGGCAGAAGTAAAGCTATCCATTCTAGTATTAATGTTTTCAAGCAGTTTATCATTGGAAGCTATCTTCTTAGACATATTACCAATGATCTTATTTTGATTAGATATCATCTCTCTCAAAGGTGGTTGGTTGAATGTATTACCTTGGTAGTTACCTGAGTAGTTATCTGAGTAATTTGGCCTTGATTGTTGGTTCCATCCTTGAGTTTGTTGAGGACGATAGTTGGTGTTGTTGTTGATGTACTTCGCATCCTCTTGAATCTCAGGGCAGTTGCTCCCTGAATGAGCAGTGCCTCCACACTCTTCACATGTCATACGAGATTCATAGATGTGCATGACGTCTTCTTTCTTGGGAGTGTGTTCATTGAACTTCTTCATGAGTAGGTCAAGTTTGGCAGACAACATATCTACTTCCTTTAGTTGATGTATTCCTCCCGTCTTGCGTGGTTGAGAGCGTTCCTCGTTCCATCCTTGGTTAGAGGCCATCTTCTCAATGAGTGTAGTAGCATTGTTGATAGTGAGTGACAAGAATGATCCTCCAGCAGCGGCATCCACATTCTCACGGGTACTTGAAGTGAGCCCGTGGTAGAAGGTCTGCATGAGTAGCCAATTCTCCATCCCATGGTGAGGGCATTCTGATATGTAATCTTGAAAGCGTTCCCAAGCCTCTAGGATTGATTCATCGTATTGTTGCTGGAAAGTTGAAATCTTGACACGAAGGGCATTCGTCTTGCCCACTGGAAAGAACTTTGCTAGGAAGACAGTTGAATAGATCACCCATGAGGTGTTTATGTCTTTGTTGGCGTAGAACCATTATTTTGCTTTTCCCAAGAGTGAGAATGGGAACAAGCACAGTAGAATGGCGTCTCTTTCGACTCCCTTGATGGTGAAAGTGCTACAAATCTCCAGAAAGTGTTGGAGATGAGCGCTTGCGTCTTCATGTGCCTTTCCGCAAAACTGATTGGCTTGCACCATGTTGATCAAAGCTGGCTTGAGTTTAAATCCGTTGTCTCCCACATTGACTGTTGGTCCAGTCCTTGTGGCAGAACCGTCCTGATTATAAGAGCTCAAGTATTATCTTAGCCAAATCCGTCTGACTTCGACTGATACTTGAACCCATACAACCCCGGTAGTCCGGAAATCTCGAAGGATTTCTAACACCATACATCATACAGGATCGCATCGTTCAAGGATTACATTCGTAAAGATACATCATAACGAAAACGAAACCGAATTTAAAAGATCAGAGTGCGAATTTAAAACGGAGTTATTACAATACCGGGTTTAAAAGTGCGGAAGCTGAAATAGTTTAAAGCACGACCACCACACATGTGGTCCAAATAAAACATTGTTTTGATAAATCCACTCGACACAACTCACTCCTCCCTTTTTAAGATAATGTGCCACTAGTAGTCTTGGTCCAGCAAAAGAAAAGGGGAAAGCTTCTGGACGACCCTGCCCTGGGCCTACTCCTCATCACCTTCCACTGGGTAGAGGCAGTGCTTACAATAGCCGAAGTAGACCTGACCATCTGCAACAAACGGGATAAACCCTGAGTACTGGAATGTACTCAGCTAGACTTACCCGTCCAACTGAAAATAAAGACACCAAGGACATGCAAGGCCTTTTTGGGTGGAGCTGGGATCTTTTAGTTGCGAGAAGCTCAAGTTCAGATAGGAAGTAATCAGTGATAAAGATGAGCTGCCATTTTTAGACCTATTCCTTAATTCTAGGTTTTTCACCTGTACTAGAGCACTCACTTGAATCTACCACTCAATAATATAACCATATCCAGTTGACTTATCCACATTTTAGTTGAACCTTTATTCATTACATGGAGTTGTATCGTGGTGAAGCTCGCCATAGTTTCCCACTAACCGGGGGAGACGGCGACTCGAATCGAATTCCAAATCAGCTGATGAAAGACCTTTAATACCAGCCCACACTTTCCCCGTCGGGTCCATGCATTGGGCAACCGCTCGACGCTTGTTCGTGGTGGTAATCGCCGCGGTTCAAGCACGGACCGCCCAATTGGAACTTGGCGATGGCCTCACGCGGCAGATCGCAATTTCCATACTAGAGGGCACGACACGGGTTGAGACCGGCCCGAACAGCTTCTAACCGGCTTTGGGGTCGATGATTACAGCACCGACATATCCCTAAGTAAAAGGGCGCGTTCAAAAATGAACGAGGGCCAACATCGATACAAACCTACATGATCCAACGGATGGACTGCCCCAAGTTTCCGAACTTGTGCCCTGCCATCCCGTTGACCGTATTTCATTACTACTCAGGTTCTTTTCCACGATAGCAAATATAGCCAACCGTGATCCGGTAAATACCCATCCGGGTATTACGGAAACATCCTTAACTACCACTTTTATTAGGCAGGCTAAGCAATTCTACATTGTAATTAAATAACAGGATAACAAGGTAGATATTAATCAATAACCAAGGAATGGTAATGCAGCAAGTAGGATTTATTTCAACTCCTAAACCTAATGCATCACAATATAAAAGGACTCAAGTAATCTTAATAGCAAAAGATAGGAGGCTTAATATGCTCCGGGGCTTGCCTTGGGTGAAGACCGAGGCCTCGTGGGAAGGGCACTCGGGCAAGTTAGTGTCGCTGGCGGGGTTGACTTCCTCGGCTTGCTAGAGCTCCGGAATCTGCTGCTCGGCGTTTGTCTCTGGCTCCTGGTCGGGCTCCGGAGGGGTCGATCCTATTGTATGCGATGATTAATAAATAATTCAAAAGAAACTTAGGTTTGAACTGCAAGTGCACTTTTCTGGACTCAGAAAAATCCACGAAAATTCCAGCAGGCACACAACAGTTGCTGGACTCCACTGAACAAATTTCAGCCAAAAATGAAATACAGAACTGCAGATATAAAAATAACAAGCAACTGTCCAAAAAGATACTTTGAACTACAACCCTACTGTAAAAGGGTGCACCACTCTATTTCATATTTTTCCCAGATTCTATTTCATATTTTATGCTTATCAAGAAAGTTCCATGAACAGAAATATTATATTATTTCTTACATGAATTTCCAAAGGAAAACACAGAAAAGCACATTTGCAAAACAACTTCAGATTTCTTCACATAACAGGTCATGCTTACATTTTTCTTAGCTTGGACATTATAAACAGAGACTTATACCAATTTTCCCACATTTTATCTCGACATATAAAACACCTTAATCTTTATTCAAAGAAATCAGCCAAAAAGGACTTTTAACCATAACAGAAACTTTTTCTACATAAACAGTGCATTAAATATTTTTCAAATGTATAAAACAGGATAATAAACTTACACAAAATTTTACAGGAATTATCTCAACCAGAAAACATATATAACCATTTATCTTAGCAAAAGCATATAAACTGAAATAAAAGAAAACAGTAAAATTAACTCCTACCAAAAATACTTTTATATTTTTCCAGGGTAGATCTACTCATAAACAAACTAGCAAAACTGAAAGCACTCCATTTGGACTAACAAAACAGGATCTAGAAAATAAACAAGCATTTACGGGAAGAAGAAAAACATTTTGGAAAACGTTTTCTGGAAAACACTCGGCGCACGGAAAGGTGTGTGCTCGCTCGAGGCCTGGCTCGAATCGTGACAGCGGCTGAGGGTTCACTCGAGGCCGAGTTCGGGCGAGACGGACAACTAGTCCGTCCGAGGCCTGGCTCGAGGGCTCGGGCGAGACGGGAAGCAATCGCCCGTCCGAGGCCTGGCTCGAGGGCTCGGGCGAGACGGGAAAACAAACGCCCGTCCGAGGCCTGGCTCGAGGGCTCGGGCGAGATGGGAAAACAAACGCCCGTCCGAGGCCTGGCTCGAGGGCTCGGGCGAGACGGAAACACACACGCCCGTCCGAGGCCTGGCTCGAGGGCTCGGGCGAGACGGAAACACACACGCCCGTCCGAGGCCTGGCTCGAGGGCTCGGGCGAGACGGAAACAAACACGCCCGTCCGAGGCCTGGCTCGAGGGCTCGGGCGAGACGGAAACATACACGCCCGTCCGAGGCCTGGCTCGAGGGCTCGGGCGAGACGGAAACAGGGGAGAGGTTTGACCGCCGATTCCTCGTCGATGGTGAGGTCGCCGGCGGTTAAGCTAGGCTTGCGAACTCGTCTCGACGAGGCGCATCGAGTGGTGTAGGTGGTTTGGCTAGCGCACGGCTGGAGCATGCCGGCGGCGAGTGGCGGCGCACGGTGATGGCGGCAACGCGCGGCTACGCCGTTTCCGGCGGCGGCCGGAGAAATTGGAGGAGGCAAAAGCTCGAGAGAACCCTAAGGAGCAAAGCTACGGGGTTGGTTTGGCTCGGGTGGCTCCAGAGGAGCTTGGTCATGAGCGAGGTCCGCGGCAGGCGGCCATGGCGTTCGGCCGGGGAAAAAGATGTGGGAGAGAGCGGTAGCGTTGAAGCTAGGTGGTGTTCTCACCTTGCCTTGGCTTGGTGAAGCTCGAAGATGAAGAAGAAGAGTCGGTGGAGCTCGGGTTGGGGAAGAACGGCGTTGCGGCTCAGTGGTGGCGACTGACAGACCGAAAGAGGCGCTTCGTCCTCCGGCGGCGAAGGGGCTCGGTCGGGGACGACAACGTGCACGGTGTAGGCGGAGCGGTGTACGGAGGGAATCGAAGGGAGGTGCTCCGACGAGGTCAGAACGGAGAGGGAAGGTTGCGGTGGAGGTCGCGGCGAGAGCGAGCCGAGCGCTTGCTCTGGCTTGGTGGCGAGGGGAGGAGAGTGCGAGCGAGATTGGGAGAGTGTGTGCGGGATAGCGAGGGAGTGAAGAGGTGCTCGGGGTTTTGATCGGCTTGACCGGTGGTCGTGGCGGGGCCACGGCGGCGCGGACGGCGAGGCAGCACGGCATCACGGCGAGCGGGTGCGACAGGCGAGGCGAGCGGAGAGTGGCCGGGGGAGATAGCTTGCGTGCTCGGGTGAGAGGGGATCGAGCGAGGAGTGGCCGACGAAGATCCTCGGCAGAAAGCGGCGGCCACGTGGCGGTTGCGGCCGGCGTACGGCGCGGCATGTCAGCGGCAGCAGCGCGTGGCGCGCGCGGCACGCGGGCGAGCGCTGGCGAGCGGTGCGGGGTGCGCGGGCGAGCGCGGGAGCGGGCCGGCGCACGCGAGTTGGGCCGAAAGGTGGGGCATGGAAGGAATCGTTTTCTTTTTTCTTTTTCCAAATACTTTTCAAACTTTGACCACTCAAAAACAGTTTCAAAAACTCCAAACTAGGTTTTGACCCAAATATAAAAGTTTCTCGAAATAATTTTCTCTACGACTTTCATATAGGACACTTTTTCTGAAAACTATTTTTAAATCCTCCACAAAAACAAAGCCAATTTTAAAGTATAAACCATTTTGTTTTGACTTATTTTTATTTACAAACTAATCTGAACTAGGTCAAAACTCCAACATGAAAAGCACTCTACTCAAGATTCTCTATTTTATAAAACTCTTTGCCAAAACAGAAATCCACTCAAACAACCAAGTCCAATAGAAATCCAAATCCAATTAAATAAACAAAAGACAAAACACTCTCATGCTCATGAAATGATGCAATGCATTGCTTATGTTTCTTTAGTAGCTAAATGCAGTGCCTTAATGCAGTGCTTGACACTAGGGTGTCACAGTCTTGATGTTGGCAGTGGTTGGTGCAAAGAACTCGCGGAGTGTCTTGTCGACCATGGTGTTCAACACTGGTGTTAAGCTTCTTCTTATCTAGTTAACTTCTGGAAGTGGTGGTAAGAGTCCCTTGAGTTTGCGTCTTGTCTTCTTCAATAAAGCTTCGGGATCCTCAACGTAGTTCTTCGGAAGTTGGAAACCAGTCATACATCACACCTGTGGCGGAACCGTCCTGATTATAAGAGCTCAAGTACCGTCTTTGTCAAATCCGTCTGACATTGACTCATACTTGAACCCATATAACCCCGGTAGTCCGGAAATCTCGAAGGATTTCTATCATCATACAACATACAGGATCGCATTGTTCAAGAATTACATTCGTAAAGATACAACACAGAGAAACGGAACCGAATTTAAAGTATCAGAGTGCGGATTTAAAACAGAGTTATTACAATACCAAATTTAAAAAGTGCGGAAGCTGAAATAAGTTTGAAGCATGACCACCACACATGTGGTCCAAATAAAATATTGTTTGATAAATCCAACTCACACAGCTCACTCTTCCCTTTTTAGATAATGTGCCACTAGAAGTCTCAGACCAACAAAAGAAAAAGGGAAGCTTCTGGATGACCCTGCCCTGGGCCTACTCCTCATCACCTTCCACCGGGTAGAGGCAGTGCTTACAATAGCCAAAGTAGACTTGACCATCTGCAACAAACGGGATAAACCCTGAGTACGGGACTCAGCTAGACTTACCCGTCCAACTGAAAATAAAGACACCAAGGGTATGCAAGGCCTTTTTGGGTGGAGCTGGGATGTTTAGTTGCGGAAAGCTCATAATTAAGATAAGGAGTATTAATTGACATAGATGAGCTATCAGTTTTAGACCTATTTCTTTACTCTAGGTTTGCACCTGAACTATTACACACACTTGAGTCTAACAAGCAATAGTATAACCATATCCAGTTGACTTCTCCATATTTTAGTTGAACCTTTAACATCACATGGAGTTGCATCGTGGTGAAGCTCGCCATAGTTTCCCACTAACCGGGGGAGACGGCGACTCGAATCGAATTCCAAACCAGCTGGTGAAAGACCTTTAATACCAGCCCACACTTTTCCCGTCGGGTCCATGCATTGGGCAACCGCTCGATGCTTGTTCGTGGTGGTAATTGTCGCGGTTCAAGCACGAACCGCCCAATTGGAACCTGATGATGGCCTCTCGCGGCAGATCACATTTCCATACTAGAGGGCGCGACACAGGTCGAAACCGGCCCGAACAGCTTCTAACAGGCTTTGGGGTCGATGATTACAGCACCGACATATCCCTAAGTAAAAGGGCGCGTTCAAAAATGAACGAGGGCCAACATCGATACAAACCTACACGATCCAACGGACGGACTGCCCCCAAGTTCCAACTTGGTGTCTTGCCTTCCAGTTGACCGTATTTCATTACTACTCAGGTTCTTTTCCACGATAGCAAATATAGCCAACCGTGATCCGGTAACTACCCATCAGGGTATTACGGGAACATTCTTAACTACTACTTTTATTAAGCAAGCTAAGCAATTCTATATTGTAAATAAATAACAGGATAACAAGGTAGATATTAATCAATAACCAAGGAATGGTAATGCAGCAAGTAGGATTCATTCCAACTCCTAAACCTAATGCATCACAATATAAAAGGACTCAAGTAATTTTAATCGCAAAAGGTAGGAGGCTTAATATGCTCCGGGGCTTGCCTTGAGAGAAGACTGAGGCCTCGTGGGAGGGGCACTCAGGCAGGTTAGTATCGGCCGCGGGGTCGACTTCCTCGGTTTGATGAAGTTCCGGAATCTCCTGCTCGACGTTTGCCTCCTGCTTCTCGTCTTGATCCTGAACTGTCGATCCTATTGCAATGCAGTTGAAAATGATAAATAAATAATTCGCGGTGCGAGATGCGGTGGTAAGAAAAGTAACATTTCTTGCAAACCAACAAAACCAACTTGTTGAACCACTTTTGACATTGAGGTAAATACTTATTTATTTCGTAAAACAAAATCCATTAATCTACCTATTTCTTATTTAGAAATTCAAAAGAAATTCAGGTTTGAACTGCAAGTGCATTTTTCTGAACTCACAAAAATCCACAAAAATTCCAGAGGGCAATTTACACCTGCTGGACTTCACTAAACAATTTCCAGCCAGAAATAAAATACAGAACTGCAGATATAAAAATAACAAATAAACTGCTCAAAAGGTGCTTTGAACTAACTTTTTACACAAAAAGTGTTCAACAACAGATTTCATAATTTTCCTAGCTTCAACTACTTATAAACATTCTACTGTAGAAAATTTACTGTCAGAACATAAATATACAGGCCTACACAAAATAAACAAATCTACTCCAAATTAAGCCATTTGAACTACAACCCTACTGAAAAAGGGGGCTAAACTCATTTTCATATTTTTTCCAGATTCTACTTCACATTTCATATTTATCAAGGAATTTTCATGAACAGAAAGATTATATTATTCCTTACATGAATTTCTAAAAGAAAACACAGAAAAGTACATTTACAAAGCAACTTTAGCTTCCTTCACATAACAACCCATGTTTACATTTTTTTTAGCCTGAACATGACATACAGAGACTACACAATTTTTCCCACATTTTATTTCGACATATAAAATACCTTAACATTTATTCTAGTAAATCAGCCAAAAGGACTTTTAATCATAACAGAAACTTTTTCTTCATGAACAGTGCATCATATATTTTCACAGGTGCAAAACATGAAAATAAACTTACACAAAAATTTTCAAGAATTATCTCAACCAGAAAACATATATAACCATTTATCTCAACAAAAGCATATAAACTGAAATAAATAGAAACAGTAAAATAAACTTTTACCAAAAATACTTTCATATTTTTTCATGATAGATCTACTCATAACCAAGCTAACAAAACTGAAAGTACTCTATTTGGACTTGTAAAACGTGCTACACAAAAATAACAAGCATTTCAGGAAAATAAAACCGAAAAGAAAAACATTTGAAATCTTCCCGGCCCACTGCGTGAACTCGGTCCATGGGCCAAGAGAGGCTGACTCACAGGGTCCGCTGGTCAACGGGACCCACCCGTCAGAGAGAGGAAACAAGGGAGAGGAGTTGACCGGCGAAAGCTCGTCGATGGTGAGGTCGCCGGCGGTGAGGCTAGGCTCGATAGACTCGTCTCGACGAGGCGCATCGGATGGTGGAGATGGTTTGGCCAGCGCACGGTCGTAGCTCGTCGGCGGCGAGCAATGGCGCACGGTGGCGGCGGTGGCACTCGGCTATGCCGTTTTCCGGCGGTCGCCGGTGGAATTGGGGGAGGCGAAAGCTTACACGAACCCTAGGGAGGCTATCAGAGAGCTTGGTTTGGCTGGAGGAACTCCGAGGGAGCTTGGCCACGTGAGAGGGCCGCGGCGGCGCCCATGGCGCTCGGCCGGGGAGTAGAGGGAGAGAGAGAGAGCGGTAGCGTTATGGGTGGAGGGTGTTCTCACCTTGCCTTGGCTCGGTGAGGCTCGAGGACGAAGGAGGGAGACGGTGGAGCTTGGGTCGGGGAGGAACGACGATGCGGGCTCCGCGGTGGCGACAATGAACCGAAGGGGGCGCTTCGTCCTCCGGCGGCGATGGGGCTAGGTCGGGGAAGACGACGTGCGCACGGCGTGTGCACGGTGTAGGCGGAGAGGCTGGCGAGAGGAATCGGAGGGAGATGCTCCGGTGAGGCCGGAACAGAGAGGGGAGGTGGCGGTGGCGAACGGTGGCGAGGGTGGCGGATGCTTGCGCGTTCGTGGGAGCAGAGAGGGAGAGCGAGGGTGAGCGAGCGGAATGGCAAGAGGGGAGAGGGGAGTGTGGTGCGCTCGGGGTTTTGGTCGGCTTGGCCGGCCGGTGGTCGTGGCGGGGCCACAGCGGCGCTGCGGGCGAGGCGGCGCAGGCGATGCCGTGCACGGCGAGCGGCGCGGCAGGCGAGGCGAGCGGAGAGTGGTCGAGGGAGATAGCTTGCGTGATCGCGCGGAGAAGAATCGGACGAGGAGTGGCGGAGGCGGATTTTGCTCAGGCATCGCTGGCCACGTGGCGCGGACGCCGGCATACGGCGCGGGCGCGGTCAGAGCGACCGGCGCGTCGCGCGGGCGCGGGCGAGCGGGCGAGCTTGGCCGGCGCGCGGCGAGTTGGGCCGAAAGGCCAGATGGGCCGAAAAGGTGGGCGCGGGAAAAATTCTTTTTCCTTTTTCTTTTTCCAAAATCCTTTCAAACTTTGACCACTCAAAACAGTTTCAAAACTCCAAACTAGGGTTTGACCCAAAAATAAAAGTTGCTCAAAATAATTTTCTCTACAACTTTCATATAAGACACTTTTTCTGAAAACCATTTTTACAACCTCCACATAAATAAAGCCAATTTTGAGACATAAAACATTTTTGTTTACTCATTTTTATTTAACAAACTATTTTGAACTAGGTCAAAATACCAACATGAAAAGCACTCTACTCAATATTCTCTATTTTATAAAACTCTTTGCCAAAATAGAAATCCACTTAAATCATCAAGTCAAATAGAAATCCAAAATCCAACAATTAAACAAAGGCAAAAAGCACTCATATGCACATGAAATGATGCAATGCATTACTTATGCTCTTTAGTAGCTAATTGAGGTTCCTAATGCAGTGCTTGACACTAGGGTGTCACAGCCCTTCCCCCCTTAAAGAAATCTCGTCCCGAGATTTGAGTTACGTACCATTTCTTCACAAAAGCGGGATAGTTTACGCGTAAGTACTCCTCGGTTTCCCAAGTCGCATCGTTTGGTCCGTGATTGCTCCAGAGAATCTTGTAGGTCTTCACTGTTCGGTTGCGAGTCTCTCGAGTCTTGGTATCCATTATTTCCTGAGGTTGTTCATAGTACTCCAGATCTGATCTGATAGTAACATCTGGAATCCGAACTTCTTCTCGTTCCGGGACTCGTAGACACTTCTTTAACTGGGACACATGGAACACTGGGAAAACTGCGCTCATCTCTGGGGGTAACTGCACTTCATAGGCTACTTCTCCCTTTTTAGCTACGATCTGATACGGTCCCACGTATCGGGGTGCTAGCTTTTTCTTAATTCCAAAACATTGGACCTTTCTCATGGGTGAGACTTTGAGGTAGACATAATATCCTACTTGAAATTCCAGGGGTCTCCTTCGTGTATCTGCATAGCTCTTTTGTCTGGATTGTGCTGCCTTGATATGTTGCTGTACGGTTTGCACAATCTCTTCAGCATCCTTTACATAATCTGACCCATAAAATCCTCGATCTCCTGATTCAACCCAATTTACCGGGGTTCTGCATCTTCGTCCATATAATACTTCAAAAGGTGTCATCTTTATGCTTTTCTGGTAGCTGTTGTTATACGAAAACTCGGCAAGGGGTAACCATTTCTCCCATGATTCTCCTGAGGATAGAACACAAGCTCTGAGGATATCTTCCAAAATCTGATTCACTCTTTCTGTTTGTCCTGCGGTTTGGGGTGATAAGCGGAACTTCTTACCAACTTGGTTCCTAGCTCCTTGTGCAACTGTTCCTAAAAACGTGCTATGAACTGGGGTCCTCTATCAGAGACAATCCTTTTTGGAACTCCGTGTAACCTCAAGATGTTCTGAATGTACAAGTCTGCATACTGATGCGGTCGGTGGGTAGTCTTAACTAGGATGAAGTGAGCCACTTTAGATAACCGATCCACGATAACCCAGATAGAATCATGTCCTTTTTGAGTGGTGGGAAGACCTGTGATGAAATCCATACTAATCTCTTCCTACTTCCATTCTGGAATAGATAACGACTGTAACAATCCAGCAGGCCTCAGATGTATAGCTTTTATCCTGCAGCAAGTATCACACCTTGCAACATAAGCTGCAACTTCTTTCTTCATCCTTGACCACCAATACCTTGTTCTCAAATCTTGGTACATCTTACTGCTCCCTTGGTGGATAGACAACTTTTAATTATGAGCTTCATTTAGAATTCTTTCTTTCAGCTCTGTGTCCTTAGGAACAACCAACCTTTGATTATACCATAGAATTCCCTGTTCATCTGTTCTGAAGTTCAAAGAACTACTGATCTCTAATCTTTTCTTGATTTGACAGATCTCATCATCGGACTTTTGTCCTTCGATGATGTCACTTTCCAAGGTGCACTGAAGAGTGATATTGTTCACCATAACGAGGTGCATAAGGTTAAATCCATCTTCCAACAGGGGTTGTAAGGAGTTGCAATGAGTCCTGCGACTCAAGGCATCGGCTACAACGTTTGCTTTTCTGGGGTGGTAATGCACTTCCAGGTTGTAATCCTTAATCAATTCTAACCACCTTCTCTGCCTCATATTTAGCTCTGGCTGTGTGAAGATATATTTCAGACTTTTGTGATCCGTGTACACATGACATAGGTTTCCCATAAGGTAATGCCTCCAGATCTTGAGTGCATGCACGAAGGCTGCCAATTCCAAATCATGAGTGGGATAATTCTCTTCATGTGGTCGCAACTGGCGCGAAGCATATGCTATAACTCTCCCATTCTGCATGAGCACACATCCAAGTCCAATCTTGGATGCGTCACAAAACACATCAAAAGGTTCCTCTAAGTTTGGTTGAGCCAAAACAGGCGCGGAAGTCAACAACGTTCGCAGAGTGCGAAAAGTTGTTTCACACTCTGGAGTCCATTCGAACTTCTTGTTTTTCTGCGTTAAACGGGTCATAGGCTTGGCTATTCTCGAAAAATCTAGAATAAACCGACGGTAGTATCCGGCCAAACCCAAAAAGCTGCGTACTTCATGTACGGTAGTGGGTGCTTGCCAATCCATAACCTCTTGCACCTTAGAAGGGTCTACAGAGATTCCTTCCTCTGAAAGGACGTGACCTAGTAAAGGTACCTTTTTCAACCAAAGCTCACACTTGCTGAACTTAGCATATAACTTGTGCTCTCGAAGCCGGGTCAAAATAACTTGTAGATGCTCAGCATGATCCTTCTCATTCTCAGAGTATACCAAGTTATCATCGATGAACACTACAACGAACTTATCCAACTCGGGCATGAAGACCGAATTCATCAGGTACATGAAATGTTCCGGTGCATTGGTCAATCCAAAGGACATAACTAGATACTCATAGAGTCCGTATCTGGTAGAGAAAGCTGTTTTTGGTATATCTTCTCTTCTGATCTTAATCTAATGGTATCCTGACCTCAGGTCGATCTTGGAGAACACTTTCGCCTTTGACAACTGATCAAACAAGACATCGATTCGGGGTAAGGGATATTTGTTCTTTATAGTTACTGCATTAAGCGGTCTGTAGTCCACACACATCCTTAAAGTTTTATCCTTCTTCTTCACAAAGATAGCGGGACATCCCCAAGGTGACAAACTAGGGCGTATCAAACCCTTATCCAAAAGCTCTTGCAACTGAACTTTAAGCTCTGCTAACTCTTTAGCGTGCATCCTATACGGTCTCCGAGATATGGGTGCCGTTCCAGGGACTAACTCTATAGCAAACTCCACATCCCTATCTGGCGGTAGTCCAGGCAACTCATCAGGAAAAACATCCGGAAACTCACACACTACTGAGATCTCAGCTATCTGTTTTGCGGTGACGTTGAACAACACTCCGATCTCGTGGGGGTTTCGGGGTAACTTAAACCGAAAGGTAGACCCATTTCTGGGATTAACCATGGAAACTACTCGCTCTGCGACGTCAAGATTGACCTTCCAGAGTTTCATCCAACCCATACCTAAGATCACATCCAAACCCAGACCAGGGATTACGATGGGATCCACTATGGCCTTCTTATCCCCAAAAGTCATTTCCACTCCTTTAGCCATTTTACGCGCGGAGAGAACAGCTCCGGCGGAACTTATCTGATATCCCCGATCTAACTCTACCAACTCAAGATTACTTCTCAAAACAAAGTTCTCACTTATGAAAGAATGCGATGCTCCGGAATCAAACAGCACAACTGCGGGGCATTGATTAACAAGAAACGTACCGGCGGTGATAGGCTCTCCTTCTGGCACTTCTTCCACGGTGGTGTGATGTACATGACCTGCGCGAGGTGGAGGCTGAGTGTACTGCTTCTTTGGACGAGGGCACTGACGCGACAGATGTCCAGTCTGACCACAGTTGTAGCACGGGCCAATCACATATGGGGTCTTGGGACCTCCTGCACTTCCTGCTTTGTTCTTGTTCTGCATCAGGGGAGCGGTGTAGGGCTTCTGAAAACCGGGACGGGAACGGTTGGTGGTGATTTTCCTCTGCGGGGGACGGAACCTTGCTCCAGCCACTGGCGGGCGATACGGGGCGCGTGCTCCGAAAGGGGCCCTCTGTTGAGACGAACCTCCTTCGTTCGCACGACGACGGGTCTCTGTCGCCAGCCTGTTGTCATTGGCCTCTTGATTTAGGCAGTCACTGACGAAGTCACTGAAGGTGGTGCGGTGACTGTTACCCATCTTTGAAAGCATGGCGGCGCTCATGCCATGTTTGAAGCTTGCGATCTTCTTGGCCTCAGTGTTGACAAAGTCTGGGGCGTAGCGAGCTAGGTTGTTGAAGCTGTGCAGATACTCGGACATAGATCTGGTTCCCTGAGACAGCCTCATGAACTCTGCAATCTTCATTTCCATCAGACCACTAGGGATGTAGTGGTTGCGCATAGCAGTCGAGAACTGATCCCAAGTGACACGTGCATTTGCTGGCAAGGATGCACGGTACTGGGCCCACCACAAATCTGCGGGTCCTTCCAACATGTGGGCGGCGTACTCCGCCTTGAGCTCTTCCGTCAGACGAAGCAGACGGAACTTCTGGGTGATGGAGTTGAGCCATTCATCAGTCTCAAGCGGTTCGGTGACTTCCTTGAACACCGGGGGACGGGTGTCCAAGAAGTCACGGTAGGAGCTGTACTGGTTGGGCTCTAGGCCTTGACGTTGTTGATGCTGCTGCGCAGTGTTGTTAGCGATATTGCGGAGGGTGGCCTCCATGTGCCTCTGCATTTCTTCCATGTTCCTTTGGCTTCCCAGAAACTGGCCGAAAAACGCTTCCGGCGTCATCGGCGGCGGTGGGGGAGGTGGCAGATTCTCCTCCTGTCCAGACCTCTGTCCACGTTGGCTGCGAGTGTGTGCCGGCATCTGCATATCCCATTAATAAGCAATCATTAGGTGATGTTACATCGATCATGAATAAATACTGCGCTGTACATAATTCGAAAATTTAGCACACGACCAAGTATAATTACTCATTTCCATACAACATCACAGAATAATCGCTCGAAATTAGACATGCAAACGACGGATTTCCATAAAAGATGCCAGATCGAAGTCTTGACTTTGTCCAAAAGACATACATGCCACATACATCTTAAACATAAACCAACACATGTCTGAGGGTTACATCACTAGCGAGCATGCTCAAGCTATACAAAAGAAAACGATCCCTAACGAACTAACGCTCAGACGTCTCCAGCGGCGGACGCGGCGTCCTCTAAGTCGGCGTCGATCATCGGCTCGTCAGCGTGATCCTCCTCCGGTGGGGCGTCAGGACCAAGGACCTCTCCGTCCTGGGGATCCGGGGCCTCAGCTGCGGCTGGGGCGGTGGCCTCCTGCGCGGCGTGATGCATCTGGTGGACTGCCTCGTGGAGTTGGTCAATGTAGGCCTGCTGTCCATGGATCTGCTGTATCAAGAGGTGGGCTCCCTCTCTGAGCTGGTCGAGCGCGGTGCGGGCCTCATCCCTCTGAAGAGCGGTAGTCAGGTACATCTGCTCTGCAATGGTCCTGGCAGTGGCCTGTGCTACTGCTGTGGTGCGGGCGTCGTCACGCTCAAGAGTGATCTGCTGAATCCTCTCCTGAAGGCGAGCTACCTCGGCGTCGAACTCCTCTTGTAACTTCCTCTTGCTTTGGTAGGTGGCGGTGAGGGTGAAGGACACGCTCTCGAGAGTGCGCTCCAAACTCTCACATACACCTAGCAAAGCTCCGGTGGCGCTCATCGCAGGCGTCTCGCAGTAGAACCTTTCTTCTGCACTTCCCGTCAGAACCGACTCCAAGGTCTGCTTCCAGCGTAATGGAAAAAGTGATCCACGAGGGAACACTCCTGCCATAGCGCTAGCTAGGTCGACGGGGAAGCGGGCGATGATATCCTTCAGCACAAGATACGCTGCCCTGTTGGCTCCATCCTTGGCACATGTGCCTCTAGTGATCTCTGTCCATCCTGTCCAGTGAGGCTTGGCGGGCAAAGCTTTGACTTTGATCTCCACCATGACCAAGGAATCCTGCCCGTAGATCTCCTTCTGCCATGAGTACCCGGGCTCCTGTCCTTCCTCATAGCCCACGGCCTGCAGAATCCTCCAAAGGATAGTCGGCAACCCGAAGTAGGACAAGAACGTCTTCCGGGTCAGCTTGGTGGCCAGGCGGTGACGCGGAACTCCTCTACCTCTGGTGGCCTTGCGAGCGGTCAACTTAGTCCGGGCCATCTGTAGAAACAAAAAGGGTTTCGAACTCTCGTGAGACGGATATTAAGTTGGCAAATTTTATATAAAGGAGATAACTTTTAATTAAGGGGAGGTAATGTAAATGCAAGAATATAAACATGATGCATGATCGTACTTACGTTCTCACTCACTAACATGACTCGTAAGTCCTAACGTTCTAGTCGGTGGCAAGAACGATCTCTCATGCGTTATCTACACGTTCTACTCGATCGCATAGTTAGTGTACCTGCAGAAGATTCATTTCAGCCCAAAACAATCCTCAATGATAAAACCACTGAGTATTGGCTAATATGCGCAAAATGCATAGAAGCCAACACTAAAACACCATGCACCAACATAGAAAACACCCTCAAAACATTGATACCCTTGTATGTGTCTGCGTGGAGTTCTCACATACTTGGTATAAGAACTCTCACCTAAACCGACGGTTGGACGGTCATGCTCTCATATCTCACAAAATCATTTTATGCATGTTTTCGCGATCAACACATTCTCTTTTCCCGAGAATGGACCAGCAAATAAAGATCCAGCATGAAGCAAAACCCTGAACCCTGTTAGCAGTTAAGCCACCTTAATCCTAGTATAGGGCTTAAGGACAAGACTGGGCACACTTAGTAATTGAAAATAGTTTTGAAATAGTTTTGAAATACCCATTTTAGTTCGAAAATAACTCTTTGCGGATGCAATAACTTGAACCATGCTCCGATACCAGCTGTGGCGGAACCGTCCTGATTATAAGAGCTCAAGTACCGTCTTAGTCAAATCCGTCTGACATCGACTCATACTTGAACCCATATAACCCCGGTAGTCCAGAAATCTCGAAGGATTTCTATCATCATACAACATACAGGATCACATTGTTCAAGAATTACATTCGTAAAGATACAACACAGAGAAACAGAACCGAATTTAAAGTATCAGAGTGCGGATTTAAAACAGAGTATTACAATACCAAATTTAAAAAGTGCGGAACTGAAATAAGTATGAAGCACGACCACCACACATGTGGTCCAAATAAAATATTGTTTGATAAATCCAACTCACACAGCTCACTCTTCCCTTTTTAGATAATGTGCCACTAGAAGTCTCAGACCAACAAAAGAAAAAGGGAAGCTTCTGGACGACCCTGCCCTGGGCCTACTCCTCATCACCTTCCACCGGGTAGAGGCAGTGCTTACAATAGCCAAAGTAGACCTGTCCATCTGCAACAAACGGGATAAACCCTGAGTACGGGAATGTATCAGCTAGACTTACCCGTCCAACTGAAAATAAAGACACCAAGGGTATGCATGGCCTTTTTGGGTGGAGCTGGGATGTTTAGTTGCGGAAAGCTCACAATTAAGATAAGGAGTATTAATTGACATAGATGAGCTGTCAGTTTTAGACCTATTTCTTTACTCTAGGTTTGCACCTGAACTATTACACACACTTGAGTCTAACAAGCAATAGTATAACCATATCCAGTTGACTTCTCCATATTTTAGTTGAACCTTTAACATCACATGGAGTTGTATCGTGGTGAAGCTCGCCATAGTTTCCCACTAACCGGGGGAGACGGTGACTCGAATCGAATTCCAAACCAGCTGGTGAAAGACCTTTAATACCAGCCCACACTTTCCCCGTCGGGTCCATGCATTGGGCAACCGCTCGTTGCTTGTTCGTGGCGGCAATTGTCGCGGTTCAAGCACGGACCGCCCAATTGGAACCTGGTGATGGCCTCTCGCGGCAGATCACATTTCCATACTAGAGGGCGCAACACGGGTCGAAACCGGCCCGAACAGCTTCTAACAGGCTTTGGGGTCGATGATTACAGCACCGACATATCCCTAAGTAAAAGGGCGCGTTCAAAAATGAACGAGGGCCAACATCGATACAAACCTACACGATCCAACGGACGGACTGCCCCCAAGTTCCAACTTGGTGCCTTGCCTTCCAGTTGACCGTATTTCATTACTACTCAGGTTCTTTTCCACGATAGCAAATATAGCCAACCGTGATCCGGTAACTACCCATCAGGGTATTACGGGAACATTCTTAACTACTACTTTTATTAAGCAAGCTAAGCAATTCTATATTGTAAATAAATAACAGGATAACAAGGTAGATATTAATCAATAACCAAGGAATGGTAATGCAGCAAGTAGGATTCATTCCAACTCCTAAACCTAATGCATCACAATATAAAAGGACTCAAGTAATTTTAATCGCAAAAGGTAGGAGGCTTAATATGCTCCGGGGCTTGCCTTGAGAGAAGACTGAGGCCTCGTGGGAGGGGCACTCAGGCAGGTTAGTATCGGCCGCGGGGTCGACTTCCTCGGTTTGATGAAGTTCCGGAATCTCCTGCTCGATGTTTGCCTCCTGCTCCTGGTCTTGATCCTGAACTGTCGATCCTATTGCAATGCAGTTGAAAATGATAAATAAATAATTCGCGGTGCGAGATGCGGTGGTAAGAAAAGTAACATTTCTTGCAAACCAACAAAACCAACTTGTTGAACCACTTTTGACATTGAGGTAAATACTTATTTATTTCATAAAACAAAATCCATTAATCTACATATTTCTTATTTAGAAATTCAAAAGAAATTCAGGTTTGAACTGCAAGTGCATTTTTCTGAACTCAGAAAAATCCACAAAAAATCCAGAGGGCAATTTACACCTGCTGGAGTTCACTGAACAATTTCCAGCTAGAAATAAAATACAGAACTGCATATATAAAAATAACAAATAAACTGCTCAAAAAATCTTTTGAACTAACTTTTTACACAAAATGTATTCAATAGCAGATTTCATAATTTTCCTAGCTTTAACTACTCATAAACATTCTACTGTAGAAAATTTATTGTGAGAACATAAATATACAAGCCTACACAAAATAAACAAATCTACTCCAAATTAAACCATTTGAACTACAACCCTACTGAAAAAGGGGGCTAAACTCATTTTCATATTTTTCCCAGATTCTAATTCACATTGCATATTTATCAAGGAAGTTTCATGAACAGAAACATTATATTATTCCTTACATGAATTTCTAAAAGAAAACACAGAAAAGTACATTTACAAAGCAACTTCAGCTTTCTTCAGATAACAACCCATGCTTACATTTTTCTTCGCCTGAACATGACATACAGAGACTACACAATTTTTCCCACATTTTATTTCGACATATAAAACACCTTAACATTTATTCTAGGAAATCAGCCAAAAAGGACTTTTAATCATAACAAAAACTTTTTATTCATGAACAGTGCATCATATATTTTTTCACAGGTGCAAAACATGATAATAAACTTACACAAAAATTTTCAGGAATTATCTCAACCAGAAAACATATATAACAATTTATCTCAACAAAAGCATATAAACTAAAATAAATAGAAACAGTAAAATAAACTTTTATGAAAAATACTTTCATATTTTTCCATGATAGATCTACTCATAACCAAGCTAACAAAACTGAAAGTACTCTATTTGGACTTGTAACATGTGCTACACAAAAATAACAAGCATTTCAGGAAAATAAAACCGAAAAGAAAAACATTTGAAATCTTCCCGGCCCACTACGTGAACTCGGTCCATGGGCCAAGAGAGGCTGACGCGCGGGGTCCGCTGGTCAATGGGACCCACCCGTCAGAGAGAGGAAACAGGGGAGAGGAGTTGACCGGCGAAAGCTCGTCGACGGTGAGGTCGCCGGCGGTGAGGCTAGGCTCGATAGACTCGTCTCGACGAGGCGCATCAGATGGTGGAGATGGTTTGGCCAGCGCACGGCCGTAGCTTGCCGGCGGCGAGCAATGGCGCACGGTGGCGGCGGTGGCACTCGGCTATGCCGTTTTCCGGCGGTCGCCGGTGGAATTGGGGGAGGCGAAAGCTTACACGAACCCTAGGGAGGCTATCGGAGAGCTTGGTTTGGCTGGAGGAACTCCGAGGGAGCTTGGCCATGTGAGAGGGCCGCGGCGGCGCCCATGGCGCTTGGCCGGGGAGTAGAGGGAGAGAGAGAGCGGTAGCGTTACGGGTGGAGGGTGTTCTCACCTTGCCTTGGCTCGGTGAGGCTCGAGGACGAAGGAGGGAGACGGTGGAGCTCGGGTCGGGGAGGAACGACGATGCGGGCTCCGCGGTGGCGACGACGAACCGAAGGGGGCGCTTCGTCCTCCGGCGGCGATGGGGCTAGGTCGGGGAAGACGACGTGCGCACGGCGTGTGCACGGTGTAGGCGGAGAGGCTGGCGAGAGGAATCAGAGGGAGATGCTCCGGTGAGGCCGGAACAAAGAGGGGAGGTGGCGGTGGCGAACGGTGGCGAGGGTGGCGGATGCTTGCGCGTTCGTGGGAGAAGAGAGGGAGAGCGAGGGTGAGCGAGCGGAATGACAAGAGGGGAGAGGGGAGTGTGGTGCGCTCGGGGTTTTGGTCGGCTTGGCCGGCCGGTGGTCGTGGCGGGGCCACAGCGGCGCGGCGGGCGAGGCGGCGCAGGCGATGCCGTGCACGGCGAGCGGCGCGGCAGGCGAGGCGAGCGGAGAGTGGTCGAGGGAGATAGCTTGCGTGATCGCGCGGAGAAGAATCGGACGAGGAGTGGCGGAGGCGGATTTTGCTCAGGCATCGCCGGCCACGTGGCGCGGGCGCCGGTGTATGGCGCGGCCGTGGTCAGAGCGACCGGCGCGTTGCGCGGGCGGGCGCGCACGGGCGCGGGCGAGCGGGCGAGCGGGCGAGCTGGGCCGGCGCGCGGCGAGTTGGGCCGAAAGGCCAGATGGGCCGAAAAGGTGGGCGCGGGAAAAATTCTTTTTCCTTTTTCTTTTTCCAAAATCCTTTCAAACTTTGACCACTCAAAACAGTTTCAAAAACTCCAAACTAGGGTTTGACCCAAAAATAAAAGTTGCTCAAAATAATTTTCTCTACAACTTTCATATAAGACACTTTTTCTGAAAACCATTTTTACAACCTCCACATAAATAAAGCCAATTTTGAGACATAAAACATTTTTGTTTACTCATTTTTATTTAACAAACTATTTTGAACTAGGTCAAAATACCAACATGAAAATCACTCTACTCAATATTCTCTATTTTATAAAACTCTTTGCCAAAACAGAAATCCACTTAAATCATCAAGTCAAATAGAAATCCAAAATCCAACAATTAAACAAAGGCAAAAAGCACTCATATGCACATGAAATGATGCAATGCATTACTTATGCTCTTTAGTAGCTAATTGAGGTTCCTAATGTAGTGCTTGACACTAGGGTGTCACAACACCCTTCATAAGATAAAAGATAAACAAAGCCAGGGTAAGTCTGTTTGAGTAGAGATAAACAATCAGTGCATTATCATATGTGTGTAAGTTAAATGATATGTTCTAGCTACCGTTTTAATGCTACTAATCCAATGTCCTAAAAGTGTTCATAAAGATTTTAATGAATAACCCTAGGTACCATCCCTAATTGAATTGATGTGCTCCCCGGCAACGACGCCAGAAATGATTGCTGACACTCCTTAATGGAATCACCCTAAGAATGAACCTCATAAATAATAACCTAGTGAAGGCACTAAAGAGTGTACGGGACACTACTAGCATCACTTAACGTCAAGTTGTCATCCCCAACATGAAGCTAGTAATGTGATTATATCAGAGCACTGGATCTAAAGATAAATATTTACCCGCAAGCGCACAGATAAATACACCCGTTGTAGAAGCGTTTCACCCGAGCTAGTCTCAGGTATCGTTATTTATATTTAGCCTAGAGACAAATCAATTCAAAGTATGATGGTACTAAACTAATGAGGACTTAACAACAATTAATGTGGTACAAGCTTATGATAAAGACTGATAACACACTCATTACTCTAAACAGGGATCAGACAGTAAAAGTAATGATAAATGATAATGATAAATGGTGACAGAGAGCAGATCAATTAAAGATAATCCTAGAACAGTACTACCTAGCAAGTGATGATTAGAACATGCATTAATAAGAAATATTCCTGAGTTATTCTAATTACAGTCATATTATACATTGATTAGTGCAGACATATCTGGCAATCATAGGCTAGGTCATATCATATTTATAATCAAGAGGCAACTCCATAGTAAAGGTGCCAAACAGAGTAACCCCTAAACCATGAGTTAATTGAGCCATACTAAACACTACATTCGGGAGGTCGAATACAAAGGACTCAACAGGAGTGTCACACCTGCGATCTACCACTCTATCCGGAACGTAGAACGCATTCGCAGATAAATAGTGTATAGGCACCACGCCTACACAACATCTATCACCCACCCAATGATCATTAAAAGGAGCGCTATACGAACATGAGTATAAACATAATGGTGATCTACCTATGCCAAATATATAAGCAAAGCACACTATAAGCAATATAATTGTTGATGTCTTAGTCATATCAATTGTATTGCTATCCAGAACACTTGGATGAACAATAAGATGAACTAGAATATCAAGAAGAACTAAAGTACGAACTAGAACATAAACTAGAACTGGATTATGAACTAGAAGATGAACTAGAACTAGATGATGAACTAGAACATAAACAATGATGAACAATGATGAACTAGAAGAGCAATTATGAACCAAAAGTATGATTAGATCCATAATGTTAATACAAGAGAGAAGATCTTGGGTTTACCGAGCCTTCTCGCGACTAGATCTGGAATCCAAGCGAAGCTTGCCTCCTCTAATCCTATTCTATCTAACTATTCTAGGTGGATGTAGTTCTTGGGCTTCTGATTGATCTCCTTCTCTGGTGATGGCCTGATCTGACTGTGATGAATGATGATGATCTGATGAGGGGGGTCTGGGGCTGCTTATATAGCCATGTGCGAGGAAGGTTCCAGAAGACGGAGTCCAGCGGGGCCAGGGGCTGACCGACCGGCCCTAGGGTGGGACCGGTCGGTCCCACCTGGCGGCCTCTCGGGGTGCCCAGCCTCCTGGTGTCCTCTAGGTCCTTCTAGAATAATCTTGATGCGTCGGTTCGGCTATCTCCCGTCGGGTTTCTTCCAGGAGAAGTAATCTGTGTTGGTTTCCTGGTTTAGTCCCTGCAGAATCACAATTCACCAAAACTCGTGGAATATTGTCAGTTAAAACCCTAAACCTTTATTGGTGATTGAATTCATGCCCTTTTCATATTTATTTATCCTTTAATTTTGATAGATAACCAGTGTCAACAATGGTTAGGAAGAATGATGAGCTATGCTTTTCTCTTGCTAACTTAAAATCTAAAAATGAAATGTTGATATCCAATGCTTCCAAACCTCGATTGTGCTAAAACTGAATTAGCCTTGCTTAAGTCAAATGCCTTGTTACCATGTGTTTCTTGTGAGTTTTTGCATGCTGAAATTAATGAACTAAAATTGACTCACATCACATGTGTAGATGAACTTCAGCATGCTAGGGCAGAAATTGTTGATATAAATTCTAGTCCTTGTAGCTCATGATCTTTGAATAAAAATGCTTGCCTTACTTCTTGTGTTATTCATGATTCTTTGCTTGATGTGAATGGTGATGTTTCTTCCACCGATTTCATTTGCACATCATGCATTGATTTGGAAAAAGAAGTTTTGGCTTCGAAAGTTTTGCACGATGATATGAGCGCCAAGTTGGTTGAGCACAATGATATGAGTGCCAACCTTGAAAAAGAAAATGAACTCTTGCGTACCACATATGCCAAGTGCATTAGAGAGGAGATGGACAATCTGAAAAATGCTCCTTGTGGTACTTGTGATCGCCTCATGTTTGAGAATAAAGTTTTAGCCAAAAGATGCAAGAGTATTTGTGCCAAGTCTTTTGATTCATGCACTTCTTGCAACTCCGCGGTTCATGGTTCTTAGTTTGCTTCTTTGCAACTAGAGTTGAGTTCTTGTTTGCGCGTGAGTCTCTTGACGTTAGCACTAGTGTCAAGGTTTCGGATAGCTCCTTCATAGCTACTCCTAACCTTGTTGTATCGTTGAGTGATGTCCAAGGGACTTCTCATGACAAGGGTGCTTCTCACATTTTTGGAAATCATGCTCCCAATCAGATATTCCATTGCACCTTTTGCAAGAAAGATGGTCACTCATTCGATTTTTGCTTTCATCGTGTTAAACACGAGCGACGTATTCGAGCTAAGGCTTTTAGGAAGTTGCGTAGCCTTTCCCATGGCACGTGTGCTCCTAGTATTGGCACTAAGGTGGTTGTTGATGCTTCTTGTTCTAAGTCCCAAGGGACTTCTCACTTGTCGGAGAATGGTGTGCCTTCCAATAGGACGCGGGGTGGAGAACATGCGCCTGATGGGACTTGGTCTTTTAGATGTGACCAAGATTTGATGGTTCTCTACACCCCGCTTAGAATTGCCTTCAAAGAGGCTTTTGCAGTTGGGTGAGCTTTCATATATACTCATACCTTGTATATCCATGTTCTATTTCTTATGGTATGAGATGGACTTTCATGTGCTTACTTGTATAGTTCTTGCATGTACATTTTCTTTTGTATCATGTTTTGTTTGTCTAGTATGTGCTATCTTGTATATCATGTCATGCTAACTTTGTGTACAGCTTTGGTAGTTAATCCACTTTTCATGCTAGTTTGTGATCCTCATGAACATTGTGCCATGTTTTACCATATTACTCCATGAGCTTGATTTGTAGTGGTATGATGTTCATTAGGTGTCACTTGTTAGGTGCTAGTTTTGGTTAGCTACATGTACCCTATTGACATGTTTAGTTTGAGCACTAGCCTTTCACACTTCTATCATGTTACATGCTTTTGGATCTATTGCTATCATTATCTTGCATTGTAGCATGTGTTGAGGTTTAGGCTATGTTTGGGTTAATCATGTCTCTAGGTTGCATTTTGATCTATAGTGCTTTATCCTGTTGCATGGTAGTCTTGTCTAGTTTGAATTCAGATCTCCTTGCGGTATCATTCATAGGTAGACCTCTTTTGTCGAGAGTTCACCTTATGCTTACGATGTGACTAACCATTTTCGTGGAGAACTTGAGGTCATATTGGATGAGATGATGCCTTGTGTTTCTTCTGCCTTTGAGCTTGCAGGAGAACAAGAGCTTGGAGAGGGCATTTCGGCTCACGGACCCGATCCCACTTCTTTCAGGACTTGGGATTCCGTTCGAGCAGCTCTCCAGTGAGCACTAGCTGCACCTGAGGGCGCGATAGCATCTGACGAGGGGGAGATGACTTTGGCGTGGTAGGCGTCCCCTCGGGTATCACACAAGCAGACGGTCAAGCGCTTCATGAGGTACCTCTGACACACTTCTCAGTTTGGGTTTTGGTACTCTTCTTCTCCGACCCCTTTTTGCTGTGTGGTCTTTCCGATGTGGATTTTGCTGGCTGTCCGTTTGAGTGTTTCTTGGCTCTTCACTTGTGAGTTTGGTGTGTGTTTCCCATTTAGTTGGGGAAACATTTTGCTTGTTGTATCTTAGTTTGACTTCTCTGATACCCTTTTTGTTTTGGGTTTTCCTTTTTAGGCTAGTTTTTGCTTTGCTTTTGATAAACTAGTTTTTGCATGCATTTCATCATGGAGTTGAGTGCATTTAGAGCTTCATGTATATAGTAATGAGAATGAGATTATGTTCTTTTTGGTATGCCCTGTTTTATTCATGATGATGCTTGTAGCTTAGGCTCTTTTTGATCACTTGATACATGTTATGAGCTAAGCTATTTTTTGCAAATGGTGAACTTGATTAATCAACAATGAAACTTTTAATTTGTTCACCATTGAGAGTGGCAACTAGCATTGGTAGGATGTGTTGAAATCACTTGTGCTATCTTTTGTATGCTAGGTTGCTATATCTCTTGCACTGAGTCATTCACTTTCTTGGATTGTTCATATTTACCTTGTGCTTAAAATTTGATCCAAGTCTAAATGAAATGAAAAGATCGAGATGGGATTGCACATATCAGCACCTCACTATATCGAGATTGTTTCTCATTGCATAATTGAGTTAAACTTGAGTCGTGTAGTGTACGACCGAAACCGGTGCTTTAAGCTTCCGATTGCTTTTCTTGCATAGGCTTAGCCTGGTTGAAAAGTTAGGCAATGACCATGCTTTCAACCTTTCACAATCACATGCTTTAATATGAACTTGTGTTAATACCGCTACAATCTTCGATAAAATTTGAAAATAACACAAGTTTATGCTTCATTCTATGACATGATGATTGAACTTTGCTAGGGGTAGTTCACCTTTTATACTTGAGTTAGCACTTGGTTGATTTCCTGTCTATATATGCTTGGTGCTAATTTTAGTGGTGAACTCCTTTTCAAATGGCTTAAAACTGCTCATATGTTCAATTGTTCTTATTTCGTATTCATTTGATCAGTTTGAGCCTTTGCTAGCATTTGTATTGGTTGCTAAAATTTCAGTGCAACACCCTTTTGAGCATCTTTTCATTCTGATTGCTATACACTTGAAGTTGTTGCATTGTGCATATCATGCATTTTTAGCTTAGTGTTCATACCCCCAGCTCCAATACACTTCGTGGTCACTTTCAGTGCTTTTTACGGCCCCCATGTGCATTTGTTTGATGACTTGATTTGAGTTTGTGTCAACTTTGTGAAGAAATGTCAAAACCCCTCAGCATGTTCCCTTTTGTCAATGGGGAGAAGTTGTTTGCAAGAGGGAGTTTGTGTGTTGGCACAAATGGGAGAGTCGTGCACTTTGGGGAGAGCTTTGAGCTAGGGGAGTTTAGCTCTTTTATGGTCTTTCAATTGATATCCTTTTTGTGCCTCCATTGGTAACAAGTGTTCAGTTGGTATGGAGTGCATTTGGTGTCATGGGCTTTGATGCATAGCCTTTGTGTATGGGCTTACTTTCAGAGGGGAGTCGCTTTTGTTTTGCTCCTTCTCTACGTGCTCCGAGTGTTTGTGCTCCATTTGGTTTTGAGCTTCTCTTTGTGTTTTTCTCACTTGGTATCAAGCCTGCTAGTCGTGTTGAGCCGTTTTGCCTCTGTCTTGAGGGACTAGCAGTCTTTGGTGACATGAGCTTTTGAGCTAGTGGTGTTGAGCCTTTTCTGCCTCTTCTTGAGGGCTAGCTCATTTTTGACTTGGTTGCGTCGAGCCATTGCCCATGTCTTTGGGAACCAAGTCTTTCGCTCTTTGTTTGAGTTTTAGCTCTTTTGTGGAGATTGGCTTGAATTTTGCTTGGTTGCGTTGAGCCGTTGCCCATGTCTTTGGGGACCAAGTTTTTGGTTTAGTTTCTCAAACCATCTCTTGTGCCTAGTTTTTATCAATTCAATCATCAAGGGGGAGAAATTTCGAAACCCAAGTGGATAAGAACCTTGGTTTCTTTTGTGATGATTGTTTGACAATTTATTTGAGAATGGTTTTTGAGTGCTTTTTGGGATTTCATGAAACTCTTGTTTTCTCTTGACTTTTCGGTTTTGTGGAGGCTTTGCCCACTTTTCCCATTTGTTTTGGGACCAAAAGTTTTGATTTGGAGTTTTCATGATCCTTCCTCATCTCAAGTGACCTCGTGTTTGCTTTTACTTGGCTTTTGGGCACTTGAATGAGGCTTGCCTTCAAACCCTTCCTTTGTGGATTTTTGTTAGTCAATGCATTCATCAAGGGGGAGATTGAGAACATATATGATGAATGATTGGTATTTGGGAGGAAGGTTTGAGGCTTTTCCCGGTTGAGTCCATATCTCGCTATGCGCTTAATGTTTATGACTAACCGATGGCGTTGAGTTGTGGTGTGTTACCATATTGGTGTGCGTGTGCAACATGTGTCTCTTGGTTGTGTTGCTGTGCAGGTGTGGAGCTTGGAGACAGTGGTCAATGGCGAGGTGAAGGTCAAGTAGGGACGTGTCGTGCCGACGGACCGGGAGCAGTGAAGGATGAGCGTGTCGTGCGGCGGACGTGCCATGCCGATGTACCCAGAGCGGTGAAGGGCGGACGTGAGGCTCGGACCGACGGACCAGGAGGCCGGAGGACCAGCTGTGGTAGCTGGCACATGGCATCGATGAGCAGGAGCACATGGGGATGTGCGATGCATCGGCCGAGTCAGGAGGAAGACGATGGCGTCGTGGCACTTGGCAGGAGGCCGGGCTGGCCGAGTCAAGAAGGAAGGCGAAGGCGTTGTGCCCGGCGTGGAGGCTGGACATGCATCGGCATCGGTGCCGGTGGTTGGGGTGTGCGAACCACATCCCGTCTACGACGCGGGTTCGGTAGTTGAGCCTCAAAAAGCTACCCTCGACGGTTTCCGAATTTGGGCCTCAAAACTTGGGGTGGCCGGTTTCTGAGTTTGGGCCTCAAAACTTGGGGGGGACGGTTTCCAGGTTTGGGCCTCAAAACCTTGGTTGGCGGGTTTACCGGTTTAGGCCTCAAAACCCGATGGAGGTTCCCATGCGGAACGGTCAACGCGTGGTGGCACCTAGAGGCTTGCGTTGCGACAAAGCTATCGGTGAGGAAGGCGCGGTGGTCGACGTGATGGTACGTGGCGGCATCCTAGAGCTTGCGTCGAGGCGAAGCGAGGGATGAGGAGGCGCGTGGCTGTCGGATGGAAACTGCCAGAGTTGGACAGTTTTACCCCTAGTAGGTAATTGGGGTTAGTACTTCATGTTAGGGCGTTTATGTCTTTTGGATGTGCGCCTATATATATGTGAAGGGGTTGTGTTGGACAGTCATCCTTGGACGGTGCCACTCTCATTTTGTTCTTGTGAGAGAAGGCTTGGGTTAGAGGAGAGAGGGCTCTTGTTCTTGAGCTTTTTGCCATCCGAGCTTTGGTTGCGAGGAGTGGCTTGTAACCCGACACCAAGTGCTAATACAATTCATCTTGTTGAATCCAAGGATCAAAATTCGTGCTACTCTTTGTTTTGCGTTTTTGTTCTTCGTGTTCTTTGTTTTCTCCCTTCGATTCTTTCGCGAGATTTTCCGTTTGAAGGGATGGATGGAAAATCCGTTTGAACCATCATGTGTAGCATCGTGAGAGACATCTTTCCACCGAAGGAATTTATCTAATTCCTCACGAGCACATAGATCGGGCGGATTTTGTTTTCGGTTCTAAACTTTTCCCTTTTGCACGAGATCTGTGATTCATGAATTTCTAGTTGGGTTCGAGCCATGATCTCTTAGAGATAGCTCACCAACATAGTTGTGATCATCTGTGCAAAATTTGGTGAAGTTTAGAGTTGATATGATTGAGTTTTGAGTTGACTTGGTGTTTGAACAACGCTGTTTTCGGGCTGACCGGACGCTGCTATAGTACGACCGGACGCTACAGTAATTTGCTACAGTGTGTTCGGTGTTACAGTAATCTACTACAGTAACGACCGGACTGAGTGTTGTTTTTTGACCGGACTCTGTACTGTTACTGTTCATGCGTCCGGTGCTACAGTAACCTGCTGCAGTAACAGTGACCGGACGCTACGGTAATTGCTACAGCGCACTCGGTGCTACAGTGACCGGACGCTACAATGTCGCTATAGTACCAGCGTCCGGTCAGTGCTATTTTCGCGTTGTTTCGTCTGTATTTTTTGCGTTTGAGCTCCGATTTGAGTTCTGTTTGTTGCGTTGGTTCCTAACTTTGTAAGGAACATTCTAAAGTACTTTTGTCACCAGTTGGCTTAAGTACTTTTAGTTGGGCACTTGCTTTTTGTCCATAGGAGTGCAATGCTTCTTTTCAGAGCTCTGATTTCGGTGGTGTGCTTGGTTGATCGCGTGTGTGTTGTCCCGCTGTGTTCTTAGGGAACATCCACCCAATCTTTTGGGTCACGGACATCACATTTTGTGATCTTTTCTCTTGGGTTGTGGAATTGGGACAATGGTCTAATATTTATGAAAAGAAAATTGAGGCTCCCATTCACCCCCCGCTGGTCGCTAATTCGGTCCTTCAGGTTTCACACACGTAAGTACTTGGAGATGAGACAAATCACATGTCTATAATTTGTATAGCTATATGCATGCCTGCATATAGGCGATGTATGTATAACATCAGAGTACCTGTGTTGTTTATATGTACTTTTTTTGAGCAAAAGTTTATATGTACTTATACATCACCATGGATGGTTACTGTGAACGTGAACCTGTTTTGCCCTGGTACTTCAGAGGAAGCTTGTTAATAGTAGCTCTTTACTAGTGGATATTGTTGTCTCATATATTAGCTTTTGTTTTTTAGAAGCAACTAATATATTAGCTGAGTTGTTTTTTTCTTTTTGTTTCTATTAATGTTCTGTGTGATATAGTCTTTTTATCTATATTGTTAGAAGGATGGATTCATTTCTTTAGATATATATGTATTTGCGTTGGATTGCAATTTTAATGCTTTTTGGCCCCTCTTTGATTTTGTGTAAACTTAGAAATTGGAATTTTGCTGGCAAGATATGGTGATGGAGGCCACAAGGATCAGTTCCTGTCTTTGATCAGAGTCAGCGAAATCTAAGTATTTTTAATTGGAGTCGATGGTGCAAGCGTCTGAGGGATAGGGTGCCTGATCCAGCAGTGATAGGGTGCTTGATCCAGCAATTTTTTTTTGCTTTCTCTGCTTGGTCTGTTAACAAGCTTATGTTTGTCAGCCATGACTGTTCTGGGAACTGTGGTGGGACTGATAATGTGAAATGGCTGGCTCTCATGATCCTAATTGTTAAATGTGACTGTATCACTATATAGTCTGCATGTAGAAATAATGTGTTTTAGTACTATATTTGATTTGTGGCTTTTTTTTATACAGATGGCTTCTCTTCATGATGATGATGATGGTGGTTTTATGGACGAAGCTTTATTTGAATTCTTTAAGAAAGAGGTTTGTAAATATATATTTTTTATTTTATTTTTTACTGCTATATTTGATTTATGGCTTTTTTTTACTGAAGATAAAGGAATTGAAAACCAAGTTGAGTGCATCTGTTTTGAGGGATATTAAAAATCAAAAGGTTTGATCATTTTGTATTCATATTTTTTCTCTTTGATTCTGTGTGTCTGTTTCCTAAAAAAATTAAAGGTCTTTGATTTTTAGGTTGTTTTGGCTGATTGTTATGATCCTAAACACTCTGAGTTTGGCTTCAAATCAAGACTTCAATCAGTTTTTGGTTGTTCGTTGAATGATAAGGTACGCAGAGTGTTTTGGTATTTATTCTTTCTTGGTATATTTGGTTTTTGCAGCATCTTATACATTTTTTTTATTGTAGTTGTTTGGTGAAATTTCTCATATCTTTGATAAATAATGCATTAGCAAGCCAATAAAGCACAGAGAGGAATCTAAGAATATGATAATTGAAATATTGAAGTTGGTTGTTGATGGTTCATCAATTCACAATTATGTTCTTTATTGCTTACACATAAGTTGGATTTTCTTAGTTGCCCCCTTAAGTTATCCTTATTTCTTATGTGTTTTTACTTTTTTTAGATAATCAATTTTGTACACCTATTTGTACATCTAAGCGCAAGGTTGATGAGCCTGACATTTGACATGTTATAGGTATGTCCCTTTTGTTTAACAATTATATGTATTTTCAGGGGTTGTTTCGTTAGACTCAATCCAAAAAACCCATTTAGTTTCCATGTTCTTTTCTTTTTTATTTTTGAAAAGATTGAATCTCTGTTTTGTAGGAAACCATCGTAAGAAGAAGGTGTTTTGTGCTGGAAAAGAAAACAATTTTTGTGAAAGAGTTCTTTTTGATTCAGCTCCAAAACTAGACAATGAGGTTTGTTTTCCTCTTTTTCGTGTTTTTTTGTGTAGTTGATTAATTATTCCTTTTGTTTTGTTTGATACACAGAAATCCCCTGAAGTAATCTTTGTGAAAGAAAATTCTTTGAATAATAAGCTGAACCAGATGTGTCGTAGTTCTAAAGATTTGTACAATTATAATTTTGTGGCTGTGAAGGGGCCAACTTCCCTTGCAAATAAAGGCGATGACCAAGGAAGAAAAAATGCTATGAATCAAGGATCATCTACCATATCTTTTGCCAATGATGTTTTTCTGATAAACCCCGTGCTACTAGTGTTGGTGGAGCTCAATATTCTGACAAGTCTAGCAAATTCCCTTTGACTGTCCAAGAAAAGAAGAACTATGATATTGTTTGTTTGCTAGCAACAAGTAAACATTCCAAGTAAGTTTTTACCCTTTCTTTTGTAGTACTTGACAAAATTCACACTCTAGATTTTTTTTATGCTTCTACCTCTAGGTTCTAGGTTTTTTTTATTTTCTAAATTCATGTTTACATTTTTTTTGTTCTAGGAATGTCATTGTTGATATTGGTTGCTGTCATTTGATTTCTCTCTCTCAGTGATTCAATGGTTCCTGGACATGAAGTTTGCACCTTTGTTGTCAATTGTATGTGTCGAAAATTCTTCATGGATGAGAGGCCGACAATTTCCTTGAAACATTATTTTTTCTCATGTGTCTCGGTATGTGATTTCTATCCTTTTTGAGTTTTAATATATTTCTTTTCAAATATTATTTTCTGGGAATAATGCAATTGTTTACACTTGACTTATATATGTAGTTTTCATGAGTGATTCTAAAGACTATTCATATGTCGAGAGGTGCTTTAATGGAGCTGCTTCTGTTTTGCCACTTCCACTCTGTGAAATGGTAAGTTCTTGTACTTTTGTTATTCCTCTATTCCTTTTTTATTTTTTTGATTTTTTTTGTTCTAGTTATTTTTCCCATTTCTTCATGGTGACCACTAGTTCTTGTTTGTTGTGGACCTGAGTAACAACGTATTCATATTTCTTGATTTGTTATTCTCAAAGACCGATGGGTTCTCAATTTACATCACTTTTTTTTGTTTAATTTTTTTACTGTTGGACCTGTATATGTTTTTGACTGAGCATTTTTTTTCATTTTCTAGAGTTGCTTGAGTTGAGTTTCTTTTTGTGAGTGTGAAGTGTGATTGTGGCTGTTTTGTGTGTTTAGGTGCATGTTTTTTGTTGTTTCAAGTGTAAATGTGTGTGTGAGCAGTTGTTGTTTGTCAAATTTGTGTGCATCTCTCTAACCTATGCATATCTCATGTTTTTCATAGATTTGTCAGTTTTTGTCATTCTTGGTGTCTATTTGTTGGTTTTGATCCTATAGTGTGTGTTTGTGTGCATGTTCTTTGGTGTTTCAAGTGTACATGTGTATGTGTATGAACCGTGGTTGTTTGTTAGATTTATGTGCATCTCTCACCTATGTCTATGTCATGTTTTTCACAGATTGCCAGTTTTTATCATGCTTGGAGTCTGTTTGTTTGTTCTAATCCAGGTTTCAAACAATTTCGTATTGCCTACCCTCACATGCCAAAGCAGATGAACAAGTATAGACCTTTCCTTACTTATTATTGCTTTGATTATATAAAAAGAAAATTGTTTTATCCTACTCAGGTTTTGTTTTGTTCATGTTTTGCAGAGTTGATTGTGGTATTTTTCTCATCAAATTCATGGAGACATGGAAACTTGGATGCAACTTACGTGAACAGTTCTCGCAAGAAGATATTCCAAACATTCGCATCCAGATTGTGAATGATCTTTTGATGAGCAAGCATAACAAGGCAGATTTGGATGTAATTAGAAACAAGGCAGATTTGTTTTATTTGATTTATGACATTTTTGAAGATGATGTCTTAGTATATCTAGCCTTATTTTATCATGTTGTTTTTTATTTTTACAGGACACCTTCTGATGCACAAGAGAAATAGCCACGAAACAACTATGTTGTTCAAGCGTTTTGCTAGATTCAAAAGCACAAGATAGACTAGTAGTGCCTCATCCATCCATCAAAGTAGCATGTAGCTCTTTACACCAATAGAGTTCAAAGTAGAACATTACACTGAAGTAGCATGTATACAAAACTCTATCTCATAGGTTGTAATAACCTGAACATGTTTTACGCCCAGACAAACAATGCAATGATTTTTATGTCTTCTTTGGTTGCTATTGGCCCTACTTTGCATTTATTGTAAGGGCATGTGCTGCTTTTTTGGAAGGGCATGTGCTGGTGTTGTGCCCAGAGATCTTGCAGTTCTTGCAGTTGTACTTTTGCTTCTTTTTTTCTTACATTTCTCAACCAAGGGCATTGCTCTTTTGTTTGACTTTGGTTGTCTTCCCTTTGTCTGTGCAATATCTGGGTCTTGCAGTTGTATTTGTGGTTGTGCTGCTCTATTTGAATCTGGAGCAGTTGTTGTCTTATCTGATGCCCTTGAATCCATTTCTCTCATCTCTTTTCTTGTTCTTTCTATCTCTTTGGTAAGGTAGTCGTATTTCTCTATTGATTTTGATCCTTCTGCAACCATCTCTGCAGACATCTGTGACAAATTATTGAATCTAAGGATTGTATTCTCTGTTGGTAGGCTTACTGGTCTTGTACAAAACATTTTACTTTCCTTCTTCTTCCATCTTGTGATGATGTATTTTTTTGGAATTTTAATAATGTCATTTTTCATCATGACTTTCAGGATATGGCTGCATAACATTCCATCCTTTTGGAATTTCCCACATATACAAGAAGTCTTCACTTTGTCGATCCATTTGAACAATGTAGGTTCTATTCCTAAACTCCTGATATGGATGATCTAGTGGCGTGTACACATTGTACATCCTGTCTTTATCCACTTCATATGCTTGTAATTTAGTTGCACGCCTAAGTTGCCACTGAAATTTGTTGAATATCTTCAAGTTATATGCTTCTTGTGCTTGTTGCTCCATATAGTAGTTTGACCATAATTTTGAATTTTGCTTCGTGCTTGCCTCATGGTCTGCTTGAGCTTCATCATCATATATTGTTTCCTGTATCCTCTCATATTCTTTTAGAAAACTTGTTATGTTGTACTGAGGGCCTACGTTCCTTTTGAATCTTGCATTTAGACCTTCACTTCTTGATGTTGTATTTATGAATGGATAGAATTCATGCTTAAACCACACTGGTGCCCACCTCTCTCTAGTAGCATACATATGTTTTGGAAGTACTTTATGTGCTCAGCCTCATGCTTGATAATCATTTCCTGTCATAGCTTTTCGAATTCCTCCTTTGTTAATGAATTGTCTATAGTGTCACTTAATTCCTCTCTAAGCCCATCCTTTTTATCCATGCACCTCCTGCATTTAAGTTCAACTTTATATTTGATGTGGAACACACAATTTCTATGGTTAGCTTGGGGGAATATTTGTGCTATTGCTGATCTCATTGCACCATCTTGATCTGTCATGATTGATTTTGGCTGCTTCCCACCTACTGCTTCAAGGAAGCTCTGAAACAACCACTTGAATGTCTCTATCATTTCATCAGAAATCAGCGCTCACCCAAATATGCATGTAAGACCATGTCTCGTTATACCAGCAAAGGGTGCAAATGGCATGCGATATTTGTTTGTAAGGTAGGTTGTGTCAAAGCTAACACAATCTCCATACTCTTGGTAGTATCTGATCGACCTTGGATCTGTCCAGAATACACACTTGACCTTATTTTCACTATCCACAAGGAATTTGTAATATAAACTTGGATCTTCGTCCCTCTTCTTAGCAAAATAAATAAGTGCTTGCATCATGTCATTTTGACTTGTCTCTCTTTTGATTTTATTTCTGTAGTTGATGATGTCTCTATCTCTATATGGCGTTGCTCCAAGCCCACCTCGAAGAAATGATAAAAGATACATCATTTTTTTGTTGGTATGTTGCATTCATTGAGTGTCCTTATCAATTTCTTTTCTTGTTCAGTCATATCTTTGTGGACCCTGAAATATTTTGCCCCTGAACTCATCGGGTGATTGTGCTCTAGGATTAGCCTTGTAACTATCCAAACCGCCTTTCTTTCACTTATCACCATGCAACATTTGCAGTCTGTTTTCACAAGTACATTTGTATCTCTTATTGTCGTGACCTCTTCTTCTTGTGTGTTCCCTTCCTTTGATGTCTCTTATTGTCCTTGTCTATTTCACCTATAGGTTACTCTTATGACCTCATTGTTTCTCTTTTTGCTCTGTGTGCGAGCATGGTGAGCTATAATCCCTGCAAATCCTGATAAACCAGCATAGTTGTTAAAAAATTTGCGTGCTTCAGGAGGAGATGTGAACTCCTGCCCCTCATACGGAATGTACTGATGGTCAATTTCTGGACCCCCGCTTTGGCTTGATGTTATCTTTTCATTTTCTAGAAAGTTGTTAACGTCTTCCTCATCCAAAAGATCATGCTCCTGTCCTACCTCATTAGTTTTGTTGTCTGGTTTGTGACCTTCTTCTATTTGTGCTTGAATTGACCTCTCTTCATCCCCTTCTTGTTCTTCTTCTTCTTGTTGTTCATTTCCATGTATTTGATCTGACATCACCTCTTGTTCCTGTCAGAATATTATTTTATTTTGTTTACATCTAACAATCCATGTATCTTTTTAGATAGTATGATGAATGTTGCTATGAGAGAAAAAAATTGTACCTGCTTTGATGGATTTGTCTAAACAGGTCTATGTCCCAGTGCTCCTCATCTACTTCCTCTATAGGTTCTGTATTCTCAAACTGCGAGAATATAAGGTATATGCAGATTTCTTAAGTTTTTGTCCATGTTTTGTAGTCTTTATGCAAGAAAACTAAAAGTTTATAGTGTGCATACCTCTGTATTCAAATAAAACATATTTTGTTGATCAAAGGATGTATTGATGTCTCTTCTGAGGCTTCCCTCATCTGATGTGACAACATAGTTGTTTGTGTATCCCGTTGTTTTGTCACCCACCCTGCTTGTTGATATGATCATATTGTTCTACAAAAAAATATTATTTTGGTTCCACGTTCATAGTTGCAGATATGATAAAAGTTCAAACTTTTTTACCTCAAATTCTTCTTGTGCTGTTATAAGACCTGCATAGCTGTGTATGGGTAGATCCATCATGATCCTTGACAACTCATCATTTGCATCCCATGTGTTGCTATTTGTCGCTATCATCTGCTGAAGTAATTGACTGCAACTTAGTTGAGTAATTCAAATAACTCTCCATCAAAATCCAATGTAGTAGTTGTATTGTCTGATTGTGGCTGGGTACAATTTATCTGTGCCCCCTGATGTTCCATACTTGTTTTCTGCATTGGGGGGGATAAGTCATGTGGTTCTTTTATCATATTTTTGTGCCCAAAACACAAATAATTGATGAATAGAAAAGTACTTGTTCAAGCACCTGTCCTCTTGCATGTATTGCACTGTTATTGTGTACTGCTCGTAGGCCTCCACTTGTTGTCGATGATTCCAGTACCACCATGTGGTCTTTGCATTGACCTTACATGAAATTTGTCAAAAAATAGTACATAATAAAAGGGGTGTATACCACTTGGATTTAAAAGTGATCTCGACTTTCTTTGTTGTGTATGTTTTTCTGTACTTGTGAACTCTATTTTATAATCTAAGCTATAATACTTGTTGTTTTAAAATTTACTGCTTCATTCATAACAGGAACTTGAAAACAAGATAATGTCTTTTTTTGTGTTTGTATGCCTCCACGAATGTGAAGGTCCAATGATAAATAAACTAGTACAGACATACTATTAGAGCATTTACCATCAGTTAGTTTTTGTCACAACCTTTTAAACTAAGTTCAAATTCTCAAGGACTTATTCATGATTTTCGCAGAGTGTATGAAAAAAATACTGCCGATTCTTTCTCAAGAATCGCGTGTTTTTTGGCAGCTACATATACATTTGACGGGAACATAATCAGAATATTTTGTTTATTAGCTGTGGTCAAAAGTGTGTTTCACTACCTGTTGAAATGCAATCAGGCATGCCAAGAACTGTGATGCTGCTAACGAGAAACTAAGGATGCAACACGCACAATCTTATCAGGTCAGGGTACTTTGATTGAGAAGACAACTAAGGATGCAATACACACATTATCCTGTGTTGCTAATGAGGAACAAAGGATGCCCAAAACAACTTTTTGAGAAGACATGAGTGTACTTGATTTGAGTAAAACAGATTTTGGGGATGCTTCAGTTTAGTTGTTTACCTTTTTTGGAATCTCCCGCTTTTCTGGATGTTCTTTTCTCCTGCCGCCATGAGCTGTTTCTCTGCTCTCCCTTTCTGGATCTGTTTCTTTGTTATTCTACAAGATACTCTATTTTACTTTTCTTATGTTGTATTGGGCTCCCCTAGGATAGGTTTTTTACTTTTTGTTATGTGGCTATCGTAATGGTCGTAATGGATGTTGGATGGTCTTTTAACGGGTTTTGGTTTGGAAATCTAATATATGTCTCTGCCCGTTATTAGAATCTGACAGATTGTTGCTAAACAAATCTGTTGTTTTTTAGAATTTTTTTTCTCGGTAGTTAAAAAAGTTGACAGATCTGCGCATAGAAAATCTGTCGACAGATAGCTAAAGCCTCCATTAATTTTTAACGTGACAAGTTTTGGCCACGACTAACGAACCAAACATGCACCGCTCGTGCTCTCCGTTCCACGGTGAGCCGTGCCCTTGTCCCAGATGGGCCGCATCCTCATATATAGTTGGAAAAAGTCTACTTTTCCTCCCTTAATTTTTGCGAAAGTCTGATTTTCATCCTCGAACTCCAAAACCAGACAGAACACCTCCTTCAACTTTTGAAACAATGCAACTTACCTCCCTGGGCGGTTTTGAACAGTGGTTTTGCTACAGTAACTGTGGTTTTTGTCTTTTTCTTTTTTTATTTATTTATGCTGAATCTTTTAAAAATCATAGTAAATCACAGAAAAATCATAAAATGAAAAATCTAATTTTGTTAAACTCCACATGAGTAGATCTACACAACGATTACAATATGGTATACTTTAGTTCAAAGTTTTTATTGTAGCTTTAGATTTATGCTTTTTGTAAACAAAATAAATTTATAATTAAGTTATACATGATCCAATGAGTATTAAATTTTACTACAGTTCAAACATACAATAATTAGCCCACCATAAAAATTCCACCATAAGTCCAATTGTGGTGGAATTTTTATAGTAGGCTAATTATTATAATCTTAAATTATAATAAAAATTTTATACTCATTGGACCATGTATAATATAGTTATAAATTTATTTTAATTACAAAAAAGTATTTATCTAAAGCTACAATAAAAATATTATACTAAAGTATACCATATTATATGTTCATTATGTAGATCTACTCATGTGGAGTCCAATAAAATTAGATTTTCTATTTTATGATTTTTCTTTGATTTACTATATTTTTTTAAAGATTCAACGAAAATAAATAATAAGCAAAACTGCCTTAACTGTAACAAAACCACTGTTCAAAACCACACAGGGAGGCAAATTGCACTGTTTTAAAAGTTGAGGAAGACGTTCTGTCTGGTTTTGGAGTTTAGGGAGGAAAATCAGACTATCGCAAAAGTTGAGGGAGGAAAAGTAGATTTTTTCTTATATAGTTTTGTTTGCTTCTGTACAAGCTCAAGACATATCATTAGTCGGCAACAGAATATAAGGGTGTTTAGTTTCCATACTGAAAACTTTTCATCTATCACATTGTACATGAAGTATTAAATATAGACTAAAATAATAACTAATTACATAGATTATAATAACTTTGCGAGACGTTTTTTAAGCTTAATTAATATATGATTTGATAATGTTATGCTATAGATTTACAATAAATATGTGCTAATTATGAATTAATTAGTCTCAGTAAATTTATTTTATGATTTTATCACGAAATATATAATTTGTTTTTTATTAGTATCAAATACTTATATCCAACATGTCACCGTGATATCCAATATAATAACACTTTATAACTTTTCTCAAAGTAACTAAAACATCTCTATAGTTAATTACATAGAGCATGCATGTATCCGTAGGGAAAACGTACACCTCGTCGCCGTAATGTGCCCGTGGCCTGGCAGTTATCAGTCTGGAACGCGGTCGCCGCGGATAGAGATGAGCACGGGAGCTCACAAGGCGTACTACGCATGGACGGGACGTGCCGCCGAGCTGGCCCGCTGCGCCCACACGTGGCGCCGCGCCGCGCGCGTCTCGGCCACGTTATAAGCCACGCGCGCTGGCAGTCGCCGCACCTCCTGACTGCACACTCGTCTCTTAACGCTGCCGCTGCGGGGCTCGAAACGAAGCAGAAGCAGAGAGGCACGCACGCGGCTACCGCAAGCTAAGCTAGCAAGAAGAGGCCGGCAGCAGGTTTCGCTCGGCGACGACGACATGAGCACGGGCGTGCGGCCGGGGCGGCGGTTCACGGTGGGGCGGAGCGAAGACGCCACGCACCCGGACACCATCCGCGCCGCCATCTCCGAGTTCATCGCCACCGCCATCTTCGTCTTCGCCGCCGAGGGCTCCGTCCTGTCGCTCGGTACGTCGTACGTACTGTAGTACTACGCATGCCGCGCCATCTTCCGATCGAAACTACTGTTTGACGACATAGTGACATACGTGCGCAGGGAAGATGTACCACGACACGAGCACGGCGGGCGGGCTGGTGGCCGTGGCGCTGGCGCACGCGCTGGCGCTGGCCGTGGCGGTGGCGGTGGCCGTCAACATCTCGGGCGGGCACGTGAACCCGGCGGTGACCTTCGGCGCGCTCATCGGCGGGCGCATCTCCCTGGTCCGCGCGGTCTTCTACTGGGTGTCCCAGCTGCTGGGCGCCGTGGCCGCCGCGCTGCTCCTGCGGCTGGCCACGGGCGGGACGCGCCCGCCGGGGTACGCGCTCGCGTCCGGGGTCGGCGAGTGGCACGCCGTGCTGCTGGAGGCCGCCATGACGTTCGGGCTCATGTACGCCTACTACGCCACGGTGATCGACCCGAAGCGGGGCCACGTCGGCACCATCGCGCCGCTCGCCGTGGGCTTCCTGCTCGGCGCCAACGTGCTGGCCGGCGGGCCCTTCGATGGCGCCGGGATGAACCCGGCGCGGGTCTTCGGGCCCGCGCTCGTCGGCTGGCGGTGGAGGCACCACTGGGTGTACTGGCTCGGCCCCTTCCTCGGCGCCGGGCTCGCCGGGCTGGTGTACGAGTACCTCGTCATCCCGTCCGCCGACGCCGTGCCGCCGCACGCCACGCACCACCAGCCGCTCGCGCCGGAGGACTACTAGGTAGCTACCTAGTCGGTCGATCGGCGGGCGTCCTTAGTTCGTTGGGCCCAGTCCTGTTGTTGTCGTCATGTTTTGCTATGCACGTACGTACGTGTCGGAAATTATATTTGTGGTGTCGTGTCAAGTGGTTAATAAGGGGAGCATATATACGTGCTTGTCGGTCGTCCCCCCCCCCCCCCCACCGGCGTTGGAGACGGTTAATCTGGTGATGTACATCTCAACTTGTTGTTATTAGTGTGTATTACGTATGTAATAAATTCCAGGTAAAAAGAAAGACAGGACTTGTTATAGTATCAAGTATCATCATATATATCTGGTTTGGTCTGATTATCGTTTAATTACTTGGTATGGAAGTCGCTTTTCTAGTTTTCTTTTTCCATCGAGGACCTCTCTCGAGTGGGTAACAAAGCCTGCAGTGCGGAGGAGAGGGCCGGTACGTGGGTATGGCAATACGTTGTCCGATCGGAGGGACGCAGAGGCGGCAAGAATAGGAGGAACTGTAGGACTGTATAGCTGGGAGGTACTGATGTTGAGTGTGCTGACAAACTTAAGAGTGAACTGAACGGCCCAATGCAAGTTAACTAGTACTTCCTCCTTCCTAAATTATATTGTAACTCATTCTTAAAATATACATTATGGTAATGACTTGTTTCTAGCCGGCCGTGATTTAATCGATCGGCGCGGCTGCTACTCTCAACACAGCCATCCGACCCCGCTGCCTCCAACCAAAGCCTCACGGGCTCCACCTCGCCGTCGGTCACCCCTCTGCGGCTCTGCCTCCGGCACCAGCACTGGCCCCTCCCTCGCCCGCGTCCCCCTCCTCTCCTCCTCCTCCTCCTCCTCCCCACACCACACACCCCCGACAGCCAGATGCAGTTTCGCCGGCCACCGCGCCTATAACCCTAGCCTGATGAGCTCCACCACCCCCGTCACCTCCGCAGCCGTCGGCCACCCCTCCCCCGCCTGCTTTCCCTCCCCTACCACTATCTCCGCCTCCGCTCCCCTTCGTCTCGACTCTCGACCGCATCTGAGCACTCCGCCGGAGATCCGCCTCCGCAGCCACCGCCATGTCGAAGCCCGCGGACCAGCAACCGTCAGACATGCAAGTCGACTCCTCCGTCGCCGTCGAGGAGAAGCCGGCCATCTGATTCTCCATCAACGGTGAGCTTACCCTCTGTACCCATGAATCCTCCGGCAATCTGGCCCCTTCGTTCCTTCTCCTGACATGTCTCATCTCCTGCAGTGCTTGAGCTCGTGAGGGAGGCGCAGATGCAACATGGCCTCCGCTAGGGCGACTACATGCGGTACATGTGTGTTGTGTTGCACGCTCTGCACTCGATCCTGCTCGACCCTCCCCAAATCTGCCTGCCCGAACGGGAAGGGGAACCACCCGACGTTATCGCCCGTCCACTGCAGGCCCAACTCGTCCGTGTAGTTGGCAGAGCCCCCGCAGTCGATGCTGACGAAGCCTGATGCATGGTTCGATTGTTTTTGTTTGTGCTTGGGCACTCCTCATCTCAACATACACATCTGATTGATTGTATTTTAATTTTACTGAGAACTCACCAGGCACCTGAGCATCGGAGGCGACAGAGGCTAACAACAAAGGCTCCAAATTCACTCATACTTTTCACAATATTGTTCTTATCTTCACAACAAATTCAGTTATGCAAATCAGTTTACTAGCGAATTGCTGTACACTACAATCCAATTCTATGCGTTTGTACCTGTACCTTGCAGCTTTTGGCCTGTCTATGCTTGTTCCATTTTTCCTATCATGCTCATTGTTTATTAGTTAGAATGGGGATCCTTTTGCCATTGTTGTGACTGCCTCTTTGCCTTAATGATCTTGCATTGCCTGCAGGAGATACTGTTCTACATGACTCAGAAGGTTGTACAAGTCTCTCAAGTTTTTGCATGGCCAAGGTAAATACAACAGAAGGAATATAACTGAGTCAACAGTCATGGATATGAGGTGTGGTCTCTTGTGCTGATAATATGCTATATACCATGTTGCTTGTCTTCATAATTCTGGTTGCATTACAATTTGTTTAAACCTGGAGAGGACATGAAGCAATTTAATATGTGAGAGCAGGTTTCTCCATGTAGTATTTTACATGGCCAAGCGAGCATGGAGTCATGCCTTCTTTTAATATACACAATTTTTATATTTTAGTTGTGCTAATAATTGTTTTCGCTGTTAGAAGTTCAAAAAGAAATTTGCAATTCTATGCAAAGCAGAGCTAGAGAGGTTTTTCAGATCTTTCTGTTTTCTCCCAAATATACTATCTAACATTTATGTCTATATTGTCCAGTTGACAAATAAAAGAAGCTAAATGTTATAGATAGCACTACATTCGTCTTGCCATCTGATTTCATGATTGGCCCACCATTGCTATGATTTTATTTTCTAGCATTGGACTGTTTTTTAATATTCATAAGATCGACACCTATGTGCTTACTTGTAATTTCTTTTTGACTGTTTTAGAGATGCTCTTTTTCTTCCTATACTATTTCATGTGTTTTGAAATAAAATTCAGGTTGTATTATCTGAGAGAAGATCACAGTAGGTAGCTTCTCTGACCGAGTTTAACTGGCTTGGTTGCACATTTTTTTACTGCAAATGCAAGGACCCGTGTTTCCATTTTGAAAGGTATAGAGTTACTCTAACTTCTGGAGTAATATTGTGCAGGATTAAAATCACATTTCCTATTCGCACATTTCCTATTGCAAATTTTGCCCCGCTAGATGAAAGTGTAGACGAGCATGAGAGTAAATTTAGTTCAGCAATTTAATATCATTAGTTAGGCAAGTTATTAGCAATCTGCTGATAATTATTTTGTGTCCCAACTATGAATAAATCTAAGTAAAGACTTCATGCTAGCTGCCCGTGTATTTGACGCAATGCATGCACGCTCTGAAATCGAACCGTCTACCACCCGGGTCCACCTATAAGAGGAAGGAGAATATTTTCCGGCTTACTATTCGGATTCACGCGTGTTCATTTTTGCTTAGCCTTATTGGGTCCATTTCTCTCACTTCATGGCGCCATTCTACTCAATCTCCTCTCTCTCTAGGGTTCTCTCTTTACTATCTAGGAGTACTAGTAAAGCACTATAATTAATAGTGGCACTAATTAGTACACGCACGAAGCTAACATCACACAAAAACAATATTTTTGCCATGAATGAATCGTGTGTGCATGTTGTCAGTTTATTTTAGATGACAACGGTATGCTCATGCTCTCCTCTGCTGTTAGAATGTATCCATGCATACTAGGTCTGTAGCCAGTGTACATTAAACTGAATTGTTTTTTTGAAATAATTAAATTGCTTTTCTGAAATTATTGAATTGCTTTTACTAAAATTATTGAAGTCCTCGTCTACCATCGCATGCACAGCTGATTTTTTTATCTGTTTTTTCGTCCCCTTCAATTTCGATCTGTGTGTCCTCTCACTCGATTCATTCTATAATTGTTCCTGCTTATTCAGATTGAACTGGGACCTCAGGGAACGACTGCAAATAGCGTAGTTTCGGAGAGGGGGGGGGGGGGGGGCTGCCACCACGGTCATCCGCTTTGCCTCCACACCTACCCAACAACACACCCTGTGGCTGTCCAAGAGGCAAGGGTGACCATTTGAGGCACAAGTACCCGTCGCCCCTATGTTTCATGATGGCATGAAAGAATGGAGCTGCTGCAAGCAAAGAAGAGCTTATTTTGGCAGATACCTGGTAAGGATCCCTCTTCCTCCTTTGGTATGCAATAAGCCACTAACAATATTTTTTGACTTTGTTAATGTTGAAAGGATTAAGATGCCCAAGAGGGGGGTTGAATTGGGATTTTCTAAAACTTCTTGCAAGAATTAAAACCTATCAAGCCCCAATTAATCCTCTAGTGCCTAGAAGTGTGTCTCACTAACAACAACCGCACAAAATACTATCGCTAAACCATTTCTACTCTAGCAAGACAATTCAAATAAGGATGAACGCCAAGTAAATTGCGAAATTGAATTGCTTGAATGTTAATGCGTAAGTAAAGAGAGTAGAGATGACACGACGATCTTTTTCCCGAGGTATCGAGGTGTTGGCACACCCCCCTAGTCCTTGTTGAGCACCCGCGCAAGGGTATCGCTCCCCTTTGATCCGCGCAAGGATCAAGTGCTCACTACGAGCTGATTCTTCGCCACTCCGGCCCGGTGAATCGCTCGCTACCGGTCACAACTTGACTTGGGTCATCCACAAAGCCTTCGGATGATCACCAAGCTCTTCGATCACCACCAAGCCGTCGATGCCGATCACCAAGAGTAACAAGCTAGAACTCTCACTTGACCAAGACAAGGCTAAAGAGATGGATGGATGCACACTTGCTACTCAATTCTCACTAGGAGGTCACTAATTCTCTCAATTAGCAATTCACTCAACCTCACTAGGGCTCTTGTACTATCTCACACTCACAATGTGTCTCTCAGCAGATGGAAGTGGCGAGAAAACTCTAATGGATGAGGAGGAGGAGTATAAATACTCCCCAACCGGCCATCCAAAAGAGCACCAAACAGGGCTCACTGCGGGGGCATCGGATGCTCCGATGCTAGGCATCGGACGCGCCGATGACCTTGACCAACGATCGACTGTACCCTCTTCTCAGACCTGTTAAAGGATCATCGGACGCTGGGCAGCGTCCGATGCGACCACATCGGACGCATCCGATGTGGATTTACCCTCTCTGGAACCTCTCTGCATGGACATCGGACGCTGGCCCTCAGCGTCCGACGCCAGCGTCCGATGCAACCCCAAGTTCACGCACACGTGAACAGTGGCACGGGCGCGTCCGATGTGAACACATCGGCGCGTCCGATGCCACGCACCAGACAAACCCTAGTCTGGTGCTCACCAGGCCAGCGTCTGATGCCCATATCAAGGGCAAAACCAACTCGGATCGCGACGCGGCCTTAACGACTTTTGATCCTCTCGACATGAGGTATCTCTCTGAGCTACCTAGGGCTATGAAATAACAAGTGTGCACCACACCTACCTCAATAGACTCATCTAGGTCAAGCTACTGATTCACGCTCCCCTTTATAGTACGGCCAAAGGAAAAACAAAGACCTAAGACTACCTAAGTGTCCTCCAACACCATATGACACTTAGCCTAATCTACCACCGTCTTCGTCGTCCGTCATTTGAAAATCGAAACGATATCCATCGCCAGGGGACATGAACTCCATATGCCCGTATCGTTGCCATTACCGTGACCTAACTCAATCCTGTTTCTGCAAAACACATGTTAGTCACAGTAATCTTGTGTTTCGTCCAATCACCGAAACCCAATAGGGGCCAAGATGCGTTCAATCTCTCCCTTTTTGGTGATTGATGACAACACGAGATCGAGTATAGAGAAGAGGTTTTTAAATGATGACATGTATGAACTTGCAATGAATAAGAGAAAGAGATTAGAGGCAAGCTCATACATATCATGCCATCATCCTGCACTCAACCGGTTAGAGTGAATAGCAAGTGCAAGAGTAAAGAGCTCATATACATAACAAGTGAGAATTAAGCGCAAGTAATGAGCGAAATGAAATGACATGTCATATAATGTATCATAGTGAGCACAACACATGTCATGAGATCCATAACACAAGAATATAACAAAACATAGTGCCAAAAGATGCGATAAGTAAAGAGCGTATGTGAAACATAACATATCAAAAGAGCAAATCCCTCTCACATCGCTCCCCCTATCACTATACTCATCCACTCTCCCCCTTTGGCATCAAACACCAAACTAAGCGTCGGAGGGCGGGGGTGGTGCAGACGAGCCAGGTGCAGTCTCCGGAGTACGCTGAGTGAACTCGAACTGGTGGAGAAGCTCATCGGAGTCGGTAGAAGAGGCCCCGGCAGACTGACCCTCAGGAGCTGGAAGCTGTGTCGAAACGGTCCGGGTCGGCTCTAGCTGCTGGGCCTGCTCTGTCTGCTCTAGTGCAGTCTCAGTCTCCGTAGTGGTGTCAGCCTGAGGATCAGAGTGCGGAAGCTCGTGAATAACTGTCAACTCAGGCTGAACTGTCATGGTCGTCTCGGACGGAACCGGCTCGGTCTGCTCTGAGGACGCGATGGAACTCGGTAAGGTCTCTGTGATGGAGGTCACAGGAGCCGTCGACGTCTGCACTGGGTCCTGAAGATCAGGCGTGGGAAACCCAGTGAGCTCACTGAAGGTGGCAGACAAGTCCCGCGTCACTGTGGTGGTCGTCGCGAACAGAGAGTCTATCGGACGTGGCGTGAATCCAGTGCGCAAAGGGCTGAAAATCGGGGCTCCTCCAGGCGGAGTGGTGAAAGAGGTGAACTGAGAGGAGCTCTGGCCAAAGGACTACTGCTGCTGCGGCTGAGGTGGTACCGGTGGCTGCCACTGGATCTGCTGGTGCTGCGGTGGAGGCTGCTGCCACTGCTGAAACTAGTTGGTCCGCTCATGATGCGCTCCATGAAAGAAAGAGTCTGCTGCTGGAGCTGGAGCATCTGCTGCTGGAGTGCATCTGACCTCTCCTGAGCCTGCTGCTGCGCTAGGGCCTGTGCCTGGGACAACCTCTGCTGGTCCTGGGCTAGCCGCTGGACGTCCTGAGTGACGGTCCTCTGTTGCTCCTCCATCCGCGAGAGAATAGCAAGAAGCGCTGGATCGGAGGAAGCAGTACCAGACGTCCCAGCCTGTGAGTCGTGAGCTCTAGGCTGAAAGTGGGGCGGGAGCTGGTAATCCTCATCTGAGCTGTCGGTTGGGTCGTCTACGACGAACGTGGCCTCACCCTCTAATTGTGCTAGCTCCTGCTCGGCGAGGGCCCGGACTATCTCGTCTTGCTGCTGAGCTGACTCGGGGACCTCTGGCCGCTGGCGTGAACTGGACGGTGTCTACTGCTCCTGCTGCCTACGGTCCTGACCGTGTCCCAACAACTGACTCATGTTATACTCAGGGAACACAGTCGCGGAGCCGGTGAGGGACTGATTGGGGTGAGATCCAGTAGTGGCAGCTACCTTCCACAGTATATAGGAGATCCAATGGGCATAAGGTAGCTGCCTGCGGGCCTTGATGCCCTCTGCAACAGTATCCTCCATCTCACACAGAATGATGTCCCAGACATCGAACTCCTGCTGCCTGACCATATAAGCAAGTAACCACAGCTGCAGACGAGAAAGTCCCTCGCGGAAGCCAATCCTAGGAAGCAAGGTCCGCCGAAGAACCTCGTTGAGGATCCGAGTCGTAGGGGTGAGATCCCTAGGAGCGCGACTCGAACCCTCGCCGAAGGGCTCAGTGAAGCACGGGCGAACCAAGTCGGTCGACGGCTGGGCACCACCGTGAGGGCGGCGGGGTGGCTCCGTCCGGTCGTAGCACAGGTCGTGGATCCGGGTCTGTGAATGTCTCAGTCCAAACCAACTCCGGATCTCAGAAGAGAACAACCTGTAGTGCTTCCCCTCAAACGCAAACTCGATAGTCTCCCTGTCCGGGTGCAACCAAAGCGAAGCATAGAACTGAAAAACCCAGTCCTCAACATACGAGCCAGACCGCCCCAGAAGGTCTGCCAGACCAGGTAGAAAGGTGAGTATGGGGCGGATGTGCTCTCGAGCTGCTATGACTACGGCCTGCAGAGGACAGACACACTGCGAACGCAAACAGATGTCTGCGTTCCTATATCCCTGATAGAAATCCTCCTACAACACGGTATAGAAGTCTGCGCCGGCCTGCTGCTGCCTCTCCCTCGGGAACTTCTGCTCCACTGGCACAAGTCGTAGAATCTGAATCTGAGAGTAGGTGGCTGCCCAGAGGTCCAGTCGTGGGATCGACGGGGGTGCACGCCTCGACGGAGCACGTGCTCCCCGCAGAGGGACATCGGGCTGGGGTGGCACCGCTGTCCTGCGACGGGTGGACCGGCGCCGGGGAACCTCCTCAGGGACCTCCTCCTCTGCCTCGGCCTCGGCCTCGGCCTCTAGGGCCTCTGCTGCTGGTGCCTCTGCTGCCACGGCCTCTGCCTGGCCCTGCCCTGAGCTCTCGGGCTCCACACCCGGAGACGTGAACGTCGTCCGACGACCGACAGCCATAAGCGTGCCAGTCGGAGAGTGGTGGAACCGCTCAACCTGCTCAACTGCACGCCTCTGCTCTGGCGACAGCTGGTCCTCAATCCGTAAGCCGCCACCACGGCCACCCTGCTCTGCACGCTCGGCGGCGGTTGCAACCTCCCATGCCTGGTCTACCTCTCGCTGCTCCCTAGAGCGCTTCCTGCGCGTGATCAGCTTCCCCTTCCCAGGCCTCTGACCGGAAGGGGGGACGTGGAGGAGAGTCCCCCGGAGCACCGCCAACGTTCTTGCAGCGCATAACTGACAAGAACAGAGAAACTGACGCTGAAGGGGCTCTGGACTGTCGCTGAAAGAACCAACTGCCACTGAAAATGCCTGACAACCAGCTGACAATCAAACCCTGGACAAAGAAGCTCCTCCTGTCACTCAAGCTGTCGCTGTCACTCGCGAGGCTTGGCCCCGGGTTATCTGACACTGCCAACTGACCTCAAGCTGACAACGGCACGGACTCGCTGCATAGAATAGATAGGAGATATATAAGAACATATATTCTAGAGATGAGAGAAACTATGGAAGCAAAGCATGTAGATAAGAGATGGAATTGGCTTTGCTACCTAACGATCTGACGAAACGACTGAGAACGAGATGAGACACTGACGTTCCGGCACCTACACGACACACCAAGGGGTCTGCAAAAAGAATGGGGTGAAACGGGGTTCAGAAACCTGAGGAACGACCTTTGGGGCAAATCGTCGAACACTTTGTGAGCAGAGTAAAAAGGAGTGGGGGGGGGGGGGGAGAGGAGATGCTCACTGTGGAGAGGCGGTCAGCAGGGGAGAAGAGTGCCAAAGACGAGGAGGCGCTCGGGGACGAGGGAGGAGCTCCGGCGAGGACTCGTGCGCCGGCGAGCACGGAGTGGAGCGGGCACGCGCGCGACGGAGCACGGGGGCCGGCTGAGGAACGCGAGCGCGTGGATGGCGCGGCGGCAGAGCAGGTGCCCAGCGGCAAGAGGGTTGGCGGGAGCTGGCCGGCGGGGGGGGGGGGGGGGGGAGCGCGTTGCGGAGGTTAGGGTTTGGGCACGGCGACGGCTCGGGTTCGGTGAGGTCGGGCACGAGGAGGAAGAAAGAGGCGATGATATGACATGTGGGATCGGGTTGTCATTAGAAGAACCTACTGCGCCGCTTAAAGGGGCATCAGACGCGCCGATGTAAACACGTTGGACGCTCCGATGTCTATCCAGAGAGCTCCAGAACGGCCAAAATCACATCGGACGCGTCCTTTGCCTCGGCATCGGACCGATAGAGCCTCGGACGCTCCGATGGTGACACATCGGACGCTACCCTGACACTGTTCCAGCCGGAGCTGTCTACAGTGCAGGGCATCGGACGCTGGGGGAGTGTCCGATGCAGCGTCCGATGCCACATTTTGAGCTGTTTTGAAGATTTCTGTTGCAGCTCCCTCTCCCAACCAAGTTCCAACTCAAATGAGAGGTAAATAAACACCAGTTGGAACCTAGTATGAGCATCCTCGCATAAACCCTCAATTTTATAAATAGTTTGCCATAGGCTACATATCATTTTTAGGTAAATTAGGCGATAAATCCCGAGCAGACAACATGTGGCCACCAAAACTAGGGGTCTCAACCATTAGGAGCCTCAAATGCTCCCCCTAGCGGTGGACGAACACAGCGGTTGCTCAAAGCTTAATCGAAAAGAAACGATAAAGCAACAACCATGCATATGCAATGCAATACGGAATTTAAATCTAGGTTGCTTCTCAAGTTTGCTCATGGGTAAGCTTCTTCACACGCTTTTTAGGGCGGTTATCTTAACCACGTCTGACAAGCCTATGTGCATGGCATATTATACAATGCAATGCAAAGA